>CM017906.1:12289900-13489900 GCA_008369825.1 Triplophysa tibetana | reverse complement strand
GCATTTTATTATTATCTTTTGTTGCATCACACAGAGATCATTATTTATAGATTTATGACGTTTCCTGTCGCAGGCCTCGGTTAAGCCCAGGTGCGGGCGGTTGGTCGGGTTCTCATCAGGCGGAGAGAATCCGCATGGCGTGCGTGCCGTCACTAGGGGGCAGCGATGTGCTGTGGCACTCTGGTTCACTTTAGACCCTCTCTACAGGGAGCTGGTAAGATGTTTTTGCAAAATTTTTGATTGATTGTGATTTGCCATCACACCTGAGGTTCCGTTTCAGTTTGCATTTAATGTTTACGGTCACATAACATCTTTTTATAATGAATGAAGAATTGCATTACATGCACAAACCCGGAGCCACCAATACCTTCTTATACCCACTTATACAGAGGTGTTATACCCACTAATGAGAGCTGTAAAACCGCCAAACCACTTCCTGTTCTCACAACGCGGCGAAATAATGCCAGTGCAAAATACATGACCAAACGCACTTTATAGGGCCTTTCACCTGGTGCAATTCTGCACATGCGGCACACCAACAACTTTAAATATATAAACAAAGAATTATGAAAGTGAAACCTGAAACACCCATATTGTGAATTTGGTTAAGTTTCAGAGGACATATTTCAGAAGTCAGAATGAAAAGGAGGAAAAACTCAATTTATTTTAACTATACAGTATCCTGCAATATCAGCTTGCAAGGAACCATTAAACTTCTGATGTCATAAACCTGACCACCCACATATAGATGGCATGCATGATGCCTGTTTGCTGAAGTGAAGCTGACTCGCCCACTCATTGTAAGGTGGGAAAGGAAGTATAAGACAGGCACTACCATTCCTTTATGTGGGTTGTTTCATGCAAAGGAACTGTTTGCGTAAAACTTTAAAGGTGCAGCGAAAAAAACATGATTTATCTGCAAGAACGTGCAAAATGGTCTGAAAACTTTTTCAATTGAATTGCAGGAGAGGCTTCAAGCGGACGAAGTGATTCAGACACTTGATAACCAGCACATGTGGGATCACGGCCTGCATATAAACCCAAAAGACGAGTTATAGTCGGGCAATAAACGGGAGACAAAGCACAGGGTTCATGTCAATACCTATTTATTGAACGATCAAATTGATTTTATTTTTTTACTGTTTGATGTGATGTTTTTGGGGGTTTTTTTGGTTTTTTTGGGTTGAAAAGTTTTATTTAGACCTCACGGTTTCAGTCACATTGTGATTTTGCATTGCAACTACTAGCTTTCATCCTTTAAAGGAAACGGGGAGGAAAATAAATACAACTGACATTATTATTAATATTGTTATGAAAGAGTTAATTGACACTGTATAACATCATATTTATACTCTTTAGAAATCTTTTATTTTCAACTTTATTGAACTAGACATTATTCCAGAACCGAACGAAACAGACTATGAACAATGAAAATTTGCACAGTTTTATATTTACTGTACATACGTATAAGATTGAAGTAGCTGTCGGTATATTTCCTTTGCCTTTAATGTAGTTTAAATAGATCACCGTGATTTATTCTGTCACACATGCAGTGCTTTCACATTTTTATTTTTCTCAAAACCATGGGATTAGATGACTGTTTACAGATTATGGTGTGGTTTCATCATAGCTTTATGTATTGGGAACCTTTTTTATAAAAGATTCAATTTGTTCCTGTTTCAAGGAATTCGAATTTAAATGTGGCATAAAATTCCTTTCAAATCTATCGACTTCCACGTCTGCAATGCCGTACTGCACTGACCTGTTTGAAATGAATCATGTCTGCTGTTACAGTTTCGAGGAAGGAGGATGGCCACTGTTTGTCACTGATATTTAATGATATGAGTATTTATGCTTTTCTGTAATGCAAAACAAATGTTTTTAAATTAAATACTGAATTATATCTCCCTGCGTTCTTCATTTCATTTAAACAAAATGGGTTAAATATTTTGTTTTTTGTTTCAGTCTGATTGGTGAAATAACTTTTAAACCGTGGTTAGGTTTGCCCCAGTGTTGCGACCGCATTCCAGCCTGCATCACTGAGCTTCTTCACCCGAGAGTCATATCTGTCTATCAAATCTTCTATGCTTCTACAGTAAACTGAAAGTGTGGTGTGAGATGTCATGATCTGTGTTGTGTGTTCAGCTGTGATGATCGCGTGTACCTGACCTGCTTTCATAATTGTACTTTATTCTTGCATGTTGCTTCAAAGTGATTCTCACACTTTTTGCTCTCACTTGTGAAGCGGTAAGTGTATTTTAAAATTTGTTTAAATTAGTTTCATTTGTTTGCAAAATCTTCTGTACTTTGCCAACACAGTGATATTTACCATGTAAAGCGCTTTTTTTATTTCAATATTATTTTTTAGCTTTTTTTCATTTTTTTATTTTGTTGCTGAAGCTCTGTTTAGGTGAACTTCAACTGAACACACATAGTCGACTTTCATGTTCTTCAGGAAGACAACACAAAACATTTTTTGAGAATGATGGTCTCAGGAGCCCAATGTAATTTCTGACAGCTCAAACAAATGACCACACAGGAAACAGTAGACAACAGACTTCAAGAGAATTAACCATTGTGAGCATATGAGGAAGCTTCATGCATTCTCATTTAAAGACTCCTTTAAAGGGGCTGTTGTGTCCCTTTGTTCATTAACAGTTTTAACTCTGTTCTTTAACATATTCACATGTTCTTTATTATTGTTCAGACAGGATTTAAAGCAAGGGATTTGTTGTTTACCGATCACACTTTGCTTTAGGCATGTATCGGCTGTGCAGTGTCTTTTTGCTCCTTTTCACAGGTAAGTGAGATTTCCCATTAATTTATCAAAAACGTGTTGTTTGTGTTTTAAAGGATCTTGTAAAATAAGTATGTGCGGTAGGTGTTTATAATCACAACAAGACCGGGGTTAGTTGTCACATGGGGCATTACAAGGGCTATTCTGTACACTTAGTTATTTGTAACCCAGCGTTGGGTAAATTTAAAGACAAACCAAACTGTTGTGTTCAATTATCCTAGAAAATGTTGTAATTGCCTCGACAATAGGTTAAAACAACCCAGCATTGTGGGCTGAAACAACCAAGCAAATTTTTGACACAACGGTTCTGCTTGTCTCTGTTTGACCCAATGCTCAGTAGAAAACAACCCAGCATCTTTAGAATTTGAGGTTTGGAGACAATTTCATCCAGTCCAACTACATAAATGCATATTTTTTCGAAACTCTTTAAAAAAATAAATGGGATCTACAAAGTTCTTCACATCGATGTCATATAGAAAGGTTTTCGGGTTCCCCAGGGAAACATGCACTCAGATGTTCTTGAAAGAACAATTTGTTTATTGCTCTGTGTTAGTCTACGATAAACCTTATGTGAAAGAATCTTAAAAGCAGTTTTAAATTTCTGAATGCAGTCCTTCGAAAGCAAAAATACATTTCTAATTGTCATTGGGGAAACAATTGAACGCAATAAAAGCACACTTGAGGTTACCTTTGAGATTAATGATGATTTAAAGACAAGGATTAAACTTGAAATGTGAACTTGAAAATTGAAACTTTAATTTTAGGCTGGGGCAGGTTGTCACTTTTATTTGTTGTTGCGTTTTAAAAGCTGTATTTATATATTTTACAATACATTATGTTTTTAATTGTTTTGTATTTTACTTTTCCATTATTTGGTTTTATATAAACTGTTTTACTGTTAACAGTAAGCTTAAAAAGGCATTTACCCATCTATAATATGTAGTTTGACGCCAGCTCCTACACAATCTTACACACTAAAAACGGTTTCTGTATGTGGGGCGGCGGTTAAACGAAAGGTTCTTTATAGTGGAAGTTAATGATTATTTTAATAAAGCTTCAACTAAAAGATAAAAATAAAAAACGATACTTCAATGGCATCGCTGTGAAGAACCTTATAAAGGATCTTTATTTTGAAGAGTGTATTGTGTGACATTATGGCCCTGAATATAAAAATATTATACAATTTAATAACTATTTCCGTTTAAAGGGTTTTCTTTCACATGGTGTTTTACAAAACTACAAATGTTGCTTAAGATGATAAACTCTTAAGTTTCTTCTTTCAGTTGTGTATTGACTATTAACCCAAGTGATGTCATTAAATCTTCTGTTTTTAAAGCTATTTTTAGCTAAAACAAAACTGTCCTGTTTCAACTCAGATCATTATTGCTATCATTACTGTGATCAGTTCATATATGTCAAGCAATAAATCTTTGGTTTTCTTTGATCAGCCTCAATCGGGAGTGCACTTGAATTACACGTCCATCTGGAAACAACAAAAGACATTAACGTTTGTGAAGGGGATTTAGTCCAAATGAACTGTTCTTGGAATCTATCTGAAATTTGGAACGCATCTGATAAAGTGAGCTGGCATTTTAATAACATCACAGATAAGGACAAATGTAACTCACCCAAGATATACGAAGGAATATCCTTCTTCAATAACGAGACTCACAAATTGTCCGTGCTCAACAAAACTTCCATCAGGACTAATGAGAGTGGATGGTACTTCTGCAATGTTACCAGAGACATTCCATCACTCAAAAACAATTGCAGTAATGGACTTCGTGTTTTGGTTGGTAAGTAGATGTTAACAAAGCAGATTCGGCAGTTTTAAAAAGGTCAAATTAACTCGCACAGTGTATATCTAATCCACACTTTAATATTTTTTACACGTTTTTTACAATGGTGATTTTGCTTCAAGTAGAGGGATGTTTAGAGATTTTGATCCAGATCCTCAAATCGCAAATACACCAGATCTTAAAATGTGGAAAAGAATTGCTTCTGAAAAAATATAGACAACTTTCTTGGCATACATTGGCATAAGTTAACCGAAATACTTAACTACGTGGAGAATTGTGTGTAAAAATTCAAATTATATAGAAAACGGAAATTATACAAGTCATATTTTTCCCCAGAAGCAAACCCTATCCGGGATCAACCTGAACCCAACAGCACCTCGGGTCTGATTCAGACTTCAACTCAAGACCAGACTTCCACTGTATCAAATAAATGTACTTCCAGTGGTAAGTTTTGTATTATTTTGTTTAAATAAACTTTATTAGCCTTTAAATACTCTACATACAATATTCTACATTTTAAATTATGGAATGTGAAGAATGTATGGCCTCAGCAAAAAAGCACATGTTTGTTTAGTTCTTAAGAATCCTGAAATATGTGTTATAGGCCTAAATATCTAGATATAAAGATATTCAGATTTATAGAGGGGTTGAAGTAGTTTCTTAAATGGTTTTGCATTAAAAATGACATATAGTGGTTTTGAAACGTAAACACGTACTTCAATAAAATTAAGTTCATTTGATTATTTGATTATTTCAATTGTGAAGAACGAAATATTGAAATATTGATTTGTTTCACATCATAACTCTGTTTTGTTATCATATTTGAAACTAAAATATTTGAGTTTAAATTTTATTTTGCATCCAAGATCTTTGTTATGATCTCAGGTTTTCAACCAGTATATTTGTACAATTTTACTTTTTTACACCTTTGAATTAATAATAAAACCATAAACCCATTATTGGAAAAGAAGAGTTCAAATAATTGTCTGCTAATTGACATCTTTTTGTAATCTTTTCTGTGTACAGCTAAAACTCCCAAACTATCAAAACTTTTCTTTGGTCAGTGGTGGATATGGGTAGCAGTGGCTGTCGGATTTTCTGCAATAATTGTCTCAGTTATTGCCAAATGTATGTTATCGTCCAGAACTAAAGGTACGTGTCTGTCATTGAATTGATAGGCATAGTTCGCCCAAAAATGAGAATTTATCATCATTTACTCGCCCTCAGATTGTTTCAAACCTGTTTACATTTATTTGTTCTGCTAAACACAAGGGAAGATATTTGGAAGAGTGTGAGTAACCAAACTTATCCCCTACTAACTCCCATAGTAACTCCCATTTATTTTCCCTTCTATGGCAGTAGTTTGGCATCTGTTTGGTTACTGACATTCTTCCAAATATCTTCCTTTATGTTTAGCAGATTAAAGATATTATACAGATTTAGAAGGGTTGGCAATGATGACAGAATTTTCATTTTTGGCCGTACTATCCCTCTAACAAAACCCATGTATACACACTTTGCATAAAAAAATGTCTCGTGTTTCAATGCAAGTTAATAGAATAACTTAATTAGAAATTAATTAGAAAAAGCAAAAACCAAGTATATATATATACATACAGTATATTTGAAGTTATAAAGTGCTTTTTAAATAGTAACTGCTTGTTTATTGCTCGTATTCTTGCGCATATTATACAAGATTTGCCTGGGAGTTTCTACCTTTAGGCATCGTGACAATGGCTTTAACTTTTTACACACAATGTATGTGAGCTATTCTATGTCAGTGGTCGGAGTAATATTGAAGTTGTACTGCTCATTTGAATGCTTGATTTTGATCGGCCAGTCGCGACATTCCAAGGGTTGCTCTTTTCAAATAACAATCCCACTCAACGAATAACACGCTGTAACCCATATGCTGCAAATCATTTTGAGAGGGGCAGTTTAATATTACACAAAAAATATTATAAATATGTCTTTTAATAACATATGTGACATTGTATTTACAAATGATTAAACAAATTTCCCTCTTTGCGACGTTTGAACGTCGTTTAATACTTTAAAACTGAAACTAAAGAGATTTTCCTGGCGGAAGGTCTGCATTCGGTTAAAATGAGCTAACTAAATATTTCAAATTTTAACTCCAGTTTTTTTTCACACGTGGCAAGTAGCCGTGTAATAAGCTGGATAATCTACATGCAGCCAGCTGTTATCATAAGCCCCTTCAGTCTGATTAAAGACCCTCCGCTTCTTGTCGGGTTCTGATCACACTGTCAGGGCTCATTTCTGCGATAACATCCGTGTGCCTGTACATTATCCCTTACATTGTGTATCTGAATGTTTACGTGCCCTGACCCTTGTCTTTTCATTATGCCCCTACACGTAACCAAATTTTTTGCTATTTAAATACTTAACCAAATTTACTTCCCGTTTTATCAACATTGTCATACATAGAGTGCTGACTTAAACCTCCAGTATTATTTTGAAAAGTTTTTGTTTAAGGTCAGACGCACTAGTCTTTCCTGGGCTACAGGCAGAGCTCTGAATGAGTGTGGGTGGCCATATGTGGTTGTGAGCTCTGAGAATCAGGTCTAGTTGATGACGAGCCTGTCATTGCCTGTGGTTAGACTGGAGCAGTTAGGTGCAGCGAGAGCGTGCACAGCAAAACCATTTCTCTTCAGACCCTCAGCGCCTGGCCTGTCTTTTGCAATGTTAACTGTTTCATGTAACCCTGAGTACACTGCTGTTTCCAGAGATCATTTATGAAAATACCATACCGAGAAAAACAGGCTGCGGGAGACGGGATCAGAGTCAGATGGACGGAAGCAACCTCACCGCGTCCAAAAAAGTAGAAACTATTAAACCATTGAAGAAATATGACACGGTTTCACAAAACAGAATCTGCAATCAATATTGAAGACTGATTGATTTCATTGGGTTTGGTACTAAACTCTGGAGGACATTGGACCAAAAGACCAGAGTTGAATTGTCCTGTTAGGTGTTCAAACCATAATATACTTAATGTATTTAATGATGTAATGTAGCATTTCCAACTACATGGAAAGCTGTAGATACTTTTTCGTTTGTAATGTACAAATGTAATTTAAACGCTGTATGTGTTAATTTTTCCAATGTTAAAAATAGGAAAAACAGCATCGTTCACCCAAAGATACAAGTTCTGTCAGTGTTTATTCACCTAGAAATCCTGAATATGACTCATTCGGCTGTGAAACACAAAAGAAGATATTTTGAGAAATGTCTCGGTGGTTTGTGTACATACAATGGAAATCAATAGGGACCCATGTTGTTTGGTCACAAACATTTTTCAAAATGTCTTCTTTTGTGTTCTCCAGAAGAAAGAAAGTAAAACAGGTTTGAAATGACATGAAGGTGATTAAATGATGAAATACATTTTTGGGTCAACAGGTTCTAACCAATGGTGTGGGTTGTCTGTTTAACCAATTACAAAAAAAAATGGTGTGTCTGGAAAACTTTGTCATTATTCAAGTTCAGAATTATTCACATTTAGTGACAATCGGTGAAAACATTTCTTGTTCGACTTTCAGTTGTGTCATATTGAAACATTCTGTGGTTATAAATAAACGTTAAAATCATCTTAAACGAGAGTGACACGCTTTCCTTTTTCATCTTTTCAGAATTCTCACAGCTGTCATTCTTTTCTTGATTAAAATCAAGCCTAAAAAAGACTTTATCAGCTACATCCACAGCCCTTAAAATAAACACAATTTTATTAGCTACACTGACAGCAAACATCAGTGGTTTCTTTGTTCTATGAAAACTTTTATGAGAAATAGTTTTAACAGGATATGGTCACCATGAATAAATAGCAAATCACACGGCATTACAAGAGCAAATAAAGAGTTTTTGACAGTACGTTTTGTTTGTGGGTTTGATTCTTGGCACATGCTTGTATAAATGTGAAGCTTTGTTATAACATCTGTTTTCAATTTTTCATTTTTGATAGGGTGATGTTTTTGAATGCATTTGGGGTTAAACTTTGCAGGGCACTGGCACTTTAAATGACCTCACTGTTATCTTGATATTTGATTTGTATCTTTAAAGCATCAAAAACCGCACAGAAAACCAACTCTGGCCTTGTTGCAGGTGCATTTAATGCATTAAAAACAATAAAGATGACAGTGATCGGATACTGTAAGCCTTACAAAGATGGAATGTTTAGGCAATTTAATTTGAAGAGATAGTTTAGTCAGAAATGTAAATAAGTCTGTCATCATTTATTGATACTCATGTCATTCTAAACAGCTCAAAACTATGATTTTGTTTATGGTGGGGTTAACAGTCATACGTTATTAGACTTAGATTGGAATAGCGCCATCATCTGATTTTATAACAGCAGTGCGGCTGTTCATTCATCAGCGCTCATTACATCCAACCTAAAGGAAAACTCTGGAAAGTTACCAGAAATGACACTAGTACACCATAAATGGGAAAGTCAAATCAAATCTGTTAAAAAGAATATAAAGTAAGCTGTTAAATGCCCTAGTTGATTCTATTAACAGATGTAGAACTAAACACTTGCCATAACCTACACTTCCACATGTAGTTTTGTCAATATATAAAACCGCTTAAAAGGTTGAGGTCACTTACTTTTTCTTTATTGATATTTTTCCACATTTTAGAATAGCGGTAAACCCAAATGTGATTTTGGAAATTATGCCAAGTGACTGTTGAAGGGACAGTAAATCTCACCCTCTAGTTTTTACAAATCTATGACTTGGTGAGATATGCCAAGCACCGTGAAGAGCTCATGGTCTCAACCAAGCTCGAACCACCTGCCCGGTAGCCTCCCGTCCCAGAGTATTGCACCTTGGGTGTCAGGTCCTTGGAGGATCCAGCCCTTCCAACTTTGACTCCTGAGAGCCCTGCCCCAGGCATCAGTCTTCGGGGAAAACGAGGGAGAAGAGTCAGACACCTATGAGTGGGCCAGTCGGCGTTGGTCTACTCCCCCTGAGACAGCAAATCCATCTGCAGTCCTGCCAGAGGCCGTCATGACAAACTCTATGTCTCCTGAGTCATCCGTCTCCGCGGGAACTCGTTTCAGTAGGAAGAGGAGGAAGAAGGGAGCTCCCGCTCCAGAGCCACAGTCCATTCATGAGTCTGTTTCGGAGCGATAGTCCGCCCCTGAGCCCGTTCTGGAATCTCAGCCTGCAGCCTCCCCTGTGCCGGCGTCTGAGCCGCCTCCAGCCTCCCTAGTGCCAGGTCACCCTGTTCCTTGGGTAAATCCCCTGACACAGACATTGTGTCCTCCCTGGACCTACCCCAGGCTTTGGCTGCCCTAACTTTGTTTCCCCTGTTTTGCACTTGCCCTTATTTGCCACCCCCCTAGTAACTACCTCTCCATCCGTGCCCTGAGCCAAGCCTGCCTTTCCCAAGTCCCTTTTGCTACACCCCCTGACTAATGGACTCCTTCCCCACCCTGCCCTCCCCTTATGAATTTTGTTCTCCCCCTTGCTTTTGTTTTGTTTCACCCCAACCCCTTTATTATGTACTCTTGTTTGCCCTAGTTATTATTAATCTGTTGATAATCAATTATACTGTAACAATCCTGCTTCATTCAGTCTTGCTTTTCTAGTCTTGTGTCTGGATCGTGACTGTCCCATGTGTTTTGAGTGGAACCATATGGCCATTGTTTGTTCTTGGTGTGCCTGTCTCCTCTCCTGACCCCGCCCCCTCGTTTCCTCATGAATTATCTTGTCATGCTTGTCATCTGTTGCCCTCATCATTTGCTCCCCATTTAATATCCTCTTGTTGGCTGTCTTGTGCCGCTTCATTTTGTATGAATTTGTATTACAGGGTGTCATTTCCTGTGAAGTAAAGTCCATGTCTAGTCCATGTCTAGTCTAGTCTAGTCTAGTCTGTTAATTATAATTTTGTCAAGCCACTTGTTGTTTTACCCTCTCGTAGGTTTTGTTTTCCCTATATATTTCATTCAATAAAATCCTTGTGTAACCACTGTCTGCTTTGATGTTCTGTCTCCATTCCTGACCGTTTTTCTCAAGTGATTTAAAAGACACCTGGACAAAATAAACCACGGTTTTATTATAGCAAAGTATGCATGTTTTTGATAGATTAATCAAAATTTGTAGGCGGGTCATGGTTGGCATTTTATCAACCCAACTCCTGTGGTCCAGTCTTTAAGTCATCCATAAAAAATATGAGATAAAATGTTCATATTTGAGTAAAATATATATGTTGGCACAGTTAGGCCTATATTTTTTACGAAAATAATATCTAACATTTGAGCACTCAGTTTGCCTTCGTATTCAAGACCATGAGAAGCATTTCACCAATTCAAATTTGACCTCTAGTATATGCTGATAAATATATATATATATATAAATCGTTAAATATTAATAAACATGAATAAATATAAATTAAATATGAATCTTACCTTAAATGACTATTTAAAATATATAAATCGGTAAATATTAATACACATAAATAAAGCGGAATTGAATAGGAATCTTACCTTAAACGACAATTTAATATAGGCTATAAATCGGTAAATATTAATAAACATAAATAAATAGGAATTACATAGGAATCTTATCTTAAACGACAATTTAATATAGGCTATAAATCGGTAAATATTAATACACATAAATAAATCGGAATTAAAAAGGAATCTTATCTTAAACGACAATTTAATATAGGCTATAAATCGGTAAACATTAATAAACATAAATAAATAGGAATTACATAGGAATCTTATCTTAAACGACAATTTAATATAGGCTATAAATCGGTAAGTATTAATACACATAAATAAAGCGGAATTGAATAGGAATCTTATCTTAAACGACAATTTAATATAGGCTATAAATCGGTAAATATTAATAAACATAAATAAATAGGAATAACATAGGAATCTTATCTTAAACGACAATTTAATATAGGCTATAAATCGGTAAATATTAATACACATAAATAAATCGGAATTAAATAGGAATCTTATCTTAAACGACAATTTAATATAGGCTATAAATCGGTAAATATTAATAAACATAAATAAATAGGAATAACATAGGAATCTTTACTTAAACGACAATTTAATATAGGCTATAAATCGGTTAATATTAATACACATAAATAAATCGGAATTAAATAGGAATCTTATCTTAAACGACTATTTAATATAGGCTATAAATCGGTAAATATTAATAAACATAAATAAATAGGAATTACATAGGAATCTTTACTTAAACGACAATTTAATATAGGCTATAAATCGGTAAATATTAATACACATAAATAAATCGGAATTAAATAGGAATCTTATCTTAAACGACAATTTAATATAGGCTATAAATCGGTAAATATTAATAAACATAAATAAATAGGAATAACATAGGAATCTTTACTTAAACGACAATTTAATATAGGCTATAAATCGGTAAATATTAATACACATAAATAAATCGGAATTAAATAGGAATCTTATCTTAAACGACAATTTAATATAGGCTATAAATCGGTAAATATTAATAAACATAAATAAATAGGAATAACATAGGAATCTTTACTTAAACGACAATTTAATATAGGCTATAAATCGGTAAATATTAATACACATAAATAAATCGGAATTAAATAGGAATCTTATCTTAAACGACAATTTAATATAGGCTATAAATCGGTAAATATTAATAAATATAAATAAATAGGAATAACATAGGAATCTTTACTTAAACGACAATTTGTTTACTTGACAACAGGAAATGGTGTTTCATAAGCACTGTTGCGCTGTAATGATGAGACGTCACCTGCGCGGTCTTACGTCACGCCCTCAGGTGTGCGCCGCTTGTGAAATCTTCACACGCTCACAGCAGATAAGTTGTGGTCGTGCTTTGCGGCACTCCCTTCATGCCGAGTGCTCAATTTCATGAGGATCGACAATAATTCACACGTCAGAGGGGCATTTCAGACATCTCCGGTGAGTTGAGTGATGTTTTATTCTGAACCGAGATCATTCATTTTAGTTAAAGCTAATTTAAGCGCAATAAAAAAGACCAAACTTACGATGTGTGAACTGGGGATTTAAATTGAGCGCTACGTTTTTCTCAAACGAGATAAAAGACCTTAAGATAAATGAACAGTGGTTTTATTACTGGAAAAGAAAAGTAACTTAATGTTTAGGCGATGGATCACAGTTGGTAGGATATAACTGTAGTAAAACCATAAACACACAATTTTTAATGAGATACATATTCAATTAAGCTTCTCACCATTTATTATTGTTTTAGGTAGACACATATTATAAAAACATGAGTACAAGGTTCTCAAAGTATGAAGAAGACATGCAATAACGTATTGATGTGGTTATTGACTTGGACATCACCTTTAAAAAATGTGTACACGTGTAGTGTTTATTATCATAGTTTTGTTACAAATATCATGGTAGAACTATGCGTGCCTTTAGTAAACCATGATTCATTTTCACAAGGGTATATCTGTTATTCCATCATGCGTTCACTTATATGTAAATATATCATAGGCATTCTGGTTGAATGCCATGCCCATTGCATTTAAAACATCATCGAAACATGTTATTGTTTTAGACTAGAGAAATGGATGCATATTGAAAATAAGGTTCGAAAGATGAGAAGAAAATGAGGTGAGAAAAAAATGGTTTCTGGGCTTTGCCACCCTCATGAATCCGGAGTTAAATCATGGAATACGCCTCCTACATTGGTTCCCCATCCTGTTCCTGGAGGACCCCCGGAAAATGTGGTGGCTTCTCTAACCAAGCACCTGGTTCTATTCGTAAACAAAGCATTATGCAACTAGAAATGGGTGTGTCCAATTTTTTATGTTGAGAGACTGATCTACTCAGATGTTGAGATGGTGGTTCAAAGTAATTAGAAAAAACAGATCAGAAAATGCTAGTTTTAGTCACATTTGCTTGCAGGTGACACCCGATTTAATTTATTGCAACCTGTGCTATAAATTCATCCATGTTCATTGTGAAAGAATTTGGTGCCACTGTTTAAGTGAGGAATTATGGTAAACACAAGACAACTCAACAGCCAGTATTCGTGCTGTAAAGTCTTGCTTTGACTTGCCCGAATACAAGAAGGGAATGTTGTATTTTCACACCCATATGTTTACCCAGATCTTCATACGATGCATGTGTGCACTTTACACGGCCTAAATAAGTTTTTGTCATTTTCTTAGTTCACGAAATAAAGGCTGTATCGGCATCCTCGCACCTTTTGTGAGCTTCTACAAAGCGCTGCATCTTTTCTCTAAACCTTTTACCTCCAACCCATTCACAATAATAAACCTATTTGTTTTATCAAATTGATCAAACAAAAGCCTAACCCCGTAAACTGGGCGTGTTTTCTAAGATAAAAAAGCATTTCGCAATATGCGTGACACATGGAGTGTCAGAGGAAAGCTCAGGTTAATGAATAACAAAGCATGTTGTTGCAAACTAAACCATTGTACAACAAGTCACATTGTCTGAATCGTGATAAACCACTCTTATCAGACAGTTCATTACAAAAAGGCGTCTAGTTTTAAGCATGGGGTGATGATAGCTTTTCAAGAGAGTTCTTTACTGTCTGCTTGACCTTTGAACATTTATTAGTTGAATGTACACAAACTGTATAAAGACACATTTTACGCCATTGTCCTAAAGACAAAATGTCTCCTTGGCACCATTGGCATGATCAGAAATAATACAGAAAGTTTCCTCAACACGCTTTCGTCTTCCGTCTCATCATTAATCGAAATAATGTTTTAATATCAGCACAATGTAATACTTTCAATGTTATCAAATACATTTCCATGCAAACTGTGAGCATATTAAGCTATGATCTGATTATAGGAAGCATTTTAGCATAATTATTACGCAATTGACTTTACGCTTTATCTGTATGTAAGTGTAATGTAAAACCTTGAAGCACTAATCGCATTGTGAAGCAACACGTAACGGAAGCCGGAAAAGCAAATATATTGTGCTTTTGATCCGTGTTGGACTGTGAACGCTGGGAGGAGGAGGACAGTCTGGTGAGTTATTGCTTGGAGTCAGAGTCGGCAGTGATTCGTTTGAATAACACACTTTTGAAAGGCATGAGTAACAACAAGTCCTCCAGTCAGCAATGCTTACTGCTTGTACATCAGTGAACTCGATGATTCATTTTACTACCGTTCTTCCCTGAAGCTTAGTTGACTAACCAGTACAACTGTTCTGAGTTGGAGTAGGCAAATGAGTCAAAAGTGAGGAAAATTTGTATGTTCTACTTTTTTCTATTAGTGTCCTCAAAAGAAGTTCATGTGCTGGAACTGTGACGTCTTAAACGGTAACTTCACCCAAAAATGAAAATCCCGTCATCATTACTCGCCTTCGAGTTGTTCCAAATCTGTATAAATGTATATGTTGTGACGAACACAGAGAAAGATATTTGGAAGAATGCTTAAAACCAAACAGATCTTGCCCGCTCCATTGACTCCCATTATTGACTATTTTTTGCTCTGTTGAACACAAAAGAAGACATTTTGAAGAATGTAGGATAGCCTACTATGGGAGTCAAAATCTGTCTGGTTTAAAGCATTCTTCCAAATATCTTTGGGTGTTCATCAGAACAAAGAAATGAACACAGATTTGGAACAACTCAAAAGTGAGTAAAAGATGACAGAATTTGCATTTTCGGGTGAAGTATCACTTTAAGAGATCATTGTCATTTGTAGATGCGTTTTAGGTATTAAAGCCTAATTTATGAGCTTAATACTTTAAGTATTAAACTCATCTTACTTTGTGCTATTGTATTGAAAAATGAATATTCTGTCATCATTTACTCACCCTCAAGTTGTTCCAAATCTGTATTCATTTATTTTTGTTGAAAACAAAAGATTTTTGGAAGAATGTAGCCGAACAGTTCTGGGGCACTATTAACTACCCTTGTAGTTTTTTGTAAAATAGTCAAAGTGCCCCAGAACTGTTAGGTTACAAGCGTTCTTCCAAAATCTTTCTGTGTGTTCAGCAGAACAATAAACTTGACGCAAGTTAAGAATAACTGGAGGTTGAGTAAAAAAATTGTGTGAATTACCCCTTTAACAATACTTTAATTGAGTTGCCTGTTGTGCTGTTACATTTGCGTGACTTATAATGTTTATTAGTTCAAAAAAGTCTTAGCGATTTAGTTTAAATAAGGGAACTTAACTGTGATATTTTGGGACCAGAGGATAAAACCCTTGGGTGGGCCCTTCTGTCCTGAGCAAGTAACAAGCCCCCAGAACAAATACGTATAACATCTTAGCAACTGCTAGGCAACACCCTAGTATTATTAATAAAATATATAACCAACGTTTAATTGTAACAGTGTTTTTCCCAGGTTGATCACCATTTGAATATGCAAATTTGAACTGAAACATCATGGTTAGACGATGGTTTTTATAGATTCAATTGTAGTTACTATAGTTTTACTACAAATGCCATAGTTAAACATAGTTACAGTTACCAATCCCCCACACCCCAATACAAACAGTCAAAACGTCTTCACAACGCAACTGCACTGCACAGCAACACACCTAAAAAAATGTAACAATTTGATACTGGTAAACACTTTACAATTAGGTTGAATTTGTCAACATTAGTTTACATGAACTAACAATAAACAAAACTTCTGTGTCTATCAACTTTAGTTAATTTACAATGAACTAGGCTGAACAATTGTATATTGACATTAACTAACATAAACAAAGATTGATAAAACTATATTGCTTATATTGTTAGCTAATGCATTTACTAATGTTAACAAATGCAACCTTATAGTAAAGCGTAACATGTTTACTATATTTACACACAAGTTATTGTGTGTAGTTTATATGTGTAGATAAAGGACTGCAATCTGTTATTTATTGTTTCTAAACATTCAGCTCTTGCTCAACTCTCAATCCAGCATAACGTTCAAGAGTCTCTTTGTATTGTAAACATCTCAAACATGTCAAACGCTGTGTGAGTTACATCGCGCTGCCTTGTGGAAACAAGATTTACCTTAAGGCATCAACAATTACAGGTATCCTTCCAGCCAGATCCCCAACGTGCCCCAGCCTGCTGTGTTTTAAGTCGCTGCACACCTCCAACCCCAACTGGGAGGGAAAACGGGTCGCCTTTCTTGTTTTTAACCTCTGGAGTGCACATTATTACTGTGATCTGAGACCGTTTGTGAGAAAACAAAGACTCGCTGTAGAATTTGCACGCGTTATACACGTTGAGATGAAGGTTTAGGAGGTAAATGCAGAGGTGCTTACCCTTGTTATTCATGGTTCTGCAGAACACGTTGAAAACCAAACTGACTTCCATTGTATGGACACAAAACCACTTGGGCATTTCTCTAAATATCTCTCTTAAACTACACAAGGATGACTGCATGAAGGCAATTTTTATTTCAGGGTGAACTGTCACTTTAATAAATGTTTCTTTTGTCTTTACAGATGTAGACAGCCAAGCAAATGGGTTCAACATCGTTGAGCATCTAGCGCCATGGATTACCATCCATACCCACGAAAGCACATAAACAACAAGCATGCATGTTGGAAACTCACACCGACTTAACCCATCGCACCGGACCATGACACGAAAGCCTTTATTGAAAAGTCAAGATACATTTATTTATTAGCTATTTTCACGACGGAAGAACAAAGCCATGTCTGCATTGTTTGTCCTGATCATCCTACACAGAGTCTTAGTGGTGTGTGCCTACAGCGGGCATAACAATCTCACCCCCCGAAAAACTGTTGAATATGAAGGTACGGTTCTTGTTCATCTAGTTATGTCGAAGTCAACGACTGTGCAGCTATTTCCAGTTTTACAAGTACGGCGTCTATCTATATGAATAGATTGAAATCTCCACAACTTGGTTTCGAATTAAGCTTTTGTTAATGCAATTTTACGTTTTGAGGTTTTAAGTGAAATCACGTGTCAAAAATGAACAGTGTTTTTCTGGGTAAGCCAACATATAGTCTGATTGTTGCAGTGTTGTTTTTAATATTAAAGTAATAATAATAATAATAAAGTCTTTTTTTGTGTAATGCTTGGGTTCATATTGATGATAAATCTGCATGCATTTGTGTTTTATCGCCCTTAGATAACCCAGCGATCACATTTAAAGAGAAAGGGATTTGGAATTACTCCACAATGCTAATTCGAGAGGATTTGGGCTTGCTGGTGTTGGGAGCGAGAGAGGCCGTATACGCCCTGGATATAAACAATATCTCGGTTGCCAAGTCTAAGGTGTTGTTTTGAGTTTCTTTCCTTGATATTTGTAGCAGTGTAACAAAATTTAGAACATCGTGTCTTTTGGATGTCCCCACCCATCAGGTTCTGTGGAAAGTGACGGCGGAGAAACAACGGGAGTGCATCTCTAAAGGAAAAAACCCTGACGTGAGTAAACTCCGCCTTGTGCTTGCAGACACATAAACACATAATTACACAATATGGATAATTCCCCCCAAAATTCTGTCATCATTTACTCACCCTCCTGTCATTTTAAATCTGTAAGACTTCCATTCTTCTGCAAAACAAGGAAAAAAATATTTTGAAGAAGGTTGCGGTACCCATTGACTTCTATTGTATGGACAGAAATAAAATGTCAATGGATACTGCAGTTGTTTGGGTACCAACATTCTTCAAAATATCTTCTTTTGTGTTTTGCAGAAGAATAAAAGTCATACAGGTTTGAAATGACAAAAGGGTGAGAAAATGATGACATTTTTGGGTGAACTATCCCTTTAACATATGTGACCCTGGACAACAAAACAGGTCTGAAGTAGCACACCAGCATTTTAGTAATCGACAAATATACATTGTAGGGATAAAAATTTCAGATTTTTCTTTTTGCCAAATATCATAAGGATATTTAGTAAAGATCATGTTCCATGAAGTTACTTTATACATTTTCTACCGTAAATGTATAAAAACTTTATTTTTGTGAGTGGATGGCCTGCTACAGTGCCTCAGATTAACAATTTCAAAGGCAATTTTCTCAATATTTAGCTTTTTTCCACGCTCAGATTACAGCTTTGTAAACGGTTATTGCTCCCCCAGATAGTTTCCTATCCTAACAAACCATACATCATCTGATCAGCTATCAGATGATGTAAAAATCTCCATTTCAAAAAATTGATCCTTAAGACTAGTTTCGTCGTCCAGGGTCACATATATGTACTGTGCATGGTGCATGTAATACACAAAGAGTTCAAACTAGCGTAAAATTCTATTTGGCTCGCTATTGCGACCACCTTTAATTTGAATAAAAACGTTCATTCACTAAGGGACATACTTCTAAACATTTTATACATTTTTATATAGCATAAACAAATACATTTCTGAAGTATTTTATGTATCCCTTCTTTCGTAAAAATGTTTTGTATCATACTTGAAAAAACATTGAAAAATAAAAATAATGTTTATTGAATTCTCTTTAAGAGTCATTTTATTATTTGTTGATCATTTGTCCATATAAAATTTCAGATCGACTGTCATAACTACATCCGGATGCTGCATCAAATGAATGACAGCGTGATGTACGTGTGCGGTACAAATGCCTTTAACCCCACCTGTGATTACATGGTAAGTGACATGTGACCAGACCATATAATGGGATACCAAAACGAACACAACAAATCAAAACTAATTGAAAAACAGTTTTGTTTTGCAATTACTTACTCACCCTGTCATGTTTTTAGACATCTATCTATGGTTAAAGTACTACTATAGTGAATATACTATATGAATATGTCAATCGCACCATACCATGGCATACATCAGAGACCAATGGTACATGGTACCCACGTAAAGTCACGTTTCCCACTGTACAGACAGTCCACATTGCCCATGATGTGTTCATGTGTGTATTTATATTTCATCATCCTCTACTTTCCTGATATGAGGAACATCGAGTTAAATGTGTTCAAACAAGCATGGATGGCACTCTGTTACAAACAACACATCAAATGTTGAGAGCCGTGTGTTGATGGTGTTTGTTTGAACAGACGTACGGTGACGGACAGCTGAAACTAGAGGAGAAGCAGGAGGAGGGCAGAGGGAAATGCTCTTTCGATCCCTTCCAGAGATCCTCTTCCGTCATGATTGGTATGCATTACTTTACTGACTAAAACTGGTTTCTGTTGTTCAGCTGGTAAGTCATGGCACTTGCGACACTAAGTTATGTGAGTCTAAACTGCCAAATCCATTAATGTTAATGTTTCACACTGAATGTATGACTGGGATGTTTGGGTTTGTGGGAGCCGTGGCTTAGCGGTTAACATAGATGCTCCAAATACACAAAGCTCGTATGGAAAGCGTTGGTTTCAGTCTGACCTGTGTCATTCTTGTCTTTCTTTAACCGATTGCCATATTCAGTTACAATATTAATAATTGTTGCTTTGTCAGGAATATGTTTTTTTGTTTCAATCAGATTTCTCCCTAAAATTAATTGTTTATTTTCACAGATCAAGTATTGTATTCAGCGACGTCATATAACTTTCTGGGTTCTGAGCCGGTTATTCTTCGTTCCTCTCCCGTTTCACTGCGCACTTTGATCAAGAGCTCGTGGCTTAATGGTAGGTCGGATATTACGACAGGAAGTGACTTCATCGAAAAATGATGGCATTTTCGATTCGTCTAAATCTAGATGAACTAATATTGTCTCTATTTTATGGGTATATAAAAAAACTGCAATCATAACTTTTTGTTAAAAATTTAAAAAATCTGCTATCATGCAGGTACATCAAAATCTGTGTTTAAAGCTGTCTCCTTACCATTCTTTACCTTGCAATGGTAAAATTATAATGATTGGTATGTTGAGCTATCTTCATCTAACTTCTAGTAAAAATGAAGATGTAAGATTAGTTGTTAAAGATTAGCACGTAAAGTAATCTGCAATTTTGTGTCTTAATCCGAGATGGTGATTTAGAAGCAAAAGTTACAGATTGCAGCTTTAAATGTCGTTTTAACATTTCATAATTAATAAAGCATTGAATTCAAATATAAAATAAATGAACTGATGTTTAAAACATCTGGACGAAACATCACACATAAGCACTTATAATACTTTGTTCTTTAATCTTCTCTAGAGCCAAACTTCATCTACATGGACGTGGTACCCGAGAGCGAGAATAGTCCTGAGGGCGACGATGACAAAATCTACATGTTCTTCAACGAGAACGCAATAGAATACGACTTCTACAGCAAGCTGCTAGTGTCTCGCGTCGCCAAAGTCTGCAAGGTCTCTGAAATCTCTTTACCTGTTACACACGGTTCAGTCTTTACAGCCACAGCTTAGCTCTTTGTGTGTTTATATTTTGGCTCGGTGGCATTATAGCATTTAAAACCAGTGCACTGACAGAATGTGCTGAAGGATTGAAGATGTTTATACCTTAAACTTAGTTTATATTGTGCAGGGAGACATGGGTGGCCAGAGGACACTCCAGAAGAAATGGACATCATTTTTGAAGGCGCGTTTAGACTGTTCGGTCCCTGAGCCCAGCCTGCCTTACGTCATACAAGACGTTTTCCACGCACGCCACAAGAAATGGAGGAACAGCATCTTTTACGCCATCTTCACATCTCAATCGTAAGTTTCGTCCGGTGAAACGACCAGATTTGTATTTAAGTTGGACAGTTTTTTTGAAAATGATTAAAGCTGCAATCTTTAACTTTTGGTAACTAATACACAGATTAGGTATCGAGCAGGTACATAAAAAAATGGTGTTCAAAACTGCTGATTTACATTGGCAAGGTTAATAACTAAAATGTATAACTTGAGCAGAACATTTCAGATAGACATCATTTGACTTCAATATATATTTTTTTTTTGAAGAAGAAATCTGCATTTCTATGTTTCAAACAGAGATGGCGATAGAGAGGCAGAATCACATTTTGTATTATTATATTATTTTCTGTTTAGACAAAAATACAACCTAAATTTGGGTTTTTGCTTCCTGTCTACCCAACACAAACCAGATCCACTTCTCTCTATTTATAGAGATCATCCTTTAATTTTGTACTTTTTATCAACACTGATTCATAAGCCTAAATAAAACATATGATTAGTCACAGTATACACGTCAATATAACTCGCAGTGAAACAGATGTAGTCTATGAAGCACTGATGGCCTGCGCAGGTAAAAGACACGAGTCACAGGTGAGACAGACTCTATCATTGAAGCAATAATAATTAATGGGGGACAGACTGACGCCTCCCCCATTTAGTCACTGTGTCCAGTCACTTTAACCCTGCAAAATACATGCTTGGACAATTGAAGATTGTGTGTGTGTGTGTGTGTGTGTGTGTGTGTGCGCGCGCGCGTGTTTGTAGGAGCACAACAGACCGGACCTCGGCGATATGTGCGTACAATGTGACCGATATTAGCGAGGTTTTCTCTCATGGCAAATTTAAGATGCCGGTAACCATGGAAACGTCTGATGTGAAGTGGGTCACATACGCTGGAGAGATTCCTGTCCCTCGACCAGGAGATGTGCGTATTTTATCACATATTTATAAAAGAAATGCAATGTCAGATTTTATTACAAAAGTGCAAAATAAACCAAATAAAGAGAATAAAGTAAAAATTAAACAAACTACATTCTAACATTCCTCAATATAAAAAGCACTTTATTTTATTGAATTTACCTTTATTTATTTGTTTTCATTCCTTTTTTAATTTTATTACAATAACACAACGTGAAAAAAAATGATACTATTACTCAATATAAACCTACATTTTCATGATCACGAAGAATTTAAATGAATACCTTTATTTTTTCATGGTGTGTTTTCAATTAGATTTATATTATACTTATATATTATTATACTTGGACTAAAACACAGCAAATTAGCTCAAATGTCTTTATTTCTCTGCACATCTTCTCACAGTGCATCAACAACGCAGCGAGGAGTCTGGGAATAAAGCGCTCGCTGGATCTACCCGACAAAACCCTACAGTTCATCCGGGACCGGCCGCTCATGGCTGATGCTGTCCGTCCGATCACAGGCAAGCCCCTCCTGGTCAACAGAGGACCGTCGCTGACCCGCCTTGTCGTAGACCACGTAACTGCTTTGGATGGACAGTCCTATCCTGTGATGTTTATCGGCACAGGTGAGATGTTACTGTCAGCCTCCAGGGCAAAACAGCTGTTAACAGTCAGTTAGAGGGTGTGCGTGTAAACACCCATTCACTGGAATGTTAATTATACTTTTTTTGAGCTGTCTGCAAAGAGACTGGTGAACAATGCAGAATTTGTTTGTTTTTGTTTTGTATTGTGTTAAAGGTAAATATGGAATCGTGTGGGCAAAAACAGATCGTTTGCAGTCTCTTGCACAACATACATGACTCTCTGTGCATGAGAAATGCAAAAACTGAACTCAATGCAAATCAACATTAATTATATAACAACTTTATGGACCAAGGCCAAAATTCCAAAACTTTTGCTTTGTTTAACAGTGCTGTGCAATGCGCTGACATCTGGTGTTTTTTATTTATGGACATTATTCACAGTATCGTTTTGTGATGACAATAAACCAAATAGTTATTTCAATTAACAAATAATCATATTATTATTAATACTGATATAATTCGTGTTATAGAATTAATAATAAATATGATTAAGTTCAGTATCATAACAACAATGTTTACCCTTTCTCGGTGTTACTTTAACTGAGAAATGCATGTTTATTTGTAAAAAGACGATATGTCAACTTAACATGTCATCTGGCAGACAGCTCCTGGTGTTCTGGATGTCATGTTTTGTATTGTAATACAAAACATGTTGACAACTGTCAAAATTACACTTTTATGTTTGTGTGTGTAGCTTAAAATGTAAGCAAACATATAAATGTTACAGCCATTGTGTGTTTACATGTATTTCAGCTTTTAAAAACTGAATCGTCGCTCTGTTTCCAAAACCTCGGTTGCCCAAATTTGCTGTTCTTTTTCTTCTCTGTGATTAAATACTGTGAACGTTGACAAGTACTTTTTAATACTTTATATTGGTTAGATATTTGAAAAACCCAGTGACAAGCATAAATGCTGACTAATGATTATGATTAATGGCAAAAATAAAAATCATGAAACATGGTGATGTAGGTTTTGGAAGCACATCAGCGATATTAAGGCCACGCTTAACATGATGAAAAAAGCAGAACTGTTTCCTTTTTTGAAGTTTCACGTACACACATGACACCGTTATCAAAATTATGTGCATTTACATGGATCAAGGAAAACGGATAAAAACTCTGTAGTATGCATGCCAGGCCGGTGGATGGCGATGTTGTTGTGTAAAGAAACAGGACGTGTCTTGGCACATACATGGTTATAAGCCAAAAGTGCTTTTTAATACCGTTGGTCGACGTATATATGTGTGTTTAAAGTCTGAGGAATGTAAATAGTGTTTCTCCGCTGGTCTTATCTGTGCACCAAATCCACATTTTGCTGGGGAAATGTTAATACATAGTCGAGAACCGAAAGCTCACAGTGCGGGAAGCCGCCATATTGTTTTGGCTACAGAGCGTTGTATACGCATGCGTGTGACATCATCGTTCCGTCTTCCAGTTTACATGGAAACGAAACTTTGGCAAAGCTCATTTTGTAGTTGTACTTTTAAAATCAATGTGCTACCCTATTTGTTAGCTTTTACTTATAATGTGCCAATGCATTCCGCTTGGCACATTGACATTACATTTAAAGTACTAATATTCACATGTATAGTTACACCTAACCATAACCCAACCCTTGACCCAAAACCCCAATGCTAAACCAAACATATCCAGCAGTAAATCTATTGCCTTGCAGGTATTTTATGTAAGCACATGGCAGGTTAGCCCACCTAATATAAAGTGTGACACAATTTTCCGTCTTCCAACAGAAAACGGTTATTTGCAGAAAGCGGTGAACTATGACGGAGAAATGCACGTCATTGAGGAAGTCGAGCTTTTTCAGAACGCTGAGGCAGTCGATGTCCTTCGTCTTCACCAGAATCAGGTAATGAGAACGCAAATGAGATCTATAATGTGAATTACTTCAATAAAAATCGATTTGAAAACCGTACAGTGAACCTTCATTGTGTGTTTGGTTTAGTTGTATGCAGGCTCTGCGTCTGGGGTTGTTCAAATGCCGAGCAGTAACTGCAGTCGCTATACATCCTGTCTGGACTGTGTTTTGGCCAGAGACCCTCATTGTGCCTGGGACCCCACGGCTCAACGGTGTTCCAGATTACCCAGTTTACCTAATGCAGAAGGGTAAGAATATAGTCTTATACATAATACTCACTGACACCAGTCCGATCTTACATGAAAATAATAGTCCTTATTTATTTGCCCTTGTTTGTATTATTCGGACGACCTGTATTGTGTTCTTAACACTGTAAAACATGTTTGAAGATATTTGGTTCATGTTGCCTTTCCATATACATTGAAATACATACAGTAAGTAGGGGTTGTAAAGCTAACAAATACAACAAAACGCAACAAGAAGGTCATGTGAGATCTTTGTGTGACTAGCAGAAAGTTGCACTTTACTGTAACTTTTCCTGTATTTGAATTTACGAGAACAAACATGAAATAAAATGTCACATCTGCATAACAGATTTTCAACTTAACGTACTAACCTTTTTAGTCATGTGTACTAGTGTTTTCTGGTACTTAATATATATTTGAAACACTATAATTTAATTTTATGAAAAAAATCTTGTGTGTCACTGTACAAGTATGGAACAGTGAGTTGAAGATTTTTTATTTTTGTGTGAACTGTTCCTTTAAACATTACCTTTCACATCTGATCAGTGCTTGACTCGCCACATTCATATAAATGTGTTCATACAAGCAACTTAACCTGACCGCTAACATATTATTTTGCATTTTAGTAATTTAATACAAAGTCTAAGAGATGCAGATGCCACCCGGTGCCCTATAAGAGGTATTTATTACACTTTTTTTTTTCCAAAAACATATCCTTAAAACCTAAATCACTGGGCTTCATTTAACACCTTTCTTAAATCTGTGTACCCAGGTACTACTGAGCCAAACATCCGAAACCTTGTGCTGGGAAACAACATCAGGTTGCTATGCCGGCCAGATTCCAACCTGGCACAAGTAAGATGGAACTTCAATGGGAAGCAGCTGCTTTCCTCCGACAGGAAGTTCACCATCCACAGCGACGGCATCCTCATCTACAACGCCTCGACTGCCGATGCGGGACGCTACACCTGCACGTCAGTCGAACGGGTCAAAGGAAGACCCTACACCCAGACTCTGGCCATTTACGACCTGCAGGACAAATTAAAAGTAGACGTGACCGAAAAAACACAGACCACCTCGGGTATCGTTCTTGCAAGCTACACGACATCATCCGGTCTAAAGGAATTAAAAGTGAACCCTTTACGACCCGAAACGCAGACCGGGGTAGGTAAGTGGGTGGTGTTGCAAGTGGCTCTAGCCGTGTTGTTGGTTATGATGGGATGTCTGCTTATTTGGAATCTGTACATGGGGCACATATCTCCATCTATGTGCTTTGGGAGACAATTGAGCAAAACCCCCAGGAATGGCACAGAGAGGGGATACGGGCACAAAGCTGGGACTGAACACGATTCTTTGGACGTTAAACAGCAGACTGTCAGGTTGCGTCTTGCATCGAACAGTGACGTAGAAGCGACCAACTTTCACAGGTATGCTCCCAATGGGAGCGTGCCGACGGACACGCAATTTTCTAAGTACATTACGGACGAGTCTGAAATTTGAGGATATGAATGTTTTGCAATCTTTTGTATAATTTTCCATTTATTTATTTTGTACGTAAATAAAAAATCTATTCAAAAATATCAGAAATACTTTATGGTCCATTAAAAACATTGCTGTTCATAAATGAAACAATATTTAATATAGTACTATTTCTTTGTTTTTTACTATTGCAAATAAATTGAGTTAAAAAAAATTCGAAAGCATCTTTTAGATTTTGTTTTTTTAATGAAAATTTGAGTGTGCTTGTCTGCGACACGTATAGCATCAGCTTCGTACGTAGTGGTGAATGTTCAAATTGATAGGGCTAAAGGTATAAAACGAATTCTTAAAACTATTCATATTGAGATCAACTTTACAACCTTCAAGGTCCAGCGTGTCTTTTTTAGGAGGATCTGTTGACAGATATGAAATTGAATTACCATAACTATATCTTCAGAGGTGTATAAAGACTTTACATAATGAAGCGTTATTACCTTGGGATGAGCTAAAGGTCCCCAAACATGGAATTCTCAATGTTGTTTCTACAGTATCCCTAAACGGACAAACTGCTCTAAAGTGGGTGTTTATTAAATCGTTTCTTTCATTTGGCGAAGAAGCGAAAACACAACATCATCTTAGTGACTGTACAGTCACATCTACAGCCACCCTAGTGCTACGAAAGGGAGGGGTGGAGTGAGCCATTGGTTGCAATTTACAACCATACCACTAGATGCCACTAAATCTCATACACTGGACCTTAAAGTGTTACCACTATGACATCACTATGTTGAGCAAACATCTGCCATATTAGTTAAAATATGCACTGGCCTTTTAAATGAATGCAAAAGAATCTGTGACCGCAATAAAAGCAACTTCATTCTGAAAAAAACAATGTTTTTATTTAACTGCTGTTAGTTACTGAGCCATTCAGTCACATTTGTTAACACAATATTATTAAAGGCAAATCCAGGTGAAGAATGCTTAAAATCCACCTCCCATGGCTCTGTTGAAGGAAATCTTGAACAAAACAGACCAAAGATCACATTTTCAAATAGTGTAGTAGTCTCCAACAGGCCACCTTTGTGTAAACAATGCTTCACTTGGAAGCACAATGAATTTAAGATTAAACAAAGGAAACATTATGGAATGAAAAGAAATGCATATTCTGAAGCCATTAGTAAAACAGCAATAAGCAAAAACTAGGATGTAGTCACATCCACAGATAGAATTGTAGCACTTGAGGCAAACTTGAAAGCCAGTGGTTTTCACCCATGCTAAATATTTTTGATACATTAAGGCTGTCTTCAGTTCGGCACAATATTTTTGGCAATTTTAAGGTGCAAGTTAGAAAATATATATTTTAGCTGCAAATACGCTTCGTTTAAAAACGTAATTCATGCTAACAAATCTTAGAAATCGAAACAACTGTTTAGAAAGCAAGAAGCAATGCTGGAATGGAATAAAGATCTAACTTCATTAGGTAAATAGAAAAGCAGCCATAAATGACAAAATATTCAGCTGTGATCCATCCTGAGCAAAAAAAAAACACTTTCTCTCAAATGGTAATGTGATTGTTTGTAAGCATCTATGATGGATTACAAGACCTCTGAGCTTTTGATGAAATGAGATGAATGCTTCTCATCTTTGTCCAAAATTGTGTTTGTTGAATTGTATGTAAATTATTGAGATGACTTAAATGAGCAGCTGACTGAGCAATAAGCTAAGGAATGTTTTTATTTATTTTTTATCCTGGTGTGTTTGTCTAAAATTTTCATTTTTGATAAACCTCCTCTTCTAGTGAAATCATGTTTGAAAAGGCAAGTGTAACTTAAGATATCTTTCAAGCAAGAATCTTTAAACGAATGCTTTGGTTAAAGGAAAATATAGTACAAAAGTGAAGAGTGTTCAGCACATTATGCAGTGATTCATAATATTAGCCGTTCTCTGTTCCTCTGCAATCTTTCATGTTAAGACAACAAGTGGCACTCTGGCACCACCTACGGTTCAAAAGAGGTTTCACCACGGGCCGCTCTGTGGGTAATTGGGCACAGCACCAGGGTATTGTGGGAGACTGGGGCCGGTTTCAGATATGGCATTGAATCCGGCTTCTCTCACAGTGGGGTTCTTCCAAACGCCAGTGCTCCATTCTTCCTGTGCCCGCTCCAAACTGCCACCTCCACCACGATACAGCCGATGAACCTATGAGTATAAAAGTAGCGATGAACTTACTTTGTCACACTCTTGACACCATTTTAATTCTTTAACTAGATTATTCTCTTACCCTGGAGTCATTGTGCAAAGCGAATGAATATATGGTTTAAAGTGTGCACGTGCAAATCATACCTTGATGAGAACAATCACCATCAAAACAGTGTCCACGGTAAAGAGCACACTAGGGATGAGCATGAATATAGCAGAGACCACGTTTGTGCCAAAAAAAAACACTGTGCCGATCCAACCACTGTGAAGAAAGAATGAAATACACGGAACAGGAGTTAACATGTGTCGATGACACACATATGCTATTAGATATGAAAAACAACCTAGTATAAAAGAACACATTCAAGAAATAGTGAACCTTCAAAATATATTTTTTTTAATTATATGTACATGCCCTCTTGTCATGTCAAATCTGTGTGACTTTCTTTCTTCTGCAAAACACATAGAAAGATATTTTGAGAAATGTTGGTAACTAAAAACCGTTGGTCCCCGTTGACTTCTATTGTAAGGACACAAAACTAATGCAAGTCAAGGGGGTCCAACGGTTTTCGGTTAACAACATTTTTTCAAAATATCTTTCATGTTCTTCATAAGAAAGAAAGTCATACAGGTTTGACATGACAAGAAGGCATGTAAATATACTGACAGAATTTTTATTTTGGTTCACTGTCCCTTTTAATGTGAATTTCGGTCTGTCTGGCTTCAGGCGTTTACAAAATATGTGAACTTTCTTTAAAATGGGTAATGCCGATGAATATAATTACGACACTTTTAACAGACAGTATATCCATATTTTTTTTAAAAATAACCACAAACCGAAATCTGAGTGATTATTTAAGCTAAATTTGCTATGATTATAGGGTGGATAAGATAGCAACTTATAAAGATTTGATTGATTTTATATACATGTCATTTTCATGTTTTGTACTCTATTTACAGAAGGTCCTAAATGTCTACTGAAGCAGAATATTCAATTTGATTTTATTTCTATAGCCGTTTCACAATTCAAAACTGTTGCAAAGCAGCTTTAGAGTAAATATATACTAGGAAGCTATGAATACATAATGCATGGTATTGCAGATTTTTCAAAAGGATGTTCTTTGACAAAACAGAAAATATTTATATGTAGGATTATAGTTTGTGTATCCAATTTTTCGTGCATTTTTCTTTCTTACTAACCGCAAGAAAATAATCGTCTGTTTCATATAATTGGTATTAATATAATCTGTCTGCAGATGAATTTGAACCACTTCAAGAATTGGGTGCGTGTCAGAAATAGCATTTCATCTAAAGGCTCGTCTACCACCATGCATTATGAGTAGTATTGTAATCCTCTACAATTTACTGAGATTATAAGAGATATAGTCAGTTAGCAAAACAGGTGACATGTATCAAATTAAACCAGACAGAAATAAATCAAGAAAGGGAATGAATCAAAACGTCTTCACTAACATTTATTGATACTTACCACGCACCCCAACCTGATATTCCAAGACACTGGATGAAAGCAAGAACACATTGAAAGAATAAGACAAAGAAGAAAGCCATGAAGTTGAAGGAACTATCAGCCCTGAAGAGAGGAAAACAAGCGCTTTAATCAAAGAAAACATCTAGCCTAGCATTTTTTTTCCGGTATAAAACAGGGTCTCTTTACCGAAAGGCTTTATAAAGCGGCCTGAACCAGCAGACGAAACTACATGGGCTGAAAACCAGAAGCCAGAGGAGCGAAAAGCCAAAGTTGATTGCGTTCCCCCCTCCGGCCCACCAGGCTAAACAGGCCACCACATTAACACACAGTGTTATCGAGTACACTGGAAAAAGGATAGTTTAGATCAGATGTGTGCTTGTATGTTTCTTATTACAATGCAAAACTTAATTATAAGCAGTGAGGCTTGCATTTATTTACTCACACATCCAAAGATTGTAAACACGCCGCACTAGCTGCTGGTGGGGTAGTGGGATCTCCTCATCCACGTTTTGGTAAAAACATGGTTTTATGCGAAGAAACTTAGGCAGCGGGGGGAAATTATTTGCCCGATCTGAAAATGGTAATTTGAGGGTCAAAATGTGTGTATGATGATGAATTCACATTGCATACATTAAGGTTATATATTTTTATTATTTACACAATATACATTTAATGTCAAATCTAGCTTACCTGTCATTGTCAGTTTTGTGAAAACGTGGGTAAGTTGCTGATCCTAGTGAACTTTCCTCTTTACGAGATGAATGACTGTTGATTTCAGTTAAACAGAAAAACAAAACAATAACAAAACAGTTAAATAGATCAACATGTGACAATACGTAAAACGCAGTCAAAAGCTTCATCTATATGTACAAAAATGTAACTTTTTTAAATCGCAGAAAAAGGTTAACAAGTCACATAACGTAATATTACATCCGTTGCGTGTAGATAACATGTTAATCGTATATTACATTAAACTACTGTTGCTATTGTAACGTTATTAATAATAAACCTATGTTAACTTTACAGTAAGGCAGTTTGGACAAAATAGTAACGTTACAGCCAGGCCAGCATTGATATACTAGATATAACTCCAGCATAGAAGCACATTTCAAACGATTGTATAAAGGACGAACCTTTAAAATAAAATATCGCTTAAGATCTATATTCCGTTAAAGTTACATACGTGTTGACAAGATTTCAGAACAGCGTTAATGCATCCGCTGTCCTCATTGAATCCTTGCGATCCCGTGGCGGACGGGATCATTTTGGTGCATTATTGGAGATGTAGTTCTGTATCTGTCTGGTTTGAAGTCAGTGTACGGAAGTTGTAACTTCCGTAACGTTATCAAAAGGAGTGGTCTCTGTGCGTGTGACTAGATAAATTCCACATCCAGTTTCCCTGCCTTGTGGCCATAGATAAATATGACGGTTTTCTGTTACCAGTAAACAGTAAAGTTGGAAGTTTAGATGTTGCTTTTGTTTACGGCAACGTGACAGTCATTGCTTTTCACGCAAACACCCACGATTACGTTTAAATATAACAGTTAACTTTCAATGTTGATCTATTACAGATTTGCCATGCACACAAAATCCACTTCAAAATACAAACGTTGAACACTTTATTCAAGTTTATGGGACATATAACATTAAGGCTACAATCTTATTCAAAATCGTGACAGTTGTTCAGGTATTCAAATATCTCATATGAAAAAAAAACGTAAACATTCAGCCAAACAATTCTAGTGTAAAACAACTTATTTGACTTCTTATGTTCATTGGACCAATCACATATGGCATCAAACTGTGACGTTGTATTCTGTTGGCCAATCACTATCCGGAATCAATGCCCGCAACCAGCTCCCGCCAATTCTGAGCGGGGAGCGCGAGGGAGTCTAGCCGGGGATGTGAGGGGAAAGACGGAAGAGGATTACTGACTAAATAATCATAATATTCGACTCCAAAAGTGACAGAAACATTCACAAATTGTAGTTTACAAGTTAATGTTGCGATTAGCGAAAACGTGGACTCGATGACAAGCCCGCAGGAGTTGTGCACGGAGTCCAAACAAGTCCTCACCGTTTCCGTTTAACGTCAAGTTTTCAGTGCGAGGACAGCGCGAGCGCAAGGAGCTGAAGGGCGCGCGGATGGTGGTGGTGATGCCCACGGCAGAAGAGCCCCTTGCCTCCACTCCACGCAGAGGTTATTTCTTTAAAATTGTCTGATCTTTAATCTGTCAGTATTACTGTCCCGCAATAAATAAATAAATGATGTTAAAAGTTTGACTAATGGCTAACGGAGCTTCCAGGTAGAAGTAACGTTAACTTAATGTAATTCTCCATTTTGATTTGAGAGTCATTCAGAGACAACTAGAGAGTTTAATTTTGCGTCTTATTCTATGAGAAACCATGAAAAGTTTATTTTTGACGTCATTTTCAAATAGCATTGGGTGCTCGGTGGTTTTATTATCTTAATTAGCATGCTACGTTCATGGTTAGCCGACGAGCTATTAGCGCTGATTGTTTTTCCACGTCATATATTTTGTTTAACTACAAAGTGCATGACTTTAATCGCGTGTATTGTTTGGTGCTTTTCTATAAATTGACATGCAATTGGCATCCATTTTGGGCTGTTGTGAAATATAAAGCTTTGTTCGTCTGTATTGTGCTAATGTATGCAAGTCTAGTGGCTCCATATTCACAGGTAACGTTACTAGTCGCCAAACTCTCGCTAGCCAAAGGCCTAAGAACCATCATTCACCGAAAGGCGGGAGATCGAAAATAAACATTAGTCAACGAGTTGGCATACACTATTTCATTTAAAGTTTCTATGTTTTGCCCTCAAGATGGGTACAAAAAAGCATTTTGGCTTAAAAGATTCACGTTATTTGAAAATACACGGTTGGTTGAACTTAACTGTCAAGTAAGTTACTGGTAAGGGGTAACGTTAGTTATGACCTTTGTTATGATGAGACTTCCATTGACAATCAGTTCTGTTTGTTAAACGCTGTATTAGTATTTATATTTAAAGTGCAGAATGATTCGTTTTTATTGTTTGTAAGACGTAACATATATACTCTTTTCTTTTTAATTCAGGCATGGATTGTGTGGGCAAAGCTAATACTGCCAAGAAGAAGCTTGTTCAAGGTAAAAATCACTGTAATCCTGTTTGCTACATCACAGTTTATTATGTACAACTGTCCGCACCAAACAAAATTTTGTTTTGAGACAATTAGTGAGTAAGATGGAGGATATTTGGCGTTTCACTATGTTGTGACTATTATTGTGGTTTATATCCAATAAAACATTTGCATTTGGCAGATGCTTTTATCCAAAGCGACTTACATTGCAATATCCTATACATTTATACATGGGTATGTGCAATCCCCTGGGATCGAATCATCAACCTTGGGTACCTTAAAATAAAAGTAAATGGGTTTGGAACCAAATGAGTGTTCAATTCTTTGTCAAAACGCCTAATCTCATTTAGCCAGTATGACTGTTTTTAATAATGCATTGATTTTTGTTTTTCATTCTTTTAAAAATCGATGACCCTCCCCTCCAGCACGTCTTACTTTCAAAAGGCTAAACCCGGAAATCAAGGAATGCAGTGAGCCCAAACGAACCAAAGGTCCAGTTGCTCCCAAGTGCTCTGAACCTAGCGTCTCCGATGGAGAAAACGATGTTGAACTCTCTCCCCTGCCGCAGCGGCGTGGCCCGGCTCTGGTGAACGGCCGCGGTCCTCTCGATTCCTTTATGAGTCGAGGTATGCGTTCTATCCACTCTAACCCTAAAGTTACCATCGACCTCACAGAAGACAATTCCAGTGATGCTGTCAAACAACAACCTGTGCCTACGGTTGCTGCCACCTGCCCCATTAAGGAAAAATCAACAACTCAAGAAAATGAACGGAAATCTGTAGAACCCGCCACACCACTAAAAGAGGAGGATGAGGATGAGGAGCTGGAGGGAGAGATGTTGGACAGCACTCTGGAGTCCGATTCTGAGGAAGAGGAGCAACAGGAGACTGAAATCAGCCAGGAGAATGAGTCTGTGCTCTCGGCTGGATCCTCCAGCTCCCTCTCAGCGGTGGAGAGCTCACCAGAGCCCAGCAGAAGTGCACCCAACACCCCTGCATCTGTGAGTGGACAATTAAGTGTAACTGCATTGTTTATGTTTGTCATGTATCCATAGGTTATGTTTAATGCTCAGCACATTAATTATGCTCTCTTCTTTATTCAGGCCCTACAGACAAATGAAGCAGAAAATAAGACGAAGAGGCGGTCTCTCAAAGTAATTGCCTACTAAGGCTGGGTTCACATTTGACTTCTTTTGGAAAAGATTGACAATGGCACTTTTTTTGTAAAAAAAGGAGGAAATGTTTGTGCATGTAGGCAAATCAGAGAAAGAGATTCAGACAGACATCGGCAGCATGACGGGAGTTTATTTGAATTATAAACAGATATCATCTTTGCGATAACCATTCCCATATAAGATAAAACATATTTTTTTACTAGAAAATGCAATCAAAAGTTATTGAAAGTAAAAATTAAACTTACGTTTATACAAAACTATGCTCAAACCGACGTTTGGGCAACCATTTTATTTTTCCTAGCTTGATCCTGCTCGACCAATCACCTTCCTCGAATGTTGTTGTGCAAATTACAGGTCACGCTATTTGCTTTTCCTTGGTTAGCTCTAAAGAATGTGCTTCACACAAGGATGTGAACTTTTTTCAACTTCAGAAGACGCTCTTAGTGTTAAAAAAGCACTCAGGACTTTTTGAAAACACGGTTTACTACATAGGATTATAAAGTCAAACAGATGCTAGCAGCTTCAAAAAAGAAGTCAAATCTGAACATTGGCATATTAATGGTATTCAATAAAGATTCTGTTTAAATGAATATGTGGAAAAAATAAGTGTTATTGCCCCTCTAGAGTGTCCAAGAACAGGAGGACAAACAGCGACTCAAGGATGAGAAAGAACGGCTCAAACAGGAGGCCAAAGCTGCCAAGGAAAAGAAAAAAGAGGAGGCTCGCAAGCTGAGGGAAGAGAAGGAGAGAGAGAAGAAAGAGAAAAAGGAGAAAGAGGAGAAGGAGAGGCGGGAGAAGAAAGAGAGAGAGGAGAAAGAGAAGGTTGAGAAACAACGAGCTAAAGAAGAGCAGCGGCAAATGAAAATGGAGTGAGTGCTTATAGCATCTAAGTAGTAAATTGTAATGCATAAATTGTATTTGCTTTAAATCATGATGTTATTTATTCAGGGCCAAACTTGAGGAGAAAAGAAAGAAAGAAGAAGAAAAACGGTTGAAGGAAGAGAAAGAAGTGAGTGGTTTTCTTTCTCGAAGGCGTCATATTTGATTTAGTTATCTATCTTTTTGAAATGTGGAAACTTTATTAATATATGTTGTTATTTCTGAGCTGTAGAGGTTTTCATTGAATGGCTATTGTTATCCTTTTAGCGCCTCAAAGCTGAAAAGGCTGAGATTACCCGGTTTCTACAGAAGCCCAAGACCCAGCTGGCACCTAAGGTAAAGGTCTTTAATCAGTGTGTAGATTTAAGATGTTTTCCCTCTGCACTTGAAGTTATTTTGTTCTACTGACAGGAACACTTCACCCTAAAGTAAAATTGAAAACAAGAAATGCATATCTGAATATCTTAGTTTCTTGTTGTCATATGATATTTCATCACAAGACATACAAGTCACAACATATTTTTAATATAAAAATTGTTCGACATTTTTTCTGGCAAACACATTCGCCTGTGTCTAGCAGAACTTTTATTGTAACATGGTGTTTTAGCAAGTTTAGTTTCTTTGTGAGTGGCATTCTTTAGTTTTCTGGGTTTATGAAAGATTGCAGTTTTCTATTATTTTATGTTGTTCTGAACATGTTTTTGTGTTGTTTTCTGCTTTAGACTTTAGCATCTGCTTGTGGAAAGTTTGCCCCTTTTGAGATTAAAGAGCACATGTCTTTGGCACCACTGACTCGAGTACAATGTGTGGATGCTGTTCTAGAGGAGCTGGACCATTTTCTTGACCAGCCAGACATCACTCTAAATGGACTGAAGGATTGGACAAAGCACAAACCACGCAGATCAGGTCCAACCAGGCCCCATCACATCAATTCAGTAAGGTAAGGAAAGACAAATGGAGCTGTATTACTGAGAGTTTCCTAGATACACTTTTTTTGTACCCATTATAAAAGCATGTAAAACACCAGCTGTCACCAGTGTTTATTGTTTTAGATATTCAGATGCTGTTGAAGGCTTGTTTTTGTTCTGACTGTTCATTTTCTCTGTCTTTAGAGATTGTACGGTTGTAACTGAAAGCGTAAAGGCAGATGGCGTCCCAGACCGACACCGATACGGCCGCATGAAACTCCTGCACTTCCAAGACAACTATCGGCCGGCTTACTGGGGCACCTGTAGCAAAAAAAGCAAGTACATCTCTCCACGCTGTCCACTACGACAAGACAAGGTAAAACGACAATCTAATATTTCTTTTAAAAAAATTTAGTTCTGATTTTAAATTAATTGAATTCTTTTGAGATGTTGCATTATGATTTTTCATAATGATTAAGAGTGGTAATGTAAAAGTGTTTTGTTTTCAGGATCTGCTGGATTATGACGTGGACAGTGACGAAGAGTGGGAGGAAGAGGAGCCAGGAGAGTCTCTTTCTCACAGTGAGGGGGTAAGCACGATGACATCACATTGTTTCGGTTTTTACAGTAAAAAATGGGATTAACTGGAAATTATAAAATTGTGGGAAGAATCTCATTCTTGTTTTTTTCGCACTAGGATGATGATGATGAAGCTGGAGATGATGACGATGATGATGATGGGTTCTTTGTACCCCACGGTTACCTCTCAGAGGGGGAAGGAGCACGTGAGGAAGATGAGGTACGTCAGACATCCCTCTTTTAATTTGTGCTTTTTTTGATTCACGACATCACCTTATGTTAATAATGACATTCTCCTCTAGGAGGGTGGAGATCCAGAGAAGCTGAAGGTGCGTCAGAAGATAAAAGCTCGTGAGTGGGAGAACGAGCTATTGTCTAAAGGGAAGGTGAAGGTTTTGGAGCCAGTTGTGCGACAATGCCGGTGGGAGGGGGAGGATCCTACATTGGAATTCCTGCGGCCGTATGCTGTTTGCATGTTGGAGCCTTTACCTAAAGATGAGTCCTCCACCCCTGAGCGCGACCTGTTACGTCAAAAGAGGAACGAGAAATGTGAGTACAGCATGTATGTTTAAGAGGTCAAATATTGTTCAGGATATTGTGATACTGTTCTACCTTGTATCTTGGATTATGTCAAACCGTGAGGTGAGTGTATCGTGACATTCTCTCTACAAATAGGGTTCAATGGGAATGTGTTTAGTCACACAGTACACTTGCATTGTGAACAAGATATGGTACTGCTAGTTCTCGGCTCACAAAAAAATGCAAAATCAGTGCAACAAAGTCCTGCAAATCATCTGTGGAAATGTAAATCCAAACAGATTGAGGACACTAAATTACCTCATCCGTGAAATTTAGGGATAATAAATTAGGAATGAACCGATATGCAAATTTATGCCGATAATAACAGATTATTTTTCAACGTTGGAAGCCGATAACATATATATTGGCCGATATACAGTGTCTAAATATTAATATAAAATTCTCTATGACTGAAACAATTAGCAAAAAGGTGGACAACTGCTTTTATTTAAAAACATTGACTGCAAATAACAAGGTAACCATTAGTTTCGTTTTTTCGCCTAAAAATCATGTACCATGCCTACTATAGGGGCAATCGTGGGCTAATGGTTAGAGAGTCAGACTCGTGACCAGAAGGTTGCCGGTTCGATCCTCAGGGCCGGCGGGTAATGATTGCGGTGCCCTTGAGCAAGGCACCTAACCCTTACATGCTCCCCGGGCGCTGCAGTTATAGCTGCCCACTGCTCCGTGTGTTCACCACTTGCTGTGTGTGTGCTCACTAATCACTGGATGGGTTAAAAGCAGAGGTCACATTTCGGGTATGGGTCACCATACCTGACGAATCGGTCACTTTCACTTTTTTTTATAGTTATACAAGTTAGCGATTCTTTAACCATCAAACTTTTCTGGTATATTATTTTTATTTATTAAACAAATTATAGATGTTCTTCTGTAGCAGCCCAGAAAAATGTCTTAATAGCCACATGTCAACAGGTCTCCAGACAGAAAGGATTCAGACAGAAGTCTGATTCAGACAAGATGCTTTTGTTCCACAATTTTTTTTAATAGCAGTAAGTATATAATCAAGACAGTGATGTACTGTATTTTAACTGTGAGCAGCTTGCATCTGACAAAGAAATGATTCATGATTTATCCGCTAAAATATATCCGCCTAAATTTTATTATCGGGCAGATAAGATTAAAAGGGAACATTTATCTGCCAATACCGATTTGGCCGATAATTTATTGTGCATCATAACAAACAACCGGTCTGTGAAGAATGACAGTGATTTACATTTAGTCATTTGGCAGACGCTTTTATCCAAAGCGACTTACAGTGCACTTATTACAGGGACAATCCCCCTGGAGCAACATGGAGTAAAGTGTCTTGCTCAAGGACACACTGGTGGTGGCTGCTGGGATCGAACCAGCAACCTTTTGATTTACCAGTTCAGTGGTTTAACCCACTAGACAACCATCTCCATGGACATCTTAGATAAATAGCAAAAGTTGGGTTTTTGTCAAAAAATCAGTGTACAAGTGTGGATTGTCAAGTAGTGTGTCTTCAGACAATACTGTAATTGGCACTCTGGGGTGCTACAACGTAAAACAATGTTGTGTGGTTTTGGGTGGGGTTGTCAGGTCTTTTTTTTATTTGTGTGAGAGTGATTAACACATTTTGCGATGTTAATATGTTTTTCAGTGCTATCACAGCTGCTGCCATTGCTGCATGGGAATGTAAACAGCAGCAAGTTGATAATCAATGAGTTCCTGGAGTTTTGTCGCCAGCAAACATCATCACCTACAGAGAGCCCGCTGACCTCTACCAACTACGTCCCACCCAGGTAGCCCAGCCATCATAGACCCTTACTTACAGTTTGTTTTACACAAATGTATTTTTCATTTCCGTATTTAAAAGGAATGTTCGCGTGTATTTCTGATGTAAACTGGATGACTCATTTCTCTATTGCTGGGAAACAGGTTGAGTTTTCTTTGTGAATGACTTTCACTTTCCAGCACTTGAGTGGGAGTGATTTTGGTAACTTGTCAGTACTATACGCATTGCAATATTCTAAGACATTATCTGTGTTTTGGTAATAGGATCCAAGTCCGGCGTCTCATAAAGGAAAGCGGGGTCTATGAGAAGCGATCCACCTACAGACGAAGCTGTTGGTATGTGCATGCAGACGTTCTAGCCAGTCATTCTCAGGAGGCTCTGCCCGTGCCCTGCCAGTGGAAGTACCTCACCTCCGGTGCACAGATCACCCGCGAAGAGCCCGCCAGCTCACAGGGCAACTCTCCTACATCTCAGTCAACCTCCAGCACCCCCTCCAACAAGAGGAAGTCCGCCAGGAGCCACTCTATTACAAAGTACATGAAGAAAAGTAGCGAATCGGAGCAGGTGTGGAAAAAAAGACTTCATGTGTTATGATTTTGAATATTTATTTTCAAATCAATGCAAAATTGTAATATAAGTATAAGATTGAAAGATTTTTTGTTTGATGATTATTAGGTTGAAGCAATGGAGACTGATGGCTTTCAAGCAGACACTGAGGACGATGATGATGACGACTGTGTCATTGTCGGGGAACAGTCTGGTTAGTAAACATTAAAAATCAACATTACCGTCTTTACAGCTTATTCTGGAAAAGCTTGATGGTAATGTTATATTATTTCCTCACAAGTATCCGAACAGGATGGCAATACATCTTTGGCACAAACTGAGGAAAAAGCAGAGCACATGGACACAAACGCATCTGAAACTGCTGCTCTTAACCTCCCTTGTCCAACCCCAGCCACCGCTTGAGATCTATTCCATGTCGGGTTTGCACTCGTGTTCACGGGGGCTCAACATCTGATCAACGTTTCGAAGGAACACAGTATCGGACACAGTATTAAGGTCCCCAGAATGAATTATTTGTTTTCCTCCATTAGGTTGGGGGTGAAATCAGATGAAATCTTACTTGTTCACACTGTCAGTGGACTTGATCACATCTTGTTTGTTCTAATAATGAACACCCTTGTATGACACCCTTGTCATTTTCTGGAAGTGTGCAAATGCTCTGCTGGTACATAGGCTGACACATTCATCAGCTCTGGCTCCAGTCAGGAGGTTGTTGCTGTATGCTGTGCTCAGTGACATTTGTTTTAACTTAATTTTGTTTTTCTCAGAATACTTGAACTGGTGTATCTCCCAAACATAATGACAATTGAAATATATTGCACTTTTATATTCCGTTTCTGGCCTTTTCTTCCACCCTCCCTCTTCTCAACTTCTCTATTTAGCCCTTCAGTTTTTCCTTTTTCAAAAAGCTTTGTATAAAAACAGCACATGCCATTTCTGTCTCGCAGGCTGCTAAACCCGGTGTAAATACTGTTTCAAATCTTTCCTTTCAGTTTGTGTTTTGAAGAATGGTATAGAGGCTGAAATAGTAGCTGGCTGTCCAAAACAGTAAAACAAGCAATTTTTGGCTAAATGTTTTCAATGTTTTGAATAAACTGCGCCATAGTTTGCAGTTGTATTGGGTTTCTACAAAGCTGAAATAAAGCATTATTTAAAAATGACTAAACGTTGATGATAATAAGAACGTTTTCTTTGTTTCGAACGAAACCTCACTTTTACTAAGAAATTGTTCTCTGGTTTTTAATGTGTTGTCCATTAACTCCGCAGACAATGCATTTTATTTCATGTTTGTCAAACAACAGAAGATTTTACAGGTTGAAAGATAAGTGTAAATGACCCACTTGATGTTATAAGAATATAACTCGGTTTAATAAAAATGTTTAGCAAGCTAGTCATTAGACAATGTCATATCCAACCAGTCTGGAATAACTACAAGCAAAGTGTTTTTAACTGAAGTGGGATATTCTTGAAAAACAAAGGAGCAAAATACATCTGTGTAAGGAGGTAGACTGTTGTTAAAAAGAAATTTTGCCTAAATGTAGTTGCAATATAACATTCATGTGATCCTTCACTTTAGTTTAACAAGCAACCAAAAATACAACACAAATCTGACACAATTATAGCTCAAATTAGACAATTAAATTTCATCCATAAATGGTGCATCATTAAATTTAAATTAAACAGTCTTCGGAATATATATTTTTATTATATATATCTTCGGAATATATATATAATCTTTATCTTAACATTATTTTCTTAATGTACTTTTAATTTGCCACATTACAATGGTTTCACCCAAGACCTGAACTATTCCAATCAGAGCTGCAGGAGTCCTTTATGAGCTAGTGTAGACACCTACAACAGCATGACGTTATACTTGTGACCAGTCATATAGCAACAATGTGTTATAATAGTACAAGATGTTTAGACGTGGCCCTTTAGGTGCAAAAACTCCTCAAACATACCCACAGCAAAATACTGTTTCTGATCCCACAGTTTTAATCCTTCAGCACCATAAAGCCATTTAATTCATGCTGTGGATAAAACCAAAATATTAGGCTCGGCTTGTGTTTATGGGAAGGCTGGAACTCCAGCAGTGGGGGGAGGATAGGAGAGTGGCAACAGGACGCAGGCAGGGACATCAGTGACAGGAGAGAAACAACAGGATAAAATGTTCAGCCCAGGATTTTTATATTCTCAAATAGTGCTGGTTTAAGCAAAACGGCAGTTTTCCCTCCAGCAGCGGCGATATCTGCCAGAACTGCGGCGTCCCACGAGAAGGTCAGCAGAGCTGCTGGAGCCTAAAAGGTAAAGAACAAAGTCAACTGATGGGGACTCCAGTGGTAGGAATTTCTTGAGGGATAGTTTTAAAATAATAAGAGAATTTTCATTTGTTTGCATGAATTATTTCTAATGTTTTATGGTCTCTTTACCTACCAGGTTACACTCATTTAGTGCCATGGACTCGTCATCCTTCAGTTTCTGTCCTCCAGGTGCCATTAGCTCGAAGGGTTGCCACCCATTCTCCAGCCAATCACGCACAAACTGGTACAACGCTGCCACCTTCTCCCAGGCCAGGAAAGTGCCTGCAAGATATTTATTGGTATGGAAAGTTATAACCAAAACTATGACTTTAAAGTTTAATAATTTTACTGTATTGTGATATCCCGTACAATCTTTGCATAACAATCATTACAGTATTTAAGATGTAAACTATTTCCTACTACCAATTCATTGTCTTAACATTATTATTCATTATAATTAATCTTGCATAATTGATTATAAACAATTAATAATATATTATTTATTTTTTGTGTCAATTGAGAAATGCAAATTTGCTTAATATTGCATTATCCAACCCTGAAGTATAATTCCATCCGGTAGCCGAACTCTCAGAAGGGCATAGCTGTACTTTCTTCTCTCTCTCTGCTCGTCTTTTTCACGCATGGCTTTCGTTCTTAGCATTGCGTTTCTCTCCACAACTTCACTCCTGAATTAAGGAAAAAAACTTAACATCACTCTAATAAGAGTTATGATGATAGACAGAGGCTTGGGAGATCTGAATGTGAATAAATGTGTTTCTTTACTTAAGCTGCTGTTCTTTCTTCAGTTCCTCTGGGGTCAGATTGTAAAAGTCAGGGGGCAGTTCGAAATGCATGGCGTGCTGAGACGGTCTGAAAACCTGCGGCTGACGGTCCAGCTTTGCTCTGATTGGCTCTCCCTTCTGAAGACACTCCAGATGAACCTTCATGTGCTCCAGAGCCTCTGATTCTTGTGGCGGCAACACCAGGTACTCCTCAGTCTTATCTGGGAGTTATTCATGAACGGAGAGACGTGTCAGACACAGACGTAAACATCAAAGAAACAGGACGGGTTTGTTTTGAAGATGCATGAACCAACCAAACACCAATTACCTTCGTCTTCTACTGGCATCATAGTGCTTTCAAACCCCAGAGCCTGCAGGTACTCCCGAGTGCCCTCGACTCCACTGACCTTCTCCTTTGGTCACAAAACAACACAAGACTTGTTTTTATTCATGCTCGCTGTGACGTCACACCGTCCTAAAAGTGAACACTCATACCTGAAACACTTTGTTGCTGACTTTGATCTTCCGATACTTCTCCTCTGTTGGATTCTTACAGATGTTATCCATATACCTGCGAACATATTTGTTCTACATTACTCAGTCGTCACGATACGTTTGTTGTTAACTTAAATTTGCTTTTTTTAACAGCCCTTACTTGCTGATGATGTCCACGGCAGCTTTAACTTTTTCTTTGTCTTTATTGAAGGTGTGAACCATCATAATGGAGGCCTCCAGTGCATCCTCTGAAAACCTCTGTGAATAAATTCGTATTGTCTAAATCTCAAGTTCGACTTTTTTCAAGATCTTGTCAGGTCTGTAAACTCACCATCAGGATGGCCTCCTTGATGTGAAGCTCTCTCTCGCTCTTTGTTAGGGTTTTGCCAGTAAGGGGACAAATAAAATACACCCCCGACACGGAATAAGAAGATGGGTCCTTCTGAGGAACGTTGGAGCCCTTAAATTTAAATATAATCACAATTTCAGCCTCTCTCAATGCTATAATATGGTTACAAAAGACTTGGAATATACAGCATAATATATGAAGTTAAGTCTTACTTCCACCTCGGTGTTCTTTTGACTGCCCGCAATGGCGGCCGCCTCTGCTTCAAGCTCCCGCTTGACTGAAATATAGCAACATGCATCTTGAAATACACCAACCCATATCTTTTTCATATTTGGTAGGATTTTTTGTAAATCTGCAGATTATTCACCCTGAATTCTTATGGCATCCTGTGATGTTTGGACTTTCGGGCGATGCTGTTGGTCGATCCTGGCAAGAGCTGCGGCCCCTGCCATCTGGGCACCTTTAGTTGGAGGTTTTCTGGATGCGGCATGAGCGGTCGACTGTGACACCTCAGGTTTAGAGTTGCTGGAAAGTCCAGAAATTGCTTACACATGTTTGGGGTCAAGCATTGTTGCAACCAATAACACCACTGAAGCTTCATGGGTTTAGTGTAAACCTACCCCATGTGACTAACAGAAAATCTGGACTGAGCCTGTTAACTTCAGAGTAAATATAGACATGAGGTTAAATTTATGGGTCAAACCTAAGATCATAACTAACGTTGGCTGGCCATATGATTCATAAAAATCATAAAGATCAATCTAATCTTGCAAAGATGTGACGTGAGGTATAGAAAAGCGATAACAGATCTCACGAACGTGATAACATAACGTTACCTTTTGTCTTCTGTAAGTTTCTTTCCTGGTCCCGCTGATTTGAATTTTATATCCTTCTTGAAGTCCTCTAAAAACTTCTTCATGGTACAAGACTACGTGTTAAAAAAATGTTTGAACTGACAATAAAACAGTTATTTTTGGTTTAACTGTCAGACTACCACCGAAGCGATGTTTACAGCGGAAAAACGACAGCTTCTGAAACGGAAATAAGGTCGTAAAGCGTTTGCACACATTGCGTTGTAGTGACATCGTGCGGACGGGAGGTGAAATTGCAACCAATTCGATTTTCTGTAAATTAAATAGAAATACACAATGAAACCAATTGTATACTAATTAATGGTTAATTTATACTGTAAGTCTATCTCGTACAGTTGTATTTTTTGTTAATTTCAAAAATAAGACGAGCGATTTTTTTTCAATTGAACCATTCCATATTGTTAGCCGAATATCAAAGTGCAGTCACGTGAGACAAATTTATATCGCGATCTTGTGCTATTGAATAAAAAACAACACTAATAAATTGGACTCCTCAGCAATGTACACATTGTACATTTCGATTGGTAGACAGTAGCCGTGACACCTCATTCGGCCAACCAGCGATCGAGCGGAGGATGGACATCCGGTGGCAGAAATGGAATGAGCGGAAACTGCTGCAGAAAACCGCTTTTGCATACTGTATCCGAAGCAGGTCTTACTGTTGGCCCGTGAAACGGACTCAAACGAGCACAAGGCGGAGCGGTACACAGTGGGACGACAAGATGCCGCACAATTTTCGGCCCGGGGATCTTGTCTTCGCTAAAATGAAGGGATATCCTCACTGGCCGGCCCGGGTAAGCGCAGCGGTGGTGCTCGCGCAAGGCTCGCGGTGCATCCAGCACACACCCCCATCAGCCTTACCGTGACCCGCTTTCTTTAAGTGCATGACGTTTAACAGAAGATATTCTGTTTAAAATATCTGTTATCTGCGACTTTAGCCTTTGTATTATTGTATTTGTTTCAGAGTATTCGCGTAGACATGAATGTATGAGGTTAGCTGCCAGGCTAACTTGCACCTCTGTAACGTTAGGTGTTGCTATGGTCGCGTGATCGCAGTTACTGTTTATTTTGATAATGAATGCATTTGGGATTTGTTTAAGGTGCATATTGGGAACGGGTTGGTTTATTGTGTGCTTTAATTCTTTACTTTGTGATTCTGTCACAATAATTGAAAGAGTCTCAAATGTCATGTTTAAAAACACATTATGCATTCGTACGGTTCTGCACGTGCATTTCATTTCTCCTTGGTGCAATTTACAAAACTTCTAAATATCTTGAGAATTTATATATTTTATAAAGTAAGCAATTGCAATGTAAATCCATTCAACGTTTATAACGTATACATTTGCCTTATACGTACTCTGGTTACAAACTGTGTTTTCATTTTAATGTAACTTCATGTGAAAAAAGAAAATGTATTTTCTTTAGATTGAGGATGTAGCAGATGGGGCTGTAAAACCCCCACCTAACAAGATCCCCATTTTCTTCTTTGGGACACATGAAACGTAAGTAAATCTTTCTAGTGGTTGACAGATTTTGCCTATGTGTAGATAACACAGGTATTTTTAATTATATGATGTAATCTTATGACATATGATGCATGTATTTGGTAAATTACTGATATACATTTTTTTTTTAAATTATGAGCAACCTGCCTTACAAAACTAACCTAGCATCAGATTGACACGATTCTTTAGAAAGTCAATGGAAGAATCAAACCATATCTGATTTTCTCTCGCATGTTATTACACTATACTCAGTCTGCTTTTACATAAATAGGTCCCTTGTACACGCATTGATAATATTCATAATACCTTGTTTTTCCTTTTGTTTCAGTGCATTCCTTGCACCCAAGGACCTTTTTGCTTATGAAAAGTGCATCGATCGGTATGGGAAGCCCAACAAAAGGAAAGGCTTCAACGAAGGCTTATGGGAAATCAAAAACAATCCTCACGCCTCTTACAGTGCACCTGCAGTGAGTTAAGCCTTCTTTCTACATCTGAAATCGTTCATTGTTTCACGGCGAAAAACACATCTGTCACATCTGAATGGTTTTCGCAAAGGCTGCATCATCGTCCGACAGCGAGGAAAACGAACCTGCAGCGGGAAGTGATGCAGAAGAAGATGAAGAGGAAGCAGTGGTACCGAGGAAAGCTGAAACGGGAAGTGAGGATTCTGATTCTGGGAGTGAAGATCAGCGGAGGCCAGCCGCAAAGCGGAAAGCTCCAGCCGCAAAGGTATCCAAACCCGGCCAGAACGAACATTTTATTGCAAACTATCTCGATGTTTCATCCGAATTTGTGTACTGTGTACTTTCACGTCATAATATTACAGGTCTCCTGGGTTTTAAAAGGTTAAGGTGAAGTGTGTTTATGTTGAATAAAGAATCTTTGTCAAACTTCACAGAGGCCGCCTGTGAAGAGGACACGGGCGTCATCCAGCGATCGAGAGGTAGTGGAGAGTGGATCTCCCTCAGAACCAGAACCATCGCCCAGTTCAGATTCTGACTCTGGCAAAAATAGTGACCAGGTATTGTGCTCCATACTTTAACATTACACACTACAAACGTTTTTAACTATTTCTGAATTTATATCTAGTCTTACCATGCTAAAATTTTAAATACAGTTACATCTACAATGCAAAAACACAATGTTTAAAGTAACTGTGTTGGTCAACTGTTTCCCCTTGATTGCATGTCAGGGACTATATGTTGTAGCTGAAGCATGCACATAATTAAATTTGTTCAGAAAATAACATTTAAATGAGGATTGATGAGATTACATAAATCAACTTTATTAAAGTCTTACAATTTCAGTAATGCTATCCATGTATTTTCACAGGACTTCTCACCACAGAAGGAATCAGGTGGTCGAGGAGGCAAAAAGCCAGCTGCCAGAGGCAGACAGAAGGTGAGATGAGATCCATTGGCGTCTGTCAATCTATTTGTGCAAACTTGTGTGCTTATGTTTTTTATGTTATGCTGTTTCAGAAAGCATCATCAGGCTCTGATTCAGACTCGGGCTCCAAGTCAGATCAGAAGCCCGCCCGGAGCGATTCAGAAGATGAGAAGCCGCGACCGGCCATCTCTGGATCCGAATCGCAATCTGGATCCAAATCTGACTCCGATTCTGAGCCTCCTCCCAGGAAGCCGCAAGGTCGCAAGAAAGGTGAGAGCACAGGCTTTGCGAAATGAACCCGGCATGCTGCTAACCTGTTGTAATTCGTTTTAACAGCCGAGCGATTCTGTTAAATAGCAGCAATGGGTAGTAATCTGATCTGAGTTGTTAGGACTTGAATATCAGGAATCTTATACTAAAGGACACTTTTGCATCATTTACAAAGCTGAGAAACCTCCTCCAAAGCCACGAGCAAGAAAACCCAAGCTGGCTCCAGAGAGGGCTCCTTCCTCTTCATCAGACAGTGATAGGTAAGTTTTTCCATAATTAACAGTGTAGTCATAATTTAGTTGTCATGACCTGTTTTTATATTTGCGTTGGTCTCGTTTGTTTTTTTCGCAGCGACAGCGAACCAGACCGCGTCAGCGAGTGGAAGAAGAAAGACGAGGAGCGGCGGAGGGAACTGGAGGAGAAGAGGAAGAAGGAGGAAGCAGAGGAGCTGCGCCGGCTCAGAGAGCGAGAGAAGGAGGAGGAGGAAAAGAAAAAGAAAGATAAGGAGAACAAGACCAGGAGAGGCAGCAGCAGTAGTAGTAGCAGCAGTAAAAGTTCAGATGAAGATGTGGAAGATCACCCTCTCAAGAAATCCAAGAAACCTCCACCTCCTCCCATACCTGCGCCATCTGACTCCGATTCTCCGCCACCCGCAGAGGCAAGTCATCAGAATGTTGTTTTTGATTTAACTACAGTGAGTCTGTACCCCAAATGTTAAAAGTGTTGTTACTTCTTTAGGTAAAGAAATCAAGCAAACGCCAAGACAGCAAGAAAGGGCGACAAAAGAAAGAAAAGGAGTTGAAAGAGAAAAGGGAGAGGCAGATTAAACAAAAAAAGCAGCAGAGATCGGAGGAGAAACACAAAGCGAGGTAAACCACGTTTGAGTTTTTTTTTTTTACTCCATGATGTTCGAGATGTTGTTTATGTGGGCAGCGAGGTGCTTTTCTTTGCAATCTGACTAGACTTCTTCAATCTATTGTTGACTTTTAATCCAATGTTGATTTCACCGTTTCTCAAAAGGTCTAAACCCGAGAAGCCCAAGCGTAAACCAGTGCGCTCGCCTGAGAAGAAAGTCGAGAAGAAGAAAGGTCTATTAAAGCTTTTGCATGGCATAGTAGTTTACATACTTTTTCATCATTTTTACAATCAGTCAGATGTAACGCATACAAACTTAAAGTATCGTTGCTCTCGCCCGAATTTAGAAACTTCTCCTGAAGAAAAACTACAGAAGCTCCACACAGACATCAAGTTTGCGCTGAAGGTGGACAACCCGGTAAGTAGTGGCATCATCAGCCTTGTTTCTGTATTTAGTATCATTCTGTTTTGTTTGAAAGATTTAAAGCATTCACACACAAAAAAGACACATTAAGTTAGGACAGTCAACTGTGTTTCCATACGTACAACCTTTTGAACAAAGAAGTCTCACAATGTCATTTTGTTTAACTCATGTAAGTTGTTTTAGGGCTGGTAATCGCATACAGAATAAAAGTTTGTGTTTACATACTATTGCCGTGTATGTTTATAAATACAAATGAATATGCACAGTACGCAAACTTTTATTCTGGATGCAATAAATCGCGATTAAATGTTTAAAAGACCGTAGGTTTTTGTGTTTGATTCTGCATTAAATGAAGCTAAATCTATTGTAGTTAGCCGAAACTGTATGTGTGAAAGTCGCCCGATATCATTGTTATTTCCTGCTTATCTTCACTCTCTCTAGGACATTGAGAAGTGTCTACAGGCCTTGGAGGAGCTCGGCTCTGTGCAAGTCACATCTCACATATTACAGAAAAATGCAGATGTTATTGCAACACTCAAAAAGGTGTGAAGCTTTCAGAAACTATTATGACTGAACTGACGTCATTTACGAAACTTGCAAATGACAAACTTCTGGATTTTCCTCAATCGTGTGTTTTGGTCTTTGCAGATACGTCGGTACAAGGCAAGCGGTGCCGTTATGGCAAAGGCCACTTCAGTCTACAACAAATTAAAACTGCAGTTTATTGGCAAGATTGAACCCAATAACTCAAAACCAGATCAAAACAACCAAGAAAACGATACAAAAGAGGCACAAAACACAGGTGAACTACTTCTGTCATCTAGATTCGAAAATGCCCTTACTGCTTGGATCATGTATTTTATATCTGCCATTGAATCTTCAGATTCAAAACCAGTCAACGGTGAGTCGGAGGGTGAGAAAAAAGAGGGCTCTGACTCCGAAGAGAATCCAAAATCTGCAGACCAAGAGAACCAGGATGAAAACAAATCTCCAAACTCTATCAGGTAAAGATCCTTCCTTTCATTCTGTTTTTTACATATGTTATGATTTTGTGTCTTTGATGGCAACGTCTCTCCAAGAACTTTGCAAGATCATGTGAACCATACACCAGAATTGGGACATTCAGCTCTTTTATTTTCTTCTCAGGCCTGATCCAGATAGCCCGACAGAACCAGAAACACCCACAACTGACCCTACAGAGTCCAATCTGACAGCAGACACAGAACCAAGGAAGGAGTCCAGCAGAGAACAGGAAGAGCAGATGTCTTCCGAGAGCTGAACGGAGAACCGTTGTCGGTGAAGAATGGATTCTGAACTGCATCCCTCTTTTACACTCTGGCTTCCTTCTTTCGTTCATCTGTGTTACGTTTTTGTCCGCCCAACTTTGTGAGCTACATGAGTTTTTCGTGTTGTACATAAAATGTGATATGAACATTATTAGCACTTTTGAATCATGAGGTCCTGAGGCGCCTTAATGTAAACGTTGGATGTGGAAGCGATTCTACACTTACCGCATTTGGTCCATCGAGCGGAAAGGTTTTCTTTTGGAATCACGTTGACGTCTAAGGGAGAACAGCAATGCCTGGATGTATTTGAAGACTGCTTATATTATGTCGTCGCTTTTTATGAGTGAAACTCAGATTTTTCTTTCCTTTTTGTTTTTGTATAAAAACAAAACCGTTTATAAAAAGCTATTTGGTTTTGCGCTGATCAAGAACTGCTATGATTAAGCCATACCACATGGTATCATTAGTGCACACATATACTTTGTTTGATATGGATTTCAATAACTGTCTATGGACTTTCACTAAATTCGGTAGATGTACTGTTAGTTGGTCATTGTCTGGTCCTCTATGAACTCACATCAGCATATTAGGACAAATACCGAGGCACATGTATAATATAGGTTGACTCAATCATTTTGTTGGATGTTATAAAACATGCTTATCATGCATATTATAAACATGTTTTTAGTGCTATGTAACATGGTCCAAGTTTTTTAGCATCTGCGAAGGATTCAATAAAAAATCCGCATGATGTCTACAACTTTGAATGTCTGTAAACAAGTGTCATATTTAATGTAATCATATACTTGAGTTGGGATGTTTGAAACAGTACTGGCATACTGTCTGGTGCATACTATATAGTATAGATGCTATATAACATAGAGTATAGAATGTACATATCATTAGAGGAATGCATATTACATTTTAGTCATGTATTTAAAAATAAGATTGAATCAATTACTTTATTTTTATTATAAAAAAATTGTATATATACATATATATATATATATATATATATATATTGTCGAAGGGTGGGAACTGTGACTTGATTCGTTCTGTAATGATACTAAACATCAAATCTTTCTGTACTTATTGGGAGCGATGCGTTCTGCCGCATGCTGTGATTGGCCAACTTGGTCTACGTCATTCCGTAGGCATCTCCGGAGACGCGTCGCGTCACAGTAGAGTCCTTGGTTTATTTGAGAAAAATATACGTAAAATAATAAGATTTAATATACGAACATGCTATATATATATATATATATATATATAAATACAAATAAACGACATATTTAAATAAACTATATTATATTAAATTAATGTAAGATTTATTATTATATTATTCAACTTTTATAACCAGTGAAAAGAATGAACACGTATTCCCAGAAAATCTAAATGGAAACCTAAAAACTAGAATATTGAACGTCCTCATTCAAACCCTTCTGGAGCGTTTGACGCGTCGCGTCTTTCACTTGCAGTGTAGATGGGTTTGTCAGTCAGCTGACTAGTCCGCCATTTTGTCAGCCATTTCCTAGACGGGTCCGCTGCAGATCAGCACACACAGAAAGAGCGAAACCCCTCCTGCACAGGCCGCTGTTCGGGACTGAATGAGAGACTAGCGCTCTAACGGACCGGTCAGTACTCGGATAAAGCCCGTGTTCGCGGTTCGGTCCGGTCGGACAGGAGGGAAAGCATCATGGCTCTGAAGATCGTGAAGGGAAGCATCGATCGGATGTTCGATAAAAACCTGCAGGATTTAGTACGTGGCATTAGAAACCATAAGGAAGATGAGGTGAGACCGTTTATTTGCACTTAACTGTTATATGTTCAAAACCAGCAAAGGTTACTTGTCAAATAAATGTGCTTAAAATGTGTCACTTGCAAATCGATCAAGTTGATCGGACGTCAGATCACCTGATTTCAGATGAGCTAACGTTAACCGGCCACAATCTGACAAATGCGCCTCCGTGACAGACTCTTCTCGTATATCAAGCACTTTTATTTCATAATTGTGTCTTTCTGGCCGGTACCAGCTGTTAGCGATGTGATAATAGTCTGTCATCGTTTTGTTTATCAGGGATGAGGCCAGCTAGCATTGCTAACGGTTAACGTGCTTCCATCAATTCATTCTGCAAAAAAATCGCAAACGTCATTAAATTGCGATGACGTCTTGGGTTCGACACGAACCGAGTAGTTGTAAACGAAACGAACGAACAGATTCGGTTCGCTAGAGAACAGATGGCAATTGAACTTAACCTGCCACACTTATGTGTGTCATGAGATTGGTGGTGTGTCAAAACCTAGTGAGCTGCCTACCTAGACCGCACTTTTCAGTATCATAGCCGATTTCAGAAAGCGACCGAGCGATGCTCAACAATGTTTTATTCAAATAAAACTCGCTAGCGATACACCGAAATGTTCAGTTTTAGCGCATGTGACGTCATAAAACCCGGTTGTTTATACGCCTTAGTGATACCCAAAAATGCTGTATTTCTGTGCTTGTTTCTAAATAAAATCACATCTGTCAGTTTGATCACAGTGTCATCGTCTATATGCGATTCATTTGCAATCTGTAACATCTTATTTAATCATGAAACGTGACTGAATGAGATGTGCTGGTTTAGAGATGCTGGTGTAGGCCTTGGGCTGCTTGGTTACCTAACCTGTAATGACAGGCTGAATTTTCAATTACAATATGCTCTGTCCTTGCCCCTCCCTCTGGAAAAAGGGAACAAGATGCTGTGACCCAGCATTTATGATCTGAAACAGAGTTTCCCCTCTCGTATTTTATTATGGCATTAACATGCTGTTTGTTCCCTTTTACCATTCCTGTGAATACTATTGAAGCATATTGGTTTTAGTCACCGGTTTGCCCTTTGGGGACACATCAGGTCTGTAATTTGTGTTATGACAAACAAACACAAAACATGATGTCTTCATGATGTGCCAAAACTAGTAAGAGATGAATGACCAGCGTTGCCCTATCTGGCCTTGAGTTTGTGGCAAAAATTGTCCATCACTTATGTTTTGTTGTAATTGCAAATTGCAATATTCAGCTTATGATAGAAATGTATTTGTCCGTATAGGTTAAATGTTGTTGGAACTGGAAATCACAGGGCTGGTGGATGTTCTGCTATAAATCTTCAAGCGCACCCAAAGGTGTGACATTAAGGCGTTGTAACAACTTGTATTTACGATTGATGAATGATTATTACACTTGTGTTAAAAAGCAAGAGATTTCACATCTTGTCCAATGGTTTCCTTCAAACAATGTGTAAATAAAAGGATATTAAACCAAAAATACATTTGTGCAAAGTGTTTGAAATACGAGAATTTGTACAGGACAGATCCTATACTTTAATAAAGACGTTTTCTATTTGACATTATTTTAGATTTGTATTGATTTTTGTATTTTCACCTTCTTTAGTTTTTGTCGCATTAAATATAGAGATGCACCGATCAGCCAGTATTTGGAATTGGAAGATAAAAGCATTTTTTATGCTATCAGAGGTCGATAGTTTAAAAACAGACCGAAGATCAGGGACGATAAATCCTGGTATAGCCTGAAAATGCAATGATTGATGTTCAATATTAATAGTCATTTTATTAATGAATACATTCAAAAAGTGAAGTAATATAAATTTAATCGGTGGAGAAATTTAGTATTATGTTTAACTATAGGTTTTCATTTATTGTGAAACGGCAGTAAACAAAGATTTACCAAAGTCTTGGTAGTCACCATTGTTTAAGCATTATAATAATACAAATAGTAATCCATCTGTCCAAAAAAACTATGGTTACTACACTTTTACTTTAATGAAACTTTTGTCTTAAGGGTAAAAATGGAGGAAATGATGGAATTGTATTTTTGCACAAACTATCCCTTTAAAACGAAGACATTTAATAACATGCTGCTTTTACACCACAGTAGCATCCAATTCATGTTCTCTGTGCCCTGTTTAATCTGCATCTGGAGTCAAGTATCAGCAAGTCTTCGTCAATGTAACCTGTACCAGTGTACCTAGATAATCATGTCTGTTGCCCAGCCAACAGTGGACAGTGCTGTGAAATATTCATATGCTCCTGAATGAAATGTGACAGTGTGTGTGTGTGTTCACTGGTCTGTTTGCTTTCTGCCTGGTTTCATGTGAGACCTCTATATTTGTTTTCCACAAAAGGGGCTTTACTCAGTAGGCAGCCCACTAGGTTTGAGACATAGTTGGTGCACTAATAAATATGCATTTTTGGGAATCATTGTTGCATTTTGCACAAAATAATGAATCGTTTGGATCATATATGTGTATATACCTGGCTTTCACTGTATTGTCCATAAAATCGCCTTGTTTAAGTGTATTTGTAACGCTAGCGTTTAAGTAGGAGGGGAAGATCCTTTCCTGGACTGTGCTCTCTTGTCTGACTGAGAAGGACATTGAGTTCAACTTTATACTTCACTGACGGTTTGCTGAGCTGGTTAAATCCAAGTATTGGCTAACTCACAAATATTTTGGTCATGCCAATTGGCTTAACACCCTGAACTTCATGAAGATCCACAGAGAGACCATCGGGACATGTTCATGTTATTTTTTTACTGGAATGGCATTACCAGTTATGCATTATTTACATGGGTTTTGAATAGATGTAACTACACCTTGCCTCACACTTTTATCCTAGATGTGTGGAAATTCCCCATAATGCTTCACTCGCTGGAATTTAGTGCAGATGTGACAGAAGAACCTTTTGAGGGGGGTTCTGTTCCATATTTTAACTTCATCTTGCCATCCATGTATCTGGCAAACAAGGGCTTGTGCCCATGTAATAGTTCACATCCCCGTTCACGCTCTGGCTGTCTCATGACTAAAGACACATGACCACCGCAATCACTTCATACAGCAGGACATTGTCTGTGTGTGTGTGTGTGTGTGTGTGTGTGTGTGTGTGTGTGTGCAGAAAGTGTTTTTCTTTTTACTATCGAAGATCTCTCTTTTTACTTAACCACCTTATATGTCACAATACCAGTGAATTATAAACTATTTATGGCTGTCACAGTGATTGAATACACACTTCCCTACTTTTAAAGATTTTAATTATAGCTTTGGAGTCTTGATGGTCCATCTTAAATTGAAGAGTTTATATCCAAATTGAGAACTCCATTTTAATGGATTTTTATTGTTCAAACCTCTGATTCATATCATCTTTCCTGTAGCTCTGTGGTAAGAGCATTGCGTTAACAACGCAAGGCTTGTTGGTTCGAGCCCAGGGGATTGTAAATACCTATATATAAATGTATAGAATAAAGCCATGTAAGTCCCTTTGGATAAAAGCGTCTGCCAAATGAAATGAATAAATGTAAATATCAATCAAACTGGAGTTGTTTTGTTTTGATTTAAGCAATAATAACATTTTTCTATTAACATTCAACAAAAAATCTTGCGAAAAATAATAAAAAAGCACCATTTACATGTATGTATTTGACTGTCACTTTTATGCAAAGCGTATTGCCACACGTCGAAGTGATGCATTAAATCAGTAGGTATGTTTCAAGTGGATCGAACGCCTGACCCTTTGCGCTGCTATATCAAATTTGCTGATTCCACAATGAGGGCGCTGGTTAGCATTTGGGACGCAAGTCGGCAGACTACTGAATGGGAAAAGGAGGATTTTTTGCCAGCAAATATGAGTGTTTTTAGATAAAGTAGAAAGGAATATAGCAGCGTTAAGACAGATCCTCTTTACATTCCTTAGTCAAAACAACTCGATAGTGTTATACGACCGGAAATTTGTTGAACGACCCTGGCATCGCTAAACCTCACCGGCGTCATCTTGTGCAACTAGCCCGTTAGATGCACCCAGTTGAGCTACATGTGCATCACCAAAAATGACATTTCCTGTGAAATCGTACCCGACAACTCCAGTCATAAATCATTATTATATGCTTTATGTTGCGAATCTTGGTAAGATAAGGAGTCAGTTTTGAACAGACTTAATGTCATTCTTAAGGTAGTGCATGTGATTGTGGTCTTTTTACAGTCTGTGTGATATCTCCACTTGCGCTCAGAAATTTGATGTCCATTTTTCCTCTTCTCAGTTGAGGTCAAACAGGGATTTGACAGATATAAAGCTAAAACCCAGAGGTTAAATGTTCCCCAAGGCTGTTGTAAAGTACAGCTGTATTTTAAGCTCAATCGTTCTGACAATACCTCTTGTCATTTGTACAGGCCAAATACATCTCTACCTGCATTGATGAGATCAAACAAGAACTCAAACAGGACAACATCGCAGTTAAGGCCAATGCAGTCTGCAAACTCACCTACGTAAGACCCCTTGCCCACTCGTACGCACAGTTTATCTTTTTTATGATCTTTCATCTGTCACTTATTCTTTTCTTGCATCTTCACTTACAGTTGCAGATGCTTGGGTATGATGTCAGTTGGGCTGCGTTTAACATTGTGGAGGTGATGAGCTCCTCCAAATTCACATTCAAGGTGAGAAGCTACAAAAAATACATGACGGACTCCTTTTGATGATTTCGTTCAGAGGTTCACGTCATTTCTTCTCTTTCTCTTTCAGAGAATCGGTTACCTTGCAGCATCCCAGTGCTTTCATGAGGGTACTGATGTCATAATGCTCACAACCAATCAGATCCGCAAGGTGAGTTGGCAACTTCCGGTACAACGTTTACTACAGAAGCGTGTTTAATTTTTTGGGGTGTACTGATCACCGTTGTATACTTTGTCTCAACAGGATCTCAGTAGTCCCAACCAGTACGACACCGGCGTGGCGCTGACTGGACTTTCTTGCTTTGTGACCCCTGACCTTGCCCGTGACCTAGCCAATGACATCATGACGTTGGTAAGTCCTTTGTGTAGATTTGTATTAGAGATCTGTAAATAAAGCGTTTAGTTGATACTCATTCAGAATGTTTACATTTGGCAAATATTGACACTCCGCTCTCGTTCATTCCCTCTTGCCCTTCCTCCATCTCAGATGTCCCACACTAAGCCGTACATTCGAAAGAAGGCGGTGCTAATCATGTATAAAGTATTTCTGAAGTATCCCGAGTCCCTTCGTCCGGCCTTCCCGCGTTTGAAGGAGAAGTTGGAGGACCCAGATCCCGGTATGGATGCCAATTTCGCAGAATGCGTTCTTGCACATTATGGCCTTTGTCTTGAGCTCAGTCTTTATTCGTTCATGTTGTAGGCGTCCAATCAGCTGCCGTGAATGTCATCTGTGAACTAGCAAGAAGGAACCCTAAGAATTATCTTTCCCTGGCACCCCTGTTCTTCAAGCTTATGACCTCGTCCACCAACAACTGGGTGCTCATCAAGATCATTAAGCTGGTGTGTTAAAATTTGTTTTTGTGTCATTGTCATGCTCTTTTTACCACCTTTAAACTCTTAAAGGTAAAAAATTACATCCTGAGATGTCTGTTTTTTTTGGTCGTTTGTGATTCAGTTTGGTGCTCTCACTCCTTTGGAGCCTCGTTTGGGAAAGAAACTAATTGAGCCCCTAACCAACCTCATTCACAGGTACAAACAGCAATAACCAACAAACTTTCCAAAACAGACTAAAACTGCTTATGGTTAAAAGTTATTTATCTTTTTCTTGTGGTTCCTCAGTACCTCAGCCATGTCGCTTCTGTATGAGTGTGTCAACACCGTTATAGCAGGTCAGTATTAGTGGTGCCGTGACCCAGTATTGAAACAAAGTATGTTGTATTTCTGAACAACACTGTTGATTTTTATTTTCTCTCATTTGTTGCACTTTAGTACTGATCTCACTGTCCTCTGGGATGCCCAACCACAGTGCTAGCATACAGGTGGGCCCCTTTCCACTTCAGTTCGAGTTGGAACAAACTGTTCAGCATTTTACCATCAACTATAACTTAATAAGCATTTTGCACATGGTGGCTTTCACAAATATTAACAAATAAACTTAACTCAAGGCTGCCGATTTGACATAGTAAGCTGGCGTGGAACGGTTTTAAATATGGTAATAATGGATGGTACCCTCGTCTCTCTCGCTCTCTCTTTCTATCTCCACAGCTGTGTGTGCAGAAACTGCGAATCCTGATCGAAGACTCGGACCAGAACTGTGAGCCTTCTGTCAATGCCTGCAGTGTGTCATTCTCTCATTGTCTGTCTTTTTCTAAGCCCCCCTCCAGACCAATAGATGGATCTTGTGTAGATCTCCATCCTGGATAACTCGAAGCAACCTCAGTTCTTCAAAATTGGAATTGGCTTAAGGATCTTCCCAAAAACTCCTCAAAGCACTTTCACTATAACAATATTTGTCAAGACCTGTGCTTTGAGTATTCCTTAATGATCAGGAGTTCGAGTTATCAGTGTCCCACGGATAGTCAGCGGTAGAGTAGCTATGTGAATCTTGGACTGCCATGTTTTGTTTCTCAAAAACCACAGAGTACCCTCGAAGGGCCATTTGATATTACTTACAGTTTTGGCAATCTGTCAATTCGGAAGAACCAACCGTATCAACATCAGTCTGTTTGTACATTTTGTTTTGGCATTAACAAAGCTAGACAGCACAGACAAAGCCCAGAACACATTAGCTGTAAATTTGTAGAATCTATTTTTTATATTCATTAACATTCTTTACATCGTTTCAAATATACGACTGAATCGAATACATATAACATGATTAATCTTATTCAGTCGTGTGAAGTAAAACAAAACTGAAGTCCTTTTTGTGGGGGTGTGTTTTTGTGAGGGTGTATGTTTTCGTGGTGGTGTGTTTGTGAGGGTGTGTGTTGTCCTCTGTGTTTCTTTTCCCATTGTCTTGTGTTTTTCATCCTCTGTGTCATATTTTGCTATAGATACAATGCATAGTTTTGTTGTTCCTGATATCATAGTTAGATTAAAATTGCATTACCTTCTTACTTGGCCGGAAGTCTAGAACCTTTATCCATAGTACTTTGTAGATTCACATTCATTTGGTCAAATTTTAGCATTGAATTGTATGATGTGTGCATCGTAAATTCAAAAACCTTAAACGATAATTGATAATTTGTGTAATATGAGCATAGCAACATTATTTGCCAGTTAGTGACCGTTCCCTTGAACTGCCCTCCGTTGCAAGAGTCTTTAAGATGCTGTGCTGTGTTGCAGTGAAGTACTTGGGTCTGCTGGCCATGTCCAAGATCCTGAAGACGCACCCCAAGTCTGTGCAGTCGCATAAGGATCTTATCCTGCAGTGTCTGGATGATAAAGACGAGTCCATTCGTCTGAGAGCCCTGGATCTTCTCTACGGCATGGTGCGTATAGCATCTTCAGCATTTGTCCGTTTAAGGTTCCTTTAAGGGGGTCGCACACCTGAATTGAATCCTATGTGGAATTGAATTTCGGTTGAGTTGGATTAAGACTCTTTGGTAAATCATCTCAACTAGGTCTCGAAGAAGAACTTAATGGAGATCGTGAAGAAGCTCATGCTCCACGTGGACAAAGCAGAGGGTACCACTTACCGAGACGAACTGCTCACCAAGATCATCGACATCTGCAGCCAGAGCAACTACCAGTACATCACCAACTTCGAGTGGTAAGACCAAAGCAACACCGAATGACATCTATGAACATATATAGGTGTGCCACATACTTACTTGTTAACGTACGAATGTAGAAACTAATGAGCCAGTTTGGTCTTTCAGGTATATTAGTATTCTGGTGGAGTTGACTCGACTGGAGGGAACCAGGCACGGCCACCTGATCGCCTCACAGATGCTGGATGTCGCCATCCGAGTCAAAGCCATCCGATGCTTTGCAGTGGCTCAAATGGCCACTCTGTTGGACAACGCACACCTGCTGACCGGCAACACGCAGAGAAACGGCATCTGTGAAGTGCTTTATGCCTCGGCATGGATCTGCGGAGAGTTCTCCGAGTAAGTCGTAATGTTAACAAGCATGGCTGGTAACTAAATGGTTGAAGGTTTGGGTTCAATGCATTGTGGGCTTGACACTTGACATCGTATCTGTGTTCTCCTAGGCATCTGGAGGACCCCATGCAGACATTGGAAGCCATGCTTAGACCCAAGGTGGCAACCCTGCCTGGTCACATTCAGGCGGTGTACGTGCAAAACGCTGCGAAGCTGTTTGCCACCGTGCTGCAGAAACACGAAGGGGAGACTGACAGTCAGGTCGCACAGGAAACGAGCCAACTGCTCATAGAAAGACTGCCGCTGTTTGTCCAGAGCGCTAACCTGGAAGTGCAAGAGAGGGTAAGGAAGAACACGCGACCAGTTTGTGCCAAAACTAGGTTATAGTTGTAGTAGTCTAAAGTAGTTTATGTTTAAGATTTTTGACCAAAATTGAAGGCAGTGTCGCTTTCTGAAGACAATCCCAAAATCCAGGAAATGTAAGAATTTTACTTTAAGATGGTGGATAGAGTCCATGAAATTGTAGATTATGAATAAATTATGTGTACTACTGTAGTGTGGGTCATAAACGGTTCCATAAATAAAACATAGAATATTTCAACCAACTTGTATAGTAAACAGTACGTTTTTGTTTTTTAAGATGCTAGCTTAGCGACATGCTAACATCTAACAATAGGAATTAGCTGGTAGAGGTTAACAATGCTGAAATGAAATTGATATTCAAATAACAGGTTTATGTCCAAAACATGAAAAATTCAGTAACATGTTTGTTACATACAACGCGACAACATAATTAAACCTTTTTGTATGTAGATAAAAACATCATATACAGTATGTTGACACAGGCTGGAAGCTTTTAGAAGCAATCACTTACATGTTCCTGATAAGATTTAAGGTTGCTCGCAATGTTCTGGGACACATCTGTGGTCGTCATAACATAACAGTATCACTCATGTGGAGAGATACAGAAATGTAGGCTGCAGCTTTAACTGTGAAGTTCCCCTGTAGGCTTCCTGCATCCTGCAGCTGGTGAAGTACATCCAGAAGCTGCAGCAGAAGAACGTTGATGTGGCCGATGAAGTGACCGCTCTCTTCGCTGGAGAACTTAACCCCGTGGCCCCCAAAGCCCAGAAGAAAGTGCCTATACCAGAAGGGTTAGTCTGTTTTTTCCACTTTATCGACTGTATAATAATTTTTTCAACATGACACGCATAACTGCTACTTTTGCATGCAAGCGCGTTTCATGTATTTTAATGCATTATAATCTTACTGCTATGAATAAGTGTTCAAATTTTAGTAGGTGTTTATAATGTCACTATAATTCCAGATGTTATAACTACTTTACATTTTTTCCAGTTTGAACCTGGATGCCTGGATCAATGAGCCTCCATCAGAAAGTGAGTCTGAGGATGAGAAGCCCAAAGCTATTTTTGCTAGAGAGGAACCTAAGCATTCCAGAGCAAAACGCACTGAAGTTGATGAGAAGGAGCTGGCCAGGGTGTGTAGAGCAAGAACACACAAACAAATTTATAACTTATTTAAGACGTTCTGTCTATACCATTCCGATGTATTTAAATCATTTTTACCCACAATGCTTTGCCCACATTATTTACTTTGTTGATCTTCTGAAATCCTGGTTAAATAGAGAAGGGATGCCAGGAAGCAGGAACAGGCCAACAACCCGTTCTACATCAAAGCTTCACCATCATCTCAAAAGGTAGATCATAAAAGACAAACTCAGGAACTGTCTTGAATACAAAGTGTTTGTAGTAAATGCATTTTTTGCAAAGCAAGTGCATTTAAAAAGTCCTTATACCAGATTTGAAATGTGCTTCTGTGTCTTCACTTGCAGGGGTTCGACGCACCAGGTGTTGATCACATTCCAGTTGTGCAGATCGACCTTAGCGTGCCTCTCAAAGTCCCAGGTTAGAAAATCTGAAAAACATTCAGGAAAAATTGTTGCAGAATTAGCCGTTTTTGTTATTTGATGGTCCTTTGTTGGTACCATCCCTCCAGGGATGCCCATGTCAGATCAGTACGTGAAGCTGGAGGAGGAACGCCGGCAGAAGGATAAGGCGGATAAGAAGAAGAAAGAGAAGAAGAAAAAGAGAGAGAAGCGAGGAAAGGGCAGAAAAGCAGATTCGGGTCCAGAGAGCGAAGAAGACATCACACCTGCTCAGCAGGTGGATATAGTCACAGAGGAGATGCCAGAGGTGGGTCCAATTTAGTGATTTATGTTATAAAGACAGATCGGACAGTTTTATCTTTTAAAAAGTCCATTGTGCAACAAAAGTGACAAACATGTTCATATGTTTTCCCAGAATGCCTTACCAAGTGATGACGATGACAAAGATCCCAACGACCCTCACAAAGCTCTGGACATCGATCTGGACAAGTATGTGTATCACATCTTAAGTTGATTTTCTGTTGATCTAAATGTGTCTAAATCCTTTTGCTCCTTAGCAATGAGTTTGTGAACTGTAGCGCAACAAGCACCTCACCAGATGAAATCATTTTGATGATTTTCCTCCAGTTTTCAGTTTCTTGACTTTTTAAATACTCAAAACTAGAAAAGCAACCCCCAGAGAATCCTAGAAATCAAAAAACGGCACCCTGGCAACTAGAAAGCACCACCCACATCTTCGACAGCAAGTGTAAAACCTTTTGCATCTTTTGGGATCTCTTGATTTCCAAGCAGCGAATATTCCTGAAGTTCTCCTGTATCTTCTACACTCACGCACCCTACCTTCATCTTTTTCTGTTTCCGTCTCTCTTTCCCTCATGCACACACGCATCTCCGTTCTCCTGAAAGTCTGCTCTCTGGTGCTGGTTCAAGGTGAGTTCTTAATTTGGTCATATGACCCAACCGAACCAGCTTCCCAACTCCTGATTTCTCGCAACTACAGTGTGTCACCAGAGATGTATGTAAAGATACAAGAGGCATGAAAGACCACCTGTCAGTTTAGTCTTGGCTGTGGAAGTATTGCTGCTATAAATATTGGGTTCACCAGCCTTGCCCGGCTTCCAATTGGTGTCGTTTTTCTCTTTGAATACCTGAGCGCAGGTTATGTTTTGTTGCCTCTTGTTTCAGCTTTACGGTGTAAGAGCTGTATTTGTGCTGTAAGGCCTCTTCGCATCACGCCTGAATGTTCAGCATGAACCCCTTATACATCTCTTAAAATTGAACTGCAGTGGTTTGAAAAAATGTGAATGCTGAAGGTTTTACCATCTTGTAACATCAGACTTGTTGTGAACAGGCCTTTCATATGTTGTTTAAGCAGAAGCTTTCCCAGCTCCCATATGTGCGTCTGCTGGTTCTCCTGCAATCTCTCTCTCTATCCATTTGTCTGATCTCTTCATTTTCATTCTTTTTTCCAGGCCGCTTGCCGACAGCGAGAAACTTCCTGTCAGGACCCACCGTCCCGAGATGCTCAAGAGCCCCGTGAAGGACAGAGAAATTGAGGCCGTTCCACTGGAGTCCAAGAAAAAGAGCAGTAAGGACAAGAAAGAGAAGAAGGAGAAGGACAGGAAGGTGAGATATTTGTCTAAAGACACAGTAACTTCAGGAAAGATTCGGTATTTCTGATTCTGGTTTACATTTTTTTTTTTTAGAGGAGCAAAGAGGATAAGAAGAAAAAGAAGAAACACAAAGAGGTCGAGGAGGAGCCTGTGGAGTCACAGCCGGAAGAGGCCGTCCAATCAGAGGAGGCCAAAGAAGTGTTAGCCCTGCCCACATCAACATCCACTGAGGTATGATATTGGCATTCAAGGCTCTGTTGAGTTTAGTTGTTAGAGTTGTTAGTGCTTATAACAAAGTAACATTTTCTTAAATCTTCTCTTATTTACTTCCCATCGCTAACAGCAGGTGACTTGGTGGCATTATTGTTTGCCTAAGAAGTATTCCATTGCTATGTTAAAGTGACGTGTTTATTACGTTTTTTTATCCAGAGAAACTTTTTGTCTAAAAAAAAAATGCTTTTCAACTGTAAATGTGGTTTCTAGATGTAAAAGTATTGTTAAGATGCAGCCCGTAACTTTTGCCTCACTACACCCTTTGTTTGAAACATAAAATTGCAGATAACTTTATATGGGTTAAACTCAAATTATGTCAAATATAAAAAATGAAAGTATTATAAGCTTGTCATTGTGAATCGTGTTGACTTTCTCAGTAACTAGTTTATTTTAAACAAATCGCAACTAAAGGTGTTTTAGTTATTCAGTTGATATAGCATAACATAAGCAGCGCAATGGGTTTGAGTCCCACACAGATAAAAAAATGAATTCAAATGCACTGAAAGTTGTGTCGGACAAAACCCTTTGCCAAATACATTAATGTAAACATTTACATATGAGCTTTTTATATGCAAATTTCAAAATTTGTGATTTGAAATATTGACATGGTGATGGAATATGTTTTGCATTCATTTATTTAAATATTTTTTGCAAAAAGTTAATTATTGGGTTTCTGTTTGAGCTTTTCAGCAGTAGACTCATTTTTCTATTTTTTCATATTTTTTCCCCCGTCCTATTCTGTTCTAGGCCTCCGATCTGGATTTCTGGCTCTCTAGCGCTCCCGTTCCCCACGTTGCCCAGGTCCGGTCTCTCTCCCTCTCTCTCTATCTTATTTCTCTCTTTCCCCTCTGGTCATACTCATGTCACTGTTGTGTTTAATGGGCGTCTGTTCTTGTGTTCCTCCGGGCTCTTTGTGCTCTTCACATGCCAATTTCCTTGTTCCTCCCGTGTCATTTTACTGGTTTCCACAGGTTTCACACAGGTTTCACACATTTTTGTCTGTTTTGTTTGCCTGTTTTCGTACGGTATGCATGCGTGCAAGCGCAGTGGTATAACTCAACATAGCTTCCAAACAACAACTTTGTCTGTATGATCACATCTTTGAATCCTCTAGTATCGGTGCCATTATAATCCGCAAGGACTTTATTGACAGTTCCTGGGATTCCAGTCAAACAGATCACACTTGCCACATAAACCAAACTTCCGAAAGGTCCATAAATTGATCCTTTTGCTTTTTCTCTGAATAAATCATCATTGAATAATATTCTTCTCGTATAATCTTTCATCAAATTTTTAAAACTTGCACCGCCTCTCAAACAATCAAATTTTCGAGTGTTATTTAATTTTCTAGTGTTATTTAATTACATTATTGTAATTTGTGTATTGTGTTCTCCCAATGTAATGATCCAACAACTTTGATCTGAATAGTTTTTTAATCATAATATTGTTAACCCTGCATGTTATGTAGTTTAGATGGTCATTATTCAGTCTCCGTGGACAGTTAAACATCATCTTTTCTGCAAGTTTTTATGAATAAATTGTTTGTTCACAGGAAGTGACCGCTCCCCTATCAGCCGCTGCTGAAGACACGAGCTCTGCGGTCGCTCTAGAATCTGAACCAGATGAGCGCAAAGACAGAGAACCGGAGGACTCGGTGGGTCTTACTCGCCTGTGCTGTGTTTGTCGTTACAATGTTTTTTTTTTCCTTATTCTGTATTCAGTAAAACACAACAGTAGGGTTCGGACTCATTAATTGTCTACATAAATATCTTGTTTTTATTTATATTATATAATCTTTAATAGACCGATTTAAAGTCAGCTCTGTAATTTAATCTTCTATTGCACACTCCCATAATGCATTGCGAATGACGTAATCGTCTGCCATGACTTGTGTATGTCAGGGCTGCATAACGATTAATCGCGACTTATCGTTTCCAGAATTACAATTTTGGTTTACATCATATATATGTTGGTTTACTCTGTATAATAATTATGTATATGTTAATACGAATGCATGTATAATTTATTAAAGAATAAATGTGTTTATATTAAATATTTATATATAATATAAATATAAGAATATATATACCAATGTACAAATTTCTTAAATATATAAGCATTTATTTGTATTTATATGTACATAAATATTATACACACTTTGCCAACATATATTATGTAAATAAAAACGTTTATTCTGCAAATAATTTTTGCGATTAATCGTTACGCATCCCTAATGTATATTGCCGTAAATGTCAATTATTAGTCGTTTTTTTTGTTCTTCCATGTGAGGACTTTTATGACTTATGTCTGTTCATTTCCTGTTCAGAAATCATCCAAACACAAGAAGAAGAAGCAAAAGAAAGAGAAGGAGGAGAAAGATAAGAAAAAGAAGAAACGACACCACCACCATCATCATCATCACAGTGACGTAGGAGAAGATTCAGTGCAGAACGGCACTGTGGAGGAGGAGGAGGAGGAGCCTCTGCCAGTCAGTATTTATCTAACCAGCCAATCACAGCAGTGTCGTCAAACTTACCAATCAGCTTGTGCCTGTAGTACATTTTTATGAGGCGGCAATTAATGAAGCTTTTATTACAGTAGACGGTAACATCACAGTGATGAAATGCATTACAAAAACATTCCCATTCTTCTCCACGTGAGGGTTTTCCAAGCTGTTTAAATCAGATCGTGCGTTTGCTTGTGCGTATGATGCTTACTCGGCATAGAGTGTTATTTTATCAAGTCAAAGGAAAAGTCAAATTTTGCTTCAAGGTGATTTGACTTGCCCCCAATAACACTACTGTGCATTTTCACTACCGTTGTGTATGTATTACCAAACACCAGCACATGTCTACCCTTCACTAAGCCTTACCTAAGTTTCTCATCATTCAACTGTTTTTGTCGACAAATTATCAAACAACGGAGTAAAACGTGTTGTTGAGCCTTTATAATTATTTTTTAATCTGTTATTTTGTTAAATTTGTTTAAATCTACATTGTCTTACTTCTCAAACATCCATCTTGTTTCAGCCCATGTCAAACTACTCTCTGCTGGCTGAGAACGCCTACATCAAGATGGTGAGTTGGGTTAAGAGTCAATAAGTTGTTTGTCCCCTACACATGCTATAATTGAGATCTCATGATGCTGAGACACAGACATTGTTCAATGTTTTTGACTCACTCGTTTGTTTAAGTTATTGTGGTACCTCATTTTTGAATAAGTTAATATTGTCTTATTTGTCTCTGCATGTATTAAGATGAAGGAAGATGTTGATCAGGTAACCATAGCAACACACTGCTGATGTTGCTTGTACGTTGCGGTGATGTACACTTTAGTCAGAGTAGACGGCATATTTGATATGACACAAATGACAGGGATGCTTAGAGGATGTTACAATGTTGTGCTAGTGGGCAATATAAGACCTTATGTCCTAAATGAAAACGCAAGGCATTTGAAGGGTGTGAGGGTTTTTTAGTTGCTTATGGTGGTGCTAGTAACAAATTGGACAGATTGTTTACGTAAAACCAATAGAAAAAATGCACATTGTAAAAATCTGCCTGCTGAACCACGGTCTTGTGTCTCGACCCCATCACAATAAATATGACATCTACTCCGACTAAACTCTTGAGTGCTGTAAAGCTGATAATATCTGTTTGCCATTGATCACACACCTATAGGGTGTTATTACATCTGATGTGATATTTTCCTGTTTTCGTGATGTCACCGATATCACAGACCTTTAGCCAAAAACTTTTTCAATTGACTCTTTTCAATGCAGACTTCCAATTTCAATCCTTTTGCATTCCTTTATAGGTTCTTTCTCATACATTTGTGTTTTCCTCACTTCTGCAGGTGTGTGACATCCAGGGTAACCACCAGGATGAGAGTAAAGTCGTGGTGTCTGTCATCTTCGAGAACACGTGCAACAGCTTCCTCAAGTCCATGGAGTTCAACGTGCTGGATTCCCTCAACTCCAAACTGCAGAGGCCGGAGGGAGCCGGACCCCACGATAGCCTCACCGTCCCCTTCCAACTGCCACCAGGTCAGAACCATCAATCTATTGACCTGCAAACTGGAGTTTGGGCCATGTGTATAAGAGACAATTAATTGACATTTAATAAATGAAGGGAGATTTTCCTCAATTTTGTCTAAGCATATTTATGATATGTGTGACTTTTATTTTATTTTTTCAGGGGTGTCAAATGAGGCCCGATTCGTTTTCTCAGTGCAAAGCATCGTCATGCCCCAGAAGTTGAAGGGAACCCTCACCTTTATTGTTAAGGTTGGGAATCTCATATTTCTCATGTTTGATACCTTAGTTTAGGGCTGTCAAACGATCAATCGTGATTAAACGTTTCCAACAAATGATTGTGTTGACATATGTGACCCTGGATCACAAAACCAGTCTTAAGTAGCACGGGAACATTTTTAGTAAAAGACAAAAATACATTGTATGGGTCAAAATTAAAGATTTTTCTTTTAGTCCAAAAATCAATAGGATATTAAATACAGATTATGTTGCATGAAGATATTTTGTAAATTTCTTACGTTAAATATATAAAAAACTGTATTTTGTGAGTAGATGGCCTGCCACAATGACCCTGATTAACAGTTTCAAAAGCAATTTTCTCAATATTTTGATTTTTTGCACTCTCAGATTCCTGAGATTTAAATGGTTGTATCTCAGCCAGATATTGTCCTTATATATCGACTCATACATTAATAGAACCCTTATTTATTCCGCTGTCAGATTATGTATAAAGCTCAATTTCAAAAAATGTACCCACAAGACTGGTTTTGTTGTCCAGGGACACATATTATTTATGTCTGTGTACTGTACATATTCTTTGTATTCATAAAAAACTAAAACATAAACCTACAAGTGTGTTTTTATATATATATATATATATATATAAATATATATTATATATATATACAGTGGATATAGAAAATAATCCACCCCGCTTCAAATTAAATCATGTTTTGTTGCTTTGCAGCTTGAAATGAAGATGGAGAGAGTTTTTGTTTTACCGAGTCATAACACCAACATGTCAGAAAAAGTAAACGACAGAAATCACTGAGTTTGAAAAAGGGTCACCCCCTTGTGTAAATATTTTGTTGAACCACCTTTTGCTTTAATAACAGCCTTTAGTCTCTAGGGATATTTCTCTACTCATTTTGCACATCTAGAATTTGCAATATTCGCCCACTCTTCTTTCAGAACTGCTTAATTTGGTGTTGACCTTTTGCGGTCTTCAAGTCATTCCACAGATTTTCAATGGGGTTCAAGTCTGGGCTTTGACTAGGCCATACAAGGACATTCCCCCGTTTCTCCATTAACCACTTGTGGTCAGTTTTGCTGTGCGCTTTGGGTCATCATGTTGGAAGATTCTTCCAGGCTCTTTCATCCAGTTTGAAGTGACGTCCTGATCCAGGGAGGGTCTGTGTTGTACCAAACACCTTCCACTTCCTGATTATAGACTGCACTGTGCTTCTAGGGATTGATAAAGCCTCGGAAATGTTTTGTATCTATCTTGATCTGCTCACTACATTATCCCGGAGATCTTAGGACAGTGCCTTGCCACCCATAGTTGATTGTTTGCTTCAGTTGCACTACAATGACTGAAATGCTCTAGGAAAAGCTCTTTTCATGCCGAGCTAATCAAAATGACCAAAGTTGAAAGTCAAATGACCTTGTGTGCCATTTTGTAAGATGATGAGCTACACTTAATTGAATTTACAAGTCATTTGTATGAGGGGGTGATCCTCTTTTTCAACTTTTTGCCATAACATGTTGGTGTTATATCTTTTGCTGGATTTTATAAGTCGCACTGAGTAAATACAGCTGGACAAAATAAAAACTGTGACCGCCTTCATTTCAAGCTGCAAAGCAACAAAATGTGAATATTTTGAAGGGGGATTATTCTTTTCTCTCTCTATATATATGTATGCATGTATGTGTGTGTGTGTGTGTGTAGGAAATATGTAAATGTAAATGTAAAATATGTATTTATTTATATTTACCAATAATTTAAATAATTTATAGAGGTTTATACATTTAATTAAATATTATGCATGTTTGTGTGTGTTTACAAATACAAAATAAATATGCACAGTATATATATATTGTGACATATATTATGTAAACACAAACTTTTATTCTGAATGCGATAAATCACGATTGTTTGTTTACAGCCCTATTTTAGTTTCAGGATTCTACCTAAATTGTTGGTCTGATATATGTTTTCTGGTTTAGTCGGATGACTCTTCCACTCATGAGAAACTGGACTTCAAACTGCACTTTACATGCACATCATACCTGATCACCACTCCCTGCTACAGGTGAGGTCACGCTGGTTAATGTTTAGCACTGGCCAAATATCTGTTCACGCATGCCATGGTTATTGTCTTTCGTGAAAACCCTGTTGATGTGAATATAACAAAAGGTTATATTAATGCTAAAAGATGGAAAAGGATGCTGTGTATTCGAATCCCCGTCAAAACCTCTTTAGGACTTTTCCTTTTTTTGGAAATAAAAACAAACTTCCAGCGTCAGTCTTGATAACAGATTGTGGTTGTTGAACCTGTATATTTGACTCCATAGTGACGCGTACGCTAAACTGCTGGAGTCGGGCGACCTGAAGGGGAGCTCTCTACGGCTAGAAGGAATCAACATGCCCTTCCATCACCTGCTGGCCAGGATCTGTTTCTACCATCATTTCTCTGGTACACGAACTCGGAATGAGAAACGTGACGAGTACATGTAATACATTTCAAAACATGGACGGTCTTGAATCTCCTTTTGCTTTCGTGTTTTGCAGTTGTGGAGAGGATCGACTCCTGCGCCTCCATGTACAGCAGGTCGATCCAGGGTCACCATGTCTGTTTGCTGGTTAAAACCGTAAGTTAGTCTCTGATGAGACTTTGGAATATGGTTAGGATGGAAATCAACTAATTTAACAGTTCCTTAGGGAACATCAATAAATTAATTATGAATGGAACCTCCCAGTATAATTTTTATTTTCTGTAACCAGATATGAATATGAACCAGCTTTTGTTTTTTCCAACTTTAAATCTACACCGTCATGCATCTGCACTTTTGTCCTCTCGCATTCAGGCCGATCAGACAGTCTCCATCGACGCCAAGTGCGACGAGCCATCTCTGCTGGGTAACGTGCTGGATGAAATCAAGGAGACCTTCTCGAAATGCTGATCGAGTCTGAGAGGACCCCTCACCACCCTGAAAACCCCCTAAATCCCACCGCAGCCTCTCCGGGTGAAACAACACACGTTCAGTATCGCGTCACTTGCTCTGAGACTCGTGTCCCAACTCCTCTGAACTTCCTCATTTGTATTTATTGGATCTCTCATTCGGTTTTCTTTTAAGACCTTAAATGTCAAGCCTTCGTGTTTTTCGTTCCCTTCTCGACTTCCGAGATGCATTCCTCGCATCTGATCTCATACTTCATCCCGCTCTTCCGCAATTCATGCGTTTCGCCGCACTTCGTCCCGCTGACATTCTGCCATTGTATTAATGGTCCATGACATTCATCCTAAGAACTGGATTGTTCATTGATGCTTGAGTTGTGTTTTTTTCTTTGTTTTGCGTTGTTGTTTGTTTTCTTTTGTCACGATTCCATCAGCGCCTTTCTTCGCATTAAACATCAGCGTGTTTGCTCCTTGCCAGTTTTGTAGCGTATGTGTGTGTGTGCGTGTTACTATCCTGAAGACTTGCCCTTTACAAGACTGTGTACTCGTATCACACCGGAAATCCCACACACCTCCCACCCTCAATCTTAAAAGAGCCCCTGAGCACTTACTTTACACCCAGATGCACATTTCGAATCACGCTAGTCAAAACAGGAACACAGGGTTGCATTGTAGTACAGCACCTGTACTAAAATGTAAGAGTGATATTGAAATACTCTATTAGACAATGTCATGCCCCACTACTACAAACATTCTAATGCTGACATAAAGTCCAGACACAGTTTTCATAACATTGCCAGGAAATACTACATTGCTAACTATGGTAGCATAAAATTCAAATTTTCTAATTTCACACTAACATGTTGCTCAGGATAAAAGCAGTTGATTAAAACTTGTCAAATGAACAAAAATTGATTTACTTAGTCTTTACAGTCTGGTCCAGTGATGTACATCTCTGTGGATCCAGTTAAATGGAATTTAAAGCTTCAGAAGTAAAGGAATACTCAAAGTGGAGGCATTGTTCATCCAAAAATTATTGTGTGTTTTATTTTAAACCTCTATGACTTTCTTTCTTCTCCAGAACACCAAAAAAATATATTTGGAGAATGTCGTTAACCGAAACAACATTGGCACTTTCCGACTTCCTTTGTTAAGACACTACTGATGTTTCGCAAATAATTTTTGGTGTTCCACAGAAGAAAGCGTCATAAACGGGGTGAATAAATGAAAACAATTTTCATTTTTGAGTTAACTATACCTTCAGGTCTGAATTACTGTCTATGGCAGAAACATGGCATAACATATGGCATTACAACCCATCCCGTTGACCACGCAACAGTATCTCTCTGTTTGTTCCCTGGGCAGTATTATATTAAACGGTTCCCTTCTGCATTTCTTATATGACTTGAAATAATATACTTTTAAAGGGAACCTAAAAATAATTTGTTAAATGGGCACTTCCCCTAGACTCACAATTCATCTGTTCTTCAGCTCTTCTGACTGCCATCTTGTATATTTGGCAATTGCGATCGTTCGCTTTTTTACGAAGCTGTTTAATGCCTTTTTTCACACTACTGAACTTGTACTGACTAATTCAGGCACATGCTGTGTCTGTGGTGTTTAACTGTCTGATCCAGCACGCTGTAGCGCTCTATAAGGACGCAACAAAAGAGGGTAACCTGTTTTCCATTAACGGAGTTCAACAAGAATTAAGTATAATGAGGTTAAAGGGAACATTTCTGGAAGCTTAACATCACTGATGGGTTTCATTAAGGCCGATAGAAACATCTGTAGTAAGTCACATTCAGATTTATAACATGCATGGGTAGGAATGTAAAGTTTTTCTTGCCTATTTTTTTTTTATTGATACATTAACATCCCTGGTCATTCTGTGATTGTTGCTTTTTTCTAATCTTTTTACGTGAAAGTTGACTTCACCATGTTACATCGTTTGATGGTGTAATGTGTTTTTATTTGTTTTGAGTAGTTCAGAAAATTGTCTTGGATTGTTTTAAAAAAAAAATCATTTTGCATTAAATTATTATACGTATCAATAAAGGGGGTTTGGGATGGGGGTGGGTATTTGGCATCAAAGAAGCAGAGATTTAGGGGTCCATATAGACATGAATACTTAGCCGTCAAATGTGATTCAAGTAAAGTGGCCCAGCTAATCTAATAAGGTTTTCCCTCCGGCAAGTTGTAGTGCAGATATTGCTGGATTTGGCTTATCATTAAATATACTCTCATTGCTCTTTGTTTGACGGTACTGTCCGACTCTTCATGTGTATTTTCCGACTGTATGATGTAATATAATGTTTTAAGATGGATAAATGGGCAAAACGAATGACCGATCATTTGCTCCTACCGTTCTTGAGAAAGTGGGTTTAAAAGAGTTCGGGAAGGATACTGTAGTTTTGTGTGTGTACCAATAAATTCATATAAATACTGTATATTCAAATCTTTGGTCGTGTTTGCCTCTATTTTAGTAACTTCATATGTTTCCTGTTTATCATCATATGTGAATCTCGAGTTCACGCAGTAAAACAAGATTGATGTTGTGAATCTGTTAAATATTCACTATTTGACATAAAGCATTTCTTTGTTTACATAATTTTGAGCATTTACATTGTCATGGGCCACAAATTGCCTTCTTCTTCCTCTAACTGATTGTCTGCCTGTTAACATTAAAAGGGTGTTTTATGTACCGTATATTGAATTGAATTAGATTCATGGATTTTTTTTTTTTAGATCCAAACAGAATTTGTGTCTGAATGATAAAGTACACATATGTGCTGTGTGCACAACAAAGTTGTGGGTATTATGTTCATTATTGCAAGGGATTATGCTCGGAACGTAAGAAATATCATTGCACGCATATCCCTTAGGACAAGCCTAATTTTATTACAGTTACCATGTTTTTTGACATATTGATTACTGTTTGTATTGCCATAGTTTTACTACAAACACTATGGTTATTGTAGTGAGACTGAGTGTCACAATATACCTGGATTGACAATAATCGTGAACCAGGATTACTAATTTAATGTTAATATTTATGCACATGTGATTCTTTTAGTCAAAATGATTAAGCATGGATTTCACTCACATACATATCATACAAGTCGTCTGTGTGTTTTTTTCTTCTGTCAAAAACAAATTGAGGTTTATGAGGAAAGCTTTCCAGGGTGCTTCTCCATATAATGAACTTCCACGGGGGGCTGTTGGTTAAGGTCCAAACTTCAGCTTCATGCAGTGAGATGGAGTAATCCAGTGTTGCAGTGTTGCAGTGGAGCGTCACTAAACTCCGCCTACTCGCACTTGGTTGTTGAAGGGTGGATCATTCTGCACTTCAAATTCTACCAGTAGTAGGGACCACCCAGGAGTCTTTGGAGTACTCTTATCAACATACTACGATTTGGTAATTCTATTTTCGAATACTATTCACGACGGATAGTATGCCGATTGGAATGCAGCGTTTTTAATCTACGTCACACGTAACCCTTCCAACCAGATAGTGTAATACGATGTCATGGACGGCTCTCACTAAATTTTTGGTGTTTTGGCAAGTTTAACAATCAGAGGTACTAGTTAGTTTATATAGTTAGAGTAAGGTTAGGGTGCGGGTTAGGGTAAAGGGTTCTTAAGACTTGAAACATCAAGGATTTAGTGAAAACCAACAGGCCACGTCCACGGATCTGACTCGAAACACCTTTCGTGTGGACACGCATCGTCGAGGCACTCCAGGGTTTTCAATTACGCTTATTTTTTGTCACGCTGAAAACAGTTGATTTATATTATTGTAAGGTTAGATTTAGGTTTAGGTTAAGGGTAGGTGTAGGCGTTAGCTAATGTAATTTATTATAATTATATGGCAAGATTTTGCACCACTTCAGTGCCGTAGGTGTATCCCTTCTAGCAACAACCCACTCCGAGGCAGTCCAAGCCATATTTTTTTTGGGGGGGGTTGACTAATCGTTTCGCTAGACAACACCCTTATTCATTGGCTGGTGTCCTGTCTAGCCTTTTGAAGCCGCGATTCTTTATTTTAAAGTGAATCAAACACAATAGCCACAACCTCTACTCTACCAATTTACATTTCGAGTGTGATTCAATGACCAAAAAACGAGAAACCAAAAAATAAAATTCAAGCTTCATTTAAAGAATATTAAAAAATATATTTATGTTGAAATGTATTGACCGTGGTCAACGTTTGTGTAAATTTTGACAGTGTGACAGCCACAGTGAGACCAGAGTACGGCGTTTAATTTTCGTTAAGGGATAATTGTTAATACGGCGTGCCATATTCTCATGAATGCCGTGTAAAAATAACAATCGATGTTTTACGTATCTAGTCGTTTGTATTGCGAAAGCATGGTCATGTTGACGGTATCGTTTGTGTTGTTATTCGTCGGATTGAGCAACTTTGTACAGGACTAGTGTACGATGCTTCCTATTGGTTGCAGGAAGCGTATTAGGAGGGACGTGAACTACAGCTGCTGGCAAAGTGTCCTATAGTGTGACGGCTGGGGGAGGGAAAGCGAGCTAGATACCTCGAGCGAGCTGCCATGTATTGGATATGTTTACCATCGCTTAATTTAAAACACGTTTAATGTCTTTAGATCGAGGGCACGTGGTGGAGCTTCGAACGACTGCTAACGTAACGTGAACGAGTAATCATCGAGAGAAGCTCGTACTCGTTAATCGTATATCGTCACCGAGTGATTGATCGGGTTTGTTGGCTCATCGTGGACGAGTTTAGCTTGTTTGGCTATTGAACGCAATAGCTGGCAGCTCGAGCGTGTTTTCAAACCCACGAAAGTTGTTTGCGGGGAGATTTGCGACTTCTTCTTAAAGCCCGAGTGTCGAACAAGCCCGGCTGGTCGCTTGTTCGGGGTAATATGGCTCAGCGTGGACCGCATCATGTTGCGAGTTCTCAAAAAGCGTTAATGTTGGAGCTGAAAGGTCTCCAGGACGAGCCGGTGGAAGGCTTTAAAATAACTTTAGTCGACGAGTCGGACTTGTACATTTGGGAAGTTGCGATTTTTGGACCTCCTAACACTCATTACGAAGGGGGGTATTTTAAGGTGAGTGAACATTTGCTAACACTACAGCTAGTGATCTCTTGACGTCAGTCTCACTTTTTTGTTGTCGTTTTTTAACTTTGAGGTAAAATTCGCAATTATTCCTGCCGTTAAACCGCGTCATAATCGAACATTCGAAAACGAGGGCGGATCGTTGTTTTGTTAGTTGTTTATGACGCGAGTAAAAATAGCAACTTGACGTATTGAACGCTAGATTGTGTCGTTAGCACGTTCGGCGTACTCCATTTGTCAAACATTTGGTTTGTACTAGATGAAGGAACTACTCTTTTGTTTTTCATCGTGCTCTACTTTTATCTCCATCAGCAGTTTTTATCTTTGTACAGTAACCGTATGCTTTACAGTTTCCATGCAATTTAGCATGTTGTTTCAATGAGAGCTTAACAAGATTGCTAACTCCTTATATTAACATATTAGTGCTAAATATACTCCACTATTTTACAAGAGATTTCCTGTTTTTCAAGTGTCCCTGTAGTTTGTCCATTACTTAATGTGCATAATTACTAGTATAAACTCAAATTTAGAGCTAAAACACTGAACTAAACCAAACCTCTTAGTTGACCTTACTCTCTCATGCTGCTGTAAAAAGTTTCAATGCCATCGTTCACCCCAAAATTGTCATATATTTACAGTCTTATGGTTCAAAATCTGATCTCTGACTCTTTCTTATGTGGAACACAAAAGATGTTTTGAGAAATGTCTCTTTGATCTTGTCCATACAATGGAAGTCAATGACAATGGGGGCCAATGTTGTTTTGGTAACCAACGTTCTTCATAATATGTTTTGTGTTCTACAAAGGTCTGAAAAGACATTAGGTCTATTTGGGGGCCAACTATCCCTTGGTTTTGAAACCTATGTGTTTAAACTAGTCCCGAGTAACACTGGAGACCTTTTTTGTATGTGTATGTGATTTTACTGCTTTATCAACTGTCCAAAGTCACTCTGTTGGAACACAACAATAAATGTTATATTTAGCCTGGCTTCATAGCTATGTCTTTTTGTTATTGGCTTGAATGCTGGCCAACCAACTACTCTTCACAGAAATGCCATTAGCAAGTGGCCACCAACCTGCTGGGTGCTTTGGATACAGAGTAACTGTTTGTTGTAGCCTGTGTTGGACAAAAAGCAAATGTGACCTGCCATAGTTCAACCAAAACCTTAACAGTGAGTCTTGGTACTCTGGTGTTGTACTCGTAAAAAGAAGGTACTATATTTCCCCATTGGTCCAGTAGAGTCTTCTTGTTGTCGATTGTCTCTGGTGAGCTGTGAACAATTTCTACTGGGGAACGAAATATGTGTGCATGTGTTGATGCGGAAAGCCTTGCTTGTGTGTTGGTGAGGAGGGAGGAAGCAGGTCACCCGACCACATTCTCAGCATCCTTTCCAACAGGAAGAGATGAGTAACCGTGTCTTCCGCACATTTAGTAACCCAGTCAAAACAGAGGTTTCCCTTTTTCTTTGTAGAAGTACACTTTTATCTGGAATGTATGTTGGAAAACCTGCTCCGCGTCTCCTGAGAATCAAACCCGTCTTCTACTGGAAACACCGAAACTAAAATCTAAGGGCTGGGCAGTAAAAAAACGATTGTGATTACCCGCTGATAGAAAATGGTTGATGACTCGTGATATGAGAATTTTGTCGGACCTGTTCCTTCGGTCTTTTTCTTCCGTAAGTTAAAGGAGATTTGGCAGAGTCATCATCAAGTTGTCATTAGTGGGACCTCGTAAAGGTGGATTCGAGTTCTTACACATGGCATTGAGCTGACAGGTGCAAGGTTTGCCCCTGATCATCCAGTAGTTCCAACGGAGCAAGCACACGCCCAGGCCCTTGGCAGGTGATGAGTGCTGGGCTTGGCTGGGCTTGACTTGGCGCACCAGCTCGAGTCATGTTACCCCCTCCCCTCCGGAGGCTGACAGAGTATCACTGGGAAACGAGAGACTGACACTCTAACCTAGAATGTGTTTGGAGAAGTGAGTCATCTCTGCCTCAATCCACAGAAACTCGATTTAACCCCTTTGATGAGTTTTAGGTTGTTTGTTTTGGAATGAAAAGTTTTTTTTAGTTTTAGGTGCATGTGTTGTTAATTATTGAATCGATGTCCAGTAAGTGGATCTTTCACTAGCTGTGTTCCATTACCCTGTTAAATTGAGCAAATAAAAAATACGCCCAATGGAAACATGTCAGTTTTGCAAAAACTCCCATTTATAGTATACATGTTGTTACGATCACATGTCTCAGGCAATTCAATAATGGAATATGTAGCAAAACTGCAATGGAAACAGTTTTTATTGCATTTGCAGGTCAAGCGGCTTATGAAAGTCACATGGTAATTATAAAAAAATGGCGCGGTATAGCGATGAGAGATATGGGCATTAAACTCTATCAAAATATTTTCGGGCGTTTGTTGCGATAGCGATGCAAATGAAGATATAACTAACACAAACCGCTGTTTTTTGGGGGGGACATAAGGGGGGGCCATGTACCCCTCCCTTTTCAAAATCCTGTTTGTGTTCCCCTCACTTTCAAATTAGTTTGCTATGATTTTTTAACCACACGCCGTCTTCGCCACAGAGAAGTACTAGGACCGAGCAGGACACAGAGAGTCTTCCTGTGTTCAATCAATTTCAACAATCAAAAATAATGCGAAATATAGGTATTTTAAATTTGTGATTGGATTCAAATCAAAAACATAATGGTGACGTTAGTTAAATTAAATGAACTAAAACTCCATATACATATTGTGCCATACCTTAACTGTATATAGTCTATTTTTGGGTGGAAACAATCGCATCACGCTGTCAATCACTCTCTCCTGAACGTTTCAACCTTCTCTTCTCACAGAAAGACTCCCGCTGCAGAAAGAAAACAGAAAAATGCGATTAAAAGAAATCTATGCTTCCTTTCATACACTAGAAATCTTATTAAACAATTTGTGCAATACGCACATGCGTGTAATAGTGTTGTCACGATACTGGAATTTCTAACTTCAATACGATACCTTGAAAAATATCGATACTCGATACCATTTTCGATACCACAGAGAAAAAAACTGCCACAACATTAAGGGGGTAATTTTTTTTTTATTATTATTTAAAGATAAATATCACATATATAATGTATTATAAAGAGTTATTAAAGGGTAAAATGCATTATAATTCTTCATAATGTGTGGTGTAACGCATTATGTACTGTTGCAGGTCGAGTCTCATCTTCTTTCTGGTGCTACAAGAGAATGCCAAACTTTAATAAACATATATTTTTTTTGACTGCACTTTTAAAATGACCTGAACTTTGTAACTAATCTCAGAACTTAAGTTAATGGTAATAGATATTTGTTAAAATAAATAAACAATGAAAAATACTTCCAAAACATGTATTAATCTTAGTTAAAAGTTCATTTAAACTAACATTTACTAATACATGTACTAATTAAAATCCAAGGTTCTATCTGTTAATATTTTTTTTCATTGGACCAGATCAAACATGATCCGTTGTATTTTATTACATACTGTCATCAAAGATTAAAATGTACTGTACCAAATGCATTGCTCGTCGTTCATAAATGCTGGTCAATACATAACATTATTTGATGAACATATTTTAATGCCGGATTCAAATATCACCGATCCACACACGTGAACATTTTTTGAATTAAGTTAATTAAGCACAAGTTAATTTACATTTGACCACAGTTAAAGTCTTTAAAGATTCACAGTTAAAGATTCCTCAGTCGGATTATATTAACTTTAAGAACTACGCTGAAAAAACGAGACAACACTCATATTGCTATATTAGAGGTGTTAGCGCCTTTTGTTAGCACTGCTCTGTAGCAACTCTTGCATATTGGCTTGTTTATGTCCTTCGGCTTTCCATGTTCATTTGCTTCATATCCAAAATATTTCCAGATAGCACTCCTGCTGTGTTCTTTATCAACCAAAGCCGGTTGCGGAGGCGCCGCACACGCCATATTTATATTCACTTCACTTTTGCTATTTAACCAGAGCGAATGAGACGAGACACGTGACAGGCACTGTGGTCACGTGTGGTGTTTGTCAATGCGCCTTTGGAGATAAGTGAAAGTGACAGCTCGGCTAGGATCGCAGTATCGATACTTTGGGAAATTAATATTGGTACCGTTCAGATATTTCAGTATCGATATTTATCGAAATATTGATATTTTTGACAACACTAGCGTGTAACATCAAACAAATCTATAAAATTAAAGACTTTTAGACAAAATAAATTTTGAGGTGTTATAATTTATTATGACCATCAACAAATACGCAACAAATTATTTAAAACGAAAATGAAACTAAACATTAACTCTTTTCACTAGAGTTTGAGCTCCTCTTTTAGAGCAAACTCTTTCTCAGCTTCATGTCCATACTTCGCACTTCCTGTTTTTGCTCTGCATATGAGCTATGAATACATTTCTACATGTTAAAAAATAAATATAACCTCATGCTGTGTCTGGTACATTAACACACATTGCCTTTGTTATTTTCGTCTTTCATAAAATCAATCTGTTTGATTTTCTGCTTTTTTTTGGATCCATAGCAAGCATTCTGAGAGGTGTTTTGATAATTCAGACAATGCACAAACGATCGTCAAATACGCAAAATCTCATAGAAAAAATGTTGGACTGTGTGCGCTATCCTTTGGTCTTTTCAACGAATACAAATAGCAGGATTAGATTAAACAATAAAATGGCCCTCTTATCAATGAAGTATAGTTCATGCTTTTATGGCAGCTGGACAGGAGTTAGTCCTCATGAGACAGAATAACAGAGCTTCATTTGACACCGCCTCAAAACCAAAACACTGGACACAATACTGCAAGTTCGCTGTGGTACTTGCATATATATCTATGAACTTTCACTTTAAGGGAAAATGGCATCCATGTCTTGTTAGCGGACAGCCGCTAATATGCTTCTCATCCGTGTCATTGAGTTTGTTGTCAAGCTTCGTTTGCCAACGGCTCGGGACATCCCTAATTTGTTTAATAATTACTTGGTAATTGCTAAGAGTTTAAAAAAAATAATAATAATGTTTACTTCAATTTTCTTCATTACCGTTGTTTTTTGCAGTAATCTGCTAGAAACTGTGAAAATTGGGCTGCTAACATTTTGCCATCATGACAACACTGTAATACAAACAATTATTGCCATATTGGTTGACTAAAGGCATAGTTCACCCAAAGGTAAACATGCTGTCATCATTTATTCACCCTCGTGTCATCCAAAACCTACAAAAGATTTTCTTTGTGTGATGCATTTCAAAATATATTCTTAAGAAATGTCTCTGTGGTTTTGTGTCCATACAATGGAAATCAAAGGAGTTCAATGTTGTTTTGTTACGTTCTTCAAAATACTGTCTTTTGCAGAAGAAGGAAATTTGTACAGGTTTGAAATGACATGATGATAAGTAAATAATTACAGAATTTTCATTTTTGCTATAACTATCCCTATAAGGCCTTTTTTAGTCAAGTGCTCTTTGACGGGTGCTCTTGTTCTTCACGGAGAACTTTATGGCCTTCTAATTAGGCTACTTTCCAGCATCACAGAGACCCCTGTTCATTCTTAACAAGCTTTTGGTATCAACTGATTCAATGGTTTGCATTAACAGAACAACTTTCTCACTCTTGCCCTTTGTACTTGAGACTGATTATAAAACACGGTTTAGTGCGTGTCAGGGACAGCTTCTCCAACGAAATGCTTCCCCTCAAGGACTTGACCCTCCCTCATCCTATCTAATGTTTCGGCAAGGATAGATAGGAACAAGGACAGGCGGCGGAAGGCGAGGAGGCAGGAATAAAGAATTGTGAGCGAATACACCGATGTGTTTAAGGAGTTCCAACAGCGGTGACCTGGTTTATTTCCCTTACCAGCCCAGTTTCCATGGGAGTCTCTTCATCTTTCCTGTCAAATGGGAATTTAGGAGATAGAATTATTTTTAGGTAGCGCTCCAAGATAGGGATTGTTGAGCAAAAATGTATTTGTTTATTCCAGGATGCTTTCAACGTAATTTGCATTGGCCTCAAAACCAATAACGTATCTGCCCCAAAATGGTTACTTGTGTTTAACATGTATAGATGAGTCATGTTTTCCAGCTGTTTCAAGAACAATAATCTATGCAATTTACAACCCTTTCCCTGCCAATAGAGTTGCTATCAAGGAATTGTAAATGCAGATAAACACCAGCCAAAGGCAGTGTAGAACTACTTCCTATATGGAGATGGATAAATAGTCATTCAGTTCCTGTATATGACAAAAGTAGGTATATCAAGAAATGTCTCGCTGGTTTTTTGTCCATACAAGGAAGTCCAAGAGGGGCAGCGTTGTTTGGTTACCGGCATTCTTGCAAATATATTTTTGTGTTCTTCTGGAGAAGAATGACATTCATTTTCATTTTTAGGTGCACTTGCCCTTTAAGTGAGTACAGGTAGAGAGTGACGCCCACAGGAACTCTTGTGTGTCGGGTCATGCACATTGGTGTCGGAGAGCTTCTGCAAGCTGGCCTGGTGAAATGTAACACCGTCCCCTTCTTACATGGATTCCTACTTGAGGTTTAATAGGTTTGCTTGCCTGAAAGTAGCACCGCACTTCTTGGATTTCAGGATTTGAGTATCACTTGATATGTCCTGTTGCCACTGTATGTATGTATGTTTGTATGTATGTTTGTGTGTGTGTTCTGGTTTTGTCCTCCCTACCCTTCCCCAAAGAGTTATCTCTGTGAAGCACACGACAGCTGACCGTGCCAAATCAGCAAGTGTGGGGGTTGCAGAGGGCTCTGTTCGTCTGTATGGTTGTTGCCCACCACCCGCTGTAGTGAATGGCACCAGGCTGTGCTTGCTACAGATTGTGAAGGACTCGGGTGTGTTTGCATGTTGAATGTCCATACATGCAACATGTATTCAGGCAGGGGGATGTCACAGACATGGTTCCATTAAACATCGAATCAGCTTTCAAATCATTGAGGTTCACTGGGCCTTTATTAAGGGCGGATAACTGGCAACTAAACATGTTTTTACACTGTTGGGTTTATGGGAGTAGAGGCCCCCTTCTTATTTTGTCCATGCAGGGCCTCATGAGTTTCGGCGGCGGTCCTGGAGGTTCAACTCTATACTTGAATCCCTTTGGGAAAAGTGTGCAGTATATAGTAGCGGATTCAAATAACTTGGATACTCGTTTCTGCATGTCAATGTATTCACACATGCATGTTTTAGCAGAATTTATTAGTGCATTTTGAAAATATACGCATAGGCTGTACCAGAAATCACTTAATATATCGTTTGTTTGCCTTTCAATTACATACTGAAGCTTTTGAAATATGTGTAAATTTGTTGATTTATGCAACCAACTAAGTATATATAAAATGAATGCAAGAATAGATATTTACATGTGCAGTCGTATCTGTATATATTTTTTGTTTTTAGTGTGTTTTGATAAGCATTTATGTCAAAAAGCGAAGGTATTGCAGGGATTTTGGTTTTCTGTTTCCGTTCAGTGAAAGTTTATTTTCTCCATATGAACTTGATATTTAATCTTGCACAATTCCTGGCAATGTGCTTTTAATCTCTAAACCTGATGAATGTTTTTTCTAGGCCCGCATCCAGTTCCCAGTTGACTACCCATACTCGCCCCCTGCCTTCAGATTCCTCACCAAGATGTGGCACCCCAACATCTATGAGGTAACATTCCTGTTATATTAATATGTCTCTTCTGCATTATGAGTTTTATCAGTAAAACTTTACAATATTAGGTGTAACATTAGTAAATGGTACAAAGACAAAAAACATGTTAAGTGTCATATTGCAAAAGTTGATGTTCTGGAAGAGGGAAAATGCGAGTATTGCCTGAGAAATCGAGATAAAAGTGGCTTTTAAACCTATCTCTACGGTTAGGATGAGCATGATGACTTTCTAAAACGCTTAACGAGGTTTAAAGTACATAAACCACGACCAGATGAGCTCAAATTTACTGCTCCAGAACCTTGTCATGAACACTAGCTGCAAAGATCGAGTCCTGATTAAACGGATAAAGTGAAAAATCTTGCGTTAAGCATTTCTCCCCCATAGAAGTCCATTTTAATGAAACGGCTTTACGTTCCGAAAAAACGACCACGTAAAACCACATTTCTATTATACCTTAACTGTAATAATCACTAGCTAGTGTTAAATGAACAAGTCTTGTGTTAAACCGGGTGTAGCACACATGGTTTATGTAAATCTCATATTAATCTTGTGTACCCATTTAGTAGTATTGCATACTTTGTATGTTCGAAGAGTATTTAGTTTGATCACATTAATAAAAGATAGATACAGCTGTAGATTACTTCGGAAATCATATGGCGCACACGGGGGGGAAGGGGTAGGCTGACAAAAAGCACATTGTCAACAAAACGCAGACCTCCGTTTCACTTTCCTAAACCTGTACGACGCCCACTAAAATGTCATTCAGTGTAACAATCTTGTCAGGCATATTTACAACAAAAATCAATTTATGACAAATCAAAAGACTAATGACTGTAACCCCAAATGCTAATTAGTTGTATTTTTTTTACAATTTCCAACTATCCTAGGTTTTTTACTCCTTTAAAGCACAATAAAATGTTATATGCTCACTTAATCTTAATTATTATGGTCAAGTCAGAATAAGCATGTTGTTTGAATTTACATGAATATTGTGTTACACTTTAACATAAGTTAATTTTGACTTTTATTCTCCAAAAACTTAGTTAAAACAATAAAGTTACTTGCATTTAATGTGATTTCTATGGACATAGAATCACTTTTTGTAAAAAACAAGGACATCTTAATGTATTTGACCCAAATGCATTTGCTAACATAAACTAACAACGAGCAAATCGTTTTTTTTAAGATCAACAAGTTTTAATAAATGCTGGTTTCGAGTCCAAAGTGCATGAACTAATATTAAGTTACAACATTTGATTTTAAAATGTATTAGTAAATTCTGAAATGAAGATGAAGTAAGATTAGTGAACGATGTAAACGTATTGTACATTGTTAGTTCATGTTAGCTAATGCATTAACTAATGTTAACAAATATAAATGTATCGTAAAGTGTTACCCTTTTATCTTGTCAGATTAATTAAATTAACAAATTTAGTCTGGATGAAACGAAGGTATAATGGTCATATTTATTTCCGTATCGCAACGGATTTTCGAGTGAACAGCTGTTAAAAAGAAAGATGTCATGCCGCCTTTAAGAAATAAACGCACATATATGTAATGCATTTCAGGTTGAATGGAATGGGAAAAAAGTTATTTTAATTGTTTATTAAATAATGACGCCTGTAATAATGTAATAATTAAGACTGATAAATATTTAACTATTAATTGTTTTTCAGAATGGAGATGTGTGTATTTCCATACTGCACCCACCGATAGATGATCCACAGAGTGGAGAACTGCCATCAGAAAGGTGGAACCCCACACAGAACGTCAGGTACAACACATTTTTCTTATACGAATGGCTTGACCCTATTTCCAGGTGGATCACCACTTGATCTTTATAATGGTAATAAAGTAAAAAAGGCTTGTAGTTGTTTGCATTAGGGATGCCACAATTTTTAAGGTAATATTGAGCAGTTCAATATGCGTTAGTGAATTGTGGTTTTGCATTTAAATTATTGCTCTGCACTTAATGGGATAGTTCAGTCAAAAACTCCAATTAGCAGTTTGTTCACTCACTCAATAATGTTGGGTAAATCCGCAGACCTCTCTGCTTCATATAATGGGAGTCTATGGGGTCTGCCGTTCTAAGAGTTCCTAGAGCACATAATTCCAAAAAGTGGCTCCTGGTGACATGTTGACTTTCGTGAAGTGACTCGCTTGATACTTTCATAAATTTGAATGTCATTTTTAATAATATTAGCCGTACTGTACAGCCTCAACACTCCCTTTGTGCAGGTGGCGCTAAACGTACCAGACGCTCGTATGCCTTCCGCCACCAAATACTAAAAGAAGATTGTGTGCAGAGGCTGATATTATATTAATGTTATTAAAAATTACGTTCAGTTTTATGAAAATGGCAAACGATTTGCTTCACGAAGCATCAACATGTCGCCAGTGTGCTTTGGGAACTCTTAGGTGGACCCCAAAGACTCTCGTTATATGAAGCAGAGAGGGCTGCGGATTTACAAAATAATTCTTTATGGTTCTACTCAAGAAGAAATTTCACCTGCAGCTCCGATGGCCTGACGGTGAGAAAATAAACGGCAAATTGAAGTTTTTGGCTGAACTGTCCCTTTAATTACTCTCTGAACTGGCACTGTCTGTGTTTGTATTTGCGCTGAGATGGATAAACGCATCCCTGCGTGTAAATATCTAATGGCGAGTGGTGGAGGAGCAAGGCTGCCTTCAACACTTGAAGCAAGTTGCTGTTAAGTATAAAGCTGACAAACAGACTCTGGCAGGCCTAGCATCTTTATTGAATGCCGGTTGTACCAACGTAATGATGTCAGAATTTGGCAGATCAAAAATGTACTTTGTCTGTTTTACACTAAATACGAAAGCAGCTTGTTTTCATTGCTCACATCCAGCACATGCAATAGACCGTCTACATCACCATGCCAAAGTCCGTTTAACGAAAGTCATGCCATTTGGTGGCCTTTCGGACAGTTTATTACGTCCTGCATTGCATTTTTTCCAATTTATTGTAATGGCCTTGTGCGCCTTGTTAATATATATTTTCTCTGGCCTTGCCCATTGAGCGCTTGTGTTTGAAGTGTTAAACATCCACTGCACATTTGTCTGTTTACACATTTGCATTGTTATTTTAAATAATCTGAAAACCTCTTTAAGAAACTTATTTTACTGGCAAATCATTACTTCTCATTGTTTCTGTCACATAAACATAGAATAATGAAAAAACACTTTAATGTGCCAAACCATCACAACCGAACCGAAAACTGTGTGTAAAAAAACAATAAACGTATTAAAGCGTGGGCAAGCTGTATTGTTGCATCCCTAGTTTGCGAGCTCTCTCCCCTGGCAGTGTGAGATCAATAATGAAGACGAATGATGGTAATTAGTTAAAAATAATCAGTTTAAACTGTGATGACTTGCCTTTCAGGACTATTTTGTTGAGCGTTATCTCGCTGCTGAACGAGCCCAACACGTTTTCGCCAGCTAACGTGGACGCCTCGGTCATGTATCGCAAATGGAGAGACAGTAAAGGGAAAGATCGCGAGTACGCAGAGATTATCAGGTTAGAGAAACGGTTCTCATCCTTTTGCATTTCCATACATATTAATTAGATTGAATTTTTCGAAAAATCGAAAACCATCTTTTAATTCATTTGTCCTGACATGCTTTGTGATTTTTCAAAATAAATACGTTTACATTAAATACTGCATGCATCCTTCATGATGGTGTTTGATGGTTGTGCCCATGATCTCCATACACAGGAAGCAAGTACAAGGCACCAAAGCAGACGCTGAGCGGGACGGTGTCAAGGTGCCCACCACGCTGGCAGAATATTGCGTTCGTACCCGTGCCCCACCTGCCGACGAATGCAACCTATTCTACGACGACTATGATGATTATGACGATGATGACTTGGATGATGAAGAGGAGGAAGGTGAGGACTGTTGCTATGATGAAGATGACTCCGGAACGGAACAATCCTGATCCGAACGGTCCAAACCTGAACTTTTCACCCCCTTTGTTTCTTGACCTTGTGGTGTAGTTGCTTTTAAATCTTCAATTCAAGAGGAATATTTTCTGGTTATTTTTGGTTTCCGGCTCAGATATCTGAGGATCTTTTTACCTAAGATCACTGACTGAGCAGACAGCGTTGCGCTGACTCGAGATTTTGTGATATGAGGCTTTCGGAGATGAATTTGCAGAGGTTATTGATTTTTCGGCGAACTGTTCCTGTTCTTCTGTTTGAGCTTGAACTAAATATGGCAGTCAGCCCTCAGATATTTTTGAGGGTTTGTTTTTCTTATTTTGTTTGGTCTCATTTTGGGGGGCAGGATCGGGTTCAACCGATAAATGCTTTATTCCTGTTCAGTCCATTCGTCTTTATTTAGAAACAACTTGCCTCTCCAAGGCACCTGATCTCAGGTTTTCAATGTCTGTGAATAACCATATTGGTGTCTAAGGTGGATAAAGTAGCTAATACACATTCTCAGGGCTACTGCTTTTTCTATAAAACGAAGTGCGATGTGTCTTCGGCCAAGGATTGTGTTTCTGAAGAAGCTTCTCGGATAAACGTTTTCTCCTCCAGACGTTTGGTTGATGAGTTACATAAAGCTCTTTCCTCCCACTCATTCTTTCATTTTATTCACAACCGTGTCATTTTGTGTGTTTTGTCCAATTTTTATAGGGTTGAGGCAGATTTGTGTATATGTTATAATTAGCTGCTCTTTCTGTTTAGGATATTTTAGATTTTGTTTTCTTGTCTTTTTCATTTTAAGCTTTGCAGTGACTAACGTTAATCTCCTCAGGAAAATGAACTCCGTTTGGGAGATCGGTATGTTTGTGGCCGACCCTTTGACCCCAGCAGACTCTTTCATCAAATTCATATGCACACTGGGGGTAATTTGGGTCACTTTCCCCTCTTGTTTGTATTTTTCTTTTCTTTTTTGTTATTCATTGTAAATCTATTTAAAGTCTGAATAAAGATCTTTATTGGGATTGCTTGGATTTTTTAGTTGTGTTTTTAAAGAAATACAGTGGCCAAAAACCGCATGGCCACTTAAGTCCGCTTTACTGTACTGTTTATAGTTCTCAATCCGTTCCTTAACTACAAAAACATTTAACTCCTTCAGTGCGTTTTCACAAATATAAGCGACACAAAATATTGGATATAAGATATATTTCGGTTGGTATGTTTGATACTTGAATATTCATCTCGATGTCAAAGCGTCCAAATCAATCTGAATGTACAGTTGAGGTTAAGTTTACACACACCTTGGAGAATCTGGAAATGTTGAAAATGTAAAAAAGTTGAATTTTGACAAAATAAAAACTATATTTATAACAAATTAAACAAAAATATTGCATACGCTTGATTTTTAATACTATACAGTTACTTTAACTATCTGTGTTTTGTGAGGGCTGTTGTCCTGAACCATTAAGTTGTCTTTGCTTTTTCAGGATCTTCTGCGTATTTGAACCCGGTTCAACAATGACTATATAATATTGAGATTCATCATTTTACACGGAGGACAGACACATACACAGCTATTACAGTAGATACAAACATCCCTTAATTCTCAAGAATGCAACTTCGCACATTTAAAGTCAGCTGGGTATAATAAACCTTATTGATGTCAATGGTTATTTTCTTATTGGGGAAAAATTATTTTGGGGGTCATGTAAACTTGACCACATCGTTGTGTAACGTATGTGTTTACTGTCTTTACCAAAGTAGCCACTAGAGGGCAGTGGATTGCTTCTTATAGTCATAAGGGTATTACATTTCACTACCAGACACACTGTAACAAATAGGATTTACCTCATGTCTGCTTGAAAACCTCTTCATCACCATTCTGTTCTCCGTTAACTTTAACTATGTGAAAATGAGGACTGTAAAGGGATCATAGTTACCCATGTTATAAGATATGATCTTTCCTAGGATAACCTTCCATGACATTTGCTAAGAGGGTGAGATGGAAAACCATGACATCATCTTTAGTATCATACCTATAGGGGCAAAAGATAAAGGTCTAGTGTGTAATTTCTTTGGAGGATCTATTGACCGAAATGCTATATAATAAACATGTCTTCAGAGGCGTATAAAGATCGTACATAATGAAGTGATATGTATTTATTATCCTAGAATGAGCTCAGTGTTTCATAGTACTTTGTTGAAAAGCTCATGTGACGCAGTCGCTTCATCAGCACCCTATGCCAATAGTTTGCATGTAAAAGGCATAAATCTTGATTGTATTCAGAGTGTATAGGTGGTGGACCTTTTAATGAAAGAAATCTGACAGTCGCATACCACGAGCTATTATGAAGGGCCTTTGACAATAGTCTGGGTTCTTGCCGCTCCGTTATGATGTCAACACACATGACTTGAAGGTCAGTCGAACGGAACCGTTTTTGAGCACCAGAGGAAAAAGCACCGGCCAGTGATATTTATGTGCATTTCGATGCGTTTTGGTTTTAAAGGGAAGCTCAATAAAAGATGTTTAATTGTGTATGTACTCACCCTCTTGTCAGTTTAAACCTGTTTGTCTTCCGTAGAACACAAAAGATTTTGAAGAATGTTGGTAACCGAACAGGGAGGGCACCCATCGACTTGTTTTGTTTTGTGATAGTACAATAGACATTCTTTACAAATGTCCATATAGTACACTCGTTAAGATATCTAGTCTTGTTTTTTGAAGAAGAAAGCCACACAGGTTATAAATTCTTAGAGGATGAGTAAATTACACATGTTTCATTTTTGGGCGAACCGCCTCTTTAATCCAAATGCTGCAGCGTTCCTGAAGTTGCGAAAACAAAAAATCAGGAAATTCATAAATGATGTGACGCCAGTAAATTACATGTTTTAAATAGTAAATGTTGTTCTAGTAGGGTGAGAGATTCAAACCCGAGGGTGGTGGGTATAAACGTATCGTCTTCCAGGAGGCTGTGCATGTGTGATGCAGTTGTCAGGGAAACCCATGACCGTGAATGGAGTGTAACAATCAACCTAACTGTCCAATGAGTGTGTGATGTGTATTCCGCTGCTTTTCCATCAAGCTGTGAATTGTGACAACATGAATGGAGCCATGTGAGCTAGACGTAACTTGTTGGAACACGAAGTACACCGAGTCTTCTAGCCGTACAACTGTGACCTTTCCACATTTTCCAGGTCAAGCCTATTTTCTTGGTTTTCTTGATCCGTGTTTTTCGTTCTCCATCCAACCGAATGCTAGAAATAGAGGAACAAATTGTGACCAGGTCCACTTGACATGTTCATCCGAGCAGATGATGAGCAGGTTCCGTATTACAATAGACGGTCTGATCAGGTCATTTCATTCTCAATACAGTTCTTGCCATTGATATTCGGTGTATTTAAAGTAAAGAACGGTTCACCTAAAAAATTGAATTCTGTCATTTCTTTGTTCTGATGTATACACAAAAATTGCTTGTAACCAATTGGCCACCATTGACTATCATATAGGAAAATGCTTTATAAATTTCTTTGTTCCGTCGAACACAAAAGATATTTTGAAGAATGTAAAAAAAGCAAAGAGTTCTTGGGCACTTTTGACTACCATTGTCATTTTGCCTACTATGCTGGTAAATGGTGCCCAAGAAATGTTTGGTTACAAGTATTCTTCCAAATATCTTTCATCAGACTCAACAAAGAAATATATACAGACTTGGTACAACTCGAGGCTGAATTTTTATTTTTGTTTAACTTGTCCTTTTATGTTCTTTAATATCCCGCTTCAAATACTTCGATTTACATTTTTTTTCTACTTTTCTGTGCTTAACATTAGACATGCGCCCTAGACCATTAAAATAAGCCTTTGCTGAAGTGGTCCTCAAAATCAGTCTGTTTCAATTCCTCGCCCCTCCATTTCTTTCCTCCGGGGTCACTATTTGTATCCTGTTCTATTTCTGCTTCTGTAAAAATCTATTTGTTGCCATAGATATGGGGAGGTCTCCAGGGAAACTAATAGCCAGATCGTGGCTCCAGATAGGCAAGTGATTTGAATTAAATCATGTCAAGTGCTTTCACTTTTTTATAGCCTTCGAATAGTCATTTTCTAGAAATTGCTGAGCAACAAACCGCCGAGCACTAATTCTTACATACTTTTCTGTAAGGGCATTTAATCCACTCTGGGGTTTACGTCATATCAGATCTAATTTAATAAAACACAAACCTAAAATACTGTGCACATACACTTTAAAAACCCTCAACTTCACCGATCCCCGTTTGACATTAAAGTACCGCGAGAGCTTTCCGAAAGCTCTGTTTTATACTTGCTCTCGCGGTACTTTGATGTCACACGCTGATCTTTTTCACAGCGCCGTATAAAGTCAAGCGCATCTAATTCTAGTTTAAATCAAGTCGATATTTGCATTGTTTTAAACACCAGTGTTGAACCCGATGGTCGGCATCTCCCCCTATTTCGACACAGATCGGAAGCTCATCGTGTCCTCTCCTATTGGTTGGCTGAGGCGCGCTTGTCTCGCAGGAGTATATAAGCGCAACAAGCGCAACCTGTGGATGCGAACCTGTCACCGCAGCCTGAGGGAGAGACAACGCACTCTATTGAACATCGATGTGCCTGCAAACGTGAACATCTGTGAGGATTTGAGAAGAGGAAAACCCTTTCCAAACCCAGTGAGTAATTTATCAATGCTACAGGTTTGAAAGTTCTTAAACTTTATTATTTTTAAGTTAAGACCCATTGAATAAATACAATTATTAGCGAAATCCCGTTTCAAATGGAAAAATGGTTTAATTTAGACTTTGATTGACTATTGATAGTCTAACATAAATGATCGATATGTCCGTTTTTAAGATCATTTTGACGCGTTTTCCCTTTTGGCTCTAAAAGAAAAACAAAAGGAACGAAATGCGTTACATTGTAAAAGTAGATTAAAAGAGAGCAGCCTTCATTTCTCTTGTTTTCAGACGAGTTCAGTGAGTACGTTTATGCCTCAAAGGAGTGGGAAGAGACAACACTTATTTAAGATGCGCTCATTGTAATTGCAAGAATATCATTTTCCTTAAACAGACACCTAGGAAGGATTTTCTTGAAAAATGCTGGACAGTTTTTTTAATTGCATAAAAGCGACTCTTAATTGACTGAAACATAATTCTCAACACTGGAATTGACTGATAAAACATCAATATCATTGGCACAGGCAGATTAATGTTCTTAGTGAGTGAGCAGAGAAGTTGAGCTCCGAATGAGACGCACTGTATTTGCGCAAACCTGTTGCTCGTGTCCTTTTTCGAATCAGATTTTGCTTGGATATTAGCAGAATTCAGTCACTTTCTATTTAAAGTGTAACCTTTAGGATTTTTTGACAGAATAAAATATAGCTTTAAGTATCAAACACATATCAGCAATGTGGATAATGTGCGCAAGGTACTGTATGTATGATGTAAAATCCTCATGATGAATTGCGAAGGCACTTTAATTTGAAGTTTTATGTAAATGTGTGACTTGTATATTATTTATGTTATACATTATTGAAAATAACAATTATACAGTTTTTGTGCTTCAGGTACATTTAATGGGTTGCATTCAAGTTAAAACATAAATTATACAGACAGAAGTAAATTGTAAGGATACAATATAGGCACATGTAGCTCCTTAAGGTAACAACTGCACGGTTTTTAATTTGGCAATATGTGAAGGGAAGAAAATGTGGGACACTTACGCTCTAATGTTTGCATTTCTTGCTATCATGTTGTTTTGTTGGTTTGAGATGTTGGGGTGACAATCATGGTAAAAAGTGTATTCGCCCTCTGACTTTACATATTGTGAAAATGTATAATGATATGATGGTTACAAAACCTGAAGTGTCATTAGGGGGCTTGTTGTTTTGTTTGTATTTGACCAAACTCATAAACGTCGATGTGTCTCTAAATAAGGCTCATTGTTGTAATTGAAGATTTCTGTTGCTTATGGTTACAGACGACAACGCATCACCACTCAGAGGGATCATGTGGGTTCTGGAAAAGATCCGGGACTCGGTCGAAACGAATGTCCTCCGACAAGGAGAGGTGGGCGACAAACAAGGCAAGGCGCCTGTCTACAGCAACGTCCTCACACCCGATAAGATCCCAGATTTCTTTATCCCTCCAAAGCTGGTAAGCTGCCCACCAGAGGCCGAGGCATCCGACGTCAAGTCCAAAGAAAGTTTACGACCCTCCACGTCTGAGCAAACCATCAACAACAAGAAGATCAGCAGCCCCCGTAGCCCTCGACTGGTCAGCAAGTTGGCCGGAGACACCAAGAACCTTCTTAGGGCTGCCAACCGCCACATCATTCAGATTGAGAGTGCCGACGACGTCGTAGCGGGCGACACCAACGCTGACCCTCAATCACAGACCGCCATGTCTCTCCCGTACATCCCAAAGACTCAGACTTCATACGGCTTTGCCACGCTGATGGAAAGTCCCCACACCAGGCGTAAGGAATCCCTGTTCCACTGCGACCACACCAGCCCGGTAACCTCCCCCAACACTCAACGCAAGTCCCAAAACAAGAGCAGCAATGAAGGGAACCATCTTAACCCCCCGGACTTTAACACGTCTCACATAAACCCATACCGCTACTTTAGCGGAGGCGAGAGCGACACCTGCTCCTCCGCAGAGTCCTCTCCATTCAGTTCCCCGCTGCTTTCCCGGTCCGCCTCACTGCTGAAGATCTTTACCCACGAGACGCAAGCCAAGGTAGCCAAAGGCAAGCGGACATTCGCCAGACACAGTTCGGTGTCTACGGACGAGTGCAGCTCTGCTGAGCCCAGCCCCAATGTTAATAGACGTAGCCACTGTTCATCCTTACATGCCGGTGGAGCTCTGGAACACCTTCATGGCGCCGACCGTCACTACAAGGAACATACCATCAACATGCACAAAGGAGGAACCGTCCGGCTTTGCGCGGACTACGATGCAAGCACGGTGCGCTTGCGAATCCGCATCATGGCGGCTGAGGACTTGTACGAGCCCATGTTTGACATCAAGAGCATCAACTGCTGCGTATCACTCTATCTCAATCCGGGCAAGTTGCAGAAGCAGAGGAGCACGATTATAAAGAACAGTCGCAATCCCGTCTTCAACGAGGATTTCTTTTTCGATTCGGTGACTTCGGTGCAGGTAAAGAACATTGGACTGAAGATCAAGGTTGTGAATAAAGGCACTAGCTTGAAAAGAGACACACTGTTGGGGGAACGCGAGGTTCCTTTGTGCAAGATCTTAGGACTTCAGTGAGGCCTGACATGGGTCACTCTCTTCAAAGGTGGAGTAACATCTTGTGTAATAGATTTGTTCTTTGTTGTCTTGGATGCAGTGGCTGATTTAGTTGTCACAGATAAAAAAAAAAATGCCAACAACAACCACCTGCTCGGCATCAAGATATTTGGATAGTTCTGAACTTGTCGTCAATAAATCCAAAAAAGCCTACAAAAAGTATTTTGGTTGTTATGTTCTGTGTTTTTGTTCTACTCCTTTACCCTAATTAATACACTGTGTTTACCTTTTCGATTATAAAGACTTTTTACAGCGTCACAGACCTTTGAAGCTACACAATGGCCCTCGGGGCTAATGTTAGCTTTGATCCTGGATGCATCTGGTGTCTAATTTGGAGAAAAAACAACCAGAACGAACAATCGTTAAGTCACTCTTGCGCATCTCTTTGTGAGACTGTGATGTAAACTTGTAAATGCGATGATGTATTCTTGCAATGCCAGAATGTCATTTGGTGAAGCCCAAAAGCCTTACTATTGGGAGGAGGGATCATTTTGCCAGCTCAGATTGGAGTCATTGCTTGACTGAGCGTTATTGATGGAATTGATTTCTGACCCTAATTATTGGCATTGTCTATTTTTCGGGTATTTTGAATGAATGTTTGGGGACAGACCTTTGAAAAAAGCCTTTTATAAAAAGGGATGTATGTGAAAGTCTACTTGAAAAAGTTTCTTATCGGAATATTAACTTACTCTACACTTGTGATATGTCAATACACACTGCATTTCACCTGTAGAACAGAAAAATGGTTGATATGCAAGTTACTACTAATAATACTAATACTAAAACTCTTTAAATGTTTCTTTAATTTAAATCAAAATATTAGCCAAACTATTATTTGAAAAACTTAAACTAAATGAATATTAGAATGTAATATAGAAAGTAAACTAAAATAAATGTAACATCTCTAAACTTAACAAAAAGCTAAACCATGTAAACTATACCTCATACACATTGAATTTATGTTTATTTTAGTATCATGTTAAAAATAAATAATAAAATGACAAAAGCACATAACAAAATTGCTTAAAACTGAAATGAACAAAAGACAATAAACTACAATAAACAAAAAAGCAAAAAATTATAAAAATATAATACAATTTAAAACCAAACTCCTCTCAGAACAATAAGAGAAATGTAAATTAATGAAAAAGCAATATTCAGTTTATTCCCCCTTATTCATATTTAAAATGAAGGAATCGAGTTACATTTCACAGAAAAACAACAAAAGATCATCAAAATAATTCATAAAAGAATCTAAGAGCTCTTCCGCGAGCATTTCTATATTAATAAAATGACGATTGTGCTGTAAATTATTGAGTGCTTAAAGCATATAAAGCTTTTCATTATTTCAAGTGTCTTTGAAAATTTCTGAAACCACTCGAATGCTGGAGTCTCCCTGTTTTCACAGGTGTATTTTGCGAAATGAAGAAAGTGCCAATCCTGTGTACTTGATGTATAAGTGAACCGTTCACTGGCTGTTTAGTGTGCTCCTGCTGAACTCTGGTGTTTGTAACCTGTGTGCATGGATAATATTTTCACTGTGTTTATCCGTTTTATCCTGCACGCTTATTTAACTGATTGTTCAACTGGTGTACTTCTGTCGTGCATGGGTTTTTGTTGTGGTTTGGTCTGAAGTATTTTTGGAACTTAAGGAAAAATAAAAATAAGTTTGTGGCCATTTTGCTGTTGTTTTTTATACCACTGGGTCTAAGCAGTCGAACCTTATTTGGTCCCCATTTGTACATTTTTCACCAAATTTTCATAAGAGTTATAATTGTTGTGTAAATCCATAATTAAAATGTTCGATGATACCAATATTTAACAAACTAAAAAAAAAAATAGTTTGCGCTTTTAGAGATTTTGGTAATTTAAATGGAAAGTGAGCCTTTTAAAAGAATGAGTTCAAAGTTTAACGCTTTACACATCTACAGTTACCATGAGAAACCTTTCCAGACGTTTGTCTCAAAAAGGGCTGGAAAGATCAGGCATCTCTTTGTGGTAAGCAGGTAACAGCAGTTGGGCATCTATCACTGCTGCCAGGTCACCACCTCATTACAAGAGAGAAATAAAAGCGTGAGAGAGCAGAACAGGGAAAGTAAGAAAGTATTAGAGCTACAAACCTGTTACCTCCACCCCCCCCCCCCCACACACACACACAATTCAGCCTATCCTATTGCCCGTTTTGACCAATTCCTATATAACATAAGACACAAACAACATAATGGCTTTTTTAAGTTGCATTGAGTTCTGCATTGAAAAAAAAATACTTTTGACACTTACTTAAAACTTAGTGCGTTTATTTTACGTATTTTATTCAGTATTTGTGTTCCTTGGTTTTCAAATCAAATCATTTTTTTGGGGGTGGAACAACACAAGGTGAAAGATCTGTGACAATGACAGTCACAACAATCAAACAGCATTGTATTATTCATGTTCTTTGGGCAAAGAAAAATATTATGTTTAAAATATTAATAATAATGTTTGATATTTCTCCATAACAGGGTTGAACTTGAGCTTGACAAAGCTATTGGACTCACTAGCTATTGGAGCTATTGGTTTTCCCGGACGATGCAGGTTGCTAACAGGTATTCTGACAGGTTGCTAATTGGTTACTTTTTAGATGTCCACCCTCAATTTGTTACCTTCCACAGCAAGATGAACCATTTGAGACACGCTCATCATTCTTGTCTGTATATCACAAATGATACCGTGAATGATGTGCTGAAGTTTGATATTTAGGATTATCTAGCGCCACTAAAATGCTTATTTATCTTCACTTTGTCTTCAGCCACCTCAAGTTTAATTTTGCTAGTTTAATCGGTAATATGGAAATTCATTTGTTGTCTAATGTCTAGACTGTTAATCTTGATGAAATGTCTGAAAAGAAACAATCTCATTTGTCACCAGAAATGGCACATTCTTCAGGGGACAACAACACTTATTTCCTGACAAACTGTTGTGATTAAAAGCCCTTCGGTCCTTATCAACATGGTGATTTGTTCAATCGAGATGCATTTCTAAAGAGCTTCTGTGTAGAAGTAGATGATTCGTGGCAACATTTTACTTATGACTTATGATGAACTGGAATGGCATTAGTGAAGTTTATTTTTGGTCACACTTATGAATTGAACAAACCCCCAAGTGATAAGCTTTGGTATGTAGTCGGTCACATATTATTATTGTGTGCGTACAAACAAGAATGATAATTCTGCACCGTTACTTTCCATTTGATTTAAGATTTTCACAAGCCTCTGCATCCGAATGGAACTAACATGGCAACACCGTGGGAACAGTTTTGTTTTTCACATGAAGGAGTCACAAGAGTGCAGAGTAAGTTCTGAAAGAACTCAAATGATTCTCAATAGTTCCTTTAGTAACCTTAGGTTATTTTGAGACACTTCAATAAAAATACATTGACAGTAATATACAGTATTGAAATCTCAGATGTTTTTTGTACTCGAAGGTTTTGTTTTCTGAGAACTTCATTACAGTTAATACGCTTGGATTTGCAAGGCCACTTTGGAAATGAGAGACCCAACATAATCTCTGCTTGGTTGAAACAGCCCGTCAGTTTTCCTTCGGTTTCAGGGAGCTAAAGGTAAGGGCTATTATTGGTTAGGGGATTGCTATAGCAACCGCTGAGACGGGGAGCAAGTGGAGGGGCTGCTCCCCGTCTCATGTGCTGGAATGAAACGTGGTCCAACATGCTTTGACAAACCATGCCGAGTGATCTGATACCACAAAACATTTTTCCTTTTTATGAGATGTATAGCATTTTATTTGCTATTAATAGAATAGAATAGAAAGTAGTGTATGTGTCTATACTTTTGACTTAAACTGGTTGAAACCATTAACTTTGTATTGAGACCTATTATATTATTGCTCCTGAATGACATATCTCTTATTGCTCCCTAAACCTTGTAAGGATAAAAGCGTCTGCTAATATTTTTGTTTGACATACTGTTTAAATGTATAAACCTGATGTGACGGGACATGGAACGAAATATAAGGACTTTACATACTAATATGAAATAAGCATGTTTTAAATCTTGTTACTATTATGTGTTTTGGATCATGATGACAATACAATATATGGTAGTCTTAGACTTACTTTGATGTACCGTGCTATATATGAAGAGTTTGGTTCCAAAATGAGGATTAAAATATTGCAGTTTAGGAGGTTTTACATCATGGATGCACTTATAAATGGTGGCTTGGGATATTTCACTTGACCGTCTCCATAATCTTTCCATGACCTTTAAGACCATCTGTAGCGTCTTAGATGGTCTTCTCTTGTTGCACTCTCCAACCTGAGCAATGAAGCTCAGCTCAGTTCACTCAGTTCACTCAGTTCAGGTCTATTGCACCTAGAGGCACCAACCGGCCAATCTAAATCAGAGTGACACGTGTTCCCATGGAAACCCATTGAACATCTGCCCCGATGATAATAGAGAAAAAACATATGGTGCTGCTTTCAGTGCTTGAATATCAAATTTAATATTACTGTGCATGATTTCTTGAAGCCAAATACATTTTAGCATATGAATAAAACCATGCTAGTTCTTTATTGTGTAGAATAATATTCCTGTGTTCAGAAAAAGCACAGATTCGAGTGAACTTGGCATTTGATCACAAGCTCTTTTGAGTTTCTATGTGTAGTCGTAAAGCTGCGCATGATTTATGTTATGGAAATCTTGCTCTTATGAATAAGAAGTTGGTCATTTCCAAAAATATAAACGTTCTACTCTGGAGTTTGCAGGAATGATTGAAACCAAATGAGCATTTAGTTATAGTTATAAGTTGTGCCTGCTAAGGATAATCTGGGACAGTAAGCAGCAATTTAGAAGAGTTCCAAGTAGTTTGAAGCTATGCACACAACCATCAACCATGCTTTTTATTTTGCTGGTTAAAAGATGGGAAGATTTTGTTCATCAGGGTTCATGAAGAAACTGTGTAATGCATAGCAGTGACTGTAAAATATGTTCTTTTTAAGGTATATGAGTGGCATATTATGAGCATCGGTATCTATTTTGGCACCAACACTTTCAGATAATGTATTTCATTTTATAACGTCTGTAAACTAAACTTTTTTAATTATTTGTAATGTTCTATTGTTTACAATATAAATATGTAATATATAACCGATTCACATGAAACTTAGGTGGAGTTGTTGGGCTAGTTTGGATCTAGTTTTGTTACGCAAGATCTGGCAACCCTAAGCTAAGTTGATGTTAATATTATAAATATGAAATATATGACATCTATACACATGACAAATAAACTTAAACTTGAAACTTTGCCGGAGTCGTTGGGCTAGTTTGGGGCTAATTTTGTTTCGCAAGATCGGCAACACTAAGCCAAGTCGATGTTAATATTATAAATATGTAATATATGACATCTATACAAATGACAAATAAACTTAAACTTGAAACTTTGCTGGAGAAGATGGGCTATTTTGGATCTAGTTTTGTTACGCAAGTTCTGGCAACCCTACACTCAGTCGATGTGAATATTATACATTTTTAATATATGACATCTATACAAATGACAAATAAACTTAAACTTGAAACTTTTCTGGAGTCGTTGGGCTAGTTTGGGGCTAATTTTGTTTCGCAGCATCGGCAACACTAAGCCAAGTAGATGTTAATATTATAAATATGTAGTATATGACATCTATACAAATGACAAATAAACTTAAACACGAAACTTTGCTGGAGACGATGGGCTAGTTTGGATCTAGTTTTGTTACGCAAGATCTGGCAACCCTGTTCTAAGTCGATTTGTTTACGTCCAGTTCAAGGGAACTTCTATCAATCAATCAATTCATGTTTGGGTTGCATGTAATCCATTCATAAATAAAATTCACTAATGTTTATAATTCATTAGGCCTGCCACTCCCTACATGCATGTCAATTGAAACAGGAGTCTTTTGGAGCAAGACCCATTTCAAGGACTTTTTAACCAATAAAATGTAGTGAGTGAGTGAAGAAGGTTAACTTTTCTATTATCATGACCGAAAGTGATTGAGTTACAAGCAAGAAACCTTACAGGCAACAAATGATAGTCAAAAAGTTAAAGGCAACGTTCCTTTGATTTTTAATGGAGCACGATGTTCATCTCAACGCATCAGGTTTGGTGGGATATGAAACGTCATGAAAGTGTTTATCTTACACGTCATAATAATAATCATAATCAGAAACGGGACATGAATTGTTTGCATCAGATTCCAAAGTCGGTAGAATAGTATTCAGACCCTCCAACTTGAATGCACTCAAATTGCAATCAGCTCTTTCCTATTTTTTTGTTGAGATACGGGGTGAGGTGAGCACGCAGACATTGTTTGCGGTCGGGATTAATCAGCATCAATAAAATGCGGGGGGATTAATGGGATACCTCTCGGTTGCCATGGAGACGCAGTCGACGCGGACACCTGTGAATTAATAACCTCTCGCCGCCGAGCAACGACACAGACAAGCTTTAATTAGAGCAAGAGAGGGAGAGCACGAGGAACAGCCAAATGTATTTTGGCATCCCTTTTAACGCACTGCTTCCATAAAATCAAAGAGAATTATCTCACAATTGAACAGGTGTCCTGGGTCTCGGAGTGCCAGGGCTATAAACTCTCAATCTCTTCATGTTATTCAAAAGTACTAACACCTCTGTTAAACGTCAGGTGTCCGTCTTTGGTGCATCTCTAATTCATTCCATGCTGCAATTCATGAGCGCAACTTGTGTTTCCCCTTTCTCTCTTTTTTTTTCTGTGTGAAGTTGAATGTTTTAACTCTTTTCCAAAACATGGTTAACCAATTAGTTCCAGAACATAAGCTGCCTTACAACAATTTCTTGTTGTTGCAACATCACATGGCAATACTTCCCACAAAGCTCATTTGAAAGAATTTATTAAAAAGGATAGTTCCGCCAAAAATAATAAGACTTTCATCATTTACTGATCATCATGTCGTTTCTAACATGTATGACTTTCTTCTGACTTTCTTTCTTCTTCTGATATTTTGAAAACTCTTGGTAACTGAACAATGGCGGTACCCATTCACTTCTAATGTATGGACACAAAATTGATTACCAACATTTTTGTACATGTATGTATAAGATTTTGTTTCAGTTAGGATGCCTTAGAAGGTAGCTGCCGTTATAGGCTTTCTTTTAAGTCTAAAATGTGGTAATATCACCATGTACTGCTGCCCATACAGTTTATGCACAATGCTGTATTACATTGCATCTCCACTACAATTCTCTAAAATTGGGTGCAATCTTGCAAACATGAGAATCAGTCTATAATGCATTAGTAATTTTGGCTTTCATAAAAATAAGCCAGCAAATGGGATTTATTTATGGCTAAGACACATTTTGACTGGCGACTTTGACGTCATATGTTATATACATGGAATCTTTCATTAAATCTGCCAGGAAGAGCGACAGGTGTTTTCTACAACCCCTTATCATGAGCCTGCTATTATTTTAATGCTGCAGGCGAGCCATTAAAATTATAGAGTACAATCGGAGTTCGAAAAATATGTTTTGCTTTGAAATCTCCTGAAATCTAACCCTAACCTGCTATTTTTCATTCGATTTGACGTCTTTGCAGCCTTTTATAAGCACTTATAACTTAAAATAACACGTTGGATATATTTCCACTAGAATAGTTCACTTAAAAATCTTGATTTTTGGGTTTTTCCAGACACATGTGACTTATTTATATGCAACACAAAGGTGTTATTCATATGTCTGATCGTATTCCAAGAACTATTTATGGCAATAAAGGGTGAGCACAGCTATCAAAAATAATTGAAAAATTTTGTGAAATAATGGTGATTTTCTTGTCAGTTTAAGAGCTTGATGTTTCTCGTCCACGTTTGTTTTTCTTTTCTGAATGCACCGCATACAGATTTGGAAGGACATGAGGCTGGGTAAATCTTAATTGCAAACATTAGCTTTAAACACCACAAAATCAAACACTTTTGGAGCTTTTACATTAAAAACAAATGTCTCTTATTTATAAGAGAACGTTGCTGAATTTGGTAAGAGAATGGCCTTTAATGTATCACCATGAAGCTTTGATGATCATTGCCATCATGATCTTCAACATGGAGCGTTGACATTTTATCTTTTATGGAAAACACTGAAACAGCTCTTGCGCAGCTGCGGTAGGACTGATGTGAAGTCTCCTCCGGAGAGTGCAACTATCAAGACGACCTGATGTTGTGTTCAACGAAAAATTGGCTTCATTTGAGTCTTGGCAGCTGTTTTGTTCCCTTTCTGGGAATACAGAACAGAGAAACACTAGGATGCGTCAGCAATAAACTAAAGGGGTAATGACTCCCGTCTTTAATGATCGATATTTAAAGATCGGAAGAAAACAATATCCGTGGACTCAAGTTCACACCAAATCACGACAAAAACAATTTATTGTAATATGGAAACGCAAATAGAGGTGAGGATTAGATTTCGCCTGCTAATGTCGACCCTTATTTAGCAGAGAGGGAAGAAAACAAATGTAATTTCCCCCAAATTGCCACTAAATAAAAATAGCCCATTCAAGTGAAAAGGTGTCGGTGAGGGAAAAGGTTTATTTTTTTGAAAGGACATTTGGCAAAGCGCCACGCTAGACAGGAGATGTTTGTCTGCCCATGTCATTATTCTGCTGCCATACGGAGGCTAATTTCTGCTCTGCTTGTCTATGATATGGCTGGCGGTGTGTGAATGTGTGTGTGTGTCTGCATGTGTCTGTGTGTGTGCGCTCTCAATGCAGAGAGATAATTAACACAACAATGACTGCTATTGGTACAGAAAGATGCTTTCTCCGTAACCATTCTTGAGACCCAAGATGACTGACTGTCTGACTTCAGCTTTTATTCAAAGTGAGTTATTATAATTTTTTGAGGATCTATTGAGGGAAATGCAATATAATTTACATAATTATATCTTCAGCGGTGTATAAAGACCTTACATAATGAAGTGTTATATTTTTATTACCTTAGAATGAGCTATTTCTATCTACATACACCGCGGTGTCCCTTGCATTGAATTCACCATGTTGTTTCTACAGTAGCCCTAAAACAGACAAACTGCTCTAGCGTCATCGTTTTTGATTACAAATTATGATGGCACATAAAAATATTAATGAAGTGCACAGATTTATGCAAGTCATTTATAAACATCACTACAATACTGCATATTAAAAAGAGAGTTGTCAATTTCAATTTTACTGTGACTTTAAACTTACTATTTCGGTTAATTGCAGATGCAAAATTACGTTTTTCAAAGCATTTAAATTCCATAATTGCATTGATTTTTAATTAATAATCTTTTAACAGCTTATATTTTTACTGTTACTTAAACCAGTTGTTCTCACACTTTTTCGTTTTAAGGCCCCTTTTTGTGGGGTGCAATGCTTTGGGGCCCCCCAAATAAAGACTTAATCTTAAGAATCTTGAAAAAACATATTCGGTTATATAATGGTGGAACATTAATTGTTTTGGTTGGTGGTCTTATTTTACTGACCTTTGATTGCATAAAATGTATGATATACAGTATTGCTTTGTTTCGCAAAATGCCAAAAATCTGTGCATCCCCTGGATCCATCTTGGGGCCCCCAGTTTGAGAACCACTGACTTAAGAAACCTTGCAAACAGTTTACATTGGGGCTCTCACTAAATCGTTGTCGTTTTGTATCTGACATGTTGCCTTGGCTTGTTGGATCTGACTAAATCCTTGGTGTTTCTAATATTACTAAACCCTAACCCACACCCTTACCATCCAAACTACCCATGTTCCTTGATCTAGCAAATAAAAACTCACCCACAAGATGTCGTCCGACTCAAAACCCCAAACATGTAGTGAGAGCCTGTATGTTGTGTCAGTAATAAAACGTGTCTTTGCATCCCACAAAGTATCTTATATTTTCTCAATTGTTGGAACAGATCAAAGGGCCAGCCTTAAATTGCATTCTGGTGGTTCCACAATGTCCCCAAAGTGCGTTGGTCCCTTGAGCAAATCCACTGAAGAGCATCAGCAGCCAAGTTTGCTAAACGCAGACCGCCAATGTCTGAAGCCACAGGTGCATTTTTCATCTCGCTAACAAGGAGAATCTGCACCGAGCCCATGGCTCGTAATAAAATCGTACCATGGCGCACAAGGTGTCTCGCCTCAGAGAGCTCAGGGGAGAGGAATGGTCAGGCTTCATGCTCTCCTCCGAAGTCCTCTCGTCAATCTCTGATTCCCGTCTGTTTCCTTTTCTCTTCAAATCTCTCCAGTCTGACTGTTTGCTCAATCGATTTCCCACTGTCACTCACGTCGGTCTCAATGATGATTCCAGGCTCACAATAACGGAGCTCTGACTGTCTCTCCAGGGATCAGTTTGAAGCGCTGCGGCTGTAATATTTGGGGGTGAGCGTTCACCCTCTATGTAGTTTTTCCAGTTTCCTATGTAAAACATCTTATTTTATGTGTATTTGTAGTGTAGTTTTCAACTTACTGTGACTTTACGTATGTTAACTTATCAGTGTATTTCCTCGATCAGATAAAGTTATTTCATCAGTCTTTTATTTGTCTAGACCTTTAATCTCTCTCCTATCATTGCTCCCCTCTTGTATTGACTGTAATCTCACCTCAGAATCTCGAGTCCATTTTTAGCAAATTTTCACCCGCTACGAGGGGATTACCTTTATTTCACCATTCCCTCCGTTGGCTGCATGTGCACCCTGCTGGCAGCTGTATTGATTTCCATTCCATTATGGAAACGCTGCGGTTTCCCGCCTTTGACCAATAACAACTTGGCTTTTTATCGCATTACCAGTGATTGCTCTTGTTTTGTAGTGTTTTCTCAATAGGCAACATGTGATCACGTGTGGTCAATCTCTTACGGCGGCTTCTAAGGTAAGTGCCGACATAGTGTTGCGTCTTCTTCTCACCTGCTTTCTTTGGTTCTCAGTATGTTCTTTTGGTCTTTGATGCTCTTCAAAGAATGGTTCATCGTTTCATGTACGTTCGTCTTCATGGAGAATGTTTGCAATTGGACATTTTTGGGTGAACTGTTTTCATCGCTGTTTTCAACTTTCTCAAATGACAAAGTGGTTCAAGCAAAGAGAAAATAGGCTTAAGAACAAATTGAGCCATTATAGATGTTTCCAAAGCGTCTTGGGGTTTAACATCTGTGTTACAGTCACAAGAACAGATGCAGAAACCCCTAATGTTGACCTGGCCCCATTACTTACCTCCATGATCTACAACATCTGTCTGCCATAGAAATGGCCATATGTACAATTGATGGACAATGACAAGTTGACTTGAATCATCAGTGAGTGACAGATGTGCAATATATTTATATACATCACGTCATTGTGGGTTCTTGTTTTTGATTGTCCTTTTTTTTTCATTGGTCTTGTCCTTCGGTCTTCTCTTCCTTTGTGTAAGTCCATTTTAATGGTTCATGTCAAATGCTTGCTTGTCAGCCCATGTGTACGGATATAAATGTCATGTTCCCTGATATATAGTGTATTGAAGGTAATTCAAGTTTGTCTTTGAACGTTCCCTCATTTGTGTAGTTATGAAAACATATTTTTTCCTTTGAAGATTGTAAAGAAGCACTACAATTGGTTTATTTTTTAGTATGCAGCCGTGGGAAATAGAAACCATTCCAAAATCAAACCTAAGGAATTACATGAAGTCATTGAACAGCAATGCGAAAGACTGACAGCATAAGAAGATTGTAGAGAAGCTCAATAAAAGGAAGGAAGGAGGCGGGAACCGGCGAACATTTAAATAAAGTTTTAATAAAATAAACAAACAAAAACACTGAAGTTAAATGCCGGCAGCCACCTCACGGTCGACTGCCAGCCACAAGCACATAAATACAAACGAAAACATGTCCGGGCACGGTCCTCTCTCATCGATGGTCTGGTCGCTCGTTCTCTTATGCTCCTGATCTCCTCCGTGATTACGATTCATTCTATTTAAATAAATGCAAAAATAAGTCATATTTTTATTTAAAATTTGGTAGACAAATTTGAATTAGTTCACAGAATGAATCAAAAACATAAATGTTACCTAAACACATACTTATGAACTGTAAGTTTAGAAAAACTGTCCCTTAATATTTTCAGCAGCTGTAAATTTCAGTATTGTTTAAGTCTGTGCAAGAGCATTTATAGAAACATTTGTCTCTAGTCGGTTGTTTTAATGTGCCAATTTTTTTGATTTTCAAGACATGAAGAATTATTTTAATGGGAAAATAAACAACAGATGGAGTGTACCCCAAAGAGCCCTGATCTAAACATCGAGTTCAATCTGGAATTATCTGAAGAGACAGAAAAATCTGAGCCTGTGATCTAAAGTAAATCCACACTAACCCTAGCGGGCAGGTTCTGTATTAGATACCTAGTACAACTTTCTGCCGACTGTCTTAAAAACTTCTGAGATGTGAAGTGATTTAAATTCTGAGCATGGAATGTGAACCGTGAACTTTTTTTCAATCTTATTTACCAAAAAAGGAATATCTGTCGAAAACCCATCACCTGCTTGTCCGATTGTCTGTCGTCTCTTGTCCCTTTCTCTCTCAGCCATTGCCTCTCATCGTCCTCTGGGACCAACTGTAATTTCATTCCAGTAATTTCACACCCCCTCTTGATCGATTTCCTGTAGCTCAGTGGTAAGAGCATTGCGTCAACAACGCAAGGTTGTGGGTTCGATCCCAGGGGATTGCAAATACCTTTGTAAAATGTATAGGATAATGCAATGTAAGTGGCTTTGGATAAAAGCGCCTGCCAAATGCGTAAAGGTAAATGATCCACCCTTTGCTTCAAGTGAACAGAACAAATCTCAATGTGATATGAAATCTCTCAAAGCACCCTCGAGGCAAGCCATTAATACCTTTTTTAAAGCAGGAGTCTGAAAATCAGATACCTCAAGTAAAACTATATGAAATATTAAAGTTCTTGAACTTTTTAACCAACATATGTAATGTTTTTTTTTTTTGGAAACTTCTTATTCTCAAAGCTATAAGATAAGAGCCCTGATATGTTGTGACCAGCCAAAAAAGTGACTCATCTGATCAAACGGTAGTTTTCTTATAGTAAATTATTTAAAATAGCAGTTAGTATTTAATTATTTAAACAGACATGGCATAGAAATTTACACAAATTGGTCACTTATTCACCTCTATAAAAAGGTGTTAGATGCTAAACGTTTACAGAAAGATTTGCTAGAAAGACCAATTGAATGAACTGTACTGAAATCATTTTATATCTGCTCTTATGTAATAACATTGAATGTCTTGTATCTCTTCACCAGGCCTTGTTGCTTTCATCATCTCCGAATGGTGTGACATCTCAAGTGGGCTTTTCATGTCAATGGAGTGGCAATAAGTGATGTATGTAAGTTGCTGACGAAATGTAGATATTTTTAACTTAAGTATAAATTATTTGTAAAGCGCTTTCCACGATGTAGTCCCGCGTTAGAATTTTATGTGCTTTACAAATCCACTATAGAAATGAATGATTTCCATTTTCCTATACATTAATAGAAATATTCTCAAAAATTGCCCATGCATGTTGTCAGAAATAAAAAAGTAGTTTGTCCAACAGTTTTTCTAATCTCAACTAAGGACTTACACCAGTAATAAACATCAGAACCGCAGATGCTTCTCTGTGCTTCAGTGGAGCTGTCATTTAAGACAAAAATCAGAGAGACGGACACAGAAGAGTTGGATGGACATAGAAGGAAGGAACCCAGGCACGTGACTAGTTATCTCTGTTGCAGCCCAGAGTCTAAGCTTTTGTTGGTGCTCTTTTTAAACGTTTCTGCGTTTTTCTTTAGATGGTCTTGTTTATACAGTTTTCATGTAGACGGACAAAAAATGTTTGTCTGTAATTGCCTTTGTGTCGTTTTTCGACGCTAACATCAACCCATGTGGTAGAGCTGTATCTACGTGCCAAGGATGAATGCGTCTTAAGAAAAAGTTGCGGCAGTTCTTCTCTCAAATAACATGTGACTAATTTGATTTCTTGAGATGAAAGTGGCCTTTATGGAGTCTGTTTTCGTGGCCATGTGTTCTGGCTCATTATTTCGTCACATGGGTTCTTTATTCTGGAAAGAAAATCGACTGGGGAATATCCGTTGCAGGAGGAGAATGATCACAGCGACATTATTCTCATGACAAATTACAAGTAAAGGAAGTAATACATTTGGACCATTTGCATTTTGACTGCTGATGGCTGGAGGGATAATTTTGTGCGTATGTAAAGTTTTCATTTGATCATTATTTTCCAATTGCAGTGTTTAATGAATCATTATGGGAATACTTTGATTTCCAGGGAATACTGTCATTACCATAATCATATTGTTATACTGAAAGAAATCCCAAAACATTAGTTGTTATTCTTTTATTGAGACATAAAGCATTGGATGATGTCCTATTGTGGCCATCTCATAATGCTTGTTGTTCTTTTGAGGAACATAAGACTACATTCTACGTCCACTTTGCAGGCCATTGAAAGGTGTTTTTAGTTTGCAATTCATAAGGAAATTACGCACTACAGCGTGCATTAAAATGAACTGTAGGTTCGTTTTTTCTTTCAGGTCATCTAACCTCGAGCTGTTAAAATGTGCATAAAAATCAACCGTGGTAGATAAAACTGGGAAATAACTGGCTAATTATAATTTCCCTCATAGATGTTTAGTATATACATAAGCCATCGTAATATGTTAAAGCAATTTTTGCTGAATAGCAGATTACTTATTTATTAGCCATAGAGGTTGGTGAGTAAAAAAGTTCGTTTTAAAAACTGCAGGCATGATATGTCCAGCAGGGCTTTGGACTTTAAAATGGGAGTTTTCCATTCAGCCAGGTGAATGTGAGAACTCCTGTGGCCAAAGGGTTGGTTTAAACAACCATGTCTTCCACTTAGCATTAAAGTCCTTTAAATTCACTGGTGGTACTGACCCTGTTGTCTCTACTCTTACTGCACTCACCATTTATTCGTTTGCCGTCTGACAATGTTCCAAGCCTGAGATCTTGCTTGTCTGTAAACATCCTGAATTTGCAGCCCATCACTGTAAGTGCCAGCTAATGTCTTATCAGAAAGGGCAACCGGGCTTTTAAGCATCCCGCAGACCTACTGACAGAAGCAGCCTAGAAATTACAGAATACATTATAGCACATTCACCTAACCTCCGAAGTCCATCAAGAAGAAAATTACTTGCAATGTAGTGATTAGATTCAATTTCTCCTGTTCGGTGTCTGAAAGTAAATGTGTGGAGGGTTTGAGTTTCTTTGTATTTATACATTTTGATGTACTTTGTGAGCATATTTATGGCTCCTTTCTTTTTTGTACTAGAGAGGAGCCCCGCAGCTCCATTCTGAACCCCTTGCCACTTAGACTTTAAACAATGGTTTACTCCCATCTACAGCGCATTACAGTAATCCAAGGTGGAAGGGATAAACGTATGAATCACTATCTCAAGATTAGTACGTCACAAAAAATATTTAATTTTAGCAATAGTCCTCAATTTATAAAAGCAACACTTAACCACACAATTTATCAGATTTTCAGATGTAAGAGATGGGTCAAAAATCACTCCCAGATTTCGAATTTTTGACCGCACATTCATTGACCATGGTCCTAAGAGAGCCTTTATATCAACCTGATTAGACCCAAAGATAATAACCTCAGATTTAGTCATATTAAGTTGAGGACGATTTTGCTTTAACCAGCATTTTACCTTATCAAGGCCTAATAACAAAGATGAATGAGAAGATGGTCCTCCAGATCGAATCAGTAGATAGAGCTAAATATCATCAGCATAAGGTTTGATATGACATATTGTATTTCTTAAAAACAAGACGTAAAGGCAACAAAAATAAAGAGAACAAAATAGGCCCCAAAATGGAGCCCTGAGGAAGCCCACAATCAATAGAAACTACAGAGAGGAAATCTCCAACCCTAACTGAAAAAGACCTGTTCTTCAAATTTCATAACAACCTCTCAAACCCACAAAATGTTCTCGGCGCTCAATGAGAATATTATAATCAATAAAATCAAGAGCGGTGCTGAGGTCAACCATAATTACAGCTCCAAAACTACTCGAGTGTGCAATGAGTAACAATCATTGGAGACCATCAATAAAGCCGATTCAACCACTTTTAATGACATATTATTTAGTAAAATGTGTGTTTGTTTCACTCACTTTTCTGACTAGCGAGACTAACGCGCTTCAAGCAGAGAGCTGTATATCTCTTTTCTGTTCCGCTTCAGCATTCTTAAGAGAATTGCAGTAATTCCTAAGATAGACGAAAGTGTTTTTATGTACTGAAGCTTTGGAAAAAGTTCAAAGATATAAATATATAAAAGTGAAGCGAGAAATCTTATGCATTTTGCAGCCCCCTCTTGCTTAGTTGTTACAAGCGACTAGGTATACAGCTGCAGGCTAAATGAAACAAATGACCCGTGGTTCGGACCCGAAAAATATGAACGCAGTCCAGTGGAGGCAGGTGGAGGGGGGAACAATCAAACTACGGTTCGGACCAGGCAATTTTTTTGCAAATTCATGTTTGGTTTCACACAAAATGTGAAACCAACCTTAGTCTGGATTATTTTAGCTATTGGCTCTAAATGAAAAGGGTTGAGGAGGTAAAAATGATTTCCATCCACCTTAAATGGATGGTTTTCAACATGAATGGTTTTCGTCCCCAGTTTGGAATAATATGGACATTTCCGACACAGCATTAATCAAAGAGGGATAAACCTAATGGGTGAGTTGAAAATTAACAGTTGCTGGGTTGTTGCAACCCAAAAAGCTGTTGTTTTAACACATTGTTGTGTCTAATATTAATAATTTTAAGGGTGATTCAACCTAACGGCTGGGTTTGTTCCTGTTTGACCCAATGCTGGGTTGAAAATAACTTATTTTTTAGAGAGTGGCTTATTTATAATCCAGCTGTTTGTTCTGTCCATATTTTACACAACCACAGGCTAAAAACAACCAATAAAGACCATAGCATGTTTTTCTGGCTTTTCAAATTGTATGTAAACAAATTCATCTATTAATTAAGAGTTTTGTCATGACTTATGCTTAAAGTTTGCAGTAAACAGCCTACTGTTAAGTGTCTGCGTGCATTTAGATTGTCTTCTTTTTTGAACTGGCATGTCCAAAATCCATTGCAAGTATTTTGTTCATGTTCATAATGGTGTCTCTCGATTACATTTAGTGTCTGTGAGTGTGGGTTTCATCACTGGTGAAGCATGGCAGGAAAGGTCAGTCTCGTTCACCCCTTCAAATCAAACACTCATTAATATGCAATATGGAGATACAAGAGCTTGCTCTTCCCAACCAATGACGTGATGGCTTTGTCCAAACACCTTGATTTCCAGAGAGGTATTTGTGTCACAAAAACGGGACAAAGGGAAATCAAAAGGCTTTTGGCTTTGTTTACCCAGCACCCATGTCCGATTTGTTTTTCAAATCGGAAATGAATCAGTTAGCACTGATTGTCTCTGCTGTCGATTTTAAAGTACTTACTCATTATGTAAGATTATTCATTCTTTTTTGATTTGTTAAGGGGGAAAACAGTGCAGATGATGTAATTTTGAAAGCGTCCAAAATTCCTGCTATGGATAGTTCACATTAGTGCAATATATGAAAGTTTATTTTTTAGTTTTGTTGATGTTTTGAACAGCTTTGAATCATCTTCATTTTTAGCAATGTTTTTGCAAATTCATGTTTTTTTTTAATTATATTATATTGGTTTAGTTTAATTAATTTTCTAATTTTCAACATGAAGTTAATTTTGTATTTTATTTCATTTTTAACTTATTTTAATTATTGCTGAGGATATTTTTTGTTTAAAGTTTTTCCTATAATATTAAGTCTAATATTATTTTGACTAAATGTTTATTGGTTTATAATAAGAACCTCATGCAACTTAACATGTATCAAAATCACATACATTAAAAACATAAAAACAAATAATAAAATATTATTATATATAAAATATAAATAAAAACATGTTTAAACAAAACCACCCCCCACCCCATGATAGTGTGGTTTTTTTACAGCAATAAATTTGTAAATAAATTACTGTATTTTCCAAGTTATGTCTACCTGGCCAAGGTCTAACGTTTCTTTAGTGTTTTAGTTTTAGTAACATATTATTAGTTTGTGGTAAAATATGTGACGTTCGTATGCAGCATTTTTAATTCTGGTAACGATTTGCTGAGAAATGTGTTCATATATCTGCTTTTTCAACTGAGACAAAGAAAACACCACCACAGTTAATTATTTTATTGCTTCTGCTTATAATTTATTGCAATGCACTGATGAATACAAAAATGAAATCTGTTAACCGGAACATGACTGAAACTGAGAGGTGTGCACTGCATTCAATAACTCTATTGCTTGCTTCTTGCTTTATGTCTAAGCCTGGATTATCAATATTGAACTTGTCCTCTGCAGGGTTACAGTTGCACAAAACAGATTTTCCCTTAAGGCAACAGTGGAAGCAGATAAAACTATAATTCTGTCTCTCTGCCTCTATCTCCGGAGCTGAAGCAAGTGTTCAGATTTCGTGATGGCTCCATTTTGTTCTGTTGAAAGTTTACTTTTCCACTGACATGCACCTGTGTCAACAGTTGTAGCAGTTTATTGGCAAATCATTTTACAGTTAGCTAGTTTATTCACGTGGCTGTTTAGTTATAAAACTGCTGAGAAGATAAAGGAAATGAATGCTTTTGTTTTGACTGGGAAATGTTTTTGATGTTTATTTTTTATCTTAGTTCTTTCATCCTACATCCTTTTAAGTTCTTTTAAGACAAATGATATTCATTCTCCTTGATATTTTATTTATTATTCATCAAAATCATTACATTCTGCATATCTCTTTGTCCATCGTTGCCTTTTTCGGGCAGTCAAGCCAATCAATTATTTAGATTTGATGCTCAATATTTAGATTTTTAAGTTAAAAAAATCACTTATTGTTGAAGAATATAATGCCAAAATTCAGAAAGACGAGGAGACAGCTGCCAGACTGTTGCATGTCCGAAGTTTAACATACAAAGATCTGGCAACCCAAATTCATCCATGCAAAGAAGCCGTGAAAAAGCACTTCCGTTTAAGTCAGGGGGGCAAGAATAATAGCGTACAATTGTGATCGCGGTCTTTATATGTTGAACTGAGGCATTTAATTGACACCCATTCTATTTATATGCAGCTATTTTACAAAACACGAATATTTTAAGCTGTTATGAGTACACTGTCCACTTGTCACCTACAGGAGAACAATGACTAAGAGAGACATAAATAGACAATAAGATAGAGAGAGAGGAAGCGGTGGGCGGTTGGGGTGTAGTCTGTCGGAACAGGGCAAGGTCTGTGTATTTTAATGGCTCGTCTGCGCTGTGGCAATTTGGATGCAGACACTCAACAGGGGACATGCTCGGCAATTTATCTTCATTTAAATTGGGAACATTTTGTGTTTGCTGTTTCTCAGCATTAATAAACTAAAAGCCCTGAGCAGTTTTTGTTAAATCTAATTAATAGCCCCAAACCAGGTGCATTTGTGTGTCTGTTTGTGTCGAGGCGGAGAAAGATGGAGAGACATTTTGGTTCCTAAATAAAGAGTAATTGATAAAAAGTCTGGCAAGTTGTTACCTGTGCAAAACCGAATGATTTTTGTGACATTTCGTTTCATTAATGGATCAGTCTAAGAGCTTGCTAGCGTGTTATAGGGTGTTCTGGATTGTTGCTACTGTATGTGGTTAGGCTACTAACTGTACACAGTAGTAAAGCCCATGGTTGGTCTGCATGATATTTTTGTCCATATGGATCTGGTTCCTTTTCAATGCATTTCAACAGATTGTTTCATCCAACCGATGACATTTTTAAATACAAATCCTTAAAAAAGATAAAGCTCACTTCCTGTGAACAAGCTGTAAGATTTACCAATGATAGCAGACAAATTTGTGGTTTATTATAAACAAAAAACTAAAATCTGTGACAACTATAGTTGAACCATGGTTAACTTCCTTAAGGGGATATGTAAATATGTACATATACACAACAAAACTGCTGCTTGCTTAAGCAGAATGAGAATATTTAAATTGCAATTTCATGACAATAACTCTAATTTAAACGATAAACAAAGTTTAATGAGGTTAGTCATCAGATATTTACACAAAGCATTGACTTGGACATTTGACATTGCCCTCCCATATCCCATCATCTCCCTAGCCTTCGTCATGGGTGGCGCTGGCAGTCGAATTATTGATCATGTACATTCAGGTAGGTGTTCAGAATGTTCTCTCTCTTGGCTTTGTTTCCGCTAACCCCCTCACTGTGACTAAGCCGAGGTTACAAAAAGGCCACTTTCCAAACATCGATGCCGGGGCTCACACTTTATTTCTATTCTTTAATAGCCTGTTGAGATTTTTTCAACAAGTTATGGTTTGTACTTTATCTAATCTCGCAGTTTATCTGTGCTTCTGTTTCCCTCGCCAAATTTTATTTAAGCCCTTCTTCCTGTAGGTGTGTGTGTGTTTGTGAGGCAGGCTGGATTTGGCAGCCTCTTATCAGCAAAAGCAGTTTGTGCCACGACGACACCGAGGCCGCCCATGCAGCTAATAAGACCGACATCTCTCCAAAGTCTGACTCGAAGCTTACCTGAACTCCAGGAAGCCAAACCTGTCAGCTTGCTCACAGTATGCTACGTTTTATAAATATCGGGATTAAAGTCAATTTTAGCGAGCTGTCATACTGCGGTATAATGTAACATGGAGCTCAGTTTAGCTTTACTTAAACCAATTTTTATGAGATTGGATAGCATTAGTCTAACCCACATGTTCACACAATCCTGCCATAATAATCGAGCTCACACAAATAGATCATTAAGTCTTTTTAAATGTCACAAGATATCTGTATGACATTCTTAAATAGGCTGCCAAGCGAATCTGGATTAATAGTACTTGCAAGAGCAATTGTTTTAACAGACTTGTAGGAGAAATTGCAATTTGGTAACTTAAGTTCTGGCAAATTTAGAGAGTGACAGAGAGAAAATTAAAAAACAAAGCATGGCTGAGCTTTTGTTTACTTAAGTTACCTAATTAAGAAAATTGTGGTTCGTGCCCTTAAAAGCTTAGTTTGTCTCAAAACTTAGTGTGATTTATGTTCCATACTGTCGTGCACTGAATTTTGTATTGAAAAACAAATACACATACGTATATATGTATATAAACACATGTGTATATATATTTAGGAATGTATTTATTTATATTTTCCAATCATTTAAATTATATATAAATGTTTATTAATTTTAACAAGCGTGACGACACACGCACACGCGACTGATGTAGGCCATGAAAACACGACGAAACTAAAGTAGGTTTCTATGATACCCATCATCTTATTTTGCGTCGATCATTAATAGCCGCTGTATGTAAAGACATCAGAATTTGTTTGTGCAAAGCAGGGAAATGGAAGCAGAAAGGAGAGATGATGAGGTAAGACTTGATAAACAAACTACTAGACATTCACAGCCAGTCAGTTCTCAGACATTTAGAGATAAGTGCAGTGCTTGAGTCTTATGGGGGGTGGGGATAAGTCTCGCAATATACAATTTTATTACTATTTTACTTAACAACAAGTGGATGACACTTTGTGATAATAAAGTCTTGTTTAAATCCAAGAAACTAATTTAATAAGATATTACAAACATAAATTGTTACAAGACCGGCTGTCAGTCTTGTCTGTTAGTGTTTTTTCTAAGATTTCAGTGCAGTTTACATAGTTTCCTGGGTGGCAGCAAGGGACTGTTATGACTGAGTCTGTCAGTTAGCAGAGTATTCAACCATTTCAGTCCAAAAGTCTGCTTTATTCAGTAACTAATGGCTATCAATATGTCAATCATAGCTATTTCAAGAGTGAATCCCACATTTATGTCACTCACAAAACTTTGCAGCGAGTATGTGGCCGTTGGTATTAGCAGCATGAAAAACAAGTTGAACAATTCTGAACAGATTATATACAGCACAGAAACCTCACAATGAGCACTGCCTTTATAATCACTAAAACGTGCCACTCCTCTTCATCGAGATCTCTAGCACCCCAGAACCGGGCTTAATAATAATTTACGCAAGGCACAAAAAGCCCAGACATGTAGTTGAAAAATACAGTGGAAAGATATATAGAGAGAGAAAATTACCCCTTAAAAAAAGCAGAAGCTTCCTCTTCCCAACTGTGGAGGATTATTGTTCTCCATTTTTTAACTGAAGTTAGCTTCACCAGAGCGACGCCAAACGAGCAGTCATGTCAACGATGTCCTGGGCTGAGCGGTATTTAGACGTGGGGTGGGATTAAAATTGAAGGAGACATGACAACTAGCCCATAAACAATATTTTTCCTCAAATTAAAATATCTGAGGGATCCCCCTAAGATCCACCTATTTTTCCTTTTTATTGGGGTCCCTAATGCATTATGGGGGGGCCCGGATCCCCCCAGCCCCCCTTCAATTCGAGCACTGGACAAGTGTCTAAGGAAAACCTTTGTCAAGTCTGTAATATTCCATTGTCTAGTAACGCCCCTCCCTCCTCGAAATAAAGACTAAGATTATTATTTTTTAATTTCGAATGACCTGACTTAACCCTGTCTCATTTAGACTAGTATCACATCTACAGTTCAAAGTACCAGAAGTTTGTCAAAAAGAGAGTCAAGAGCACCTAACAAGTTGTTCCAGTGACATGAGAGCAAAACGGGATGCATTGCGGCTGTCGTTTGACGGGAAGTTGCACACAAGGTGCAACTTGTGTGCAACAGGGAGACCGTCAGCTCAACTGATGGAGACTGACGTGGAGCTAGGGCAGGATGCAATTCAACACGCGCATCAGGGGGATGTCGATTAGTGCATGCGGATAGGTAAGCTGATCTCATGACTGTGTGTGTGAGTGTGTTTGCGTGTGATATGAATTATAAAAACCAGCACAGTATTTCTCAACAAGGGGTCCAGTGTCCACCAGGGGGCTCAAAATCACCTTACATTAGTTGCGAATTGCGACCAATGGCTCACCCCTCCCTGCCGCCTTTCAGAGCAATATAGTGGCTCTCGCAGGACTAAGATGTCGTCACATTTTCCCTTCTTTGCTGAAGGAGACAACATACTTACTTGCGCTCTTCAGAGCAGTTTGTCCATGTATTCTACTGAAGAAACAACACGATCAATTCCATGCAAGGGGACCTGCGGTGTATGTAGATAGAAATAGATTATTCTAAGGTTATAAAAACATAATGCTTTATAAATGTAAGGTCTTTATACACCTCTGCAAACACAGTTACGTATATTACAGTATATTGCATTTCTGTCAATGTATCCTCCAAGAAATTACACACAGCACCTTTAATATCCAAATTTCTAGTTTCCGAGCTCAAGAATATTTTCTTGGTTAAATCTTTACCCTGATATTAGAGTTACATCGGTAACCATGTTGTCTATATTCTACTAATGCATGCATACCTTTAATTTATTGAGTTTTTTAAAGCAATTGTAAACCTTTATTTTATCTATCCTTTTCTCAACCCAAACCTGTATGATGAACTTCCTTCTACGCAAATATTTTAAATAACACTGGTAACCAAACAACATTGGCCCCCATTGACTTCCAATCTATGGACACAAAACCACTGAGACATTTCTTAAAATATCTTCTTTTGTGTTCAACAGAAGAAAGAGTCACATACAGGTTTTGAACAAAATGGAGGTGAATAAATAATGACAGAATTGATCTAAACTGGTCTTTAAACAGGACAGACAGACAGACAGCACTGTTAAAGAAAGAGTTTGAATGTCCTTCCTCTTGGCACTTGCTTCTTTTATCTCGACACTTCTGCCTCACCTAATTAAATCTTTAATTAAGTCTGGGGATTTAAGACTGATCTTTTTATAGATGTGATCTTGAACAGCTTGCCGACAGTGATTGTCAGCAGGCCATAGAAAGTGTCTGTTCATCTGGGGGTTTAATGTGGTTTTGGCCAGATGAGTAAATGAGCATATGGCGTACGGCTCATTACAAAAATGCCACTTTGAGTGAATCGAGTGCGTAGCTTTTCCTCCGAAGCCTCAGAGTGGTCGGAACCAATAGAAAGATGTGATCAGCTGTGAATGTTTGTCTCATGGATTGAGGTTCAAAACCAGCACGTTTACAAAAACTGAAGGTGTGGAACGTGAAATTCTGTGTTATCAGTGGTATAGTTTGCGTTCTCATGTTTGCCAAAAAATACAAAATATTTTTGGGGATGAAAGGTTTTGCGAGAAAATGCTGTCCAAACTCTGCGTGGGAGGTCTGCCATAGAATTGTGTCGTGCATCGTGCTTAAATTATAAGCGATTAGATGCTCTTTTTTTCACTTGGGTCACATAGAGCCTGTGAAAGTGTGACGCAGCTCCTATTTCAAGAGATCTCTGTGGTGATGAGGGTAAAACCACCCTGTGCGCTCGTCTTTCAATGGATGCGGCACAGCAGGTTTGAAAGTTCAAATTTTTTGTGCTGTAGGCTAATTTCAGTTTCGGTGACTCCAGACCTATCAGTTTTATAACTATGAAGCTCCTTCTAAAACTAGAGGAAAGAGCTTTTAAATTGAATGGAGCTCCTGTGGCACCTGTGGTATAAGCCACTTGCGTAGCAACTATTATTGCGTTTTGGTTTTTGGTTTTGTCCCGAATTCTGTCTCCCCTGCTTGTGATTGGTTTAAATGATGGAATGGCTGCTGCCTGGTTACATCACCTCATTATTATTCATGAGTAAAGCTGATGTTTGTGATATACACTACATTGCCATATCCAACAAATAGATAATGGCGCTGAAAGTTATTATTATGAGGAAATGAACAAGAGGTTTATAAGAGTATAGCAGTGGATCACCCCGGGAAACTGCAGATGTACAATTCCTTCATATCTTATATATTTATGCCACTAAAGGCCAAACAGAGATTTCTGCAAAAATACAGGCCTTTCTTGCCGAAAAATAGATAGAAAGCGACAGGAAAATTAAGAAACCATTTCAAAATATCTTTTTAATTTTCTGAATAAACTAGTTATAGCTATGTTTCGAGGTAAAATTATTGTTTTTCTTTCATTCTGTGGACTACTAACAATATTTGCGAAATATATTTTCCTGAGTTTCTAATAAAAATACTGTTTCTTTTTTCATTTATTTGCAGAAACGGAGAGAATAGGTGAAAATAACTGAAAGATACTCTTTATGTCTTCAGACAGTATTAGGTTCATACAGTATTTACTTTTAAGCAATACAACAGTTATATTTCTACATGTATTTAGGAAAATAAGAAATATTGATAACCTTGACTTTGATCACATTTATCATGACAGTTTTTTTTATTCAACAGACGGTAGACTGTAATGGTCACATTAAATCTAAAAATGCTGTGATTTAAGTAAAAATTTGGAATGCTCTTTTAATTTATTTTGCGGCTGTGTTCTTACATAGGAAATTTCTAGTTTTGATTCTTATATCTATGGCACAATATTTATATTTTGTATATAATATTATATTTTATATACATTTATCCTTTTTTATCATTTCTTTGTTTTTGCTTTGCTATTTAAGCTGCATTTATATTTTTTAAGTTTAGTTTTTATTTATGTTCAGTAAATATTTGTGTTATTTCAGTTTTTTTTCTTCTAATATTTGTTTACTATAGGCCAATATTTGATTTGATTTAGGAAAGTTGTAGTTTCATTAAACCATAACACCTTTGCTGTCAGCTGCTTTTTTGTAACTGCAAATATGGGTAATTTCTTTGGGATTATTTTTTTATGGTAATAATACTAACAGTGTGCCGCACATTTTGCCAGTATAGCTGAATTTATGAGAAAACCCTATATTAATTATATTAACATTAATAATGATTGAATTGGCCTTCTGTCATATCTTCACAACATCAAGGAATTTTTTTGCCTTTTTCATTGAATTTGAAATAGGCACACATTATTGGTTAAAGGTCCGGTTTTATTGGCAGTTTCTGCCAATCTCATAATAATCTTGAGTACCTAAAGAGTAGTATTGCATTCTTCATACCTTCGAAAAGTATTTAGTTTGATCAAATTTATAAAAGATAGATACAGCTGTACGATTATTTCCGAAAACAAATAACCTCCTGGGGTCCACTGTTTATATAATATCCATCACTAAAATCCAGCTTTATAACCACCGTTTATAAAACAACCGTCACTGAAATGCAAACAAACACACCTCAACTTCTCTCACTATGGCAAGAATAACGAGCTTCAGGCCAACAGTGCACCCAATCTTGACACAGTGCAGCAAATCTTGATAGTAAGGCGGGTCTTCCTATCGCTCGTCGGTTGACAAGTGGGCTGGCTATTTCTTTTGCCTTGCCCCGTGGGCTTGCTTTTCCGAGAGAATTGTCCAATAAGGAAATAAGAAAAGTTGTTACGTAAAGGTTTTTCATGTTCCAAAAAAAACTTTTCGAAACCTATATGTACTTTCAGGGAGTGTAACGAGCACAGAAATACTACGTTATACGTCTAACTCATTTTTTGATAAGCTGACAATGTTAAGCATGAGAAGCCAGCACGTTTAACATTGTCAAGAAGTCAGAATGAATTGAACAGCATTAAATCACCCGTTTAAGGAATTTTTTTTATTCAAAAATACGTTTAGTACATTCACTTCTGAAATAGCTCTTGAGAAACTAGAAGTTCGTCGCTCACAGTTTCATGAGATCATAATAACATTTCACATTACAATCCAAACTGAGATCCTTGTAAAAAATTAAACTTAAAACAGGAAAACAGAGTGCACCAGCCTTATTTAACATTTCAATGATATTTAATTAGTCGGTATAGAGGACAATTCTCACTATTAACTAGTTTTATTAGCATTATTGCCCAATTGGCTTTTTATTAGTACTTATAGAGCACATATTCTGCATGACCATACTCTACATCCCTAATCCTACCCAATATCTAAACCTAACAACTACCTTACTTACTATTAATATCAAGAAATTAAGAGTTTATTGGGGGGAAAGTTGTAGTTAATTGTTTGTAAATAGCGAAGATTGCCCAGTGTACGGAAGTGTGACCGACTATTCATATTTTGTGATATTCTCTTTCAGTTGTTCAGTATGGCTTGGAGACAGTATAGGTATATTTTTGAGCCTAACGATGCAAAAATTAAACATTTTCCAGGTAGTCAATGCTCATATCTAGAAAAGGTCAGTCAAGACTGAAATGCACATAAAAAATCCAAATAACAAAATGGTTGGGGTGAGGTGTATACAAAGTTCATGACTTAATTTAATGACTTTACAAAAGTAAAAAAAAATATAACAATGCAACTTTGTATTTCTTCATTAGAGCTTGTTCACTTTTCAGAAAGCTGCAAAGATTGCACTCTGAAGGGAACAGTTTGCCCAAAGGATTCACTGTTTACCCATCATCTTGCCAATTCATTTGAGTTCAAAATGGTGATTATCATCTTTTAAAGCATACCAAGAGACTCCAGTTCCTTTACGAGAACGGTTTTCTTGACATCATCGAAGACGTTACGGATGTTGTTGGTGTCCGTTGCACAAGTAAAGTGGTAGTAAATGTGCTTCCTCTTGCCCTTTTCACGATTCAAAGCTTGTGAAAGGTACATGTTATTGATGTGGTCCATTGCGTCGTTCACATCCCAGCTGCGGCCTGATATCATAATAGGGAGGAGTAAGAAGAGGGTGGACATTAAGTAAAAAACAGAAGTAAGACTTAATATGACCAAAAGACCTGGGTGTGGGAGGAAGACAAAGAAAACAAAAGATGTCAACGATTGTTTATTTCATCTTGGAAAACCAGTTTATTAATATCAAGATTGCTCACAAAGAGCGGCTGGTGTCTAATCTAATCTGAAAATGGTAATATTTATAAATATCCACAAATTATTCGTTGAATAAGTATAGCCCTAGAAAAATCTAATCGTACATGGAAGCTCATGACACATGGTTTGACTTTAGTAACCATAGTGTTTTGTAGTAAACCAATATTAACCAAGATACTTGTAGAAAAACTATTAAAATGGTAATTAATTTACTCTTAATTGAATCTTTTCTGATTCATTCACAGTTAATACGGTAGTATCACATATGGTATAAATCTTATGGGCTTATTAGCTGTATTTAGATGGTTAAAAGTATATTTAACACATAATTCTACATAGTGAGAAGAGTTTATTCATGTATTCAGTAGGGATGTAAAAATATTTTCGATATCGTGTTAATGCCATAACAAAATTGTCTCAATATTATCGTGGTCACATGACTGTATGAAAGGATAGGTCTTCTGGGCCTAACATAGAGAATGTTTCGAAAAAAGAATAGATGTCATCTTTGGCAAGGTCCATCTGGTACAATTTTATACGTACTGTAGATCAAGTGTTTGCAGTATATATCATGAACTCGTGCAAAATACATAGAATACAAAAACAAACCGGCTCAACCAACATTATTAAGTTTGTGAAAAGTAACAGTCTACTGATTTAATTTTTCTACTGAATTCATTGGTACTTAAACAACCAGATTACCTCTTAAACATCTCTAAATTGCATCTGGGACCACTTCAAACAGCTGAAACTACAGTATGGTCAAAAGGTTTGAGGCCACATTTAAAAACAATGTTTTAAACACAAAATTATTACGTAAAATATTTACTACTAGGTTACTTTACAAATACTTTTATATGAAATTTATCAATTAATACTACGTGGATAATATAATTTAAAATGAAATAAACCCTTAAGTACAATTTTTTTGTAGTAATCTTACCTTTGTTTCCATAATAAAAAGTACTTAATCTTAGGTTCTTTTAATGGTACAATTACATACAATAAAAATATTTGTTACTTTTTTTATACCAGTTAATGTAGTTATCACCCTCGTGAACTTTTGAGTTAATCAGAACAGTTAATAATGTATTTATTAGAGATGCAATAATCACTCGATAAAAGCAATTTTTCAGTCAATAGTCTAAAAACAGACAATGATCAGGGCCGATATATACTGTCAATCAAAAGAAGACAGGAAATGCTATTAATTTGTGCTCTGTGTGCAGAAAATGTATAGAAACGTCATAAGTTTGATGTTCAAAATTAATAGTCATCAAATGAATTAATAACATTCAGAAAGTTAAGAAATAATCATTTTATCTTCAAAACCAGCTATCAGTCTCAGTGGAAAAATTTGAATCGATTCATCTCTATTATTTATTGAGCCTTATATTTTATAAAAAAAAACACACAAGTCATTTTACTTGGCAAGTACAGTGTAGTGAAGGGCTAGTAAACTCTTATCCTGAGCAACTGTGTTGGATTAGGGTTGGGCTTTGAACTAAAGGACTGGAGTTCACTAGCCCTGATTTAGTGTTTCTCCACCCCCTCGAAACCAAAACCCGCCACCATAAATATTTGATCGGCTGTGCCGTATTCCTGCAACCTGGGTAGAATTATGAACTTCCTCATACCTTCAAAGTAACCTCACTCGATTGTTTTGATACTGTAGAGGAATGTGTGTCATTCCGACCTGACGGTGCTGTGTGCCTGTTCAAATGTTTTTCCCGTACAACGTTTAAGGTAATAAGGCTGGAACAGAATCTGCAAATATCTGCATAATCCACCCACTTTTTATCATGAGTGCAGATTCTGAACGGGCCTTGTTGTAACCAATGACATTGTGTTAAGCATTCAAAATGTCATTCACCAAAAGTCAATAACAAAAACTCTAAGAATTCAAGAAAAGATGAATCAAAAGACAAAGCAAGGAAAGGTCGCATAGCGTTGCACAAGAAACAACACCAAAAAGCATCCTTTGTGTATTCCATGTAGGTCCGTTGAAGTAGTTTGACTGCAAATCCAATGGCCGTAGCGCTTAAACATCCAGAAACATCCTAAAAGGATCGGCGTTTCATTTATGCTTCTTGAAGGGTCGGTTTATAGTACTCCAAACGCCTTCAGAGATGCGATCAGTACAGTGTCTCTCACATCATTGAAAACTTTTCGGATGTTACTGGTGTCCGTGGCGCAGGTGAAGTGAAAGTAGATGTTTTTACGGTCCTTGTTCTCAACATTGACGGCCTGCTGTTGATACATCTCTGAGATGTACTCCATGGCTTCTTGCGCGTCCCGACGTTTGCCTGAGGGTGGCACCAAACCACAGAGGAGGGGAGGGGTTAGTACATGCTCGGAAGGTAAGAGTGATTGAACTGGGAGGAGCATATGCAAATAAAGAGAAGGGAAAAGCTTTCGATGATGTTTAAAATATATCATTATGGGAGCTCAAGGGTCGACGGTGTCGAAGCAGTTCACAATATTCGAGCAAAACAAAAACATTTTGTCAATATTTACTCGGCCTCAAGTTGTCCCAACCCATAAGGAGTCCTAAAAATCCCTACCCTGATAGCACACACACATCTAAGAGACGTCTATTAGATATCTGCACTTACATCTGCCTCGACGTAATTTTTCCCTGTTTGCTCATCAGCAATATGTCTCTGAGACGTCTGAGACGACATGTCTGTAAGATGTTTATGATTTAGCATGTATGTAAAACTGCCCTCTCTGAGATGTTTTAACACAGCCGAAGTTTTCCAGATCTCCAGATCTTTAGTAGACATCTTACCGTTCGAAACCTGTGCTATCTGGGTATTTCCTAATTTTTTGACTACGAAAAAAGGTTTTTTATTTTAAGATGAGTAAAGGTTGACAGATGCACAGAATTGGGTATTTTATGATGGCCGTTGGTAGCGGGGGCTGTGGAAGAAAGAAACTTGGACCGTTTTCTACCAACGCTGCTTGCATATGAACTTCAAGTGATAAATACTTGACTATGTTAAATCAAAACCTTTTCCATGTGATTATGAAGACCATAGGAACACTGGCAATTGCTGTCAACTTGGTTTCCTAAAAAGCCGAATATTCCCCTAAAAATCACTATGTGGGTGCACAAACCCTTTTTCCGTACCTCGGAAAGTCGGGAAGTACGTTTGTAGGTCTGACGTCTGGATCTTTTCTGCCAAGATGTCCTTCTTGTTTAGGAAAAGGATGATGGAGGAATTGGCGAACCACGACGAGTGGATGGTTGTGTAGAAGAGCGACAAGCTCTCGTTCATGCGGTTCTGCAGTTAGATAGAGGAAGAGTTTATAGCAGAAGTTTGTGATGCACGAGAGATTACATCATTAATTAGCAAAGCAAGTTAAGATAGGAAGATAAGTGTAATTAGGGTACTTTTCAATCCCTGTATTTATAGGATGTTTTTATTGTGATTATATTTTCAGGACCGTCAGTGGTATACTGTAATGCAAAAAAGGTCATTTTAATCACTGAAAGTTGTGCTAGGATTTATAATATGGGACAATATAGAATGGAATTGTCATGGACCTATACTGACACCTAGTGATGTAGCGTCATTCAAAATCACTAGTTTTCAGTCATAGATAACATGTGCTGACTTCAGCCATGAAGGTCAGTCATGGTTCGTTTATCAAGTGTAAATATTCATCACAACAGTGTTTGTTCCGCTACATTTAATTAACGGTCATTTTAATCAGAATAAATCGTAGTGATTTCCATTGCTGTTTTAGAGACTCACCTCTTTGTTATTCTCCTCCAGCACCTGGTCATACTCGCTGAGAGATGCTAAAAACATCAGAGACGTCACATTCTCAAAGCAATGGATCCATTTTCGCCTTTCGGACTTCTGGCCGCCTACATCTACGATCCTTAAGAAAAAGAGTCACCTAAGAGTCAGGTTACTCATTCTTGGAACTTTTTGTTTAAACTAGAAACAATCCACACTTACTGACAGAGTCTATAATTTGCTTTTACTTCCTTGCTGTCATATATCAAACCTGTCTACTGTCTCCTTCAGACTTTGTTTGTCTCTTAGTCTAAATTGTCAATCTAGTTAATTTTGTAAAAGGTGCATACCCATGTAAAACTCACCGTCCTGATTTTAGGCAATTGCTAAGGTGCCCTGAGTGGGTTGAGCCTATTGCTAAGTCGTTGCTAGGTTAATTAAAGTGGTTTCCATGTGGCTACTTGCTAGCCCAAGTTTAATTTGCTATGATATTCTTTCTCATAGATATACTGTGGGGTTGCCATACGGTATATGGTTATTGTTTTTTCACACATTTTTTCATCCTGCTTAGGAAAGAAACATTCTTTCCATCTTTGGTTCTCTTGCCAATAACATGAACAAACAAAACTGGCTACATCGAATTCTAAATACGGTTGACAGTTCCTGTTTCCTGTTAACAATATGTTCCAAAACGACAGTTTACGGTTAAGGAAACAACCTTTCAGATTACACATCAATGTAATTTGTATGGAAAAGAAGGCAACGTGCCATTTGGCGTCTAAATAATAGCTGCTACTGTGTTTACCTGAGAGTGATCTTCTGCATACTAAAGGAATAGTCATTGATGCCTGTGGTGGGGAATCTCACTCGGAGCACATCCTGAGCCGTCGGGATGAAATCTGTGCTTGCAATACGGTCTAAATTTGTCATAAAGCTGAAAGACATATGAAACATAAATCAAGCATGTACTTTAAACGGACAGTTCACCTGAAAGGTCAACATTCTGTTATCATAACCTACCCACATGTTGATCCAACCACAAGCCTTTCTTTCTCCAAAGCGACCAAGAAGGTACATTTACAGTGTGTTCCACACAAAAAATATACCAAATGGTTTATGAATGCTTGGAATATAATGCTAGGTCATTTAGCTTTTTGTCATTTTGGAGCTTGATAGCTCCAGTCCCCATTCACTTTCATTATGACACGAGGTCTTATTAATGCAGATGTTTGAGGTGACAAGTTTGCCATATGTGAGCACAACAGTGGCGGCTGCTGGTCTTTCAAAGAGGGGAAGCTCATTTCACAATGAATGAATGAACAAACTATTGTGTAGGCGAGCATTAGTGACTAGAATCTGATACGGGCTTCAACAGGTAGCCAGTGGAGAGAGATGAAAAGGAGTGTCACATGAGCCATTTTGGGCTGTTGGAAGACAAGGTGTGCTGCTGGTCCTGAACCAGCTGGAGTGGTTTGATAGCCTTTGCGGGAAGACCAGCAAGGGGAGCATAGCCTAAAGTTTATAAGACGTACATTAATAAAAATATTTAGAACTGTCTAACTGTGATCAAGCGAATGTGTGTGGTTTCGAAGTTGCATCATGTTTGCTTTGTGATTTATTGGTGTTTGTGTTGTAGATGGACGTTTAATTAAATGTCCTGGTTTGTTTGTGTTTCTTATCATGGCAGGACTTTTAGAATTGAAAACATGATCGGACAGGCAGGAGGAGAGAGAGAGATCACAGCCAGTGAAGATTAAAAAGAACATCCCTAGTGTATTTAAAAGGGCAACGGAGTAAACAGTACCGATTGAGGGTATGTTAAAAAATGAACATAACAATATATGACGATATTAATAAAATGAGATTCACTGATAGAAGAAAATAGAAGTCATTGACATTTCATGTAATATATTTCAATTTCTATTGTTTGGAACATGCGCGTTTCTCTTAACACACCGCTGTATTGCCCTCCTATGGCATTATGTGGAACTGTGTCATGGTTTTCACAGTATACACATAAATTGTTTGTTTAACTCGTATACATTTCCTGTCAAAAGTTGACTTCGCTGAATTGTTTAAATTATCTTATAATCTGAAGCTGTATGCTTAAGTGTTTAAAATTTGTAGACAAAAATATAAAATACTGCATACTGGTATATTAGTTTTATTCATTAGAATTTTTTTTTCAAAGATCACTAAATTTTACTTTACTTGGACCAAATAGTGGATAAAAAGCAGCCAATAAGAGCCATGTATAGATGAAAATGTATTCAATTCTGTTCAAAAAGCTTCCCAAATGTGAAAAAAATGAGACCTCAAGAATTTTGAGATTTTAACATATAACTGTTTTGATTTCTTTTAGATGCTTTTAGTAACAATATATTTCTCAAAGTAAAAAATGTAATTTCATGATTTTGACAAGCTTACTATTATTCTAAAAGGTGGATACAATGTACAGAACCCACTGTAAAAATTTTGTTTTGTTTTTTGTGAAAAAATGAAGTTGGTTTTCTTAAAAAATGTTTTACCTAGTTGCCTTTATTAATTTTATAATTCAACTTAAAAAAATCTTAATTAACACAATGAACTTCTTATTGAATTTTTTTAAACAGTGAGTCTGTCAGTACCTGTTTGATAAAACTTACTCTTTATGTATTTATATTAAATATGTTCAAGCTTTCCTGAAGCTCAGTGGTAAGAGCATGGTGCTAACAATGCCATATTCATGGATTAAATCCCAGGGATTGCACATACTCGGAAACAAATGTATTGTGTAATGAAGTGTTTCTCAACTGGGGGTACATGGACTCCCGGTGGTCCGTGGCGTAATTTGCAGGGGTTCCGGAGAACCCTTTAAAAAAAATGTTGTTATTATCATGCATTAAGTGTTTGAAATTAACACCCACCAGACGCAGATTAAAAACAACGGAGTTGGCTATTGAGGTCAAATAAATTGCCAAATTGACTGGTTACTTGTATTGCTCATATTTAAGAAAGCCTATTGCTCGCATTTCTGTTTCAAACATACCCATAATGCTGCGACATTTCGAGCGGTCAGCCTATAAGACATCACAGCACCACAAGAGAGAATCGATTGATCTGTTTGCTTTTGAATTGCTCTTGCAGTACTTTGATGTCATATGCCAGGTGGTTCTGCGCACCGCCCAATAAAGTCCTACACGCCTATTTTCATTGAAGCACCATACATTACCACATTCATGAGCTTTAAGGACTCATGGTATGAGCACTTTCAACGTGTTGGTTTGATTTATTAGGGTCTTCGTGAAATGTCTGGAACAGATTTTGCTTAAAAACACTCAACGGCAGTGTAAACAAACCCTTTCTGCCTTGTCAAAAACATCTATGCTCACAGCAACCCTTTTTGGTGTATGTCTCTTTAAATGATAATGACTGCAATCGTTTAGCTAAATTATATTTCCTGAACTCCCCGGTTAGTTTTGTTTAAAACGTCTCAAATCATTCATCCTGAGACTAAAAAATATGTCACAGCAAACAGTGCATCCAAGTAATGCGATCACGTTGTGTGTATGCTTGCCTTAAACTGACAGAATGCGCACCTGCAGATCTCAAAGGAATTACATACATTTTAGTGCTTGTCATTCACAAGTTATACACAAAAAACTTGACGGCATAATAAGAGTATGCTCTGTTTGTTGTGACAGATTTTTTCACCCAAGGACAAACGATTTGAGACGTTTGAAACGAAACTAACCGCAGAGTACTTTCCTGTTCATTAGCAAAACAAACAGCTTGCCGCAGGTGAACATATTAACGCACATAATGTATAAACATACATATAGCTAAACTCCAAGTGCCCATTTGCCAAATAACATATAAATAAAGAGTAAGTTTAACACTGGCTTTGGATGTTCTATTTAGCCTGTGAGTGACTTAGCTCCCTTCGCTCTCATATGCTAACGTTATCCTCCTATATATACAGTACATGCATGTCAATTCAGAATGTTTATAACTATTACTTACTCCGGCAGCTTTGTCTCATTCAGTTGGTCTTGATTCCTCTTGAGGAACCACTTTGAGTAGCTAATCCTGCTTGTACTGTCCCAGGCTGATAAAGCACTCAGGCTTGAAGTTACCTATGGTTTCTGAGAGATTTCCACTAAAAATAAAATAAATCCATCCCGTATCGTCTCTTCCGAGGTTGGGACTAAAACAAATTGTGTAAATTAAGAGGCGGTAACATTATAAAAAGAGCCTCCCTCTACGTCATAACAGGAGCAAATCTACACGGCTCGATTCCTTACATGCTTTGAAGGAAAGGAAGACCTACTGGGTTCTTGTTTTCACGTTTTCTGAGATAGAAGATGCACCAGGGACCCGATTATAGCACTTAAACAGGGACAAGTTCAGAATTTCATCCGATGAGCCCTTTAAACTATTAGCAATAAACCGTAATGTATCAGTTTCTCCTCATCAGTTCAACACACAATCTTCAGAACTCAGAAGTGTAACTAGTATGTGAAAGTGTGCATTTATACATAATAATAACAGATTTAGCAGGTTCCTGTAGCTCTGTGGTAAGAGCATTGCGTTAACAACACAAGGTTGTGGGTTCGATCCCAGGGGATTGCAAATACCTATGTAAAATGTATAGGATAAAGCAATGTAAGTCGCTTTGGATAAAAGCGTCTGCCAAATGCATAAATGTACATATAAATGTGCAAACAGCGATCTTTGATAGATCACTCATCTGTTTCCCCTACTATGGCGAGCGAGATGACACCAGACCAATTGACCTCTTATTCGGAGCGGTTGCGCATCCGATCGTTTGAAAGGAATACGTCAGGTCAGGTGCACTCCTGATAGAAGTTTAAACTTATTTTTATTTAATTTTTATTATTATTTTTTATTTTTATTATTATTTTATAGTTTATACTGTTGGAGTTGCTATAAAAAGTGTTTTGGCAACGTAATTGTGATTATGGTGTCATTTTAATGCAACTGAAAACCATTAAATGGTCATGTCATTTTAAGTTAGGTTTACATTTATTGATTTAACATAAATATAATTTTGCCTTTTCTAATCTTTTTATTTTAGTGGAAATATGGTGTTGTGCTGGGGGAAAAAAATGGGATGGGGTGTGAGCGTAGGGGTTGGGGGTCCATGAGGATGGTTTGAGTTATGATGGGGTCCACTACTCAAAAAAGGTTGAAGCCCACTGGTGTAATGCAAGGCAAGTCGCTTTGGATAAAACATATGTGTATGTTTATATAAATGTTTGTTTAAAATACATGTTTTTTCATATTAGAAACATATCACCTTAAGAAAACATATATATTAAACGTCATTAAATAATAGTACTTTTTTTTAGTTCAGTTTGTTGGTTTATATCAACAAACCCCTTAAGCCATGACTCACAATAAGAACAACATTAAAGTGTAGCTCCCTGTACTATATTTCATACATTTTAAACATACTTACTATTCTGTAGAGTCCATTAACTGGTACTCTCGACGACGTCTGTAACAGTTCTTGATACCCGGGTCAGCCCAAAGTCGCCGAATAGCTTCAACATACATTCGGTTTAATTGGGTCACATGGATTATTTCCACCTGTTGAAACTGTTGACTGTACACCTAAAGACATAAAAAAGGAACATTTGAGATTATAAAAACAAATGACTGTTTTCCTATAAAGTCACGCTATCTGAAAGAGGAAGTGCCACAGCTATTGTATTTAAAGGATGTAGGTGATGGCTTTGGCGTACACAGTAAATCAATTATTAATAATGACTACATCGCATATGACATTTTTGGGGGTTCTGGTGATATTGAACCCTAGTCTATGTGAATGTTTGCCACCTGCTTATGTTTACATCAATAATGTATCTGTAACGTATGAAAAAAGTAGTTTATAGTCATTGTGTATAGTCAAATTCTCAAGGATGAGATTAAAATCTGGCATCAAAGTAAGAATTATTATATTTTAAAGGGTTTATTCACAGGTGTTTTACAATCGATCCGGTCACCTCATTCTGTGGGTTGCCGTAAGGAATCTTTAGGGTTGTCATAGCCCCTGTCAATGCCTTCATAGCAGTGAAGATATTCTGGAAAACCAATTTAGCATACGCACGTCTGTCTTCTTCCGAAAACCCCTTTCCGTGAATGATCCTCATTTGTTTAATAAAAGTCGTCTTCCCACTTTCTCCAGTGCCTAAATTAATAAGAAAAAGCGTAAACAGGGCAGGGCAAGAACAACAAACAATTTTTCACAATGGGATTGTACAGTGCAATCAAGTCATGGCATGACATAAATGGAGTAAAGACATGCGAGGTAAAAACAATGGTGTATCCCGAAACCACTCCTTCGGCTAAAATGCTTAAGTTTTTTCTCGTGCATGCTGGAATGTTATCTGCCCTGTTAACAAAGAGGCAACAAAAAGCAATCTTTAGTATAGTCATGCAGTGCAGAAAAGCATGTGGTCCAGCGTGTTTGGATGCCTTTAAACATGGGGTGTCGTGCACTTTGGGAGAATACCATTGGTTGTCCATTTAGATGTCTGAAAATATTTCTGTGTTCTTTTTGAAAATTAATGGACTGATTGAACTAGAAAGGCGTTAACAAGTTATTCGTGACTCATGGCAGTCCTCAGTTTAATCACTGTTTCTCAAAGGGCAAATATTTGACGGGCAAACAACCTCTCACCACATCAAATCAGTGCAAAAGGGCAAAGTATGAGAGAGTGAATGGAATATTAAAGAATTCCCATTTTTAGCTACTTAACGTCAATACAAAATGCACAAAACGTGCATGAATGAACCAGACGCTTTGTAACATTGCAAAAAACGAGAAAAGTCCAGACACTGTTATGTCCCGATCTACATGACCTGTCAGGAACGTGTCTGTCATGGGACATCAACTTTTAGATAAGAGATCAATCACACAGTACCAAACTGGCCATTTACAAATATTGTACTGAATACTATGACATGTCAAGCGTGTCCCGTGGTGTGACAAGGTATTCTTCTGTTTTGATGTTTTTGAGCAGCATATTTGGAATTCTTGCATAATCATCCAATCTTTGGACTTTTAAAAGGAAAGGTTAAAGGTCGATTAAAATCTAACAAATTGCGACCAGTTGCAACACCAAAAAAATGCATTTATCATCTTACATCTAACATTTTAACTTAAATCCTTGCTGTTGAATGAAAGATGTGACTATTATTTGGCAACCTTCATAATTCAAAGATGACATTTAATGTAATGAAATACTTGTCATCACATAATTGTGAATGCCTCAGTAATCCAGTAAACCTGAGGATTACACAAACAACGATTTTATGCTCTCGAATTGGCCTTTTATTTTCCATTATTGTGTTTATTCAATTTAAAACGTCAAACGTATCTAAACGTGTGAATAATCTCACCCAATAAAAGTATTTTGATCTCTCTGCGTTCTCTTCTCTTCTGTTCCGCCAGGACGCGTTTTATCTCATTGTGCACCGCGATAGCGCTCCTATCTTCTTCAGACAGGCAACAGGAGCACGACCTCCAGCACCGTCTACAACAGCCCCCCATCTCCCCTATGGAACAAAAAATATGCATATGTAGGCTTCACAAAGGTAATGTATTTTTTTGGCCGACATGTTAACTAATGTATCAAGTTACAAAGTATGTGTTGTAATGTAAAACACTCATGCGTACTGTAAAGTTCCGGAAAAAAACATTTATTGTGTATTTTGACGTTAGTTGTGAAACCCAAACATATTTCACACTCTCTGACCTAATGAGAATAAAAACAAGAAACACCCATTTCATTTTTAAAAAGGAAAAACGTGAAGATGAATAAAAAGATGAAGCGCGATGAATCCCTCACCTGCAGTCGTCGTCACACCTGTACGGGGTCTTCGCGTTTACGAAACGCGATGCATCTTTTCAGCCGGACTGTTTAGGCTAAAACACCTTATTTCTGTCAAAGTTCTTCCACAAATTTCCACAAACAAATATCCGGACGCCTCTGTAAACGTTACATCGTTTTCTTCGCTTAAGAAAGCTCTGCCTGCAATTGAGGAAAGTCTTTAACGCGGACGTCTCTGCTAAGCGAAAGCGCGTCCGAATGGACTGCGTCTCAAAACCTAATAAGCTTCCTACATAGACAGCAGTTTTGGGCATTTAAGGAACGCAAAGGATGCTTGCTTGGTAACAAATGTCTTTCTTCGCCGTAACGAAAGAAACGCGCAGGGTTCTCGAGGTGTGAACCAACAGTGAAGACGCGCCCGTCACGCGTACACAAAGCAAAAGGTACAAAATAGTACACAGTGAGTGAATACAAGAACGCCTCTCGTGTTAACTCCCATTTAGACGTGCTCTGAGTCAGCACTTCTATTACTTTTAAGACCGAATTTTGGCATTAAATCTCACAAAAAGAGGTCTAAGTAGGCAGCACACTAGGTTTTGAGACACTGTCCTTGAAAATGCGTTTTAAGTACCAATGCTTTATAAATGCAAAAGTTTCTAGCATCCTAGTTTTAACACACTAGTGTTACTACACCTTATAGTTTACAAAAGAAAGCTAACGTCTAAATTGTAAAACTTTAAAAGTTGTATCGGATTAACTACAAGTAATGGCATAATTGTGACTTTACATTAGGCGCACTTGCTTACAGGTAGATACGTTTAAGCCATGATCTCTTGTAAGCATTTAACTGAGAAAAAAACGAACTACAATTAGGTCAAAATAAATGATGAAAATCTATTTCAGAAGTCAAAAGTGGAGTCAACTTCTTGAATAGCTGTGCAGGTATTTGACACTCCTCTTTCTTGTTGTCTCGGTGGATGTCAGTCTTTTGTCCACCCCTGCAGAACTGGTTTATCGGGTCATTCATGAGCGATATTGAGATTGCTTACACGCCGCGTGTTGCCAGAGGAACCAGGTGAGTAAAGTATGCCAAAGTCCTAAAGAGATACAATCATAGAAAATATTTTTTTTTATCATTTTTGTGTATTCACGTCAACCAGAGCACGGTTATTAAATAAATTAAATGATATTGTAAAAGTTAAAAAAGCTTCAGAGTTTAGCTGAATTCTCAAACAAACCCAGACCAGTCACATGTTGCTCTCTTTAATCTATTTATGTATTTATTTATCTTGCTTTGTTGTTTTATGAGATTACCACGTGGTTACATCAAAGAGTAAAACAAATGGCTTCTATGTTTTACATAAAAGAGATAAATGCACATCACAAGCATACTATTTTAATTATGTATATTATATGTTCAAAAACAATAATATCTTGTTTGCGCACAATTTAGTGGACACAAATACTATCTGTTTGTATAAATAAAGTAAAATATAGACGGTTTTAGCAGCAACAACATTAACGTTACGTGGACCAGACTTAACTTCCGGTAGACCTCCACAATCAATTACTGTTGAGGAGTTTTAATTTAAACAATGCATATACAATAAAAAATACATATAATTGAAATGTAAAATACATTTTATGTGACCAAACACAGACTGGAGGTTACCTTAATAGGCTAAAGTATATAGGCCTAAGTAGGCTAATAGTACAACGACTGGGGTACCTGCAGTGAACACTGTTAGTTGTCCTCACTTTATTTCCTGTAATGAGGGCCAAGAACAGCTGTGATTTCACTGAGAGACTGGCGCCACCTACAGACCACAACAAATACAAGCAAACAAAACTTTGACGCGCAACTATAAAATGACGTGTGATGTAGAAATAATACTTGACCCAGCAAATGCTCAAAGGACGTTGCCTGCTTTTTATTCAGTTATGCAGAGCAAATCAAAACAAGGTTTACAGTAAATTTGGATTTGTGCATCATAAAAGTCAATATTGCTGTTGATGTTAGCATAGGGCATGTTGTTAGTTAGCCTATTTTTTCATTTTACAGTCAAGTGGCGTCTGCCATCTGATTTCAACCTTTTAAAAACATGTTTTTTTAATGGATTCAGTGATCAAATCTATGATTTTTTTCAAAACCCCCTGGTTGTCATTATCATGTGGTTGAATTAAGAATGTGTATGACTCTTGCTCTTTATTGAATTATTTCCTGTAGAGAATATATGTAGCCTATTCTCCGTCTTGTTATGGACTAAATAGTCATGAGATGTTGTTGGTTGCCATGCTGAGATTGTTTTTGAACAAGACCTCTCTGTGTCTGTATTTCCCAGTTAAACAGATAATATTCTGCTCATGTGTGGGTTCATAGAGATTAGTTCGGAAATATTGGTAGCCATTCGGTGTCATAATAATCCCTATAGATGTATTTTAGATCTTTAGATGATTTTTTGTGACACTAATATGTCGATGTAAAAATAATCCTTAAATTCTTACGTATTTTATCCTTCACTGTATTAGTGATGACAACTACAGCACTCTTTGTGGTATATTAACTGTACACATTTCAGCATCAGTGCTGACATCTAGAAATAGACTGATACACCTGCAAACATTACAATCTAGCAATGTATATCCAAAGCAACACAATATTTCACATGATCTGTGCATTGTAATTTAAAAATAATAACCTGCACCTTTAAGTATATCTTTAAGATTTTTCTCTGGAGTTATCAAAAATCAATAATACAAGCACACAATTAAACAGGTAATTTGTAAGAGTTGAACGATGCTTAAGTTCAACAAAATGTGGCACATTTTCTGTCAGTTATCTTAACCCATCACACTGTTTGGGAAATTATGACAATATTTATCAAAAAATAAGATAACATATGCATAAAACATGTATTCAATACACCTTTATGTATTCAGCGTAGGTCTGTTAACAAGATTAACGTTAAACCAAAGGGGGATCTGTGCTTTTACATCCAGAAGAGGTCAGCACTTCTTGGCCCAGTTTAGAGTACACCAAACCTCCTTAAATTATTGTCAAGTATGCTTTTTCTAATAATACTGAAAACCTTCCGCATTTCATCGAGGTCCATGGCGCAGATGAAGTTAGGGTAGCTGTGTTTACGGTTCTTGTTCTCAACATTGACAGCCTGCTGCATAAACATCTCTGCGATGTACTCCATGGCTTCTTGCGCGTCCTGACGTTTGCCTGGGGGTGGCAGTATTTAGTAGTGGAATATTTTCACTGACAGATTCTGTCTTTACACTCATGTTGCATAAAATAATTGAATTGTTAAATGGGTTTGGTATGGAAGCCCATTCCCGCTACGTGATAAAAAAAATCTGCCTCTAAAAGTCATAATTATGAAATTTAATTTATGACTTAACGTGCACATGCGCAGTGCGCTAAGGACACCGCTCGCTGGTTAAAATGGTGTTAATGCAACTCAGTGGTTTTATAAACCTATTGCGATTGGTTATATAAATATATTATAGTTATTTGTTTTCAGTTTTCGGAGATTTAGAAAATCCCTGACAAAGAAACTGATCTACGAGGTTAAAGGTTGAAAATGACCATGTGTTTCTTTTCTCTGCTGATTTTTTTTTTTAAATTAAAGTTCAACAATTCCCTTGTAGGCCAAAATGAGTCTAAATAATGAAGCAATTTATTGCTGGTGTGCCTGTCAATTGGTTATTGAAGCTTCCAGTGCAGACATCCAAATGCATCAGGAGACACATAATAATAAAACAGGGTAGAAAAAATATACAAATATAAATAAAATTCAATTGCAAATATAGAATTGTATGTATAAGTAATATGCTGTATGTAAAATAGATTGGAAATCAGTGAATATTCAATTCTATTAAACAGCCAGAGGGCAACAGTTCAATGATCTTGTGTCCAGGGTGTGTCAAGTCTGTAATGATTGCACTTTACAAGAGGGGGAAAGATAGCAAAAATGATCTTTTTAGCAGTCTGGACTATCCTTTCTTGTCCACTTGTGATCAACTGAGTAGCCGAGGGGAAACCTGACATGGATTAAAGCGTACAGAACAACCTTTGTTGGGCCCTATGTGGGTCTCCCACTTCAGGTCCTTTGAGATGGTGGAGCCCAGCAACCCGAAGGACTCCACAGCCAAACAATTACAAAATACTGTGTGTTTTGGGCCATATTCCATGTACAATGGATATCGAATCCTTTCAACAAAAGATCCATGAGCTACTGAAAGGTATTTCAATGGTTCCTATCTACCAGGTTACATTCAAACTGCTGAAGCCAACAAACTAGTAAAAAACCAGAGAGGGATTATATTCAAGAGTGTTTCTGCATGGTTTCTATTGTGAACCATACAGTAGTAGTAATATGAAAGATTTGTGAAGTCATCTCTTAAATGCATAATTTTTGATTAATGATTTTGGAGGGCAAAAAATACACTGAGGTTTAACATTTCTAAAACTCTTAACTGAAATGTTTCTCATGTTTTTAAAATCTTTTAATCTGAACATGTATGTTAAATGTTTGAAATTACTTTTGGGGACAAATATTTGATTGTGGCAACATATAATTTTTTTTTTTGACGACAAAAATTGTAGACCAAATAAAAATAGCAGCCAATAAATGCCCATAGATAAAAAATTGAACTATTGAAAAATCTTTCAAGTTAAAAAGTACAGTTATATATATTTACACTCCATTAAGCAGCGGATGTTGCCAACATGAAGAGTCTTGCCTGCACTGCGCATGTTATTAATCTCATAATTATGACTTTTTATCTCATCATTTATTTTTATATCATAATAACAATTTTTTATCTCACAATTTCGATTTGTATCTCATAATTATATTGGCTTTTTTAGAGCCAAATTTTTTTATCACTTGGCGGAAATGGGCTTCCATAGTTTGGGGTGTGAAGGTTGGTGCAGAACCCCTTTCTATCATACCTTGGAAATCTGGAAAGTAGGTTTGCATATCTGATGTCTGGATCTTTTCTGCCAGGATGTCTTTCTTGTTTAAGAAAAGTATGATTGAGGATTTGGCGAACCACTGCGAGTGGATGGTATTGTAGAACAGTGACAAGCTCTCTTTTATGCGGCTCTGTGGTCAGAAAGAGCAAAGAGGAAGAGTTCACAGCACTGGTTTATTACACAATTGTTTTCGTTATGTTTGTGCATTGGGTCAAGATAATGTCACAATAAAAAGAGGAAGGTACAGATAAGGATACAATAAAACTCACCTCTCCGTTATTCTCTTCCAGACGCTGGTCATACTCACTGAGGGAAGCTAAAAATATGACACAATCAAAATTCTCATAGCAATTGATCCATTTTCGACTTTCTGACTTTTGACTGCTGATTTCAACAATCCTTTCAAAGAAAGAGTTACACGAAAGAAGTTAAGTTAACATTTACAGCAACATGCTTCAGTATAGCCCCTGACAGAAGGATCTTTATGATTGTACCTGATGATGATCCCCTCCACATACAAGGAATAGTCACTGCCAGTGCCAAATTTCTGAATCATTAGCATATCCTGGTATGTGGGGATGTAGTCTATGGCCGCAATACGGACTAAATTTGTCATTAAGCTTGAAAACATAAGCATATATATTATTAATTAAAAGATAATTTAACTTTGCAGTAAATGGATAAAAGACATCATGAGTTTTGAGTTTTTTTCAAACCATTACTCTCGTATGTATCTAAATGTATTATTATAAAAGAGACAATATGCCTCTGTTAGATGTTTTTTAGAACTGTCTTATAGTTGCAATAATGATCGGCTGGATGTACAATTTCCTTTTCATCTTAAACATACTTACTATTCTGTAGCCTCCGATAGCTGGTACTCACTACGGCGACTGTAGCACAATTTGATGCCTCTGTCATGCCAAAGTCGATGTATAGCTTTAACATTCATTATGTTCAATTGTGTTATCTGTTCTATGTCCACTTCCTGAAACTGTTGGGCATAGGTCTAAAGGAAAAAACATTATTTTCCTATAATCTTATTCATATAATAATAATAATAATATAATAATAACAATATAATAATAATATCATATAATAATATTTCATAATAAGTGCAATAGCTAATGTTTTAAAATACATCTGAGCCACTCTTGTGAATTGTATTCGACGAGCATCAAACCAAAGATAGTACGCAAAAGTGAATTGAAACCAGCTTCATTTAGTCACCTCATTCTGTGGGTTGGCGTAAGAAATCTTCAGGTTGGTCATAGCTCCCGTCAATGCATTCATAGCCATGTAGACATCCTGGAAAACCCGTTCAGCATACCTACTTCTTTCTTCTTCAGAAAAAACATTTCCTTGATGAACGATCCTAAAATGTTTAATGAAAGTCGTCTTCCCACTTTTTCTGGGTCCTAAATGTTAAAAATGGGGGGTTTATTGTCAGTTTTTTTATTTTCAGATGTTTCATTCATTGCCAGTTTTTTCTGACTAGAGAACATTTGCGCATGCTCACTTTTAAGAAAAGCACACTTAAACTTATGGAAATACCTTAGAATAATAGAGTAAATGCATCTGGGATGGCATAAAGGGGTAAGTAAACAATGACAGAAGCGTTATATTTCTATGAAATATTTGGCTATATTAGGCTACATGAATCCTTTTTTAAACGTAAAATTCGCGAAACGATCTTACCTGATAAAAGCACTTTGATCCGTCTGCGTTCTATTCTCTTATTCTTCGCCAGCTCGAGATTAATTTTATTATGTACAGCGATAGCTTTCCTCTCCTCCCCAGATAAGCAACAGGAGCACCTCTTGTAGCACCATCTCCAACATCCTTCGGTCTTCCCTAGTACAAAAGACGAACATTCAATAAATGCGCAAAGCCATTTATTCACTTTTAAAGACATCACTCACCTGGGTTCATCCTCACACCCGTATGTGGAGTCACTGCGTTTAAGAAACACGATCCAGCCTCTTTCCCTAACCTAGGGTAAATAAAAGAAAGTATTTTAACATGAGCTGCATGACTCACAACTGGTTTTGAGACTCAATGAAGACTTCTCAATGAAATGCACCATAAGCGCAGCGTTTATATTGGTCTCTTCTGATACAGTGGTAAATATTCAGCTATTTTGAACAGTCTTCTGTATATATTACCTATAGGCTATTTGATACCTTTAGTAGTTTACAAGAGCGAGACACAGCTTACAACAAATATATAGCTGTTTTTGATTTCCGAACATTGACTATAAAATCATTGTGCATATCCTAGATGAGGCTACGAGCTCTTGTAAGAATTAAATTATGGAATAACCTATAGTTAAGGTTTAGGAAATTTAAAATCAGAAGTCTAAATTCTTATATAGCTGACAGTCCTCTGTCTTGTGTGTGCTATCAAACTTTTTTCTTCACGGGCCTCACAGATCCAGTTTTTCAAGTCACAGACACTGAGATTACCTCTGTCACATGTTGCCATGGGAAGCAGCTTTGGCAACATCTTTTTAGTGTTTGTGTGTTTCTGTCTTTCAAAAGGTATAGACAATTAAGAGCACCATTTTTAAATTAGTAAAGAGAGAGAATAACATTTAAGAAATTTGAGAGATTAAAGTTGTATTTTTGACAGTGCTGCATATATTATATTTTAATATTTTAAGAATATACATGTTATACAGTATACAGAATATATAATTCCAGAAATTGTAATTAGATTAAAAAATAAAGATTGTTATGATTATTCAGTTAAAATATAAAAAATATTTTTCACCAAAATAACAAAATATTTTTTGCTCTTGCGTTGTGAAAAACAATCACATTATTTTAATAGCATTACAAATAATAAAATATATTAAGTTTATTTCCAGGTGCTCAAAACATCTACATTGTGTTCTTATGGGAAACATATTTGCATCATCGCTCCAACAGCGTCTGATTGCACTCGCTGAGGGAAGCAAAATATATGATTGACATTGCATTGTCAAGCAATGGATCCATCTTAGCCTCTCTGATCTGGCACCACCAACATCGACAATCCTTCAAAAAAAAAACGTTGAAAACATGGAAAATCACACCTCTCTCAGGTAAACAAGCGTTCCTGTAGCTCAGTGGTATGAGTTCGATTCCAGGGTTTTGCACATACTTAGAAACAAAATGTATAGGATAATGCAATGTTAGTCGCTTTGGATAAAAACGTCTGCCAAATGCATAAATGTAAATGTAAACACAACAAACAAACTGGATATATCTCGTGCTAAATATATAAATGTCAGATGAGATTGCCGCCGGCAGCTTGTAACTGAGGGCGATCTCCTCCACACTAAAGACATAGTCAATGATGCCTGTGGTGGAGTTTTAGACTCTGAGCACATCCTGGACCATATAACTGAAAAACAATAAAGGATATATCAAGTAATGTCATTTAAAAGGTACGGAGAACAAAAAAATTCATTCTGTAGCGATTGTGTCAAACCTACAGAATATTTTGGGTGAAGCACCATGAACTACTGTACATTCCCTAAAGATGTTAAATCAATAAGAGATGTTAGAACTGTACGTGTGCGTTTTATTTTGAAAGCGCATCATCGGTTTGCTTATTTTGTGTGTTTCTTATCATGGCAGTACTATAGGACTGAAAACATGATCAGGGAGGCAGGAGGAGAGAAACAGAGGTGAATCAGGAATTATTCTGTTCTTTACAAAATGGTAAGATACTTTACAGTTCTGTTCAATAGTGTAAGATTGTAATAACAGTAAGGTTGTCTGCTTAATGTTGTGCTGTTCCTAGCTGTGGAAAAAGAGCATCTGCTTCTTTCCCCACAGGCTTCCAAAGAGTCCTACTCTTAATGGAGAAAAATAGATTTTGTCAAATTTTTTTGCAAGTCCTAGTCAATGTCGATGTTGACTTACATGTTTGTTAGTTTTGTGAAGAAGTCTCAATACGATAGCTATGCCCTAATGCCCAATTCATCACCATTTGCTAAGCATACTTACTATTCTGTAAGGTCCATGCGGTGGTACTCTTTACCATGAGTGTAATAGTACTTGATACTGGGGGTCACCCCAAAGTGCACAAATAGCTTCAACATAAATACTGTTTAATTGTTTGTGAAATATTCCCAGATGCTGTAAATGTTGACTGTGCATCTATAGAATAAAACATCAGAGGTTGGTTTGCAAAACATGGTTATTTTCCTGTAATCCTTGCTTGTCTGAAAGGGCAATTGCCACCGGAGCTTTTGTATACAAACAATTCATATGATTGCTTAGTACAACCTTATTACACAATCATTGCATGACATTGCCCCTTCGTATATTAGTATATTAAGAAAATAGATTCAAATGAGAGTTATCTGAACTTTTCTTGTATACAATGTGTGTATTATTGGACGTTGTATAAGAATTTTCCATTTTAAGGACTTAAATCACATTAGCAGGTATTTTACACATGAGCCTGTAACAGAATTCCTTGGGATGGATTCTTTAGGGTCGTCAATACCTTTGTCAATGCTATCATAGCGGTAAAGATATTCTTGAAAACCAGTTTAGCATAAGTTTTATCCATGATTTTTTCCCCCCAAGATGCATTTGGTCTTGCTTTTTTATATTACAATAAAACTTACGGAAAAACATTTTGCACCTGGTAATATTCTCTGAGGGAAGCTAAATATATGAGAAATGTCACATTCTCAAAACAAACTGACTTGTTGACTGGCAACTCAGATAGAATCCTTTAAAAAGATAAGTCAGAGAACGAAATTACTTGTAATACACCGTGTGCATGACTGTAATGCAGGTTTATGTTCTGATAAGAGAGAGAGAGAGACAGAGACAGAGACAGAGAGATAACATTTTTAGTAATGACAAAAATTCAGTCTATGGGTAAAAATTACATGTTTTTCTTTTATGCCCAAAATCAATAGGATATTATGAGATTATGTTCCATGAAGATATTTAATAAAAACATAAGAAACATTATACGTAAATGTATAAAAACTTTTTTTTGTAAGTGGATGGCCTGCTACAGCGCTTCTGATTAAGAACTTCACAGGCGATTTTCTCATTATTTTGATTTTTTTGCACCCCCAGATGTAAACATTTGTTGTTACACATATATTGTCCTATCATAACAAATCATGTATCAATATACGCTGTTTTCTTCAGCTTTACCGGCCAGGTTTTGTCGGCCAGGGTCACATTTGCTCTGTCATGAGGGCTGTAGTTGAGACTTGGAATTAATGCTAGGCATTAAAATTCTTTGGATTTAATAACTTGCTTTAAGTGACATCATCTTAAAGTCTGAGGCTCTGAGCCTTGTGTTTTTACAAACATGTGAAAATATACTTGTTCTTAGTTACTAAATGGTCATTGGATTGGTCCGTTGACATTTTGATAGATAGAATGATAGAATGAGCACTTGTAAAGACTACTAGACATTCATGAGCAAAATTCTGCCTTATTCTACTTTAACACCAGTTAGACTTTAAAGAACACTATATTTTAAGGATAAATCTGCCCTTAAACTTATGTTTGGTGACTTTACATATCACTTCACTGGTCTCTTTCCAGTCTAGGTGGAATATTTGTGACCAAAATGAACTGTAATGTGGACCAGATGCCAGACCTAAAAATGATTCCAGTGTAAAAGTATATCTCTCAGGTAAAGATGAACTCATTTATAGCTCTCATGAGAACAGTGTCTTTAACATCATTGAAGACGTTCCGGATGTTGTTGGTGTCTGTGGCACAGGTGAAGTGACAATAGACGCATTTGGTGCTATTTGTCTCACGACAAACCGCCTCGTGTCGATATAACTCTTTGATGAACTGCTTCGCATCGTGTGTGTCTCGCCGCTTGCCTGAGAATGGAAACAAAATGCAGAAAAGCAGGTATGAAACGCAAAGCATAACAACATGATATTTTATCAGCACTTACTGGGAAACTACCTGTGAATTCTGGATAATATGTTCTTAAGTCAGAGATCTGAATCTTTTCGGCTAGGATATCTTCCTTGTTCAAGAAGAGGATGACTGAGGAATAAAAGAACCATTTTGAGTGGATGGTTGTGTAGAAGAGAGACAAACTCTCCTGCATGCGATTCTGCATTCAAAAAGTGAGAGAGAAAACAGAAGATCTTCATTAAGATTTTGAATGCTTGTCAGCAAGGTAGCAATATTGTAGCAAGATGTATACTGTAGTGAATGTAAACTATTTAGATGAAAAGTAACCTTTGCACAAAAAATGCAATCCAGTCATGATACATACTGTAACTCGATTATTGAAACACATTATGGTTTAATTACTTTAATTATAGTTTATGGTGCTTTAACATTGTTTTGGAGCTTGAGACCCCCAGTCCCCACTGACTTTCATTAAAAGAGATTTTTAATGTCTTGCAATTTATTGTGCTACCACTAGAGGTCAACACACTATTAAGTGCTTTCTAATGGGATTTGCCTTTCTTTCAGCTGAATGTCATAGTTCACTGACCATCTGAGGCATGCAAAGTATGCATATTTTTAAATATTTTATGTGTGTGAAATAATCCGCATTTTGTTTAGATTCTCTGCTATTTTAATTTTTTTCCAACCGTTTACACCATTTAAACATTCATCATGTTAAATATTATTTCTACGACTGTGAAATAAACTGCTTATGAAAAACCTGCAACTAAATGTTTTGATCGCTTTACACCTCTCAGGCGATCTCTTCATACCTAAGTGGGCGGTTCTTGCTGAGAATACGCTGTAATATGATCACACTGTCAATCAAAGGGATTTGATCAATGCCAACATTGAGATGAGATGCAGAAACCTACATCCTTGTTGGTTTCTTCCAGACGCTGGTCATACTCGCTGAGGGAAGCTAAAAACATGATTGATGTCACATTCTCAAAGCAGTGGATCCATTTTTTTCTCTCGCCCCTTTGCCCTCCAACATCTACGATCCTGCAAAGAGAGACATTTGATGGATTTTCCAATTTCCAATCTAATAAAATGTATCAAGTCACAAAAAAAATCACATCCATTGTCGCTATTGGTGCCAATTACCCTCTAAACACCTGTTGTGTCAGTAAGTGGAGCTCAGCCGAAACAGAATTACTGGGGATTTCTCACAGGCTTCCCCTTTAAATCTTTTCTTCACTTCTCACAGATAATAGCTCACTTTGATTGCGGCATTTGGTTTTGTTTGAGAGTTAGTCCTTAAAATCCTTTCCTTCTTTCTTCAAGACGTGAGTACCTCGCGTTCTTACTCTCATGAATGCAATGATCATTTAATATTACAGTAAACATAAATTAAACCTTATTTTCAGAAGTATAAACTTCTGAATACTACTTAGGAACAACAGTTTAGGGCTGTCAAACGATTAAACGCGATTAATCGCATCCAGAATAAAAATGTGTGTTTACGTATGTCTGTGTGCTGTACATATTTATTTTGTATGAAATAAAAACATACACATACATGTATACATATTTAATAAATATTCGCATTCATTTATTTTCACCAAAAATGTTAATTATTTAAATGGTGAATAATTTTTGTATTTTTAATTTTTCTTAAATAGATACATGTATGTGCATATTTTTATAAATATAAGAATAATATCCAAAGGATACAGATATATATTATCTAAACACAAGCTTTTGTGGATGCGAATCATTGTTTTATAGCCATACATTTAAGTAATTTTAACCATATTGCTTGGTGTTTACTTGTTAGCGAAACCTGACAGTCCTTATTCCCTGAATAAGAATAGGATATTTCTGAAAACAAACTAAGTCTTCTTTTTGGAGCCATACCTGAGGGTGATCTTCTCCAAACTAAAGCAGTGGTCTGTTATACCAAGAGTGGGGAATCGAACCTGGAGAACATCTTGATCTGTTGGGACATATCCTTCAGCCGAGATGCGGTCCAAATTCTTCATAAAACTTTTTGATTCACCAGAGAAAAATCGATATAATGATATGTGGTTTGCACTTACAAATGTAAGTGAACTGTGCTTTTCATTCCAAAATGAACAGACTGTGTTCATCACACTTACTAAGTCGTGGAATCTAGAAGCTGATACTCTCTGCGTCGTTGGTAGCAGAACTGAATGCCTTTATCGGCCCAAAGTTGACGGATAGCTTCTAAGTGACCTTTCTGAATCTGCATTATCTGATGTATATCCTGTTCTTCGAGCAGCTGGAAAAGCTGGGCATACGTCTACAAGATTTGACAAAAAAACTTAAATTAATATTTTAAGTCCTTCAGTTTGAGATGGCAGCAAAATATCTAATGCAAAGAAAACGTATTTTCTTATTAGCTGTCAATATATAATATCATTTAATATTTGTTGTGAATATATTACAGTATTGATATATATTAGCTGTTAATATACACAGTATATTAACTGTCCCTCGCCCAAGCAGTTGTTCCAGCATGTTTCAAATCCACCTCCATTGTTCCAATTCCAAAACATTCCAGCCCGACATGTCTGAATGACTACCGCCCTGTAGCACTCACACCCATTGTTATGAAGTGCTTCGAGCGGCTGGTCTTGTCACACCTAAAAGACTCTCTACCATCCACACTGGACCCATACCAATTTGCCTACCGCAGCAATAGGAGCGTAGATGATGCAGTGTCAATGGCGCTGCACTCCGTGCTCACACATCTGGATAATAAGGACACTTATGCACGCATGCTGTTTGTAGACTTTAGCTCTGCATTCAATACCGTCATCCCTTCCAAGCTAATCAGCAAACTTGGAAACCTAGGCATTAACAACTCAACCTGCAACTGGATTATGGATTTCCTGACGAACAGGCCTCAGCTTGTTAGGTTAGGCCACATCTGCTCAACCACCATCACCCTCAACACTGGTGTACCACAGGGCTGCGTACTGAGCCCCTTTCTCTACTCCCTTTTCACACTCGACTGCAGGCCTGTGAATGGATCTAACTCCTTCATCAAGTTCGCAGACGATACAACAGTGATTGGTCTCATCAGCAACAACGATGAGACTGCTTACAGGGAGGAGGTACGGCACCTGGCCATATGGTGCTCAGACAACAACCTGCTCCTTAACACCTCCAAGACAAAGGAGATCATCGTGGACTTCAGGAAGGCGAAAGGAGGCACACACGACCACATCCACATTAACGGGATGGCTGTTGAACGTGTTTCCAGTTTTAAGTTCCTGGGGACCCATATTTCGGAGGACCTGTCCTGGACCACCAACACCTCATGCCTCGTCAAGAAGGCTCACCAGCGTCTCTTCTTTCTGAGGACACTGAAGAAGAACCAACTGTCTTCAACTATCCTGGTGAACTTCTATCGCTGCACGATAGAGAGCATCCTGACCAACTGTGTCACAGTCTGGTACGGGAACTGTTCTGTTGCTGAGCGCAAGGCACTGCAGCGGGTGGTGAAAACAGCCCAGCGCATCACAGGGACTACACTCCCTTCCATTGAGGACATCCAGGGGAAACGCTGTCTGCGTCGAGCTCGCAGCATTCTCAAGGACTCCTCTCACCCCGCTCATAGACTGTTTACTCTCCTGCCTTCCGGTAGGCGCTACAGGTGCCTCCGGACAAGAACCAGCAGACTAGGAAACAGCTTTTTTCCCAGAGCTGCTTCATTATTGAACTCTGCTCCCCACTGATTCCACTAACCCTCATAACTTTAACGCTGCTACTATATTGTTTACTTTGCATAACAGGGCTGCATCCATGACTGAACTGTACACACCAGTACTTCATGTTATCTGCTCTACCGGACTGTTTACACACACATAGCATCATTTCCACTCTATACTGCTCACTTGCACACCAGGAATATTACACTGAATGCTCATTTGCACTAATAAACTACTTCCATAACTGAATTAACTCATCTACTGCACTGTAACTCATCTATTGCATTTATTGCATAACTAACTGCATCCACTCATCTATTGCACTGTAACTTCAATAACTGCATTAACTCATCTACTGCACTGTAACCTTAATAACCGCATTAACGCATATACTGCACTGTAACTTCAATAACTGCACTAACTCATCTACTGCACTGTAACTGTATTATCTGCATCTACTCATGCATTGCACTATAACTTCAACAACTGCATTAACTCATGTACTGCACTGTATCTTTAATAACCGCATTAACTCATCTACTGCACTGTAACTTTAATAGCTAATGTCTGTAATTAATGCACACTCAAGTAACTTGCACTATTGTATTGTCTATATTGTTATCTGTTCATAACCACCTGTACATTAATGTTCACAGTATATAGCCTTCTGTATATATTGTTCATAGTACATACCGACTGTCATATTTTTCGTACAACATTTGTATAGTATTTCCCTAAAATTGTATTCTGTATTTATTCACACTGTATATCTGCACTTGCTAATTGCACTTCTGGTTAGACCTAAACTACATTTCGTTACACTGTACTTGTATATGTGTAATGACAATAAAGTTGAATCTAATCTAATCTATTACAATATGTTAAATAAAATATAAACACTTGTTTTCAACTTATGGAACATTTTTTATTTCCTTTTTGCCTTTTTTATGTCCCTTATAGCATCCTAGGCCCATCAATGGCTGCATTGTTACATTGTGATAACTTACCCCATGGAGCTTGATAGCACAGCTTCCAATTGGGGCATGTTGTCACAGATTGAATTCCCTGTAGGGGTTGCATAATTGTCTTAATTTGATAGAGAATATTAATTAATATTGGTCACCTCGTTTTGCGAGCTGACGTAGGGAATCTTTAGGATAGACATAGCCTGCGTCATTGCCCTCAGAGCTGTGAATATATTCTGGAAAACCAGTTTAGTGTAGCCACGCCTCTCCTCTTCTGAAAAACCCTTTCCATGAATGATCCTCATCTGCTTCATGAAAGTTGTCTTTCCGCTATCACCTGTGCCTAAATAAAAACAAAATATGTAAAGCACATACTGTACACCAGTAAGCAACATTACAAGCTTTGACAGAATGAAAATAAATGACGTATGCTTTAAAAGGTAGGCCGTTACTAATGCACAGTGGAATGCTATCTGGTCGGTTAAACAATTGAGACTTTGTAAGAAACAATTGGGTGTTTGGATATTTTCTACATTGCGCACAAGTTATGTCTTTTTTTCCTGCAGATGCTTTATTTGAATATATAGTGAAAGTTATATGTTTAATTGATCAAGCCAAACCTGCTCACGCACCCGTTTGAACTTGAGGATTGACTCAGGTGTGGCAACAGCTGTACCTCCTGGAGGGAGGTGACTCAATTTATACGACCAGGTTCATGTTGTTATTAGAAATCAAATATATATTAAATATACTGCCATCTCACCTAATAAGATCACTTTGATCTCGCTGCGTTCTCTTTTCTTCTGCTCGGCAAGCAAGCGTTTGATATCTTTGCTTATTTCGAGGGCGTCCCTTTCCTCATCAGACAGACAACATTTGAAACATAGCAAGTGTCGACCCATTTCTTCAAGCTATAAAAATAACATTACCGCGAAAATGTAAAGAACAATTCACACATAAAAATGCAATCACTGAAGTTGTCACCTAACAGTGACAGACAATGACACTTTTTAAGGTAGGTTAAAGATTTAAATGAAAGCATAATTGCATAAACATCCCAACGATATAAAAGAGTTTTGCGTGCTTTTAATTAAATTACTACCGCTTTTAAATCTCTAACGAAAATAATGAATAATGGAAAACATGACTAGTTAGAGGAACGTATATACTAACTCACCTTCACGCGCAATCTACTAAATTAGTGCTCAAAATTGTGCTCAACGTTCATTTTTCCCTTTAGTAAACTAGGACTTGATCGGCTGAGGCTTGAATGAGTTTCCTCAAACGTTTCTGTTAGCTTCGTTATTTTCTTCACTGCATGTACTTGTTTTTCTCGAAAGTCTTCCTGCATTGCGCAGTGCCATTGGCAGCTCAGAGGAATACCTCCTGCCTGCAATTGTCTTTAAACTAACTTTATACTCTTCAAAAAAGTGTCTTGTCGTATTAAAGCAGAGTTACACAGCCATGAAATAGATGTTTGTCAACGTTTCCGAATATGTTGAATGTTTGACAGGTGACGTAACTAATAATTTCATCAAAATCAGCAGTGCGAACATCGTGCTGTTCCGAAATAGAAACACAGCGTGGTGCATTTTAATTTGCGTCTTAGACAACTGCTTACATTTTCTTTCAATGGAAACGTCACAGTCACAGAGAGAGAGAGAGAGCTGAGATTGACCTAATTCGCCCATTTCTACTTCCAAGCAATTTCCACATGGTGTCGATAAAGAGCTTTGAGACCAATCCTCCGTCAATGCCTTTTTTGTGAATGGTATGCGGGTAAAACAAATGCTTTCAGTTGTCATCTTAATGACGCTGATAACACAAAAATAAACGAATATTCGCAGACTTCAGATTGCGTTTATTTGTGCATTGAGCAGACAACCAAGCCACGTAGCCTATATGCTAGTTAAATATCTGTGTTCACTAACCTAACTACTTATCTGTTGACGAAATACGATGTGTTTTATGACATGTACGAGGGGAAAAACTCAATGTATATGTTTAACTAGGAATGGGCGTTGTCCATTCAGTCGAATACCACGGTTTGTGACGGGACACGCCCCGTCAGTTCCAGTCTCTCGTACAACCGTTACTCCACCAACCTTGCCTCGACAGGCCCCGCCCCCTCAAGCGCTTCCACTCCCGATTGGTTTTCTTTCCTGTCGGTCACGTCTCATTCTCAAGCTGTCGCAGTTTCAGGTTTGTGTGCGACTCACACAGGACTGGGAGAGACTGACGGGGGTGACGTGCGTTTATCAGGAATTGTTTTCACTCCGTCGATATTTAGGAGCCCGATATTGTGTCCGGTTTTCGTCACGCTCCGACGTTCATTTTTTAAGCTTTAAAGATCCCTAAACCGTTGTCGGATGCAAAGAAATGCGCGATGAAATCAGCGCGCGGACTGTAAATACGGATCCGGCTAGCTAGCAGGTTAGCCTGCCCAATTAAGCTAGTTAGGGCGCTTAGCTAATTAACTTTGCGCGTTTTGCATCCCTAAAATCAAATGTTTGCACTGTAGTCGGTGTTATTTGGATGCACTGTGTTTTAAAAAGCTCAGGTGGCTGTGGTCTGCCACCTGTCGCCTTGTATTAGTTAGGGATCCGGGCATCTGATGGACAGTGTTGCGGTGAGTCTGGGCACTGGGGCGGTTAGCTTAGCGAGACAGCAGAGGACAGCACGGATGTCGTGGCAAGCTCATTTGTCCCTCAGGGACTCTAGTTGGTAGTCATCTTAGATTATAAAACAGGGCTTGGGAAGCGTTGAGGATTTTTTTTAGTTTGGACTGTGGCCTTCAATCTCATCCAGCATTTGGCCTTGTTTGATCAGACAGATCTGTTTGTACGAGCACGCCGGGGTTGTGTTCGGGTAGTTCTGCGTTGATTCATCGAGTGTACCAAGAAAGGATCCCGGTTTTCCCCTTCAGCACTTTCGATTCGGTGCAGAACGAGCCAGGGCCCTTCCGTCACCTAGGCCCATCACTGGAGTTCATTGGCTTTTTATGCATCAAAGGCCTGCACCGTTGCGATTTTAAACGACATTCCCCCAAATAAATCCCAGTACTTTCCCGCATTCGGCTCGTTTGCGGGAGGGGAGCACTTAGTGACAGATCGGGGTTGGGATCTCCAGACGTTGCGGTGATGACTCTGGAGTCCATGATGGCCTGTTGCATGAGTGAAGAGGCGAAGGAGTCCAAGAGAATCAACGCCGAGATCGACAAGCAGCTCCGGAGAGACAAACGAGATGCGAGACGAGAGCTTAAACTTCTGCTGTTGGGTGAGTTTATAACATAACATGACAGTCGATTTACCCATTTGAGCACGTGCAATATGTTAGCAACGCAAAAGTAATGGGTTTATATCCTTGGAATCTGTATTATGCATTAACAGAAATGTAGATGAATGTATAAAGATTTTTGTCTTTCCATTTTTCATGCGATGTGTGTAATGCCATGCTTATAGATTCAGAAGTCTTTCTTGTAATAACGTCTCTGTATGTTTTGCTGTATATCATCTGTTTTTATTACGTGATCTACGTGTGTATTTGTGACACTATTGGATATGAAACCACACAGTCTTGTCCACATCCTCAAATTGCTCTTGTAATTTGTAAGTCCTAATGAGGATGAGAGATTCATAAGTAATTTGTACAGTAAAGTACGGTAAGAGTGGAGAGCTATCACATTTACATCCTATAGATCTTCACATTGTTTCTAGAGTAAATAGATGCTGTTACTGTAAAAATAATTTAATCAAAGGCTTAATTTGAAACCTAAGGTTGCAAGATCTGTTTAGGACCTTGTTTGCGTTCCAATTTTTCTTTGCTTGTTAAAGTCAACGAAAGCCCTGATAAAAGCAAGAGAGGCTTGTGTTGTCTCTGACCATAATTTGACGCAAGAATACACAGCGACAAGGAGTCAGGTGAGGTATGGAAAATGAAAGTTATTCTTACCAGATTGTGGTTTTACAAGCTGATCGTGTTCCCAAAAATGGTAGAGATGGTTAATGGCAGCTGTTATGCATAGATGCGTGCAGACAGTGTTATAGTTTATCAAAAGTCGTGCAGATCCACTATACTGGTCTGAGAGGGTCCTCAGATCGCGTGGATGGTACGGACATGATCACGGGGCTGTTTTGTTCGGACTGACCTGTTTAGGGCCACATAAAATGCATGTCCCGAAAATGCTCAGGCCTAGCCGCGTGCAACACAAGCAGCCTTTGTGCAAAGATTCGCAGAGGAAAGACACCAATAAGATACGCTTCAGTGAAGGAAGAGGGCATTGCATAACCTGCAATCTCTGTTAGGCTTCTGCGCCTGGTTTCGTGGACTCAACTGCTCGGTCCGAAAACATGGAGGAGGAAGTTTTTGTAGACTGGGTTTGCGCGTTCCCTAAAAACGTACACGAAATGTGTCTTTGAGACAACGTTCAATGAAAATTTCGGTCATCATTTACTCACCCTCACTTAATTTTTAAAAATTTCTTCTACAGAGCACAAAAGGAAGAATGATGGTAATAGAAGGTCCCAATTAACATGCACGGGTTTAGTGTCCATACAATAGAAGGGAATGGGGTCCAAAAGTTTATGTTTACCACATTCTTCAAAATATCTTTTTTTTGCGCAGAGGAACGAAAGTCATATAGTTTTAAAATGACCATACTTGGGAACAAAATGTGTGTATAATGCAATGTAAGGTGCTTCGGACAAAAATGTCTGCCAAATTCATCGGGCCATAGATGGTTTAAATTGTATGACGGCAAGGAATTAATGCCACCATTTTTAGTTTCGGGGAACTGTTTCTTTAAACAATCTAAAGGTTATTGAGTTCAACTTCTATAAATGTATCGCCACTCTCATGTTCATATTTACTAGGCTTAATCTATCCCTTTCTGTAACCGGTTGTATTACATAAACGCCACACAAGGAAACTGGGGAAGGTAAACGCAAATGAGCCAAATTATACAGTGATAGTTCACCCAAAATGAAGTTTGTCATTTACACAAAACACAAGATATTTTTAAAGAATGTTGGAAAACAGACAACATCGGACCCCATTGAATTCTACTGTAGGGACACAAAACCACATGGACATTTCTCAAATGATCTTTTGTGTTCCACTGGTTTTAAATGACATGAGGGTGAATAAATGACATAATTTATCTTTTGAGTGAACTATCCCTTTAAGACCGTAGATGAAATCTTTGCATATAAGCACTATTTCGTTGGTTTTTTGGTTGAGGAACTGAAGATACTGCATGATTGAGGTTGGGAGAGCAAGAGAGTGAGAGAGTGTGTGTGTTGGCGTTCTCTGCTGGAGGGACTTGAGCCGAGGGCAACCGCTCTTCATTTTCAGCCCACACTTCTGCTACACACATGAATGCACGCTGTTGCTGTGTCACATGATCCGGATGCAGAGATCCAGAGAACGGTGGAAAGAAAGAAAGCCACAGGATCTGTGCCATCACTGACTCGAACGCCTTATTGTTTCAAGCCGCTTCTTTCTGGAGCAGGCAAGTCTGAATGACAACCCGGACTTCCAGGTTTCGTTTCACGCCACAGAGGCTCCTCTGGCCAATATTTACCTAGCCGAGTCGAAAGTATATAGCATGGAGCGTATAACACCTGAGTGTTGCGGAGGTGCGCGATGACTCACAAAGATTGTAGAGAATGTTTGTTTTTTTGGACACACCTAGCACAAAGCTGACAGTGTTCTCATGAAACCAACGTGTACAGCCTGTTTTCACTTCGCTTTACCGTGTTTAGTCAAGTTTGTGTAAAACTGTTCATCTTCATTTCTAGTTATGCAATGCAAAACGTGGCCGAAAAGTTTTCGGTTCAATTTCAATCTCTGTGCTTCACTTAAGCAAAGCAATCAGTTCATTGTGGTTGTGTTTATGAAACGCCAGGTTTACGTTTGCAACCACATGACGATAAGGTTAACGTATTTGCATTTGGGTTAAAAACCATGCAAATACAGCCGTTAATATCCACCTCATGATTTCCATGTCCAAACCAAAGAGCAGTAGTTGCATAGACGGCATAACCCGTTTATTCAACAGCAATCTGGGATCAGGTTTATTCCTGTGAAATACGAAGCGGAAGTAGCTGGTTTTCTTTGCAAACAAAAACAAACAATAGTCTTACTGCAAAAACGCAATGATATTTGTTTTGTGGTTTTATTGATTGACTATTTCTGGTGACATCTCTGTGGTTTTGTTTTACAGTGGTGACTTTCGATGGTATGACTCTAAAATGAAACTTCGAGTATTCAAAGCATTGCTTTACAGTGAGATTACAATCTTGTGTCTGTTAGAAAGGCGGAAGCTTTGTCTGACTCTTGATTCCAGATCTCCAGAATGTGTGTTTAGCAGGCACCCACACACAGCTTATATCCTGAAAAGGGAACATTGGTTAATATGAGACGATTTTCCGCGGGTATCCACCATCTTGAAGATGTGGAGCTGGAATTTTTGAGCGAACCAGGGTAACAGCATTGTGAAGATAATCAGCTGTAGGGGTGGGCCAATATCGATCTGGCGATGTATCGTCGTCGTCCTTCTCCGTGCGATATGAGAACGTTGACCAGAAATTCTCCGTCAATGACGAAGCAGCACATTCAAAACCGAACATCAGCTAAAAGTTACTTGCAAGTGAATAAATGATAACAAAACAGAGTTTAATACTGACTGGACATATTATTATAAACATTTGTCTATAATTATTGTTTTGTGTCTCACAAAAGAAACATTAAATATGTAAATGACTTAAATGTTATTGGGTATTCAGTTCAGAGAATAAAAACATGTACATAGCGATGATGTCACAAACATGCTAATTAGCATGTAACTTCACCTTGCCCTAAAGTGAAGGGTGAAAATAGATTATGACAGATTTTTTATGAGCCAGACAATGAAAAGTCTAGCCTCTGTTTAAAACCAAACACAGCAGAAGTTAACTGAGTCAGGTGTGTGTGTTCGATTCAACCTCTATATATTTATGTACGGCGGATCAATTATATTGTACTTTTTTTTGGCAATTATTTTAGACTCTGAATTTTAGGGCTGTTTGTGCTTATATTTAACCTACTCAAATGTTTAAAAGTATAATGTTTGCAATCTGAATTGCAAAAGTTATAGGAGTTGAACTATAAGCGACTTAAGCTAGTTATAGGAGTTAAGCCACTTTATATATCTTAATTTGACAATGCTGATCATTTCTAACAGCAAAAATGTGCCTGACTTTAGGCTTTTATGTGAAGTCTCCTAGTGCTTGTGCAAACGTCAATCTTTGTTAGATTTTCCATACTACTATGACGAGGGAAATGACAGCGGACAGATTGGGTCAGACAGGTCAAATTAATTAACAGGTAGTTTTGCCTTTTTATATTGTACCCGAGTTGGATAATAAAACAAGCTGATTGACTAGGAGACATTTGCAAGCAGGACTTAAAAGAACGTTTCATAGAAGTGTTTTTAGAGGTATGCGCACACACACACACAATATCAGTTTATTACACCGAACAGCTTCCTCTAAGGAAGCTCTCTCCCCTTTTTTGGCATAATCCTGTGGGCGGAGGTTATTAAAAACACTCAGAATAGTGACATCATTTCGAGACGTGAACTAGTACCGCCGTGTATCTACGTCACTAGACATAGTCCCCGCCTACGTTTTGCTGGGACTACTTCAAAAACTTCACTCTCCTCACCAAAACACTGTCGCGGGTTCGTGATGAGTGTGTTTCATGCCTTTGAATACTTTCAACATTTATGAACTTAATAGAATGTGTTATGAAATTGATGAGCAAAAGCACAACATGCATGTTCTCACACTGGGAGTTTTTGTGACAAGAGTTGTCACTTGCCACTGAGAAATATACAGTCGTAGTGGAGTTTGTTGTGGATTAACAACAGACTACACCATCTGACCAATCGCATGACACAAGGCTAGCGGATAGGATGGGTCATAGACGGATGAATAGTGAAACGAATCATTTAAGAGTCAGACAAGATGTATGGTAAGAAGAATAGCTGCCTATTATTGAGACATAAGTGTTTTTACACACAAACTTGTTGTTGGACACTCCATAAACCAAAGGAGGACCTTGAAAATCATATGCTACTTACTCTTTAAACGGGACCGTTGTACCCGCTTGCTTCGCTTAACGCTACAAATGGGAAATCACTTCTTCTTCGCAAGTCAGAATGCAAACACAGGAAGTTATGCCGTGTCGTCACAAGCAACCACTGTTTAGAGCAACAAAGTAATGACAACTTGCTAGGAGTATGTTTGCTGTTTGGCAGTATTTCAGAGTGGAACAACCAGCCAATAAAACTGCGACTTTGGAAAAAAAAATATGTCTGAGAATAAAAATACTATAGTTTACTGTATGTATTTGTTTGTTTTGTAAAGGGATATGTCTGAAGCACACCATGAAGTAATTCTATCAATTCACACAGGGCTTGTAGGATATACTAGAGGTCGACTGATAGTCGATATCGATTATTTCAGTTCAAGTTGACCGATAACCAATATTTTGAACCAATATATATGTCAGGTGTAAAGATGAAAAATATGTTCAAAATTAAGAATAACAAGAGCTCTGACAAAAACTTTGCCCAAAAAACATGCGTACTACACGTTTACTATGGTAACACCATGGTAAACATTATCGAAATAACTAGGCAATAGTTCAATCAACATATTTAACAATGATTATTGCTGTTTTGTTGTGCCATTGTTTGGGGCTGGCGCGGATCATGTGAAATAGAGGGTTCTGCGCAAGGATGTGATCACATAACAAGCTGATGCGGCAGAAACTGCACCTGTCTTTATATAGTTAGGGTTAGTACTAGTGGTGGGCCGTTATCGGCGTTAACGTGCTGCGTTAACGTGAGACTCTTATTGTGCGATAAAGGTTACTTGCACTGTAGAGGGCGAGAACGAGATTTTTCAACTCGCGTGATTCGCGTCATTCGCGCTCCATAAACTCTTTGGATAAAAGCGTCTGCTTAATGACTAAATGTAAATGTACTGTAGGAGCTCTTCCAGTCTCAAGTACCACCTAAACGCAAAGCATCCCTTAGCTAATGCGGAAGTAAACACAAGTACATCTTATTGACCATAATTTAATTTACATCACATATTATCATAGTAGAACAGCTTTCTCGCGCAGTTTGTGATGCATTTTGGAAACAGGAGATGAGCCCCTGGTCTAATGCGCCACCTGGCTTGAGAAACCGTTCTCAAAGACTTACTTTTAGTCATTATTTGGGTAGCACACATATTCTGAATGCCTTCGGAAGAATTCAAATGAGCCATTTTAATCTAGATTAATCTAGATTAATTCCAAGATTAATCTAGATTAATTCCAAGATTAATCTAGATTAAAAAAATTAATCTATGCCCACCATTAGTTAGTACATAGTATATAATATTAATATTAGTTGGATCATTTAAAATTAGACACTTCAAGTTTTCTTAAGACATATGCTTTACGTTTCTGAGATGATTACTCGCAGAGTTTTAAATCTGTTTTAATGACGCGTTTCAGAAAAATGAACGTGCAGAGAGACAGCTGAAAGCAAACTCTGTATATTTATATTCTTTCACAAAAGCAAAACATTCTGTACATAATGAGTACACGCAAATAAAAGTACACCAATCACAGTTTCGTATCATTTCTAGTCTTATTTGTATGACCAAAATTACTTTTCTTCTGGCCGCGTTAAGACAAAAAGGAAAAAGACAGATCTGAAGACACTGACAACCGTCTGTGCTTACGTGTATACGCCCCAAGACGGGCATGATAGCATGTGTTTCTGAACATTTATGCGAAATAAGTTGCTTGAATGCCACCTGAAGATCGTCTTTTGATAGTACGCGAGTACATGAAGCTTTAAAATGGTATGTGTTTGTGATTGACTTAAAATAATGTGCAAATGCCTATTCCGTCAACTCATGCGCGATCACTGAAGCCGCTCAAAGAGCAAATGTTTTTTTGTGAATAAGCCCAATACTTCCAGTGCCTTCACCCTCCCGCGTTGATTGGCCGGACTTGTGACTCCCAACAAATCAGATCAGCTGCATCAGAGCCAAAAAGCCCATTTCAAAATTGAATTACTTTATCGGCAAATTGGCTATAAAATGACCGATGTCGATAATCGAAGAAATGCTTTATAGAGCTTGTCAATCGACGTAACGCTGTGTTGAATGTCCTGCCATGTTGGGAGACAGAGTGCTAGTGTGTTAAATGGGTTTTTTATTTTTTTCTTGTTTAAGTAATATATCCATGGTAGGTCGGTCTTGCTGTATTAAAAACTACAATACCATTACATGGGGTCGTTCTGGGAAAGGCCCTGGTAGTTTCACTTTCTCCATATATCATACAAAACAAGTAACGGTACATCTAAATAAAAATGTAACAGCGGAGTATGAGCCTCCCAAGATGGCGGAGCAGCAACATAAAACACACGGTGTGACGTCAGCTTCACATTCTCTATATCGACATCGATAATCGGCCAGTTCGATAATCGGTCGCCCCTAGTATATACAGCTGTATAAAGATACACACCCAGGTATCGGATAAGTACTTGGTATCGACCGATACCCTGAGCTTAGGTATGAACCAGAAGTTAACTTCGGGCCAGCCGCATGCGTCCCATGAAACCATCTATACAAACCCTCAGCGTATGCTCATTGCCTCTAGCAAAAGTATAAATGACAAATTTGATAATGACCGCATATCTGCTCAAGGGTCGACATGTTTGATGGTGAAAGGAGAGCAGCGCTTGATAATGTATGGCTTCTCTTTGAATCATTGCTGTGTGTTAAATGCTGTAAAAATGTTGTCATGGCAACTGCCTTCACCGCACTGATCATAGGATGGATCCTGTCTCCCTGTGGCCTTCCCTGATAAAGAGACAGAGGAAATGGAGTTTGAGCCGGAGTTGGGCAACCTGACCGCACTGGTTTCTTCCCGTGCCGTGCAGTTCTTTTTTATTGTGTGTGTGTGTGTGTCTGTGTGTGTGGGGCAACAAGTAAAAAATGATTTTCTAATGCTTATGTTGTGAAACAAAAAGCAACAGCATGCATAATTTTGTTTATAGAGAGCTATATAATGACAATAAAGGCTGTAAATTATTCAATTCAATAACATAATCTGCATGGGCTGTAAAAAATGATGTAGCCAGGAATATCATTGCATACTTTGTTGATAACCAGTCAGGTTCTATTAGATAAAAATAAGCCCTGCCCTACATACTTTTCCATTGAATGTGGTTTCAGTTGGAATAGCATTACGTTACAGACTTCAAATTATGACACTTTAAGATTAAATATTTGAAAATGCATTTGTTATATACTCGTTTAATACAATGAATATACAATAAATTAATGTAAAGTTAAGGTTGCGTCGCATTATGTTTGTTTATGTTGTTGCTGATGAAATGTTATAATTTTTTATCAATATGCCCGTCTATTATTTTGTGAGGTTGAAGACCAAGTCCCAAATTTTGGAACGTTTTGGAAAGTTTACAAATTTCAAGGGTTTGCACTTGTTTTTCTTACAGTAACCCATATACAGTTTCTGTTCTTTTGTTTTCCTTCACCACTTAACATTGTCTTAACTAAAACCCTGTGTGTTTGTTAGAAGCATAATGATCTAATAAAGAAAACAACCTGATATCCAGGTGTTGCTGTAATCCTCAGTTTCGGTTCGATTTCTGTGGGGCAACAGTGCTTTTGTAATGTTGCAGGAAGGTGCAGTTATTTGGCAAGATGAGGGAGCCGGTGGATAGCAGCGGTTTACAGCAAGCAGGCTGTTTTAGAGAATTCCTCTGATGGCAAACCACTGGAAATGCAGAGAGACCAGAAGGGTTTGAGAAACAGGAAAAGTAGAGTGAAGCAGCAAATGGAGTCTGAAAGAGTCGAACCAACATCTTCTAAATGAGCTCAATGTGACATGTGGACTAACCAATTGGCTTCTAAAAAGTGATGTAATAAAGATTAATTCAGTTTAGAATGATTAGGTCTCTGTGTTGTAATGAAATCCAGAGCAAGAGCGTTTAAAGACTTGACATTCATATTTGTCTTTACCAAACTTTTACTATGTTATATATTGTTCCCTTAACTCAAAAAGGTTTGTATGTACCTACACAAGAATAAGACCTTTGTTTTGAATTCAGTCTCCTTTGTTTATTTGAATAAATTGACAGTTGTCAAGGATGTCAGTTTTGAAATTTAATTTACAACGATTAAAACCTGCGTAACTGGTTATTATAGCTTTCAAAGCATGACTTTCCTGTCATATGTTGACACAGAATTATTAAGAACTTGATGATTTAGAAAACTGGAATGGCTTCCCCTCTCGGAGACCTCCCATTTTCCAGAGAAATTGAACTCGAGGGATGATTTAAATATTTTTACTCTCATAACATGTTTCATAATTGTATGGTGTCTAACGTAATTCTATCGTCCTATGGTTTGATATAGGGCTGTACACTTTTACTTTTAAAAGTGATAGTTCATTCCAAAATGAAAATGTCACCATGTACTCATAGCCTACTCATTTCAAACATGCATGACTTTCTTTTGCATAGTAAAAAAAAGTTGGTAACCGAACAACTCCTGCAATCATTCACTTCTATTGAATGGATAAAAAACCATTGCAAGTGAATGGGGGCCAGTTAACAACATTCTTCAAAATATCTTCAACAGATTTAAAATTACATTGTGGGTGAGCTATCCCATTAATCACGATTTATCCCTTAAATTCTTGTTTTTGTAAAATTCCAGGCACAGGCGAGAGTGGCAAGAGCACGTTCATCAAACAGATGCGCATTATTCACGGCACGGGCTACACCGATGAGGACAAGCGTGGCTTCACCAAACTCGTCTACCAGAACATCTTCACCTCAATGCAGTCCATGATCCGCGCCACCGAGCACCTCAAAATCCCCTTCAAATATGAAGACAACAAGGTGAGAATCTCCGGCAATCACCGTGCCGCAGTCATCACCACACCAATGCCCGTCAAAACTCAGAACTCAGTAAATCAAACTCCGATAGGTCATAAACACGGCTATAAAAAGTGCAACTAGCCCGCTTGTAAATTTTATTGCCGTCACACCGCAGATAGCTGCCGGCCTCCTGCGCACGGTTAATTATTCTCAAGTTTTAGTTTCAAATACCAGTTCTTATGTATTTATGTATTATCTTATATATTTCTTGAATAGTAACTAGAGAGTTTCTTGAAATTGTGATATCATGCAGTAAAGATATAAACTGACTGCACATTTATCGACAGGCCAATGCTCTGGTGGTGCGCGAGGTGGACGTTGAGATGGTTTGCTCATTTGAGCAGCCCTACATCAATGCAATAAAGACGCTATGGGCGGATCCAGGCATTCAGGAAGCCTATGACCGTAGGAGAGAGTACCAGCTCTCCGATTCCACTAAATAGTAAGTGTTTCCATCAGTAGACATTTACTCTTTCACTTAATTGCTTTGAATTATTGAGTTGTCTTCGATTATGAATCTTTTTTTTTTTTTATTTAGTTTTATTATTGTGATGTGATATCTTTATGGTTTTATATATTTAAAACACTTTAAAATTAAATAATTATTGTAAGAATGTAGTACTTTACTCACACGGAATCTACACCTACACCAAAAATGGTCACCTTTGTCCTCATGTTAGTCTGAAACCATTATTATGACTTTATTTTGCAGATCACAAAAGAAGATACTTTGAGGAACATTAGTAACTGAACAGCATTGGCCCTCATTGACTTCCATTATATGGACATTAAACCACATTTCTCAAAATATCTTCTTTTGTGTTCCACACAGGAAAGAGTCGTATACAGGTTAAGAATGACATGAATTCATAATGAATTTAGAATTCAGATATTTTGAAGAATGTGTGTAACCCAACAGTTCTGGGGATCTTCTGACCTCCATAGTAGGAACAACTACTACTCTGGAAATCAATGGTGCCCCAGAGTTCTTTGTTTCCTACATTCTTCGAAATGTCGTCTTTTGTGTTCAATAAAACTAAGAAATGTATATAGATTTGGAACAGCGTGAGGGTGAGAAAATGACAGTTTCATTTTTTGGTGAATCATCCCTTTAATGCAGATTATATCAATGCACCCAAAGCATGAATCTCTTAAAAGAAAGTTATCTAGTTCCGTGTGGGTCTAATTGTCATTCTCTTATGTAGATGTGTACATGGTTCTGTCTTCTCACCCGTTCATCCCACAGTTACCTTAACGATTTAGAGCGTATATCTACTCCAGGATACATGCCCACCCAACAGGATGTGCTGAGGGTACGAGTGCCAACAACTGGCATCATAGAATATCCCTTTGATCTGGAGAATATAATCTTCAGGTATCGCCGATCCACGACACCATCCCCTCGCCGCTGTCTCCTGACCTTTACGCTGCCGCTCAAACAGCACTGCTCGCATTCTCAGACCCAGCCGGACTGCTGCTGTTGGGCCAGGGTCTGATCTGTTAAAGGGACAGTTCATCCCCCAAAAACTTTTTTTTCATTTACTCACTCTCTCATGATGTTTCAAGGTTAAATGAAAGGGTTCAAGTCCTGCGACACAAAAGGAGATGTTAAGCAGAATAGCAGAATTGGTTTCCATAAAATGAAGTGGAATAGGGACCTGGGACCAGCCATGCTGGTCACCATTCACTTTCATTGTATTTGTAAATCAATCTCGGATGTTCTGCAAAATGTCACTTTTGTTACGAGTAATTATAACCAAAGTTTTATGTTTGGTTGAACGTTCCTTTTCAAAGTTAGTAGTCAACAGGAAGCTTTCAGGCTCTTGTCAAAGTTCTGCTGCTATGCTTTATTGCTCTTTCTTTCTCTCATCTTTCCTTGTCTCTAGCTATCTAACCGATTTGGAGCGTATCGCAGAGCCATCGTATCTGCCGACTCAGCAAGACGTGCTTAGGGTTCGCATCCCAACCACAGGGATTATCGAATATCCCTTCGACTTGCAAAGCATCATTTTCAGGTAGAACAATGGCGTAGATGGGTCCTCCCCCCAGTTTATTTTCTTTACTCATCTTCATTGTGCATGTTGTTTATATGTCAATTTGGTCCGGTCATGTGAAAAAGGTTTAAATTGTTTCATTTTCTCCTGTTCAAAGTTTATTCACTTCTTTGTAATACTGAAAATGTTTTACGAACTAACCGCTTCCCATTCTTGAATATATTATCACTTAGATGGGGTTGTTTTAAAGTATGAAGAAGCCGTTGGACTTCTTTATTGTAGTTACATCATTGGCAGTCTTAAACGTTGCCGTTCCTTCAAAATATCCAGGACAGGACACACTTTTACCCATCAAACATTTCAACTCGAGCTACAAGCCAAATGCATTCCTCACAAAAGAACAGAACCACACAGGCGGCGGTTTGAGCTCAGGAGGGGAACGTTTACAAAGCGTATCGCCGTCGGTAAAACCCCCTCCCAGTTAGAGCCGAGATGAGAGCGAACGCTTCGAAACAGAGGTGATCACAAAAGCCTGCACATCGATTCGAAGCCAGCGTGTCAAAATCCTCCTACGCACCCTGGCGCTAGAAATAACCGTGCTTACAACGTGATTTGACTTGAAAGGTTCCCTTCACGCTAGATGTTTATTACCTATTTTTTTCTAATGTCTGTCCAGTAGGGTCACATTCCCACCTGAGGCACTTGTGGCACGTAATGGATCAAAGTGCATTACGAAATTCAAATTGAAGTATTTCGGTCAGGAAAGATTTCGGCGCGGTTATAAGCTCAACACCTCGACCTCCTGTAAGAATGTTAAATCGTCTTTCTCTCCGATTCCTTGTCTTCTGGAATTAAACGGCTTATCTTGGTAAGTAGGTCAGTTATACCTCCTGCAGGAATGGAGACTGGCTGAAGGGGCTTTATTTTAGGTTGGAGCTCCTGAAGGAGGCCATCTATCAACGCCGTACGCACGGTCACCAGAGACTGAGCGAGCTAGGCTGCGTTGCCTACATAAAATTAAAACGGTGCTCTTGTTTTCCATGCGGAGACAAGCGTGCAGGTGTAGTAAAAAAAATCTATTATAAAACAGCTGAGAATTGTATGTCACTACTCCCGTCTGTTTTAGCTGGATCCTCTAGTGAATTTGTTGCCGTATTTTTATTAATTTAGGAACTGCGAGTTTAGTCCGCTTTGTGGGAGATGCCGAGCTCGAAATAGGCCATGTCCTCGCGACCTCGTTTTATTTTGAGGCCCGTTTATAACAAGAATGAAACAAATTGATAGTGAAAGGAATATTCATCCCAATATTGAAATAAAAGTATGGAGATAAAAGTACTATTGGGGTTGTAATGGGAATTATTATACAGGGCTGTCAAACGACTAATCGCGATAAAACTCGTTTTAGAAAAACGTTTAGATAAAATATGTCTGTGTACTGTACATATTTGTAATAATAAGCACATTCACATACATTAATATATTTCAGATTTATAAAAGAAAACAAAAAATAACAAACTTGTATATATAATTACTACGATGTAAATGTATAGTGTAATGCAATTTTAAAACGCATTGGATTTAAGAGGCAAATGCATAAATGTTAATGTGAAAACAGGATTACAGAATAATCTTCATGTGGTTATCTATCCTAGAAACTTTTGCAGACCATTGACTATTCTGATTTTGTTCACTGAATTATATGAAATACAAATTGTAATAACTATTGTTATAGTTATATATGTAACTGTATAGCGTTGGGGGGGGTCACATCATTGTCACTTTTTTTCACCCCGATGAGTTTGCATTCCTGATTAGTATACCTTCTAAAAACGTCTAATGTAAAAACTGTTTGTGTTTCTTTACCAATAAGTTCGACAGTTATCCACACGAGACGTCCAACCACCACTTTCAGACATCGAATTATCTTCGTACAAAAAGGCATCAAGAATATTTGTTTTCATTGAAGTGCTGAATATTTGTTTCTCTGTGTGAATGGGGATTCAATGCTTCATTAAAAACATTTGAATATTCTCATGATTCATAGATAAAGACCCATCTTGTACATTGTGTATCTGTTTTCCCATCTGTCCCGAGACTTGTCTAATGCTGCGCCAAAGTCTGCGAGTGCTGTTTTACTTCCTCCTTCACTCGATTTCATCCGTAATGGATGTTTTTCCATTTATCTTTGCATGGATGTTACTAACCTCACAGTCTGATACAGCACTGTTCTTTAATTGTTTTTGACATGTCTTATATCCTTAATATAAATATACATATACATTTTTCAACAACAATAGCAGATAATTGAATGATAGGCAAGGCAATAACTACTGATGAACAATATTATCATTTGGATTTTTGTAATTGAAGATTCATATAATTAAATCCGTTGTTAATAGATTCATTGACATTGATTCATAGACTGAATGAACTCAAGTTTAAATGCATTTTACACAGCTATTAAAACACTCCTTAAAAAAAGGCGGAATATGTTTGACAGGCTCTTAATGAAACCTAATTGACAAATAAATGCGACATTCAAATAAAAAATCATTTTATAAAATTATTTGGATTCATTGCCAGCGAATGTCATGAATATTTGATATCATTTAAGACTAATTGCATGTGTATATTCCCATCTTAATAGTTCTTGATATCTGTATTCTGAGCTTGTTTTAAAGCTGCTCTTGTTTCGTTGTCATTAGTCCGGTGCTATAATCCTAACAGAGGATACATGATAAACATGCACCGGCCCGACTTAAAGGGGTGATATGACACGGCTGAAACGAATATAATGGTTTGTTTTAGATGTAATGCAATGACACTGTGTTTTACACATACCGTGCATGTTTGTATCTCCTCTTTGGCCCGCCTTTCTAAAACTGATTTTTTTTTTACAAAGCTCATCGCTCTGAAAAGCGAGGCGTGCAATGATTGGCCGGTTAACCAGTGCCTATTGATTGGTCGAATAATGCAAGCGTGTGAAGGAAATGTAACGCCTCTTACCATATTTGGAACATCAGGTTCCAACGCAATTTTACTGACACGCCCACCTTACTTGCGGTTACATTTGGGCGGTCTAAGTGGAGTCATACCACAAACTGACGTGATTTGCGGGGGTGTGGCTACACGAGGCATTCAGGGCAGGTCTGGGTGAACATTCTTTTGTTTTGACATTTTAAAATTGTACATGTCTAATACATGCATGGGCAACCATATGACCCCTTTAATACGCCCATGTCAGCTCGAATTCATTCCCGATGTAATGAGATTTACCTCATGATTTTCCTGGCAATATGTTAATATAATTAAATCTGACATGTGATTTTTGAGAAACGAATGAAAAAGTGGTTTTGGGATTCTTGAGTATAATACTGATGGTGGCCTGCAAGGCTGCTTGATTTAATTTGTGATTGGTTATAAATCCGCTCTGTCAAAACTGTGTCTTCCACAATTAAACTGCGCAACCAAATGTTTCATTACAAAAAGTACAAATGTTACGATAAAGTAGTTTTATTCGTTTCATAACTCTTTGGAACACCTAAATGATGTTCAATAATACTCAACAAGTCATAACTTGTGTAAATGTAATAAAATAGGACATGGCCACTTATACCTTCTTCCTTTCGTCTCAGGATGGTAGACGTTGGTGGACAGCGATCAGAGCGCAGGAAGTGGATCCACTGCTTCGAGAACGTCACGTCCATCATGTTCCTGGTTGCCTTGAGCGAATACGACCAGGTCCTTGTGGAGTCTGACAATGAGGTAAATGTAAACCTTTCAAACTGGTTTGATGACATAGATTTGAGAGTTGGCCCAGATATAGAAAATTTAATTTATTCACGTAAGCTAATAGCTATTAGCTATATTATGTAGTGTAGTTAGATTATCAATGTGATAAATGGAATACTTAATAATATTTTGATTTTTATCAATTCGGTGGTTACAGTTTTGCTCAGTGGACTGAACACTTGGTATGTGAAGATTAGTTTGTAGATATTGCAGTTTATATACGTATTAGATATACGTATTAGAACATTTCGTGTCTTAAAAACATGAAATATTGTATCATGGTATTACAAAAGATGGGAGCGCATTTTATTGTTTTTTTGTGCCTTTCTCTAATGGGAGAAAATAATGGTTCTCTAATGTTCAAGTTTGTGGTATATCTAGCTAGTTCATAACTTAGTTATACGTTCATAAATGCTGTTTAAAAACCTGTTTCCTAATAGATGTGGCCTGTGCTAATGACTATAGAACCCCATTAGCTTCAGTGTAAACTCCATTATGCATCATTATGGATGTCTTGTGATAAATCCTACAGAACCGAATGGAGGAGAGCAAAGCGTTGTTTCGCACAATCATCACGTACCCCTGGTTCCAGAACTCTTCAGTCATTCTGTTTCTCAACAAGAAGGATTTGCTGGAGGAAAAGATAATGTACTCGCACCTGGTGGACTATTTCCCAGAATTTGACGGTAAAGCCTCAAACATTTTAAGTCTACAGTGACACCATGTGGTAGATGTGTGAAGTACATTCTTTGGTGAAATAGAATTTTCATGATGGAGATGACACTTCCTGTTTGTTAGACCCCCAATTTACAGGGTTACTAGCATTAAAGTCTCTTATTTTTATTTTTTGCCATTAGTTTTGCGGTAAAATGTCACAACCTACATCAGCTTTTTAACTGTATACATGTATATAAATGATCAGTGGATTCAGTATATGCCCACCAAATGTGTCCCAACAATCTCACTTCTTATTATTTGGATTGTTATATTATGGATTTATTAATTTTACAATTATATATTTTGTATGTATTCATGATATATTGTTTGTATTTGGACTGAGGGTGCACAATATATTGAACGTATTGTATTTTATACAATAACATAGGTTTCTCTTTTTTTACATTTTTAAAATTAAGTTTATTCATTTAGGTCAAATAGACTTTACAAACTTGATGCATATCATATTATACAGCAACTTCTGTAGCCCTTTGGATTTCAATAATCTTAAATGTATAACTACTTCATTACTCATGTCTACCAACTCTCAGGTCCACAAAGGGATGCCCAGGCAGGCCGCGAGTTCATCCTGAAGATGTTCGTGGACCTCAACCCAGACAGCGACAAGATCATCTACTCGCACTTCACTTGCGCCACTGACACCGAAAACATCCGCTTCGTCTTTGCCGCCGTCAAGGACACCATCCTGCAGCACAACCTCAAAGAGTATAACCTTGTGTGAGAAAGAGAGAGAGACACCTGCAGCCCACGTACGGCCGAAAGCACTACACACCTCTACGTATTACACACGCAGAAACACACACGCACAGGAAATGTAACCCGACTGTGCGGACACACCTTCACTCCATTAGGCACTGGATTTTCACGTTCACAACCCTTTTATTTGCCTGTTTATCTTTTTGCTTGAGTGTCGACACCTGCGTACTTCAGTTGATAGCTTCACCGTCCGCTCCTCATTGGTCCGTCTTGGTCATACGTGAGGGCTGGACCGCTAATCTGGTGCCTAGTAATTAAGAGGCACATTTGTTTGCGAGCTAGATGGGCTGTAGGTGAGCTCTACCTGAGGTATGAACTTTACCAATATGCTTTGGGTGGAGATTTTTGAAGGACAGATGATGCGGTTGGTCACACGTCTAAACTTCACCTTGCATCACTGAATTTCACTAGGTGTCAGTTTTGTAACACTATAGGAGGTGGAGGTGACTGACCGATTTGATTTTAATACTATGTAAGGGGTTGATGTGTACAATTTCATGTTGTTCCATCAGTACTGGAGAAAAGATGGTGCACGTATGACTTTACGACATTTACAAGAAGTTCACGAAAACAACGCCATGGTTTTAGGTGTAATTCTCATTTATGTGAAAATCCTGTTTTTACAACTCTAACAAAGCTCTTTCTTCCCAAAAACCTTTGCCAGAATACATAGTTGAGTCCTTGAATCACTAAATTGATCATTTCTTGCATTCTAATATTTGCCAGTATTGTTTATGATCAGTACTATTAAAGGGATCGAGCTAGTATTCCAATATATTTACGGAAAGATGATTTTGTTTACATGCTTTGTCACAAATCAGTTTTCCAATCTTTGGTCGTCGACCAAATAATCAAATAAAAGGCTTTTCCAGCTAATTCGTTCAAGTTTCTACGCAGTACAACACGAATGTGACATGAACTTAAAAATGTTAACATCAAGCGTTTCAAACACACGTGGAGTACCGCCGTTCTGGGCATGGCATAACAAAAGTGCTACGTTGGGTAAAATCAATTCGTTTTTTTAATGTATGTAATTTATGGACCAGATAATCGGACTCGCTTTTCCATGAGATTGCACTACAGCGTAAGCGGGGATTGAGTCTCTACTGCTGTAAAAATAAAATCCATGGGGAGGGATCTACTTTGCTTTTGGTATTTTACGTAATTGATTGTCACAGTTTTTTGAAATGCTTGAAAATGAGAAGTTCCATTTCACGAACGTCGCTTTATGCAAATAGGAAATTGAGAATTTTATCAGTGGCTGCGTCTCTGCTTGCGTTTTCGTATTTTGAGAGTCCGCTCTCGGTTTCGTAGAACCATATCTTAGTACTCGCTCGAGCTTTTTTGGATTCCATAGCTAGTGCGTTTCACAGCTAGCTTGTTTTGGTCTTTAAAATGTTATTCAGGTGAGTTTTCATACTTTCATTACAAGGGCTAATAATGGGCGAGGCTGACTGAATGAGAAGACTCTATGAGGATTATAGAGCAATAGGTACGGCGGAGGGAGTGTCTGAATCAGGGACAGCGCGTGGTAATGCCCGGGGAGTTGCCATTGCCGTAGGTTCAGTTTGCAATACATCCAGGGAACGCTTTAAAAATCAAAGAAATTGTTGGTTTTGTGAGGCCCCTTTGAATGGAGAATGGAGTCTTTTTAGGAAAATGTATTATGCGTTTAAACCTTTTGGAAGTAAGCTAAGCTTTTGAATGGATGGTCTTCTGCGGAGAACTGTTGGGTCATTCTGTTAGTTGAGGGCTAAACTATTAACCCTTTTCCTTGCGTGTTTTTTTCCACTTAATGGTGTCGCACATTTTTGCCAGGAATGGTTTTTGAGGGCCACAGTGTCTGTAGTGCATATTATTTTAGGCATGTTTATTCATTGGTTTATTGCATACTTTGCGTTTCACTGTTCCAATTTATTGCTCAATTTAAACTCGAAATAGTTTGAGGGATTTGAATATTTGGAGTACCATGGTCTACGTCGAACCGAAATCTAAAATGAATTGTAAAAACGTACTCGATCTGTGAGCAACAACGGTCACTTTTTAGTGAATAGAATTTCTTTTTTTTGTCATTTGAATGTATTTTATGATGTGATATCGGGGCTGTGCAGAACATGGTTTCGAAGGTGTAATGCATAACATTTTTCCAGAGCCACAGCTGTATATATTTGCCATTTTGTTGCATTAAAATAATCTTCTAAGTCTACTTTACATTGATAATGTTTGGAACTTTATAGTACAAATTAATGATTTGCCAACATTGTATTCATTTAACGGAACAATCGTCTCGTGCCAGTCCAGTTAAGCTGCTCATTTTTTCCAAACATCCAAAATTTGCATCCGTAATGAAGGGCGGGGCTTCACGCTGCGTTCGTTATTTACTTGTATGTTTACTTAAATAGAACGGTACTGTTAGTAGTTTAATGCCAACTTTTTCGAACTTGTATTGTAAGTAGATGACAGTTGCGATTTTGAACGTTAGGAAGTTTGTAAATAAAGGCTTGATTTTAAAGGGCTAGGCCTAATCTGAACCTGAGAACTGATTCTTTTTTTTCTTTATGCAGGAAAGAAACACTACAGCCAGTTATTTCCTTCCCATTCAGTATCGCAAAATGTTGTGCAAATGGTTAAAGATAGCTTTGATATTCAAGTTCAGTTCTAAAACATACTGTTATGAGGTGTTTTGTCATTATCAACAGTTCACGGTTGGTGTTTTTTCCTCCCTGGGTCAATGCACTGAACCTACTTTGCAGTAATGGAACTAACTCCACTCGTGTGATGTATCTGTTACTTCAAACTTGTTCCTGGTACTCGGAGAGATACAAACACTAATGAATAGAAACGCCGCTTTCTCTTGAGTCCACACTGATGTGATGGATGTACACAATATGAAGCTATCTCTTACTTTCTGTTTTTCTGATGTTGATGCATTACCTGAACACTTGTATGTAGGACACTTTAATATAATACATTTGTTTTGATAAAACAGGTTAATAATAACTTTTGTGTAGTGGTGTATAAAATCAAAGTATTGTATTACTTTGTAATGTATTTCTCGTTCGGTTGGTTGCTTTTTTGTTTCTTTTTTTAAAAGCATACCAAATGTAAATGATGTACTATATTGAGTGTGCCAATCCCTTTGATTTGTAGAGCCAGACTCTTTACAAGTGCCAATGTTGTGGAAATCATTTAAAAAGGACTTGTGTATTTTCTGGTCCGGTTTTTAAAAACAAATAAACATTAAGTATGTGATTATGGTAAATACGCAACAGGAAAAGGACAATTTTATTCTGTATTTAAGATTCTAGGTGACAAACTGCTGTTTTTAAAAGAAACTTCATTTGAATTGCATGTGTTTGTTTTCAGCGGAGAGGGTGGGGTAAAGGAGATACTGTATTAACGCGAAACCCTGCTGTCGAGGGGCTTGATTCTTCTTCATTTACAGTATTTTAGACATATTTCTCTTTTGTATGTTTCATTTCAACCACTGTTGCCTGAACCTCATTCATACATGAAAATGACTTTCATAGCCTTCTCCTTTAAAGAAAAAATATCCATTTTAAATTGGAATAAAATTTGTTCCTATACTTTTGGGTCCGTGTTGAGCTTAATTTACGTCCTTAGCCTTATGTTTAGGAAGTTATTCTACACAATTCAATAATTCCCGCAAGTAGGTGTTTTCAGATTTTATACTAAATTGATATTTTAATATTAAATGTTGTATTTAAAGTGATTTATTTTTCATTCAAGCTGGTAATTCTCAATTATAATTCATAATTATTTGTATTGCATAGCAAACCCTGAGATTTTACTGGTTAACATTATTAAATGCATTTACTTAATAGTAATGTAGTTTTCAGCATTTATTAGTGTGCTAATGTTAGTACCAATACAATTATTAGTTCTTTGTGCAGTAATGTTAACAGATACAACTTTTTTTCATGTATGAAATGCTGAGATCATTGAAAAGTTTTACCTATACATTTAGTTTAGAATTTAATGCTAGATAGATATCTGCCATCACATGAATCAATTTTAGAAATAATATTTTGTTTTTTTGGGGGAAAATCACATTATGCATATTTAAATGGAACTCCTCAAAAATAAATACATTGTTTCACAAGATCATTATAATAAGATACAAAAAGTTGGATGCACTGGCACCTGGCCGGATTTGCAATTCCACACATCACCACATTTGGTCTATCTATGCAGTAACCAACCTGCATACCCAGAGTCTGTCTCAAATCCTAGTGAGCCGCCTATCTAGACAGCATTATTGGAAATCGAGGTGGTTAAAACACAAAATGCTGTGTGAAGGTTCGAATCGAAAGTTTTGACATGTCAAAACTGTTAAGGGCAGCAAGTAATATGTGAAATTAAACAAATAGTTTTAATAAAAAAATGTTTGTTTTAACAATGTTAATATGGTAAACACGAGATCTCACACGAAAATTACAGTAATGTTAATTAACTTAAACGTTGCCAACATTTTTCGAAAGATCTGTTGTGTAGAAAAAGTCATACAGCTTTGAAATGACAAGAGGGTGGGTAAATGAACTTTTATTTTGAAGGTGAACTATTCTTTAAAGTATTTACTCTAGTAAACTGTAGTAAAATTCCTACATTCAATGCGTTTTGGAACCTGACTATATAGTGAGTATTACCGTATTAACTTCAATTTTATCAACTAGGTAAACACTACAGAATACTGCAGTATACACTAGCATTAATTGTTACTGTATACTAAACTACTATATACTACGGTATCAGTATATGAAGTATAAAGAATGTTAAGCTGCCGTATTTTTTACTATTTTCTAAAAGTCCCTTACGAAAATTATCCATGTGTTTACTACAATTACAATTACCACAAAAGGGTTCCGTTAGTGTAAAATAGATAGCATTTAAATTGCATGCGTTTGTTTTCGGTGATATCTCAAGATGCTGTCTAGGTAGGGCAGGTCACGGGATTTAAAACAGCTCACACCACCCAGACAGCAGGAGCAGCCATCACCTCCCAAAACTCACTTCATCTCGCGCGCACACACCGCCAGTCGATTTCCTCCCATCACGAAGGAGAGCGAAAGCGAGACCTGTCCTATCCGACATAATTCCCGACGTGCCAAAGAAGGAAAACCCACCGAATTCCAGCAAATCGTCTTTAGTTCCGTTTTCCATGCCGAATGCGTGTTAAAGAGCGCGCTCACGTCAGGCTGCTTTATTGCCATAGCAGCAGCTCGAGCTGCCTGTAGCTGGCACAGGAGCTTCAAGCTAGCGACGAAACAAAGACAACACTGACAAATATAAACGTCTGCCGAGCAAACCGCTTCGCTGTTCTTTAAGGAGGAGAAAGCAAGACCCCGAAGACAAAAACTGACATGATGTTTCCACAATCCAGGCACTCGGTGAGTGTATTCGCGGCGTTTGCGCGCTGTGTTGATGTTGTTAGCTGGCTTCAGCTTAGCATTGGCAGAGGACGCATCCGTGGAGCTCCGCGCGAGCCGAAACTTGCCACAAAGATTAAATACGTGTCGTGCTTTGTGGTATTTTGTTGTTGTTTGCATGCAATTTTGACAAAACGAAAACAAACGCGCATTCGTGTGATTGGGAAAATGGGGACAATGTAACGTTAGATGTGTGATTGGAGTCGATGTGAAATTTGTGGGTTAAAATTTGCAAGGCAAATAAATATCCTTAATTATCCAAATTCTGTCAGTGATAAACAAGTATGGTGCTATCTTTCAATAAACCTTTAGGTTGTACGTAGGCTACCTTTCAGCATCGCATGATGCTATGAGATATAAATAATACATTCCTCTCAGCCAGCTGCGAAAAGGACCAATGGCATTTGTGCGTTTATGTGTTACACTATTATCAAATATTAAAATATAAAGGGTTTGGATGAACAGCAAGACCTTTGACAGAAACCTAGGTGTAAATCTAAGGACATATATATTTACATAACGTAAAATGTCCCCTGCAAAGCAGACGTCTGTGGTGCGCGCTACCTCTTGCTCTTTTGGCAAGAAGATAACTAGTGTGCACTGTGCTGTTTAGTATGGGCAGCTATAAACTAATAATATGGATTTGGTTACATAAGTGAGTGTCATTAAAATGTCCTAAATATACTAACCTGGGTATGAAGTGAAAGTGGGTGTATGTGTGGTCAGCCCCTTTGTCTTATGCTTAGTTCAGTGCTTTTACGTGTTCATGTTCATGTCAACATGATGAATCACATTTCTGTTAGTTTCTGTTTCTATTAATGAGCAAACATTATTGATATTTTGATTGGGCCCCCTCATTAAAATGGAATGGCAGGAGACGAGTCTTGTTAGTTTCAGGAGTCTTTATGGCAAATTTGTTATGGCTTGCAAAATAAAGTTTTAAAAAATTTGGCCGGGATTCTTTTATCGTTTAATTCATCCTCGTGTAATTTAAAACCAGTATATGACTCTTTGTTCTGTGGAACACAAAGATATTTTGAGAAATGTCTCGGTTAGGTTGGAGTGCATACAATGGAAGTCAACGGGGGTCAATGTTGTTTGATGACCAACTTTCTTCATAATATCTTTTGTGTTCTTTAGAAGAAAGAAAGTCACACAGGTTTGGAATTACATTAGGATGAATACACGCTAAAATCATTTTCATTTTCAGGTGAACTTTTAAATTAGGTAGTTAAAAGATAAATCCCAGTGTTCAAATTGTCCCTAAAAACCTAGAAATAAAAAACGGTTATTTTCAGCCTTTGTAAAGTCCACTACATATATATATTCCTAGACATTCTACAACTTTCTTTAATGTTTGCCTTATTGCCTAAAAATTGCTCTAATATCCACAAAGTAAATAAAAAAAATCTTTAAATATGTTAAAAGAAACATAATTTGCAATTTTACACAGAGACAGCAAAAGTCTTGAAATGTACAGTGAGTCACACGGGAAACACGTTTGCGCCTATTCGATTCTTGAGTGGGGATAGTCACAATCCCCTCCCATTAAAAACAGAAAATCCAAAATCGGTCTATGGTTCCAACAAAAAAACAAGAAAACCATCAGGTTTTAAACCATATAAGGTTGAGAAAATGACAAAATTTCATTTTTGGTTGTACTATCCTTTAAATATGATTGACTGAAAACGTAGTTAAAAGATTCAGGAATTAAGAACAGCTGAAAGTTTATTTTACTATACACCAGTTCTTCCTTTCCAACCTAGTTTCCTGATAAGGTGTTGAGGTGAAGTGTTAAAGTCTCTCATTTCAAATGTCTGAAAGTGAAACTGTACAGCTCCTTTGCAGCCTTGTAATGAATGAGCAACAGGGAAACTTGGTGCTTCGACTCCATAGAAACGACTTCTGGCCAGGCTTGACACAGAAGGGGTTGACTCTGACTGGCCTGAAATGAGAATTGCGAATAGAGATGTTTCGATATCCGTCCCTTTTTCCCTTCCCGATACTGATTCCGATACCTTGGCTCAGGGTATCGGCTGATATCGAGTACTGACCTGGGTATGTATCTGTATACAGCTGTATACTACTAGTCCTGTATGAATTGATAGAAATACATACAGTAAGCTACGGTATTTTATTATCTGACAGACGTTTGATTGAGGTCTCAGTTTTACTGGCTGTTTGGTCCGCTCTGAAATACTGCTAAACAGTGAACATACTGCTAGCACTTTTTCATTTCTTCGTTGCTCTAAACATTGGTTTCCTGTGTTTGCATTCTGGGCAGCGAAGAGGAAGTGATTTCCAATTTGCAGCGTTAAGCGAAGCTAGCGGGCATAACTAGGTCCTGTTTAAGAAAATGGTAAAGGATCGGTACACGGATTCAAGTACTCAATACCAGAATTTGATGTCGTATGGGTGGCATTTCCGATACAAGTATCGGTATCGGTACAACCCTAATTGTGAAACGTCCACAAGTCTTACATGCAGCCTTTTTGTTAAGTAAAATAGTCAAAATCTTAAAATATGTTGTGCTTTGTCATTGTAGATGTAACTTGTATCTTCTCAAAACAAGCTTTTCGTGTTTCGAACACTCACATTTCTAAATTGAACTATTATGACCCAACACGCATAGTTAAAAGCATGCATTACGGATGCGATGCAATGCCACAGCGCCATTTCAAGCTTTTTGCTAAAAGCAGAGGATGTAATTCAGACGCTTCCTGCTGCGAGCCGTTTCAAATAATGGAAATATTTAGTTTAGCGTCCCACGACCATACCTGTCACCGTATCTCGTTTCTTTGTGCCGCACGTAGGAAAGATGACATTTAATAGCATTTTGTCCTCCATTTTGTTCGCAGTGCCACTGAATTTAGATCCAGACGAGTGATGTCATAATGGTGGAGATTTGTGAATTGGAGTACGCCATTGATTGGGGCTTTTCGAGGAGTCGTTTCTGAAAGCCATTGTTGCAGTAATGGCTTGAAAGGGAGGCAAGAGTTGGCACGGAAATGTAGACACACACACACGGGAGCGCACAGTAGTGTGTGTGTTTTCCCCGACCTGATACTTTGGGAGGGGCTTTGGGGCAGATTTAGTAAGTCTGCTCGAGTGAGGAGGACAGACCTCCATCTTTCCACCTCAAATCCCTCAACGCGGCGTATAATCCCTGTTGTCCCACATCTTGCTCATTAAATAAACTCTATTTCTTACACACCAACACACACAGACAGGCATAGAAAGAGGCCCACTTTTGATCATAGACGATAAAAAATGTACACATTCACACTTACAAAGTGAAGAATTTGAGACACTTTTAAACAAACCTTTTTTTTTGTTGCACATGGAGGATTTTACTCGGATGTATACAATCAGTGTTTTTTTGAGACATGGTTTATACTGCAAGGGATTGTATTGTAACTCATGTTCAAATCATTATTTCCATTGAAAGGATATTCAAATTATTGCAGGATCTGTCAAGGTGTTCTCAACCTGATCTTACTGGATTTCGTTACTATACCACAACATGGCTATTTCATATGAATTCGTACAATGTGAATAATGCTAAAATTTATGATTCTTAGAAAAACGCACTACTGAAGCCCTTTCCCCACCCCCAAACCTTATACCCCCAAACCTAACATCCCCAAACCTAGCATCACTGTACGAATTAAAGCAAACTATCTTTGTGAAAAAGATTTATTTGTAGTTGCAGGGTGTTGTTAAGATGTTATAAGTCTTACAGTTAGTTACTAAGGTGTGGCTATGTGTTTGGGTGGTTGCTAGGTGGTCCCTTATCAGTCAAAAGAACCCACCCCTCAGTCTCGAAAATATTCTGCTCCCTTGATAGAGTTGTTCTGCACATTTTCGGTTATAGTCCATCTCCGCAGCATAAACAGTTACGTGCAAATGATACATAGCGCAAAAAGTTTCCACGTTATAAATACGTATGAGAAATAGAAATAGTGACAAAGAAAATGTAAAAATAAATATTCCACTCATTACCATGACAAATAGATCTCCGAGCACCTTTAAACGAACACAAACAAAATATGCGGTCGTGATTGGGACGAGGGAAAGGAACGACAATGCGCCATCCGACGCTAACGGGCTAGGCCTGTACCGCTGTGAAAGGACAGGGCTGGGATGGCTTAATTAGCTTGTCTAGCTGTTTGTGTTGTTCCCGGTCTTTGGTGTGAAGGACGCGTGCTGGGATAATTGCGTAGCGGGATTATTTTTACTAGCGCAGGGTTTTTTGCCAGTCGCTCGTGGCTTAGAGGCTTTGTATGTTCCACACGTGTTCGTGAATTGTGTGTGTGGCGAGACAGGCAGGCAGCATCAGTATTCTCTGACATTGATGGACTCGCACTGTGGGAAAGCAGAGCCCCAGAGTAAAGCAGCGGCCTGGAACAAAGCAGCCTGGCGGGGGACTACTATTTAATGTGGCAGCACCTCGCTCAGACCTGCCTGTCGAAAGACGCATCAAGCTGAAAAAAACTGCTCCTAAAGCACTTCCATCTCGGGAACCTAAGGCTAAAGTCCTGCTCACACCAAGACATGTAACTATGATGTTAAAGTTTAAACATCGCTACGTATATCTTCTCTCTTTATTTGGTATAACGCGACCTAGGTCCAAAAGTCAAGAAGAACAGTTTTGAGGGATGATTATTTGCAGGCCTCACCTCCCATAGCCGTGTCATTTGTTACCGGGTATGGAGTAATCGGCTGTCTTCTGGAGACTCTGACCCGTGGCGAACTCTTTACCAACACAGCATCAATCTCAATCACCGATGTAATCTCACAATCACCTTGACCTGCCTGCTTTTAATTTTTCCAACGTGCTGGCTGTCCGCACTGCGCTTTTTGCACTACTTGTGGCTGATATTCCCATTGCTCTCGGTCTCTCTCTCAGTACCTCCACCCGTTGTGTTGTGTATCTTTTATGCTGCGTGACAGCTATTTGTCTGTAATTTGACTGCCACTGTCAGTCTTTCCTGCTAGAGGAAGCCTATGTTTGGGAGCACGCTGCTTCTGATGTGATAAAATGTGAATAATCTCTTTTCAAACGCCTTAAAAGGGTCAGCTCCGAAGTGGGATAACGTGGTTTCTCCGGGAGCGACAAAGGTTGGGGTTACGGTTACTAAGTCGGGGAGTAGAGATCATTTTAAAAATCAAATCCTGCCCCCATATACAATTAGCTTCTGACCTGCTGTTGTATCCCAGGATAGCTTTCTGGTCTATAGGCCTTTCGCCACTTTAAAAAACAGTGAGATTAAGGGAGAGCAATAATGTCCGCAATAAAATTCATTCTTGAGTACATTTTTATTTTGGGGTGTACTGTACCTTTAATTCTGCAGATAGCTCATATATGTTGTGCATTTCTAAAAACAAATCGTAGGCATTACATGCACAGGGAAACTTTAAATTGTACATTGCGAAATATTAGGAGTAGTGTTGTATTGAACTAAACATTTCTCCAGATACACCGAAAAACTTTTTGATTTACCCGCAGGTCCTAGTGCCTCTTGGGTTCCCGGCATTGGCACCCAGCTTGATCACGAACTGTAATTCACGCAACTACTTTCTTCTCAGATAACTACGTCCTGTCCTTTGTTTGTAATCCTTTGGGACGAAAAAAGAACTACCGACTTAATGGTTGCAGAGAATTTTCTTTATCTGTTAAACGCTCGGGTGGGAGGCCCAACTGTGAATTACAGGAATGACGAATCCCATTTACCCGCTGAAGACTCACGATTTGCCCACCAGCGTATAAAGGCTCGTAATGGTTTAATTGCATCTCAAAGGAGAAGCGCACAGAAGCAGTCAAATTAGGGATTGTCCCATATTTTGGCTCTCGTGTGTGCACGCTTGAGCGCGCATGTATGTGTGGGAGATTTTTTTTAAGTGAATATGGGATTTTCTCTTATTCTAAAAATAATTAGTTGAAGGTTTTTGTCATTTTAAAGGGGTAGTGTTGCATGACCAAAGGGGCCGAAACCCTGTATAGGTATGAATCCGCAACTGTGCATTGACTTTACTTGTACTGTAAGTGGTTGATCATGAACATCTAACCCCAGGTCCATGTTATAGCCTATATGTACTGTAATTAGTTTTGGATAAATGTGTCAGACAAATGTCGCTGCCACAAAGGTCAAAATTATTATGAAACTTGTCTTGCTATTTTATATTAATTTTCAAAGGTTGCGCTTCCAGCAAGTGCAGCTCATCCACACGAACACATTAAATCAATAGTTAACCTAAATATAATAATTTGATTTGAAACCTTTATGTAACATTTTCTTCTATGAAACACAAAAGAAGATATTAAAAGAAATGTTTCAGTGGTTTCATGTTCATCCAATGGAAGTCAATGGGGGCAGTGTTGTTTGGTTTACAACTTTCTTCCAAATATCTTCTTTTGTGTTCTGCAAATAAAGAAAGGCGAGGCAAGTCATACAGGGTGGACTATCTCTTATGTACATTACGTTATGTTGGTCAGCATGGCTGCAGTTGAGAGCAACTATGGTGCTAATGTAAAACCTGTGATTTCCCTGCTGCCGACGCTCCACTAGAGGAAATTGAGTCTGAAATGTTCCCAGTCGGCCTCATCACATAGAGTTCTCCTGGGAAGCCATATCTCCTGTGGCCAAGTAGAGATGCGAGGGCTACTGTTAACACCGCCTGTAAAAGATCGAGTGTTCAGGGCAGTAAGTGCCCGCCGTAAACCCAAACGTCTCTTTCATATGCTCAGAGCACGGAGGAAGTAGAAGTGCATGGTTTGTGTTAAAGGACGGTACCGAGAATTTCTACCCGCAAGCACTCACCTGCAGAATGAAGGAGTCAAGAACATGTTTGTGATTTGGAAAACAACGTGATGATTCAGGCTCTGATGGTCATCTTGTGTATGTACACCGACAATCAGAAGAAGTGCAGATGATAATTCAGTCTTCTATGATTCATTCAAAGTCAACAATTTCTGTCTGATTTGTCTTTTCTTGCTGTTGCCTGAATAACGATGAATACTAGAAGGTTCGCTTGCATCAAAATTTGAGTACGGCAGTTGCTCATTGGGAATACCGCCAATGTTGTTTCACCCCGAAAATCCACCAAGAGAACTGCAAAAAACGTTCCAATAACATCTGCATTTCCCATGCAGTTGTGGTCCCCACACATGGGAAATAAGCTCGCCTGTGAGCGCAAAACACGTAATTGAGAAACCTTGGCAACATCAATCTCCAAACATGACAGATGTATTCTAAATGATGAGGTTTGTCGCAGAAAGCCATCCAAGATTTGATGTGGTGCCATTGCTAGAGGAACGTTTTGGTGAATTCACACTTGATTGCAGAAATTCTCTATATTGTGAAAGGCTTGTCTTGTTACAGCCCGATTTTGCAGATTTTGCCCATTGAAATGGCTGCGGTGGTCGTGGATGTCCAGCTGATGCTGTGATGTTCATGCTTTGAATAATGCAATTGACTGGCGTAAATTGGTTTCGTTGCAGGCTTCATCGCAGCAGCTGAAGTTTACGACGTCAGACTCGTGCGATCGCATCAAGGATGAGTTCCAGTTTCTTCAAGCACAATACCACAGGTGTGTACCCACACAGTTAATAGCTTAAACGAACAGTACCTCATGTTGTTCTAAAATGTGTTTGTCTTCTCCATAAAACATAGAAGACATCTGAAAGGATTTTACTTGGTGTTCGGTCATCATTTATTCACTCTCATTTTTATTTTGAACCAAAAAATCTTGAGAAATGTCTTTGTGGTTTTGTGTCAATGCAATAGAAGTCAATAGGGATTAGAGTTGCTTACTTATCAACATTTTTCAAAATATATTCTAGAAAATGAGTCATATAGGTTTGAAATGACATGAAGGTGAATAAAAGATCTTTTATTTGTTGGGAGACTATCCTTGCATGTAGACTCTGCGACTTGAGCCAAGTCTTGAGTGAAGAACCTTCTGACTGTTCAAGTGGACTGAATCAGCCAGTTTATTGAAAATATCTAACCCACAATCTTCCTCACACTGACGTGTCGTAGAAGTTCAAATGGCACATGGCCACTTTCATAGTGCCTTAGCGTTCGTTTTAAAGCACCGAAGCTCCAGTCCTTATTAACCACAGTTACAAAATAAGAGCAACCACTAAAGTCTTAAAATTTCTTCTCTTTAGTTTCACAGAAAAAAATAAAAGCTATAAACGTTATAAGGGTTTGACACAACATAGGGGTGTGTAAGTAATGATTTTATTTTTATTCGAAATTAACCAAAGCCACATGACTAAACTCACTATTAGCAGCATTATATTGTTAATCTCATATAGCGAATCTAGCAAGCTGCCGCTAATCCCACGTTCCCATGCCGATTAACACGAAACGGCTAAGGTGATACCTCTGATGCCTTGACTTCTGTAGACGGAAACTAAAGAATCTTTAAAGTGTGCCGGGAAGACACAAAGGCTCAGTGACTGGCCCGTTTTTAAGGCAACATGTCTTTCCCTCCCTATTCCCATGACAACAAGCGAACCCTCATTTAACCCTGCTACATGGAAGAATAGGCCCTACATTTTGTATGTGTATTCAGAGCATGGATTCGCCTCCATTGACTTCAATTGAGATTCAAAAGACGAGCCGTTTTTTCCTGGCTTTTAAAAGAAATGTACTGCGGGCGGTCCCCAGAGCCTCGCCGAGCTGTCGTTCCCTTCTACAAATGCATAAATAGATCAGGGAATACATAAATCAAAATAAGAATGACAGCAGGAGCGATTTGGAAGCGGAAAGGAACGGCAATAAAACTCCATCAACGTGTCGTAGTGTTTTTTTCTCCAAGAGCATCTTTGGAACCTTCAGGAGGTCTCGGCCAATCAGTGGCTGGCATGGCCAATCACAGGTAGCCTGGCAGCAGGGAGGATGGTCACCATGACAACACCAATATATGTTACACAGTCATAGCAGCAGTTTTTTTTTTCTCTTTTTTTGGGATAAGTGGAAGCAGCAGACTGAAGAGGTATGAGGCGACACCGAGCAGTTGTCACACGCTGTAGAAATCTCTAGTACTGAATTTAAAGGCTGTCACTTTGTTCGTATAGATGAGATATTTTCTCTTGGCTTCTTTTCACGCGAATGCTGGATGTGATCCAGTCAGACGCTGAGCGTAATCTTTTTCCATATGGAAGCGCTAATTGATTTCCATTTGTCACAATGATGGAAATTCCACGTCTTTGTTTTCTTTGGGAACAAAAGAAATAATGGGGAGCCTGGTTGGGCATCTGTATCTGATAATAAAACGCCAGCTTTAAAGCAGTTAGAGGCATCATATGGCGGTTATTGCACATGCTTAAAGTGATAGTTCACCCAAATATAAAAATCCTGTCTTCATTTACTCACCCTCTTGTCATTTCAAACCTGTATGTCTTTTTTCTTTCGCAGAACACAAAAGACGATATTATGAAGAATGTTGTTAATTGGCCCCCATTCACTTGCATTGGTTTTGTGTCCAGTGTTGTTCGGTACCAACTTTCTTCAAAATATCTTCTTTTGTGTTCTGCTGAAGGAAGAAAGTCATAAAGGTTTGAAATGACAAGAGGGCGAGTAAAGATGATAGAATTTTCATTTTTGGGTGAACTATCACTTTGCTTGTTTGGTAGTCGCAGGTTCAATTCTAACTGCAATCTGATATTATTTCCCATTCTTCCTTCAATGTTGTTTCTGTGAAAGTCCAATAGATGTTCGTAAAGTAGTTCACCGAACCCAGATTACATTTTTCCACTGTTCTTTGTTTCTTCTCTGTAGTCTGAAGCTCGAATGTGACAAGCTGGCCAGCGAGAAGTCAGAAATGCAACGTCATTACATCATGGTAAGTCTTCCCAGGACTCCGGCGGGATGCGCCTCCGGCTAACATGAGCCTAGTCCTCACCGTCTTCCTGTGTCTTCCTTTTGCTCTATTACAACATCTCATACGAACCCCCATCCCACCCCCACGAATCCCCTCTAACCTCATTGCCGCCGGCTCTGAGCCCTGTGTTGCCGTCTGATATTCCTCCTCTAATTGATCCGTCGAGCGGCTTAATCTCATTTAATCTGTGCGGCGTCGCTCTCACACGCATCAGCCAGCGCCCCTCCTCCCTCTAATAGGCTATCGGGTTCCCGCTATGTCCGCACCCGCTGGATGATGGGGGGTGGGCGTCCGTTTTGCGTGGGTGGTAATTGCTTCAGGGACCTACTGCTGCTTTGCAGAAGCCGACCCTGAATCCAAGTTTGACTGTATCACAGGAGCTGCACCGTCTTGCATTGGATCTACAGCTTATGTTTGATATAGATCTTATGTTTACATAAAAACAAATCTTTTTTTTATTTTATTGCATAAAATAAAAGCCTTTAATGTTTACAATAGCATTGCTAAATCCAATTTAGTAAATGTTCTTTCAGATGGTTAATTTCTTGTGTTTTTTTATTATTATTATTTGGTTTATTGTTGTTGCTTGTTTTCATTTTCAATTCAGCTAGATAAATAAAATAAGTGCGTTATGTAGTTATAAGTTGCAGTGCAGTTAGATACTTTTCCTTAGTAGCTTAAATACAATTTACAAAGTTTAGCTTTATCAAAGAAGTTAGTCCTGCTTGTTTACATCAATGTGTAATACTGTGTACGTGTCTGTATTTTTCTGTAGTACTATGAGATGTCCTATGGGCTGAATATCGAAATGCACAAGCAGGTAAGTCTGGCTCTTTCTCCTCTGTTAGAACTAGTAAATGTGCAACGTTTCATTTTCATGCATTTTGTTTTGTTCATTGAGTACTATTTGATTATGCCGTTCAAGGCTGTTGTTTCTGAGCTGGCCTAAAAATGTTACATGTGAATGTGTCTCCATAGGAGATTAACCATTTTGAACTGTATCTAATATACAAATTTAGGATTGGATTGTGTCTATCGACATTGCAAAGTATAACGCAACAACACAAATTGGCTCCTTAGTGATCGTATGTTACGCCTCTGAATGGTGCAATGATTTAAAAGTGCAATCTGTAACTTTTCGGGGAGGTGTGGAAAAAAAGTACATTTAAAAAATGTTGAAAAATGTCTTCTATTCAATCAATTCAATAAACATAACGTTATATATCAATATATAAATAAACAATAGAAAATTTATTATAAAATGATGGGTTTTGCAAGTGCGTTAAAAACTGAATATACAAACAGCAGCTTATAAAAAACAATAAAAATAAACTCTAGTAATCTGCATACAGATTGCATATTTTTTTTTATTGATTTGAATTGGTAAAGCTGGTTTAGGGACAAGCGCTGAGTAGATTCTGGGCACTAGTGCAACTGACTCAACAGATTACAAAATGAATTGTTGGATAAACCAGTAGTCCTACCTGAAAGTCCTGCAGTCGATAGATTAAATCATATCAAGCGCCTCAAACATGCAGATCACAGTTAAATTTGGTGCTGACAATGGCACCTCGCCTTTAAAAGTGCTGTTTGAACTGAATGATAACCAATTTTGAGTCCAACCCTTAGATCTTTATGCATCAGATTGGCTTAAGCTTTTAGTGACCACTAGCACACAGACATGTGGCTGATTAAGATGCTTGATAGCAACAGTGTGATGATTTACAGTCCCACTCCCACAAAGGCAATTTACCGTCTCTGCCCCTTTAAGTGACACAGGTGAAATATGTAAAAAAAAGAAAAGTCAGCTAGCAGAGAGAGTGAGGGGAATGCACAAAATAAGAGATGCCAGTATTTGTTATTCAGGTTTGTGTGCTGCATAAAGTGTCAACAGGGTTGTCGTTGCCTCTCTTTTTGTGTCACAGTTTTATTTTTCTGCCAAGCTTTCGTTGGCTTTTTTACTACTTAAATGGATAAATACCATTTTCTGACGCTTTCTCTTTCGGAAGCATCACGTCCATTTTACAATAATGCGCAACACCCCTGTTTTTTGACACGAGTGGATTTAAATGCAACATCCAAAATGACAAAATTTGTATCATTGGTAATGGGTTTCATGACCATGTACATTTATAGTTCCCTCATATTATTGTGTGTTTATCAATTTATACACAAATATTATATTAAGTTAGAAATCCGCCACGACGAAGTACTACGTTTTGTGCACGGATCTCACTGTATTTACATAAAACCGTACTGCAGGGGTCTGCTGATATTTCAGGGGCTGAATGAGCTTGAGGATTTGGGGATTTTCAAAGGGAAGAATTTGCTGAGCACTGGTGTGTGTGTGTGCGTGCGTGCATGTGTGTTTTCGTCCCTACAGGCGGAGATTGTGAAAAGATTAAATGGGATCTGCGCTCAGGTCTTGCCTTACCTGTCTCAAGAGGTACAGAAAGAGATAGCACCTGTACCTGAACATTATATAGCATAAGACACTTCCTTCATGTTTACAATTAGTCTTGTGCTATTAGTATTGATTTACACTTCGAGTCAATGTTTAAATCAGTAATGCATCAAATTCTCTGTGAGGACTGTAATGTACTTAGTATTTGTTTGAAGATAATTATCAGCCGTACGCTAATTCATTTGTGTTAAAACAATTGGGTGCCAAATTTTCATCGCACGGCGCATAATTTAATGCGAAATTACTGTGCAATTAAATTATCGACATATAATTTTCATTTTTTGTGAATGTGAGTGTAAGAGGACGGGGTTGTAATATAAAGTATGTTGTGAGGAGTCATGACACGATTTATGCATTTCAGCACCAGCAGCAGGTTCTGGGGGCCATAGAGAGAGCCAAACAGGTCACCCCACCAGAGATGAACTCCATCATACGGGTATGTGGTGTATCTGCTGCAGGTTTACAAGTGGAACTGTTTATGCCACTTGAATTATTTATAAAAGAGGTTTCACTGATCAGTTTTAATGGATATCTGTGACTATTAACCGTCACATTTCGTTTTCAGTTTTGTTTAGTGCGCTTTATAAAATCACTCGATAAAGAAAAGCATAACAATTGCATGTTAAGTTACAGACAGTTTGTTTAATAATACGTTTTTGGTTCTCTCCTCTCTTGTGTAGCAGCAGCTCCAGGCTCACCAGCTGTCCCAGCTTCAGGGTCTGGCGCTGCCCATGACCCCTCTCCCCCTCGGCCTCAGCCAACAGGCCGGCCTACCCGCCGTCACCTCCAGCTCCGGCCTCTTCTCGCTCTCCAGCATCCTTGCCTCTCAAGCCCAGCTGGCCAAAGAGGACAAGAGCGCACGTGAGACCAACGACAGCCACCGCGAGGAAGACGGCGACAAGTCCGACTAGTCGCCAGCAACATCTATTCTTTCATCCTATCATCACCCAGAGCTTCGCGTAGAGCAGAGGCACTTGTTCATCATTTTTCCTATTTTTCTTACAATCCCTTCATCTTTCATCTTGATTGCTTGTGGACACCTGACATCTCTTCTGGTTTGTTCCACCAGCTTTAAGTATGTATTTATACGATCCATCTTTTTATTGTGTTACGGATGCTCGATTTGATTTACACTTTCTCTTGCCTGCGTGTATGTATATATCTATATATATATTGTATATTTCTTATGCTTGTAGTGAAAGTGGTCTACAAAATGGTGTTGAATCCGTTAATGGACCATCGACCCTTCAGTAATAATGGTGTTAAACTCACACCTTTTAGTTTTTTCCGCGCACTCACTCGTTCCCTCTTAAAACCTTTCACCTTTTAAAGCTACAATCCACAATAGTCGGATGCACTTTGGCCCCAGGCTGTAACTCTGAGGCTAAAGCAACTGGGATTTCTAAAAACGTGACTGCGGCATAATCCATTAGGAGTAGGGACGGCGATACCATTGTAAGCGGGATTGCGCATTTATCACACCTTAAACTGCAAAACGGTGGGGGCTTGAGACAAAACGTTACGAATGCTTTTGACAGGAAGCTCGCTATTATATGTCCGTTGATGTACAGTACTGTATATCTACCTGTTTGCCTGATTTCTGACGTGTTTGAAAGTCTTGGACTCTTGTGCTGTCTTAGACAGAGAGTGTTAGATGATGAGATACGAGCTAACCCGCTCACGAAGTGAAAAGGGATGCTTTTGTTTGGTCGGATGTTTGTTTTCGTGTCGTCGGTTGTCTACATGGTGAGAAATGTAGTCATTTTTTTTGCTTAGAAGTATTGCAAACAAATTTGCGATATTTATGTATTGGCTAAATGAGAAGCACCTTCTTTAAACTTTTTTTAATATTTGGTAGCACTATAAGAAGAATGGGAAAAAATGAGGGGTGAGAAACAAGCCTGATTATTACGCTTATTAGAAAATAGAAATTCATAGCTCATTTCATTATCTTAAGATGCCTTAAGGTAAATATCTTAAGGTTACAGTAAAAGCTTAAAGTTAAATTCGTTTAAATAGTAATTTTTACCTTTAAATTAATACATCTGTTGTAATTTGACATCTTACCCACAGGGGGCAGTAAGCCCATAGCAAATCCACACTAAAACCCTCAGGGTCACTTTAGTTTGGAGTATTTTTCTTAAATGTGCCATGTTATTCATTTCCATTTTATTAAACCACTTTCTTATGGCCCTGTCCGTTTTATACCTTAATTTTCATTTTTGATGTGTATTTAGATCGACAAATTCAAGTTGACTTAAAAACAACAGTAAATGGCTATGAAAAGTTGTGCTTAGGGTTTTTGAACCGTATTCTAGTCGTTCATTTTGTATTTTCATTCCAAAGTACAAGTCGTCATATTTTTTTAAACAAATTGCACAGCTTATAATTAAGTTGTTCACGTTTCGATCTCGGATTCTAGTTATGATAATGAAAACCGTACACAAGTGGATGTCACTTGTACATCTGTTCAGACAAATCCCCTAAAACTCATTGGGACGCATTCGAGTAACACAAGCAAAACAGATTTTCGCATAAATAAAATCATTTTAAGAACTATTTATGCACATTGTGTATATAAAACTATTCTTGTGGCGTTGTAATGTACTAAAACAATTTTTGAAAAAATGCTGGTTCCTTCTTATCACATCTAGTGTTATATAAGTGACTCTTATTAAATGAATTTCAACATTTTTATGTCATATTGGTTTGCAAGTTGTTTGCTTGTAGTTCCTTCAGAATGGTTTCAATGTCCTCTGTAATTCAGAGGCATTCAAACTATGTCGGAGAATCGACTAATAAATTGTGATTCCTAAAAATGATTACATCTGTATGGAGCTTCGAAACGTTTAAGTGGTTTTGGTGAGTTGCATAGTACTGCTTAACAATTCTGCTTTGCATTTTATTTTAATGCTTTTCAAAAAAAACATATTTTGTTTGATACTACCCATGTTTTTTTGTTATTTTTCAAAAAAGAAGTGAGAGGTTTCATTCTCTGCAAAACTTTAAGAACATTAGTGTGGTTGCCTTGCCACATGTGGTCAAATTTGCTGTTTCTCTTACTATTTTTTTTCTTTTCGAAAGAAAGACAAGAATGATGCGAAGTAGTGCTCGCAGTGTAACCCCTTAAAGATTCAGATGTAGCCCAATTCAAAGCGTTTTACTATAAAAGTGGGTAAGAGGTGTATGTATACGTTATACATAGACCTCAAGCTTTATGTGCAAATGGATGCTTTGTTTCAGTCTTGAATGACGTGTCTGTGTTTCAGAGGCCTCTTTACTCTTGATGCGCTTAAGAACAGGTTGTCGCCTCTTCCTCCTTTCTTTCTGAACCCTTGACAACCATTTCCTCCCAGAACTCATTGCTTGCCTTTTCCATTAATTTGTTGTAAGCATTGTGTGCTTTTTAGATATAGTTTGTTTTTCAACTTTTAATTTCATGTATACTGTACAACCAGTGCAAAATTAATTGTGTTATAAAATAGCTTCATTCCATATTAAAAACAAAGTACATAAACATTTACTATACATAAATGGAAATTTTTGCAGTAAGGAAATGCTTCTGGTGCCTTACAAATAAAATCAATCAAATCAATGTAGAAAAAATTGTTGTTATTTGTCTTGTTTGTGTGGTGAGATTTTAGAAGTCCAAGGAAATCTTGTTGTTTTCTTGGAATGTGAACGTTTATCTAAGCAAGATTATTTCTCCCTTATGCAAGAAGTGGGTGTATCATTCATAGACAAGGTATGAGTAACAGTCAAGTACACGCGTGTCTAGAGATGCTTCTGTTTCGGATAACCAGATGTCCTATAGAAGTGATGTAGTTTAGATTGAGTCTAATAGGGGAACGTGACGTCAACGCTTCGGTGCCTTTTAATAAGACTGATTTGGCTTCATATTCGTCCTCTCTATCTCTCTCTCTCTCTCTCTCTCTCTCTCTCTCTCTCTCACTTCCTCAGGATCGTGTCTTTGTATGACAGTGTGCCCTTGTCTCTGTTTGTGAGTACCTATGCTCGTATAAGCAACAGTGAATCTGAAATCTCTCTCTCTTTCTGTTTATGTCTCTCTCAAACTCTCACAGGGTCTCTCTGTATCTGAGCCCAGTGCCTAAATAAATGTGAAAGTGACCTATTTTCTGTCAGAATACAGTCTGAAAGACCGGGTTTTGTTTATGTCTTGTCGTTTTCTTGCGTTTAGCATGTCATTTTTAATTCCCAAATGCTGTTTTCTGAGTGAACTGAGATCATACCAGAATTTATGATTTGAAATTGTTATCTATATATATATATATAGGCCTACCATTTCAATCATAAATTCTGAGGTTTCACCTTTCTTTCGTATTTCACCTGTGCCCTCTCCATTTTTAAATACATAGACTAAATATTCTAACTATGAAAGCAAGAGCTACTGTATATCTTAATATACATTAAATTAAGACTACTTTGCACTTTTTTAAACATTTTTGGCATCTTGGTATATAACGTTTTTGTTCATTGAAATCCAATAAAATATTGATCTAAAAATTATGGGGAAAACTTCTGAAATAAGTTGAAAGCACTAACATTATATAATTAACAAAAAGTAAAACATGAATTAATCGTATGCAGCAACATAAAACATAAACAAAAAAATAAAAATAATGTGTAGAGAACGAACTACTATGGTTGTAAATTGTGCCCTGGAAGTGTTTAGTTGCAAACAATCTTCCAAATATTTTTTCTTTATGCAGAACAGGGAAATATATTCAGGTTTGAACAAACTTGAATAAATACTGACAGAATTATATTTATTATTTTGTTTTTTAAGAACTATGTAAAATTATACATGGGCTGCAATGGTCGACTAAATACATACTGTACATATGACAATTAAATACAAATACACACAGCTGCTGTTCTTCAGAAACCTCATAAAGTCCATATTTTCCATATCAAAGTCCAATTTTTTGCCATAAATCATTATTATTAGTCGCCCTTTATGTTAGTCAGTGGCTTTTGCAAATATCTACCTGAACTATTGAAAAGTGCTTTTCAGCTTTGACAACATAGTTTTAAATCATTTTAAAACTACAGTGTTTTTTCCATTTCCTGAAAAACAGTCATACAAGGTTTTGAAAGGACAGCAGTGATTATTTTGTATTATTATTCTTTACCTGTGACCCGGACATCATCTTTACAGCTTTTGTAATAAAGAGTGGACTGACATTTTCTCTGCTTAATGTTGATGTCAAGTGTAGAGATGTGGGGAAAGAGTGATTATTGAAAAGCGAGAGGCCATTGAATAATCGTGATTGACTCTCTCTCTACAACAGTATATGTCACACACTTTGACAATGGAGACTCTTCTTGTGTTCTGTGCTGTTCTGGTTTATTCATACGTTTTTGATTGTGTGCTGTCAAACCTTTCGTCCTCTCTCTTCTGTCTCTCTCTATCACGCTCGTGCTTTTTGTTCCTTGCCTTCAGGCTTACACCAGACTCATCATCCTATTCTTCTCCCTTTTTCTCCAAGTCTCTTTCATTTTTCTATCCCTTCAGTCTTTTCGAAAATGGGCACAGAACTCATCTTAATCTTCATTTCTCAGAGCCCTCTTGTCCTGTGATCTCTCTCACTCTTTCTCTCTCTCCGTTGACCCAATGCTTAGCGATGAACCATGGGAGAAGAACTGGCGGTCTGTTTTCCTAATCTTTCTCTTTTCTCATCCATCTTTTTCTCTCTCTCTCGTCGTGGGCTCTGCTGTAAATTGAAAGCCCCACTTTCTGGACGGCTGCGAGATTTGGGAGCACTTTTCGCTGAAACAAAGTTTCGGGTCCCTAAAACAATGGAATTGGACTGCAGATATCCATTAGATGTGAAAATGTACTGGGGTGTAGTCAGGTTCATTCTTGGCTGCACTTCTTTTTCACACAATTCACTAGATCAGAAAAACAACCTCAAATAGCTTTTGTTTTATCATTAAAATACTGGGATCAAACTGTATACGATGTAGCGTGCAATTTTCAGTCTAATGAAGATGCCATTAAACGGAATTTGTTGAAGTGTGTTGATAATCCGCTAACATTGTAAAGGTTGTGATTTTCAGTCTCTACTAATACCTATATAGTCTAAATGGCACACGGGACACAATTTAGATTTTTGGCTGAACCACCCCCTTCTCATTCTTTTTCTCCCTCATTTTTAGCTGGAGAACCTGTCGTTCCTTGAGAACTCTTTCATCTGATTTCTCATTCTTTATTCATTCGTTTACCGCCTCTTCTATCCATCAGCCGTCTTATGTAGGAAAACACCTCGGGCTACCAGCACAAAACTGCCTTCCTGGCCTCCTCTTCCACCTCTCACTCTCCATCCTCTCCTAATGTCACTCTTTCACTTATTGTTCTTTCCATCTTCCCCTGTCTGTCTTTTGAACTTTCCCTCACCTCTCTCTTCCTGTACTTACACATTTCCTGTCACTCTTCCTGGATCATCTGTGCCCACTTTCTCTCTCTTTCTTTCGTTTTAAGTTTCGTATACTGTCCTTGAATTTTCCACCCTGTTTGTAGCTTCGGTTCAGAAATTGAATTTCGAAGAGAAGTATATTCTGGAAGCTCTATTAACTTTTATGGTAGAGTATTCAGGCCCACGTGCTGCAGGTGGTGGTAATGATGGTGGGAGGGGCTTACGGGGCTGTACGAGTCCCTGGCGGTTGGCTTTATTGTGCACGTGCTTCCAAAGTGCGTTTCCCACAAGGCCGTGCTCTTGGGTGCTGCCAGGCAGTGGTGGCTGGGTAAATGGCATTTGGTCATTTTGCGGTCTGTTTACACTGCCAGGGCGGTTGTGTTTCAGTCACACATTCAGTGGTATTCTGTGTGAATGAAGAAGAAGAAAATGAGTTTTGCCAAGTTAAATGGCTCTGCTGATCTGCTTTACTGCAGCGAGTCTTTACATAACTTTTTCATTCTGTTTTTACAGACGAACTCAAAGATTAACCAAAAATAAAACCCAAAATAAACAACCTGTCATAATTTAGTTATACCTTGTCCCTCAAAATATGTTTGACTCTTTTCATTGTAACACGAAAGAAGATATTTTGAAAAATGTCTTAGTGGTTTTGTGTTCATACAATGGAAGTCAATGGGGACCATTAATGTATCGGTTACCAACATTCTTTAAAATGTATTCTTTTGTAGTCTTCAGAAGAAAGTCACGAAAGACATGAGGTGAGTAAATAACAAGAGAATTGACCCCAAATTGTTTTCCTTTTGATATAATATACAATATAAAAGTAATTGTAGGGACTTTGTCCATCAGGATTTATTTGAATCACTTTTATCGGAATGGCCGAAAAATTAGGAAAGTTGTTTAATAGCTGGGAGCATTGCATTTTGATGAAATGTATTTTTTCTTCTGACTTTCGTCCTGATAAATTGTTTACAATATGACCAGAAACATTTTTTACAGTTTAAATAGTTCATGTACTTCTATTACCATTCAACTTAATTGCTAAAAATACTTTAATGATAAACATTCCCCTCCTTTACAATCGGTAGGAACAACTGCGTTGTTGTGTTTGGTTTCTCAGACAAACACAATAATGTTTCTATATTGTCAGTGTTTACACGTCATAGAATCCATCCTCAAAATATTTTATCGTTTTTAATATTAACTCAAGTATTTAAATAAAAAAATTGCACTCTTTCCCTTTAAATAAAGCCAATTTAGATTTTACGTTCACTTTAATGCAGTATATTGCTCAACTGTAACTGCCAGGAACTTCAAGACTATATATATAAGAATGTCACGGTAACTTACTGTACAACTCCTGTCTTCCTTACAATAAAATATCTATGAAAATATATCTGAATTTTATGGTAACCTGACTTTTCCATTTCTCCATTTACAGAACACCAGTCAGTCAAAGGGAACGCCCGAGGTTATATGATATTTCCCTACCTGACACATTTGTGTGTGTAAAAGACAAGCGCATACCAACGGCGCAGCTTGTGAATGTCTGAAACTGTCGGAATATCACATGTGATTTACAATCCTCTACTCAAAGTTTTTCAACATGAAATATTTAGTGTAGGCATCAGTCAGAAGTGCAGAGACAGGGGATGTGGCAAGTGCGTATGAACACAAAGCAAAGAAAGTCCTCATGGGGGTCAAAGGAGAACAGGCTACCGGCATCAAAGGGGGCTTGAGGGATATGAATGGGGTGATGAGTGGGGGGGATAAAAAGTGAGTTGTGGATCACTGTAAGGATGATAAATTAGAGAGCGAGTAAGTGACGTAAGCTGAAAACACAATAAAGCAAAAATTGCTTATGTCACCCGAAATAGATATTACTTTAGGTCGCTTTGTTATTGAAAATCGCTGTCTGTGTGAATGAACCCAAAACTCATCCGTCCCTCAGGGTGGCCCTTCTGTAATTACAGCTTCTTTGCGCCACATCTCAAGCGTGGCCTCTGCTTACTGTGTCTTTATTTCAAGTGCGCTTCATTTGAAAGCCAGACTGAGAACATCATCCGAAAATCCATTTTACAGCTGCTCGGTGGTATCGTACATTCAAGCTTCAGTTTTATCACAATGTGCTTGATGTCGAACACTCTTGTAATTAACATTTCTCTCTTTAACGAAGCTTCCCACCAGATGGAGTTATTTAGTCGGATTGTGATCCGTAATAGCCCATTGCTGCTACCCTGAGCCATTTTTATTTAAAACTGTTATCCAACGCCATTATGACAAAAGGGTTATTGCTAGATTCCAACCGAACAAAACAGCGCTGTTTGAGAGATGATATAATGAGCAATTGAGGTGGAGAACATGGTGAAACGGAAACTGAATTAAAACGAATGGGTAGGAATACTTACATCCACATTTTTGTATTACATCGGGAAGGGTTAATGTCGGAAACAGGCGGCATTCCCAGATGGAAGACTTTTTAGCTGATGAACTTAATTGGCATGACATTGGCCGGGCACGGTGCCGGCCGGCCAGACCCTTCTGCAGCTGTGTACAGAGAGAGAGAACTTTCATCTCATTTATGACCAAGATCCTTTCCTCGTCTGATTATTCCTTCAAAACAAAGACACCGACAACGAAAATACTACATTCATGTTAAAGATTTTACAAGAAAAGGATTTAATCATTCACTCACCCTCATTGAGATCCAAGCTTGTATAACGTTCTTTCTTCCACAGAACACAAAAGAAGATATTTTGAAGAATGTTGGTAACCAAACAACATTGGGCCCCCATTTGTCTTCCATTGTATGACATCTCTCAAAATATCTTCTTTCGTGTTCCTCAGAAGAAAATAGTCACATACAGGATTGAATCACATGAGGGTTAATACATGGTGACATGTTGAGAATCATTCTTTCTATACTGTAGTTCTCAAATCTCATTTGTGCTCACATATATTTTGAAATATGGTGCCTCAAGACATGCTGTTGCAATTTTAGCACCAATGATATTTGACATCATTGCAAAGATTTGCACAGTTTACATTTTATTTGACATATAAACCACTGAAAAGGAGATGAGACTATATCTCAAAGGGAATCTTGGGAAGTTAGATGGAATATGTTTCGTAAATAAAAGTCTGGTGCAGTTTCTCAGCGCATTGACCAACTATATTATAGTTCAGAATTTCGAGGCCATAAGGGCGTTCCAGATCCATCTGCTAAAATTTTCAGATGTAAAAGATTACGTTCAAATTCTGTAGGAGAGAATTTGGTTTCACAAATTGTTAGCTAAAATAAATGATGTTAAACTGTTTGGAAAGTAAATGAAACATTATGAAACAAAAAGAGGAAATATTAGTACCATAATAAGTATCTTTTTATTGTAGACCTGACTGAATTTCTGATTTTGACTTCATTGTGGTTTTGCATTGCAAGCCTTTGTTTGCTGCGTGCTGTGTCATGTATTTAGTCTGAAACATGTGTCTGTAATAAAACACATAATTCGTCTTTTACTTTCTCCTCTCTGCTTGTTTATTCTCTTCCGCAATGAGTTCAAACCGAGCTGTTTTTAGCCCGTTCAACACGCAATACTCCCCGTGGATTCTCAAAACAGGGTGTCTGGAATTCTTCAATGTTTACTCTCACCGTCAGGCCCTCAGGCAGCAGGCACACTTTCTATCTCCCTCTCATTCTGCTGAAATGTTATTTCCCTAACCCTCTTTTTTTTCTTGCGCTCTTTTCCTTCAAACACACACTTTACATCTGGTCAATGCACTTAACTCTTACATAATACATCAAAGAAAATGAAGACAGTGAGATTACCTTTGACAGTAAAAACAAAGGTGCACTAACACTACATTAAAAGGATAGTTCACCCAAAATGAAAATGTTGGCATCATTTGTTCACCCTCTTGTCATTTCAAGCCTGCACTGCAGAACACAAAAAAAGATATTTTGAAGAATGTGGGTAACCGAAAACAGCAGTGCCCATTGACTTCCATTGGTTTTGTGTCTATACAGAAGTGAATGGGTGCTCAGATATTCATATAAAATTATATTTCTTTCAAGTCATTTAAGAAATTGAAACCGACACCTTCATATTAAAATAATTTTAAGAAACATTTTTGTCTTGTAATCCAAAACTGGTATATTTTTATTCTTAAATATCTTGTTCCACAAACATTGTGTATGCCGTTTGCTTTAGATCACATTTTAGAAAGCACTGTCCGTCACATTGGTAGTTTCTAGCATGATGTTATATGCAAATGTGTCTGACAATGTTAAAATTCAGAGCCGCCCGCACTCTACAGGACAGCGAGGAATCTCATTTCATTCCGATTGTCCTCCACTTCCTGTATAAGCAAGGTTATAACGGATTGATCTCAGTCATTTGTATGCTGTATGCAATTCTCTTCCTTCATCCCTTTTGTCTTGGGACCTTTATATTTGATTGAGCTGATCTTGGATCAGTACTTAACAGCCACTTTACTCTTTATTAGTGTTGCTTCCTGAAGCGTCCTTATTATAATGTTCATAATTCACATCACATTTCCCTAAAACAATCTAGGAATGAACGACTGGAGATTTGTAAGGACTGATACAAACCCTTTGTGTCTGAGTTTAACAGCTGGGAATTCACTCTCCTATCACACACGCGCATATAAAGCTCCGTGAATTCTGGTAACCGGATTTATCAACACACACAACTCAATGTTGCCCTTGTTGCGTTTGATCTCTCTCTGTCGGGTTGTTCAGGCGGCGTGACGATTTTCCACAACCTTGCCCCAGCGAGACGGACACTCAGTTTTACTGGAAATAGAAGTAAACAGTCGCATCAATAAATGTCGGACGAAACGATTCCAGTGACATTCATTAGCACGGCCATTTGTTTTACAAAGCGCTGTGTGCCTGTACCAACCGTTAGACGATGGTGACATCAAACATTACACAAATACGGTGCACAGTATAAAGCGGTGTGTTTGGATAAAGATCTGTAGTTCATGACACGCCTACAGGCAGATGACCGGGAGAAGACTGTCCTGGGTGATTGTGCATGATGCTAGTCAGAATCAGGCTGCCACAACAGGTGAAGCCTGAAGTTAATTACTAGAGAAATGGGAGGTCTGGCCTCACTGATGTGCTCGATGGCAACTGGAGCTTAGTTCAGTTGAAGAATAAACCCCATCTATCACAGCAATCGATACGCACAGACAAAAGCAGTCTCTCTGGTTCACTGTGTGGTGCATGCATGTGGTTGGTAGGGTAACACACACACAATCGACTAGACAGACACTATCCATCTTCATGTTGCAATAAATTACATGGTAATGGTGCCGTAAAGGGATACTTCACCTTAAAATGAAATACTGTCATCATTTACTCACCTTCGAGTTGTTCCAAATCTGTATAAATGTCTTTGTTCTGATGAACACGGAGAAAGATATTTAGAAGAATGCTTATGACCAAACAGACCAAACCATCGACTCCCAATGTAGGGAAAATTACTTCATCCTTTTTTTGTTCTGTTGTACACAAAAGAAGATATTTTGAAGAATATAGGACAAACAGTTCTGGGGCACTATTGACTAACATTGTAATTTTTCCTACTGTGGTGATCAATGGGTGTAAGCATTCTTCCTAATATCTTTCTCTGTGTTTTGGGTGAAGTTTCACTTTAATATATAATATAATTGTAAAACGCCTATTGTAATCCAGTCGTATTTAGATTTTTTAATTATAAATAATAAAGTTTTGAGTTTTAATTTTTGGGTAGACTGTTCCTTTAATTTGTGAGTTGAAGTTCACATGAGGTTGTGGTTGTCTGGCGCATCATCAAGGTTTATCATTTCAGGTTTTACATGAGAAAAACAACTGTTACATTTCAATGTAGGTACAATGATTATCTTTTAAGAAAAAAAAGTTACGTTTGTAATGTTTTTTTTCAACTAAAATGAGACGTCGATGACGCATGCGGTGGACAAATGTGACCTCCAGAGGACGCATCCTTCGAGCTGAGACGCAGCTTGTATGTCCACCGGTGCTCATATAAGTTGTTTCTCTACTTAAAGTTTACTATGTTTGAAAAAAGATAAATTGCAAAGAAATGTTACAGGTTTAGTAATAGCACTAGTGATGTTTACTACTTATAGAAGCTTTAAAGGGATTCTGTCATCCTTTAGACACTTCCGAGTTGTTCCAAATGTGTATAAATGTCTTTGTTCTGATGAACACAGAGAAAGATATTTGGAAGAATGATGTAACCGAACAAATCTTGCCCCCCATTGACTCCCTTAGGAGGGAAAATTACTTTATCATTTTCTTTGTTCTGTTAAGCACAAAAGAAGATATTTTGAAGAATGTAGGACAAACAGTTCTGGGGCACTTTTGACCACCATTGTATTTTTTTATCTATACGGCAGTCAATGGGGGGTAACAGCTGTCTGGTTATAAGCATTCTTCCTAATTTCTTTCTCTGTTTTCATCAGAACAAAGACATTTATACAGATTTGGAAAAACTAGGAGGTGAGTAAATGATGATGACATAATTTTGGCGAAGGTGAAGTATCCCTTTAAAACAGATACAAAAGAAATGTTTAAAGAAATGTTAAGAGAAATGTAAAACGTGCAAACGTGATATTCAATTTCAGAAATTTTTACTTAAAATAAATTGAAAAGTAAATAATTTGGGTCAAAGTGGTTCAACTGACAAAAACTTTGAAAACCGACCTTTAATAAACAACAGGCCATCTGCTTATAACATTTCACGGTTATTATCCCTAAGGAAATTAACCATGTTTTAATTGCAGTAAAATGTATAACCACTTTGGCGCATTAATTAGCATTTATACATTGCACAGTTCAACTACAAATAACATGTTGGTTAATTTCCATGGTTCATGTAAAATGACGAAGTTATCATAGAGAAACTTCTGCTTCACCAAATAAAGAATGTGTTTATTTCTTTCTCGTGATTGTACAAGGCAGTAAACACTATGTGTTACACGTTGCTCATTTGTCATTAGCAGGTGAGGTGATGCTAAAATTAACAGTGGGATTTGCCGATCATTTATGCAGCGTGATTGACGGTCGGAGGCGGGAAGCAAAATAATCGGGAACTCCAATCCCCACAATCCCTGAAGACCGCACGCCTCCCTTCACACAGCCATCAGCTAATCAACGGCCGCAAATCGCACTATTGGTCCTTTTCACCATTTGATGTCACGCTCCAACGTGGGTCCTCTGCAATCCCGTTGGCTCCGGTGGATGAGACGCTATATCCAATCGGAGAGATGTTGGATAGTTCTCGACAGCCGCGATCTTTTAAGGTGGTTTAGCGAGTCGTTTGTGTTATCTTGTAATGTTTGCTGTGGTAATATTTACATAACGTGTTTTACGTCTAAAACACGAACACATAAGAAGAAAAAACACAATACTAAAGATTTGTTGACAGTGTTGTGTTTATGAATCTCGTTTAACCGCGTAAAGTTGGTTAAACACACGATGGTTTGAGAAAGTTCTCCGATGTCATCCAGTGTTCTGCACTTATTTTATCAAGTGCGTTTTTAAACCGATAATTATTTTCGGGGATATTCATATTCTTTTGTGTAGTTTACAATAAATATTATGGTTGGACTTTGATGTCTAGTGAGGCTGTTGTAAATTAGTCGTCATTGTGGTTTTGCTATGATTAGTTGTTTTTAGAAATTGCCTGTTCGCAAATAACATCGGCATGAAACGGTTCAAGATCGGTAAGTTGAAATCTTTAATTTGTGTTATCTTGTTAAATCACTTTATTGAAAAATTATAGGGATCTACTCTGCGTTAATGCTGATTTAAATAGACATAAAATATATCCGATATAAATGTGAATTAAGTCACTCACTGAATCTGAATCAATCGTGATTGAATGTGTTTTTACAAGTGTACAGATATGAATGACAAGTCTATTAAAATAAAGCAATTTAAAATTTTGGGCCTTAAATATTAAATTAATACCAAATTTGTTTTTCAAGTATACTGATACATTGAGTGATCCAGCCTGATGGTTTTGCTGGGTTTTGCTGGGTGAGAGTATTTTTGGGGGGGGGGGGGTAACGGCCACAATTTGTAAGTATGCTCTTTATCAAGTTTTACTTTTCATTTATTACTTTTGTTTTTTAATGTTGTATGACCAGGTTTACTCTCCACAGTTTAGTTGCGATCATTCACAAAATAATGCATGTGTCATCTCCGCAATGTCTGTTGTTTCTCAGCCGTTCTCAAGATCACTGTGGAGAGGTGGAGAGGTGGGGGGAGAGTTGTGTGAATAATTACCTGCCTGATCTACACAAATAGATAACAGAGATTAGGGCAATCCCTGACCCGAGAGGTGTTGAGACTGATGGATGATGAAGGAGGAAAGCCTCAGAGAGCATGTAGGAAAACAAGAGATGGAAATCATGGACTAGGACAAAATCTGCTATAGGAAGGACTGGGTTACCAGAATAAGAATTAAATGTGCTGTTTGCAGAACAGGTAAATTTAGGTCGTAGGTGTTGCTGTCACAAGTAAATGTGCCAATTTATCTCTTAAAAGGGGCGATAAATGCTCATCCTCAGAGATGTAGGTAGACATACTAGGTTGGATACATATATACAAATTGAATCCTTTCACTTCTCGTTTCTTTTTGTTTTCCATCTCATTTGTTTTGTAGATCCGCAAGACACAAGGTTTATTGCTTAAGTTGCTTTTTTGTTAAAGCGCACGTGTAAGAGATCTTATTTAAATATCAACTTTGTATTTCATCTTTTTTTTTTTTTAGGAATCACTGATGACTCTTGACCTTTAATGACTTTTTTTTGTTTGTTTTTTCTGGCTTACAAATAGAAATCTCTAGCCCATCAAACATTTTTGAGTACAATTTTACAAATGATTTTCAACTATTTCGATCCAGTAATGACATGGAAATTCTTTGGTCTAGTTCTGGGAACTCAGTGCTGAGCTGTGTGGATAGTATTACTCAGATATTTTGCTTTTGCAAGATATGATTTTTGAGAGTTGATGATAAATATTTCATTGTATATTGAAATTGAGAGACAAGTAAGACATGTGAGAGTACTGACGTCTGTGAGATCTAAGGCAAAAATCTCAATATGCTCTTGGTTAAAAGAGATCGTTCAGCAAAAAATGAAAAATTTGTCATCATTTACTTTTCTTCTTGTCACTTTAAACCTGTGTGACCTTTTTTTCCTCTGCTGAACAGAAAACAAGATATTTTGAGAAGAATGTTGTTAACTGGCGCCCATTGCATTGGTTTTGTGTTCATAAAATAGAAGTGAATAGAGGCCAGTGCAACCTTACCAACTTTCTTCAAAATATCTTATTTGTGTTCTGTGGAAGATGAAAAGTCATAAAGGTTTTAAATGACAAGAGGGTGAGTAAATGATGTGAGAATTTTCATTTTTGCATGAACTATTACTTTAATCTCAACATATTCTATCAAAGCAATTAAGATATAAAGTGTCAAATTCTTTGTTTGTCTTTCTTAAGGGTGTGTATTATGTTATTCTTAAGGCTGCTAATCTCAAAGCGACACCTGAAAGCGGTCATGCACAGTATCAGTCATTGTATATATGTTTAGGTATCTATTTCCATCCGACTGAAATGCTTCATCTCTCTGTCTATCTGTCACCCTATCTCGCCCGTTCCACCTTAAGAGCAGCTTGATCAGGCTGTCGTGTTTGTGTTGAAGCCAACAGGCGCAATATATTACAGTCTAGGGCTCGCTGCTGAAAAGCCTGCTGGATCTTCCAGTGACCTGCTGTTCTTTCTTGCCTTCCTGTGTGTTTTCTCTTCCTCCCTAGATTTAGATTAAAAACAACGCTCGTTCCTCTTCCTCCTCTTTGTAGAGCAACGCACAGAAGGTCTTTTAGATTTATAGGAGAGTTAAAAGAAGAACAAGGTTGTAAGACACTCGAATGGAGGTACGTGTTTGTTTTGTAGCTTGTTGGAGACATTTGCAGAAGGACAAGATCGGAGACAGTTGGACAGTTCTTTGGAATTCCCTGCTGGTCTTGAAGTGTTCGACCACGAAACGCAGTTAGTAAAGAGAACGGAGCGTCACCCCGGGGAATTCTGAGAGGGGTGAATCCAGTCCAAGTGTGATAAGAGGATCTGTTTTATGAGTACCCCTTGTTGGATGCACTGACAGTCTTGGGATCCAGACTTGGAAAAAGGGCACAGCCGGGCTGCCAGTGCCACATCTGGATCAGGGGCTCTGTCCCCGTTGGTTGGGGTACTCAGAGGTGCGGAAGGTCAGGGGAGCGCGTTGGCCGTCAAACCCAAAGTTGGCATCTCTCCGGTGACCATGTACCCGCAGGGTAGACATCCGGTAAGTCCTGTTCTCCCATGTTCTTGCTGTTAGGAGACAAATGACCAGATGAAGCGTTTGGATGGAGAAGAGATGTCTTTGTAGACTCTCATTTGCACGTACGCGACCGCTCACACACACAGCTGTACCCAGGTGCTCTCAGGAGGCAGTTGATAGAAAGTTGTGTGGGAGGAATTAAACAGTGTGTGGTGTGTTCGTTTGTGTAATAAATCTATTTAACACCCCCTCTAATAGATGTCATAGTGCACTGCGTTCGGGCACATTCGGAGTGGTTTAGATGGTGTGTGTGTTTGCATGTGGGTGGGGTTGTGTGGTGGTGACAGTGGTGATGAGTTTATTTGTTATCTGTAATGCGTTTATGGTAAATAGGTCAGTCAACTGATTGAGGGGAAACTAGAATCAAAAGTATCCACATTACAGTCTGTTTTAAATGTGGTTCTTTATTATAGTCAGAACATGTAAAAAAAGGGGAAAAAAGGTTTTCTGGTTTTAAAATGATCTACTTATTGGTGTGGGTAGGTGCAATTATAATTTTTACTTAATTCTGTGAACTACTTATAATATTTGTAAATAGAAATATTGTTTTTATTTGCAGAAAATGAAAAATGGAGAAACAGGTGAAAATAATAGAGAAGATTCTCTGTATTTTTCACGCTTCAAATACTTCAACAAAAACAAGTTCATGTTCACTTTTAAGCTATACAACTGTGATATTTGTACATGCATTTAGAATTTTTTATGTTTTCATGCGTCTTGTTGTGCTGTTAGTCTTTCACGTCGCTGTTGGATGACTTGGTCACTTTATGAGACGAACTTTAACGAAGAAAATGTGCTTACAATATCCAGTAAGTCGATAGCCCAACCGATACATCATTCTATGAAAATCTGCCCTTTAAAATTGTCCATCAGACGAGCTGTTAGGCCGTTCCTAAGAAAAATCAGGTTTGTTTTAACGCTCTCTATTGGCTCACTACTGTAATGATGTTGTGGCGAATAGATGAACGCGAAATATGAAATTCTAAGCCTTATATAGATACCAAACTTCAGTTGCAAGTGAGTTGCGAGTGAAGTTTGTATAGGTGTTTCCGGCAATTTTAGTTTATTTTTCGCAAAGTTTTGGATATTTTTAGGATAAGTTTTAGAAAATGTACTATATATATTCATGGACATGGTCTTTACTTAATATCCTAATGATTTTTGGCATCAAAAGAAATGGATAATTATGATCCATACAATATTGTATTGTTGGCTATTGGTACAAATAAATCCGTGCTACTTATGACTGATGTTGTGGTCTAGGGTCACATTTGTTGGGTACTTTTAGTTCGAGTCTAAGTATAAGTTGGTGGAAATCAATAGCATGCCACAGATGCTGTCAATAAAGATTAACTAAACCCAGAATTCTTCTCAAACAGTGCATACTATATTTTTCCTCGGTGTCAGTGTGCGTGTGATAATCCGTTTCATAATGATACACAGAACAAACTCCAAGGCACCAGTTAAACCTGCGGCCAGATTTTATTTTTACCCTTGTGCAGTGTGAAACATGATCTTGAACAGTAAAAGGTGTGCGAAAGGTCTGTCTGTGTAACCATCCATAAACATCGCTTTTTGTTTCCACAATGTTTCTTGATTTGTAACGTTTTAAACACAGCCTTGTGTTTGAGTATTCTGTTCTCAGCAAACACTTTTAAATGGGTTGATTTGAACAAACCCCCCAATCCTTAGGTATTAAACTTTGGCTTGTTTTTTTAAAATCACATATCGTTGGTTCGTGTCAGACAACCAAGGCGAACAAAATACCCTGCAGACTTAGATTTGTCCTATCAATCAGATAAAGGCTAGCTGAGACATTCAACAGCTGAGGTTTTCTGTTTAATTTGAAGTCCAAGGCAAACGGCACCCAGTGCGAATCGAATAGTTATCAATGCCCCGATGAGATCAACCCTCCGCAAAATGTGAATCTGTATGTGTACCTGCCCACTGAAAGGGTTAAAAGCCGATTTGCAAGGCAAACAGCATCTGAAAAACTGGTAATTGGTTCCACTGGATTTTTGTGGTTGGTGTTATCTGAAGCAAGAGGATTGGAGGTTCTGGAACGGAGGGAGGGTTTGGACCAAGAGAAGGATAACTGCGCTCTGCTTTCAAGCCAAAAACAATACCAATAAAAAACCCAGAGCTGGGAAAGCTCATGATCCACAGCAGACACACCTTTAGTTTCCGATAGTTTCAGAGCGCAAACTTTGAAGACAGCTCGGTGAGAAAAAACACTTGAAGCATAGGTTTGAAGTTGTTTTTAAGCCTGATCTCAGATCGGATCTCATAATGGTGTGCTAGTGAAGTGAGTGCTCTTCAATCAGTGGAAGAGGGTGAGAAGTCTACAAATGTCATGCGCGAGGTGTGAGAAATACGACCCCCTTCTCTCCGCAAGGGGTCTTGGTTTGACTGTTATAAATGGAGTGTGTTATCCGGTTCGTATCACATTTGCATGAGACATTTGGAGTGTTTGTTCTCTCACTAGTCACTAATAATATACACGTGCATTGCGTTGATTTGTGGAGGGTTCGTAACACTTGGTGTTCGTGTATGATGTTCAAGTTTAGTTTGACTCAGGACTTTTAAGGTTTTGGGAAAGCTGTTTTGTGTTTGGTTGACTAGTGCTGTAAATCAGATTGATGGCTGAAACAACCTCTGTGTGTCACATTTAATATAACCCTTCTAACCAGTCAAGACTGCGACAAGTGACGGCACATTTTGTCGGTCACTTGGTTTCTATTTAAATAGATATGAGGGTAACATTGCCAAAAGTGAAATCGCATTGGTCTAGAGTCCTATTCCAAATATCTGTATGTTATGTTTTATATATTTGCAGAGGGGCTGTCGTACGATTAATCGCTTCCAGAATAAAAGTATGTGTTTACATATATGTCTGTGTACTGTGCATATTAATTTTGTATTTATAAACGCATGTACATATTTAGGAAATATTTGCGTGTTTATACAGTATATATAGTCATCAAGATGTATATCAAAACACTATGGTTTTGTTGCGTGATATCATCATTGGACCACTTTCTTATCTTTTCGTTTCCTCGCTTTCGTTTCTTTTGCCTTCCTCCCACCCCTCCATCAGCTCATTCCAAACCATCGCTGATTTTCTGTGTGAAGTAGAAAAGCTGTTTTCTCTGCCTGCCAATCCCCGGTTTCTAATCCAGTATTGGACAGCGATGGCTTTTGCTCAGCCTCACAATGGGAGCCACCATGCTAAAATGGGCCACTTCAGAGCTGCTTTGTCAGTAACTCTCCAAGGCAGTCTGCGCAGTCACCCGACTTCCCAGCATTCAATGGGGTTTAAGATCTTTGAAAGCCTATGATATGAAGGGGCGAAAGAGAGGGATGTTCTTTTCTCGGGTGGTTTAATGAGGTTGTGACGGCAGTGACAGCCCGAAACTCACGGCTCGGTAACCAAACATTTGCAGAGGAGTACCTGCTAAACTTGAGCAACTACAAATGTTTCTGTCCTAGGAATTCCTTCCAGTAGTTGTTTGGAGATGAGGCTCTGATCATTCTTGCAGAACTGGCCGGGAGGGAGAGAAGTTTTTTTTTCACACACACTCGAACGTTCATTCAGGTCCCCTTGAGAGCATACTGACACTTCCTTTCCACCCACTCTCCAGTGTTCCTCGTCTAATGTGCCTTTTTGCACTAAATATTTCATGAGCAGATGATTATTTTATGGATGTTTCTTCATCCGCAGCCCATCTGCGAGGATGCAAGTGGAAAACAGTTCCGTTGACATCTCGGAAGCTGTCATCTCTTCTCTCTCGACGTCTCTCTTCCCTCAAGCCGATTTAAAACACTGTGTCTAAAATAGCAACTCCAGGCATGAGCTGGCGACTGGGAGATCTCGCTCTCTTCGACTCTTTTGACTTCTACTCCTTTTCTATTTGATCATTTTTGTTGCTGTTTGTTTTGCTTTTTTTGCTCTCCTTTGTATCTTTCGCTGTTTTTCTGGTTACTTTGTTTTGCATTTGTCTGCCCTTATGATTTTGTCTTTGGTAATTTTTTTTCTGATTTGTGCACTTGGGAAGTTCTCTCTTACTCTCACACACACTCTCTCTCATACAAGCTCTCTCCTCAAACCAATTTTATACAGCGTGTCCAAAATAGCAAGCCCAGCCGTGATAGACGGAATGATCAGTAGACGATTGGGAGAGATTTAATTTCTCACCATTGTTATGGGATCTGGTTGGCTCTCTCTCTCCCGCCGTGACCTCCGTCAGAAGATAATCTCCAGTAATTCTAGGCTAGCCCTCTGCGACTCTTCTGAATTGTGATTGACTAGGCGCGTTACCACATGGCTGTCTGCGTTTCTACGAGCCTCATTCCCCTTTGGCCAGATTAAATGGATCAGTTTTGGATTTCAGGATTCACGCTCCTCCTGCCTGACACAGCGTTTAAACCAGAGGTGGGCAAAATACGGCCCGCGGGCCACACCCGGCCCCCCAAGCAATTTCATCCATGTATTCAATGTATGTTATACATTCATAAATGTATTTAATAACGTTGCGTTTCAGTTTGGATTTTGCTGAAAATTACAAATTTTATGTAATATATACAAAATCCATTAGATGGCGCGAGTCTGCATCTCAGCATACTTGAGTAAAAATAAAAAAAACATGCACTAGCTAGACAGACGGGTTTTAACGCTGCGTTCGTGTCTCATGTCTTTAGAAGCAGAGGCGGAACGAGTGTTGTGAGCTTTGTTTACTATAGCAAGACATGGCAATTTCTGTTATCAAAAGTGCGTCTCGAGACACTGAGAAAGAGACACGGCCGTGGGGTATGGTTCTGCTGTTCTGCAATTGGACACTATTGCCGAGGAATGCTCTAAGAGAGACTGATTTTACTTTCTCTTCTTATAAGACTTGGCTAAATGACAGAGTGATTCAGACTGTGAAATGGTTCCTGTCATAGATGTATATGAAGAGCTTGGTTTCAAAATGTACGACCTTTTTTATTTTATTGTACATTCCAATAAATATCAATCAAATTGCAGTTGGTTTGTTTTGATTTAAACCACAATAACTAAAAAATACAGCTAATCGATACAATAAACCACAATAAATACATGATAAAATAATAAAAACTTGATTTTTGTTAACGGAGTTCTCATTTTTGAACCAAACTCTTCATATAATTCCCGCAGTGATATTGGTGAAATATGACATGGCTCTCAGCCAATCAGATTCGAGAACCAAAATAATTGTAAATTTGGCTACTATACACGCTCGCATGTTTAAATGATTGAGGGTCAGGGATGGGGTGAAACCCCCCTACCCCGCAAACACGCACAACACATTGTGGTGTGTGTACCGAACATTCCGTCTGCTGTGCGCCTGCAGCTTAATTACTCGAAAGCTCACAGAGTGTCTGACCTCTACCGTTCGCCTAATTGAAATTTAATTGAATTTCCGTTGTCTAGACTAATTAAACTCCTACTGAACTGCCAATCTTCAGCCAATGGCTGGACGTTGCCTTTCGGAGAGCGAGACCTCGGGAGAATGGAAAGCCCAGAGGAGGGCAGGACAAAGGCGGCCATTTTAGGAAACAGCTGACAGACTGGGAAACGTGTTTAAAAATAGCAGTGCAAAGGACTTTGGGTTTTAATGAGGAGAGAAATAGATAAGTGTACAGATCGAGTTGGTACACGCCTGACATATTACTCATTGCTGGGCACACTTTTTACCTTAACTGTGGAATTGATTTAGATATGGTAAAATGTGTTGAAAAGAACTGGGTGTACTGCATTAATAGCGATAGCTTGAAGGAATTTAAATGAGCTCAAATACACCAACATGGAGTCATGATGAGTTTTACAAATGGCATGAATTGAATTGTGTGGATTTGTGCCAGATTTTCCTGCTGTGTTACTTGTAACTGCTGATCTGAGATTAATGATGTGTTCGTGAGATAAGGATTTGGCTAAGTCCCAACTATTCTTGGGATTTGTTCCTTGCAGTCCGGTGACCTGAAGCAAGAATATGATCCTGTCTGGATGGCAATACTGGTTCGGTAGAAATAATGGCACGATTCATTTGCTGCTGTCAGGGGTTAGATTAGAGTTATGGTCTCATTAGACTTGCAGAATCTAGTCGAGAACTAAAAGTACAGCATGACCTTGAAAATGTGTCGATTTTAAAAAACTAAATCATGCCCACATTACTACTATAATGAACAGCAATTACCCATATCATTGGTTTAAAAAAAGCGCAGTGTTGGGCATGTTACTTTTAAAGGGGTCATATGGCGAGAACACATGTTTTTGTGTGTCTTTGCTATGTTATAAGTTGCCCATGCTTGTATAAGACACGTAAAATTGCGAAAATGAAAGTGTCGGAACAAAAGATGCATTCTATGTAAAAGCGAATGCTCACCCAGACCTGCCTGATACGCCTCGTGTAACCGACCCCCCACAAATCTACTTCATGGTATGATTTGATTAAGACCGCCCAAATGCATACGCAAGTAAGGTGGGCGTACCTGTCAGAACAATTGCTTGGGAACCTGATACTCCAAATATGGTAAGAGGCATTACATTTCCGTCACACGCTTGCAGTATTTAACCAATCACTACGCACTTGTTAACTGGCCAATCATAGCACGCCTCGCTTTGCAATGCGATGAGCTTTGCAAAGCTCAGCGTTTTTGCCCCTTATATCGTGTATACACATTGCATGACATCTAAAACAAACGTTAATATTCTTTTTAGCCGTGTTATATGTTACTAGTTACTTCTCAAAAATAGTAATTGAGTTAGTTAATGAGTAACATCATTATTAAAGTAATGATTTACCAGGGAATGTAACTTGCATTACTTTTTAATAAAACAATTATATGTTTAACATAGGGGGCATCCAAGTTATTTGACATATGTTGAATGAGTGAAATGGAAACTAAATAGAATAATTTATTTCTTTTATTAAAAAAATTGCACTAATCTACACTATTTTAAGGCTCAATGTGAGAGACGCCTACTAAATTCAATATTTATTATTATTATTATTATTAAATATTGAAAATAATATCATTACTATATTCTACACTATATATAAGTAACCCGTCCCTTCAGAACAATAAAACACAATAGAATAGTTCGGAACTTTAACTACTTTAACTTAAATATTTATAACTTTTTACACACACACCTATCAAAATCAGTTGTGTCCCATCCCCAACACACACAACAGAGTAAAAAACCTTGCAGATCCTTTGGATGGGAGAGAGACTACTCATGTGAAAACTGCTTCTGTGAGCTCAGTTATTGTAACGCTGCATTTTATTGTCAGTAACGGTAATGGTGTTGTAACGGAGGGAACATTAATTTGTTTGATTACTCGTTACTGAAAAACTAACGCCGCAAGTAGCTCGGTATGTTTATTACACTGTTATTCCCATCACTTTAAAAGAGTTCCTCCAACCCCAATGGTTTGTAATATTGGTATCCTTTAAGGGACAGTTCATGTCCTTAGGAAGCCATATTACTTTTTACTGTGGAATACAAAAATAATTTGTGATCATTGTTTTTTATTCCTTGTTGTTTAAAAAGGTATAATTCACCCAAAAATGAGAAACCTTAAATTTACCCATCCTCTTGTCATTTCAAACCTGTATGACTTACTTTCTTCTGCAGAATACAAAAGAAACTATTTTTTAATGTTTATTTTATACATGCAACTTCATAATGCGATTATAATAGGATTTTGGAAATATTGCGATTACACTTTACCTCATGTTAACGCAATTCATCTTAATAATCAGATTAAGCTCATAATCGCAGTAAGCATAATTGATGTAACATATGTGGCGTAAGGCGGTTTTAATCGCAATGAGAAGGCATGTTAACACTTTAATCGCTTTTATGCTGCTCTGAGCAAGGTGCGCATGGGCTTCTGTCACATACCTTAAGCGCAAATTCATGGTAAACATGACAGTCTGAAGTTTTACCGTCAACACAACCTACTGTCGGCAGATTCTGCTCCTAATCTTCATTCAGAAACGGCACACACCACCGTTGCACAGGAATTTCCGGTGTTTTGTGTTTGACACGAATACATATGTGGGAAGTCGTGGCCTAATGGTTAGAGAGTTGGACTCATGACCAGAAGGTTGCTGGTTCGATTCTCATGACCGGCGGGTTATGACTGAGGTGACCTTGAGCAACCCACCATACCCCGCTTGCTCCCCTGGCGCTGCAGAGATAGCTTCTCACTGCTCCAGGTGTACGTGTGTTTACGACTTGCTGTGCGTGTGTTCACAACTCACTGGATGGGTTAAATGCAGAGGTCACATTTTGGGTATGGGTCACCGTATCTGGAAAAGAGGTCACTTTCACTTTTCACACTTTCACTTAAATCGATAGGTAGCACACCCACTGTATCTGAGATCATCGTTTGTGCTGCGTATTTTCCCAAATAATCAGACTTAATCAGACCGTTATGTAAACATTAAAAAAGAGTATGTCTAGTATACTGTGTATCTCATGTCAAGTGAACTTGTTATTGCGATTAAGTCCTTAATCTGACTATTGAAAATAATCGTATTATTATTTTAACACATGAATCAAAAAAAATTCTACCACAGGATCCGTGGTTCGTTATTGATTTAATAAGCTTCTCACTCTTCTCTCTTTCTGTCTTTTGTTAGGTACCTCTGCAGCCTGGACAGTCATTCAAGTTCACAGTCCTGGAGACTTTGGACCGCATTAAAGAAGAATTTCAGTTCCTCCAGGCACAGTACCACAGGTGAGCTCTTATATGCCGATTTACTGATCTCAGCATGTGGAAAGGTTTTGATTATTTATGAATCTCTGCCCACAGGCTAATAACTGGCAGGATGTGTGTTGAATTAATGCTACTGTAAGGTAATACAGCAGTGTGATATCAACATTGTTAGGTGCTGTTCATTTGAAGGCGCAATCTCTCTGTTAGGGCGAATAAATTGCTGGAGGGCGATTAAGTCGCTGTACTAAAATTGGTGTTATTAGTATTGAAAATATCAGTTTTATTAGTATAGTATTTCTTCAACTCTGTTCGACTGATGATGTTGACTTGGTTTCTGATTGGTTGATGGCATTGCATTTTTTCGATGATTTTAAAATAAATACAAATTTATATTGAAATGTTCTTAATAAAAACAATACAATTAGACAACAGATGCAATAAAAACATTTGACACATATACAACAAAATGTTCCGATGTGATCACAATTGTATTCTTTTGTAGTCTGAAACTGGAGTGTGAGAAGCTGGCCAGCGAGAAGACCGAAATGCAGAGGCACTACATCATGGTGAGTTCGGTCGAGCTCTTCATTTTCATATCTGCCCGCGCTTCAATAAACCTCCACCCCGGCATGCAAGAATGCTCACATTGAAAAATGCTAAAGGGGTCTCGTGCTTGATTTCACGTTACGGGGTTGTTGGTTAACCTGAGGACACGCCAGCAGGGATGGAGGTTTGATGGATACTACAAAGTGAGATGGGAGGTATGCGAGGCAGAAAGAGAGATGTGGATAGAAACGGGTATGGAGAAAATCAAAGATCGAGAGAGGACACAAGCACAGACTTGTAAATAATGATGGGGGAACAGCGATTCTGTGCTCGCAGTGAGCGGATGGCCCAGAAGGCTATATTTAGCCCGCTAGAACTGTCATGTACACTAGGACTTGTTTCAACAGCATGCGTTTATAGTTTACCACATTTTCCTCTCCCTGCTCTTTAATGCCCTAGACAGGCTGCACATTCTTTTTGTCTCTGTTTAGCGAATGATTTATTGTGGATGTGCATGAAATACTTTTCAGAGCTCATTTGAGGACCTTTGCAATCCAGTATCGAAGATTAACATCAAAGGACACTACAACACCTTTTTCTTAACTTGTCTTTTTTTCTTAATCAGAATTTAGACAGCGAACACTGAGCATTTTACATTTAATAAAGTGAATAATTATTTTTGCCTTGCCATTTTGCCACAATTGACATCCTGTTCGATTGAATGATTTGTTATAAGACTTTGTGTTTAGGTATTCCTTAAGTTACGTGTGCATGTTAGTCGAAGCATCCTGATGTAGGCTTTGACAAGCTCCCGACTCCACGGTCAATCTTTCATTGTTCCCCCGAGTACGGTTGAGACCAAGGATGAAAAGATGTCTCGACTTAACATAAAAATGATCCGTCTGATTTAAACTGATGCAGTCTGCTCTTCTAAAAAACGTTACTTCCACAGAAAAAGAGAGACCGAGAGAGGGAGAGAGTGTAAGGAAAGAGAGATCTGCATCGAAAAGAAAAGAGGAGAGAGATATAGTTGATTGAAACACAGCAGTACTGAAAAAGAGGAGGGGCAGATGAAGGCTGATAGAGAAGATGAAGAGGAGGTGAGCGACAGAGTGAGTGAGTTTAAAGAGACAGTCTGCCATGAATATAAGGTCAGAGATGATAGAAACAGATGCAATGGTTAGAGAAAGGGGGAAGAAAGGTGGGAAAGATAAGACGCATTAATAAATAATAAGCCCTTGTAGGATCTTTTTAGAAAATATATATTCGCTTAAACACACGTTGAATAGTTGATATCGTTCTGTTAAAAACAGAAATAACTAACGTACAGCTTATTTCAGCTGGAAGAAAGTCATTCAAACTATTACTTTCTATTCCATATTCTATTCATGGTTTCGATTTTTCTTCATTTCATGACGTCATGATGGAGGCATGTCATGTAACAAAATCTGAAATATGTACTTTTATATTAATATCCAACCGGTGTGACATTAAAGTACACGTAGATGAAGACACCATGGTGTACTCCTCCATAAACTAAACGGCCTGAGTCAGATATGTGTGACTGAAAGTAAGAGTCGTCCACAATAACGCACATTGGTTTGAAAACGCACCTTTTCCTCTCCGTTTATGCCTTCTGTCCGTCTGTTCTGTCAACGGAAATAACGTTTTTTTAATGCTCTCCAAAGATTTGAGAACCATCTTGCAGTGCAAGAGGTTGTCCATTTAGAGTTACTGTAGAAACAACATGAAGAATTCCATGTGAGGGGATCAGCGGTGTATGTAGATAGAAGTGGCTCATTCAAAGGTATTAAAAACATAATGCTTCATTATTTAAGGTCTTTATACACCGCTGAAGACAGAAGGGCTTTTCACACAACGCTTAACCTCAGATTATCTTCATTCTAAACCCTGCTTTTAACCCCTGGTAAACAAACGTTTCACACTTGTAATTTTGAAGCAGGGTTATCCGCGTATTTTACCCGGGGTTAGCACCAGTACTGCAAGGTTAACTCTGCATTGTGGTGCCAAACATGTGCAATGTGAAACGAAGGGGGGGTAGAATAATACCACCAAACGCTTAGCAGCGGAGACCCGATTGAAAACTGAACACGCATACCTCATTTCACAAGCTCTGCACAGTCACAGAAACTTGTAAACAATCCTTTGCGTTTTTTATTTATTTGAGTAAGTAACGTCTTGGGAGGCTTAAAACAGCCAAAAAGGATTCGCGAGGTGTCGTTTTTTTCCTGGTATCTGAACAAGGTTTTCTGTTATTTAAAGTGACCACGGTGTATTTTTATTCAGTCATTTTGACACTGCAGTATTTATATTAACACTTTGGCTTTACATCCCAAAATGTTTTCAATTTTATCTCTTTGTGGACTTGGAGAATATATTGAGATATAACACATTGACAAAATGTGAAAAAAATCGTTTCACAAAATATATTTGTTTGTTGTATTTTGGTTAATGGTATTCTTTTGCAAAAAATGCCCATCTTGATAATTGTTACCTAATTACTTGTGGTCTGTATTCAGTTGGAAATGGTGTTTGATAAAATGGCATTCTGTAATTTGCGTCACCTATAATTGGGTTTGATATGAATTGGCAGACTGTGAATCACTGCTCCGGTTTGGAGTGCGGCCGATTCCGCACCCGCAATCTCTCCCTGTCTGTCAGGAAATTTGCCAAGCAACTAGTTATTCAGTATCGGATTTAAGACGAGCCAGAAACAGAGCTGTCACTAATAGCCTTCGCGGCTGACCTATAATGTCACCTTAATATCTGTCTCGAGGAAATATAATAAGATTTATGATTCAGCTCTTTATGGCGCTTATTAAAGCAAATCCATACGTTCAATCTGTCATATAAATGTCGTTTTATTAGATGCCAGCAGCCCTTCAAAACCTGTTTACGACTCTTCCGTGGAACATGAGGGAAGATATTTCGAAAAATGTTTGTTTCCATACAATGGAAGTCAATGGGGAACAGTGTTGTTTGAAACACGTTCAAGGAAATGAAACGTACGGGTTATTTCAGCTGGAAGAAAGTCATTCAAACTATTACTTTCTATTCCATATTCTATTCATGGTTTCGATTTTTCTTCAATTCATGACGTCATGATGGAGGCATGTCATGTAACAAAATCTGAAATATGTACTTTTATATTAATATCCAACAGGTGTGACATTAAAGTACACGTAGATGAAGACACCATGGCGACTCCTCCATAAACTATACGGCCTGAGTCAGATATGTTTGACTGAAAGTAAGACCCGTCCACACTACTGCACATTGGTTTGAAAACGCACCTTTTCCTCTCCGTTTATGCCTGCTGTCCGTCTGTTCTGTCAACGGAAATAACGTTTTTTTTAAATGCTCTCCAAAGATTTGAGAACCATCTTGCAGTGCAAGAGGTTGTCCAACGTTCTTCAAAATATCTTTTGTGTTCTGCAGATGAAATAAAGTCATACAGGTTTGGAATGTCAGGAGGGTCCGTGCATGCACACGATAACTATATAGATTTAGGGAAGAGTCCGACTACTCTGCAGGATGTGTGTACAAGAACCGGATTGCAAACAACTGCCGGATTGAAGAAGGCGACACCAAGTAAAGTTCGCCCCTCGTTAGATGGGCTAGGATTAATATATGCATTTACAAACGCAGGAGGAGAGGCTTTGTTGAGGCTCCGCAGCGCTGAGCCACGCTACATCCGCCACATGCCGTGTGCAATCTGCTCCAGACAACATGCATTCAAGGATTACGTGCAGATACACACACATCCGTGATGTAGAATAAGAATGCAGTGAGATTATATAATGATGAGAAACGGCGACACAGATATTATATGATTAAAATGCATCTTAGACCGCTGATATCCAGAATAAAAACGCAATCGCAATAATCAGTACATCTCTAGTTCAATTCTGACATTTAACTTTAGAATCGCATATGCCATGTAGATTGCAGTGGTATAGAATAGTGAAAAAAAGCAGCAGTCATGAATGGAAGCAAATGACGTTTTCATTTTTGGGTGAACCGGGGCTTTAAAATCATATCGACACTTCTGCACGTTCAAGCATCATCATTAGATATGATAATGCTTTAATCCTGAGATTAAACCAAGGTGAAGGTTTGATAGAAGAGACCGGGTCAAAGACACACATCACAGACGGGTAATGGACTTTACTGAATAATAGAGAAGAAGGAAGGGATTTGGAAGCATGAAAGATAGATAAGGAGAAATAAAAAAGGATGGCTGGAATTGAGCTCCTCACAGTGTAACTAGCAAGCGTGTGAGCGTGACAGACAGTTTGAAAGAGAGTCGACTGTGTCAGATTTCATCTACATCAACTGCTCGGCTGCTCATCTGCCTGCTGAAATAGACTCAGAAACACATGCTGACGTCTTCAAACCCTCCGTCTTCTTCTGGTTTTGGCGAGTTGTTAGCGTGCGTCAGGCCGCTGAGGTTTTAATTTGATTGATGATGATTCACTCCTGTTTAATTCGTCACGCCGCTGACTGATGCTTATGCACTTGTGTTCCTACAGTACTACGAGATGTCCTACGGTCTCAACATCGAGATGCACAAACAGGTAAGAAAACAGGTCAACGCACGTGTTTTAATATGTACATCTTAGTCTAATAAAAATGTTTAAGTATATTGTAGTGTTGAGTGCATGTGTAAATGTCAACCCTGTTTTTATAATGTACAGTGCTTGGGGGTGATTGGTCAATACCTGTGCAACAGTCACAGTATTCTAGACGTTTTGTTGTAAGTTTGGTTGTAAGTTAATTGTTAATTGTCGGGCACACAAAGATTAGTTGTACGTTTTCATAACAAAATGTTTCCTGTAGCTCAGTGGTAAGAGCATTGCGTTAACAACGCATGGTTGTGGGTTCGATCCCAGGGGATTGCAAATACAAAAATGTTGGATAAAAGCGTCTGGCAAATGCCTAAATGTAAATGTAAATGGGGATGTGTGAAAAATTATCGTCCAAATCTGTATCAGACGAATAAATGGTCATTTTTCACGTTTTAGATATTGAACGATAATGCAATTCAGGTATTTGGGCATCCCTAGTTTTAAATAAAATTATCATTAAAAACAACCACAGTTAAAACCGTGTGTACACAACTAGTTTAGTACAGTTTTTTTGGTTATACTGCAACTATACTACAAGTATAATTACAAGTATACACAAAGCTCTTATAATGTTAAATTTGATTAAAACTATTAACAGCTTTACAAAGCGACCTGACTTCTGAAAATACATGAGAGTGAGCTTTATTATATGCACATGCAGATCACTGCACCCCTGCACGAGCACTGCGGGTGAGCAAGAAAGCGTAGATGTATCTTGTCCAGCGCCAAGTTAACCACGCCTACTTATTTACATTCCGTGGAATACTCAGAATAGAAAAATCTCTTACGGTTGACATTTTATACGTCGGTAACGTAATATTCCGTCATTCTGCCAAGCCCTACTACAAAGTATTCAGATAAATTTGCTTGTTTTATACTGTTGTTGCTTGCAGTACAAACAAAAACAATTGTTTACTAGTTGTGTGCTTGGTTTACTTAAACTTAAAGCTTAAAGCATTTATCAACTAAAAAGTTTAGTCCTAAGTAATACAGAAATATGCTTGATAAATTGTCGGCCATATCTGTATAGGCTGATAAATGGTCATTTTTAATTTTATAGGTATCAGATGATAATACAATTTAAGCCGATATATTATAGCCGATGAATGATTAATCATTTCCTCTGGTTGAACCACTCCAGCTGCATGCTGCTTACAGTTAAAATACAGTACAGTACTGTCTTTCTGTCATGATCCATCACAGAAATAATAGCAAAACATTGGGTCTCATTCACTAATAATTGCATAGATTTTTCATGTATGCACACACATTTGAACTTTCCATCTAATTCACAACACCTGCGTACGAACATGAATTTGTTCTTAACCTCGCCCTAATTTTTGTGAATTTAGTCAAAACACACCCATCCATTCCCGAATTAGGACTCTTTCTTTGCCACCTGTCACCCTGAAAGTCACAGTTACTCCACGCAACCCCATGTGACGCTGTCTTTATTTTCACTCTTTAACATAATGTTTTATAAACTTGCATATTTGAGTTGTAGTATAGTTGCAGTATAAACAATAAAAACAGTAGTTAAACTAGTTATATACTTGACTAAAAGTTTATTATGAAGTGTGAACTGTTTATAAGCCAATATATCGTTTATAGACATCCAATGTTCAAGACCTATCGACAGAAATTAACATATCGGTTCATACCTAGTTTTAAATAAAACTACAATTTTTCTGCCGATACAGATATGGCCGAAAATGTATCGCTCATCCCCATTTAAAACATTTGAATTATTATCTATTTTTAAAAAGTACTATACTAGATACTAGGTAGTGTGTTCTAGGTAGTGTGCTACACTTCGTAGTATACAACTAGTTTAGTGCAAATTTAATTTTTTGCACAACTAGTTCAACACTGTTTTGTTTATACTGCAACAACAAGTATACTTAGAGGTAATATCAATAAATATCAAATAAAATCAGTACATCAGTGAACTGTATATCAGCGAATATATCGGTTATAGACTTCCAATTTTCAAACCTCATCGGTATCGGCCAAAATGTACATATCCCTAGATTTAAATAAAATGATCAACTTTGCTTTTTAAAGTAAGGAAGTACTATACTAGATGTGCACTAGGTAGTGTGCACTAGGAAGTGTGCACAATTTTATATCAAATAACATCAAGTAAACTCAATATATTAATAAAAACTGTATATCAGCCAATATATCGGTTGTAGACTTCCAGTGGTCAAAACGTATCGGTATCGGCCACAATGTACATAACGGTTTATATTCGGTTTCTTAGTACACTACTAGTTTAGGGCACATTTAATTTAGTGCACAACTAGTTAGCTGCACAACTAGATTAATAGTGTTTTGTTTATACTGCAATTACAAGTATACTTAGAGGTAATATAAAAAATATGAAGTAAAATCAGTATATCACTAAAAACTGTATATCAGCCAATATATTGGTTATAGACTTACAATTTTCAAAACTTATCGGTATCGGCCAAAATGTACATATCCCTAGATTTAAATAAAATTATCATTAAAAAATGAACATTAATTGATTAATGCATAATGTTCTGTAAACACAATATGACACTGCCTTACAAAACGTAAATATACTTCCAGATCATTTTAAGTGAAGTTCAAGTATATTTTTAAAAGTAGTAGGTAAACTACTATCATAATACCAATATATATATATATATTTTCTCTTCGATACACAACTAGTTTAGTACAGTTTTCTTTAATGCTGCAACTAAGTTCACTTCGTAGTACAGTATATATGAGGCACACATTTCTGGAAACACTTCAGCACATTCGAAGTCATCTTCTGATTGGATTCATTTCAGAACATTTCCGGGAGACACAGTAAAGCTTTTCAGCATAAAAAAGCCGTCTAATCTAAGAAGTAAGCAGTCGTGTTTACAACAGTTGGAATAAGAATTCATCAGGATCGATCAAATGGTTTTATTGGGGTTTTAGGGAGGAAGGGCACAGTCAAACTATTCAGACACACATATATGCAAGTCTCCTTCATTTCCATCTCATTTCCGGTTCATTTACAGGAGCAGTCTCTCTCTCTCTCTCTCTCTCTGTGTGTGTCCAAGTGATCACATTATCCAGCCTGCTGATGGCTCATTCAAGGTTACTCCAGGCCAGGATTAATGTCATGCACACAAACAGGGCTTCCCACTCCACACAACTGATCCTGGATCAGCTGTCTGTATTTAAAGCATAACGCATATTTGAAGGTCTCAGATCAGTTTAAAACCGTGAAAAAATTATGTACAATCTCTATTGTATGAATTTTACAAGGGTATTATTGTTAGTAGTCGCTGTGTGTCCATATGATTTATATCGTCTCAATGTTCCCGCCTCTTTTTCTAATCCCGGTTAGATCATATTGCAAATAGTTGTTTTTTGTAATTTCGTTCTCTCTTTTTTATTTAAAAAAAAATGTAATAAAGGCTAGGATAGATGGCTTTACTTAAACACTAAATCTACAATTTTGCGCTTCATCGGGGGTCGCGGTGTAAATAGCTGTGTTTTCTTGCCGTAATGGGGATTAGTCTTCTCTTTGGCTGAGAGAACAAATTAAAAGAAACGCAGTGAGACTATTTGTGTTCTCCAATGATATTACACTGTGTCAAGGAGAAAATAAGTTCATCGATTGACTTCAGGTCTGATCATATGAAACCATCACCGTACAGTATGTGCTAGTGTTGAATACAGATCTACTTATACCAGAAAACCCAAATGTATTTGATGATATTTTGGGCTATAGTTCAGAAATAAAACATTTTAGAAACAATGATGGGGGAATAAGGAAAGACGAATGATAATTTCTGGCGTAATTTAGAAATTATAGACATCTAGACTGTCTGCGGCCTCGTTTTTAAATCCAGGTAGGTAGTTAAACATGAATGCAGACCAACTCATGTTGGTCCCATCTTCATGGGCAAAAAAAGCATATAAATCATACAGAACAATATTTTTTGAAAATCTATAAATGCAAAAAGTTTCCTATGATCTTTAAACCTATGGTTAGGACATACAAATACAGTTTGTACAGTCTAAAATTTCTTTACGCCTATGGACTGTCCCCATGTAGATAATTAACCGTGCTTGTATGTGTATTCGCGTGTGAGTGTGAGTCTTTGTCTGTGTGCGCGTGTGTGTGAGTTTTCTAACAGTACTGTCTAACAGCCCCTCTAATGACTCTGGCATTATGATCACAGGCAGTGCAGTGGGGTGTTTGTGTGTGAGAACCGCCAGCTGTGTGTTTGTGTGTCATGTGGGATATATGAGACAAAAAAAGAAGAGAAAAAATCAGCAGGACCGAGACAGAAATATAAAGCTATACGCACACACTCGAACACACAAACACACACCTTTAAAGTGATGCCCCTGAATGCAGCTTTGGTCTTATCAACATGCCCCCTTTCTCTCTCTCTCTCTGTACCTCTCCTCTCTCTCTACAAACATTTAAAGGCAAATATTAAGCAATGACTCTCTAATCACTGATTGTGGTCACAGGCGCAGAGGTATTCAATAAAGCCCTCATTTACCATAGCTCTCATCTGTCACACTGCTTTTATCCTCTCTATCCTCTCTCTGTATGAGCTTGTTCTCCCTTACATCCTCTCCTTCTCCCATTTTGGCTAGTTCTAGTGCTCTCTTTCTCTGGGCAAGGCGCCAGCATCTCTTCCTCTGGCGCACTGCCAATATCACCCCTCTCTCTCTCTTTCTCTCTATTTCTCTCTCTGATGGATGGTCCTTCCATTCGGAAAAAAGAAAGAAACCGAATATGTAAGGAGAGGAGAGCAGTAACGCACCAAAACACGCAACGGACACGACCTCACACGAAACACGCAACGGACACGACCTCACACAAAACCTACACACATGCAAAGGCTCATGGGTAATTAATGTGAGGAAAACATTTACAGGGAGGGGATGCATTTCTCGTACACAAACATAAACACACACACAATTCTCTAAACAAAAGCTTTTTAAGGGGCATGTGTGCAAATGTCCTGCAGCCAAAACTGACACTGTTTATTTTTCAAGAATTGTGTTTAGGATTCATTATATTTTAACACGTACGTATACACACACAAATCCATCCAACTTAAATATTATATTCACACATCAAAGAAGAGAACATTAAGCCCACCGCAGACTGCATATAGTGATGGAAGAAAGGTATGGACACACATGGACACACACAGTTTCATGAAGCCAAATATGCAAATGCGGAAGCTCACACTCATGAGTATTCCGGGTAAACATACACACGCAGCAGGACATCTGCACCTACCCAGGACTTTTTGATCGAGTGACAAAACCATTATTCCACACAGATACCCCCAACACACACGCACGTCTTGTCTTGTCTTGTTTTCTTCCTTCGTTTCTTCTTTTCCCTCCCTCTCTCTCTGTTCATTCCAAACCAGTTACATCACTCGCTTTCTCAACCTCATTATACACAAATGAGCTCTGTTTCACACACACTCTTCATCTACAGATGTTCAGTTTTGCTGCTACGCTGTGTCCTGACACAAAGGCGAACGAGCAAATACAGTTTTATCTCATTTATCCCTTTAGATAGATGGATGGATGGATGGATGGATGGATGATAGATGGATGGATGGATGGATGATAGATGGATGGATGGATGATAGATGGATGGATGGATGGATGATAGATGGATGGATGGATGGATGGATGGATGGATAGATGATAGATAGATGATAGATAGATGATAGATAGATGATAGATAGATGGATGGATAGATGGATGATAGATGGATGGATGGATGGATGGATGGATGGATGATAGATGAAAGATAGATGATAGATGGATGGATGGATGGATGGATGGATGGATGGATGGATGGATGGATAGATAGATGATAGATAGATAGATGATAGATAGATGAAAGATAGATGATAGATAGATGATAGATAGATGATAGATAGATGATTGATAGATGATTGATAGATGGATGGATAGATAGATATAGATATGGATGGATGGATGGATGGATGGATGATGGATGGATGGATAGATGGATAGATGTGAAACACATAGAAAGGAGCTGGAGGTTTATGTATTTAAGAGCACTTAGACTACATCATGGCTAACAGACTTGCATTAGTGTGTGTCTGAGCATGACTGAACCCTATTACTAGACAGGGATAAAAGCATGAAAATAAAGTAAAAATCTGTTAATAACTGAAGGTGGATGGTCACTGAATTGAATATGTTGATGGAAGTGTGTGTGTGTGTGTGTGAGAAAATTAATTAACTGTGCATGTGTGGCAGCATGTGTTAAACACTTGTCTGTCTGTCTGTGTTGTTTTTCTTAGTGAGACTATAATTAAACATGTGTGTGTTTGTGTGTACGTGTGTGTTTGTATGCTCTGTTGGATGGAGATTGAGACTATTCAAGCTTTTCAGCCCTGAAGTACTTTCTCGCTCTCTCTGTTTCTCTCTCGCACACATACACAGCACAGGGGAATGGCTGAATGAATAGCACAGAGTACACAAACGCACACATGAAAATAACAAAGGATGTAAACTTGATTTCTGCATGTTGCTTGCTTCTGCAATAGTCGCTGCCACAATGCTAATGTGTCGTGGGTGGTTGCCAGGGAATTGCTGTGCGGTTGCTAGGCTGTTCTAGTTGGTTGCTAGGGTGTTGTTGAGTATACATGTCAGATAGTCCATCCTCTATGATATGCTGGTTTCTAGAAACAGGTCCCTCCTTGAGATCTATAGCAAGATTATTAATGTTACTAAAATAAAACTCTTAAAACATTTCTGCTTATTGAAATCAAATATCAACCTAAAAATAGCTGGAAATCTCTGCCTCTGAAATGAGTTTAAAATGACCTGAAAATAAATAAATACTGAAATAGAACTAAAATAAATATAAATTAAATTTACATGGATGGTTTCAGTGTCAACTATATAAACAAACCTTATGTGACCCAAACGTCAGGTAGACTTCTGCAACAAATTAATAACTGTTGAGTAGTTTTAAATATTTCAATTAAAATATAATAAAGTTTTAATATGCATAAATACTAATATAGATGAATTCGAAAATAAATTGTTATAAGATCGGTCCAGATCGGAAGTTAACTTCGGGTCAGCGCATGCGTTATTAATATTTAGCAGCATAAATATTCAAAGACACATATTTAATGAAATGAATTTAAATAAAAATGTAATATTTCAAATATAATAAAATTACAAAAGCATATTAGTAAAATTAAGCTAAAATCAATAAAATGAATAAAAAAAATTACAATTAAATAATTTAAAATATTACTAAAACTGAAAACCAAACTTTACGAACGCCTGCCTACAGGATTTTTACCCAGAAAGGGTCTGAAAAAAAATAGGTTTGGAATAAGGAATGAAGAAGGAATAAGAAATAAAAATGGTGATGTTGAAAGGTTATTTAAAGATCCTCTATAAATGCTGCAATAATACAATAATGCATGAATAAGAATTGCTGTTTTTATTGACATGTTTCACATTTAAATAGGGGAAAAAGAAGATCTGGGGTGAAGGGTTTTTCCTTGACTATGACTTGAGATATTCTGAAGACTCTGACATTTTCATAGCATGTGTGATGTAAAACAGACCAAAGATCTGAGATGTCTACTGTGGCATTAATGAACACATGGCCATATTTATTAATGGATATAAATCTTAATTCTCAATTGCACTATATCACAATTTTACGATTCACTGTAAATCTACAGCATTTCAATAGTAATACTTGGCTAGAAAATGAGTGTTACAATATAATCTTCTTCTGAAAACACTGCCACATTAAATGGCCTTCATTTCATTATCCTCTCGCTTTGAGTTTGTGTTCAGTTCATATCATTGTTATGACTATAATCTATGCTAAAACCATTTGTGCTTGGAAATTGAGAGCCCACTGTGTTTGTATTAGTTTATCACTGTCACTGGTTTCTCATCTAATGGTGTGTGTTCTCTTGTAGGCAGAGATCGTGAAGCGGCTCAGTGCTATCTGTGCTCAAATCATCCCTTTTCTCTCTCAGGAGGTAAGCTGACAGTGATTGACACCTCATCAGTGTTCTGGGCCCTTCTCTTTCTCTCACTAACACACACACACACACGATTCCCCCTCAGTACATTATGCAGCTTTTAGATTTTAATGACCTCGTTTCATCCCAGACTAAACAGGAACTGCTGATATCCTGCGTTTTTTTTCCGGCGAAGCGAAAAAAATACAGTTTCCAGTTACCGAAAGTCATCTGCACTTGATGAGCTCGGATTGTTTGGCGATGCAAATTCAGCTTGAATCCAGCATTACTGTCGTCTTTATTAGCGGCTCTTAAAGTCGAAATTGGATTTGAGGCTAGGTTGGAAGTCATTTTACTGTACTCCTAAAGGTTGACGCAGACTTTCTCTTCAAGGAAACTGACTAAAACAGTGATGACTCATCTTGCGCTTCACTTATTTTTGATGATTCAAATGCTCTCTAATGATGATGTCATGATTGACTGTGTCAGAAATTGTGCAAACAAAACATTGTGCTTTAAATCAGGTTTGCTTACTCATACAAATCAAAAATTCTTTATAGAAAACGAGCAAATTAACGAAAAATACACAGTAAAGTCACACTTCTTAGTTCCTGTTTCTTTCAAATTCGCATGAAGGCTAAAGAAGCTCCAATTAGTGGGATTTATTTGGGTAGATGGGCAATAAAAGAGCAGACAGCACTGTATTGATTAGGAGGTCACCTTTAGCATTAGCTTGAGTTAGCATCTCCAGACGGCCAAAGACTTGGTCAATACTGACAGTGTGAGTGTGTGTGTGTCTGAAGGATGGTGTAAATTAAGTTGACAAAAGTGCCCAAATTTCATTATTTCTATTGGATGTCTTTGTGTGATGTGTGAGCAGCATCAGCAGCAGGTTGTTCAGGCGGTGGAACGTGCCAAACAGGTCACCATGGCCGAGCTCAACGCCATCATAGGGGTGAGTGACCTCTGACTCCTTTTGGATCTCTTGCTCTTTCACTCCACCTGTCTTCCTATATCCCTGTCTGTCATCTGATGTCTTTTTCTTTGCCTTTCACCCTGTCTCTCTCTCTCAGCAGCAGCAGCTCCAGCACCTGTCTCACCACACCCCGGGTATTCCTCTCACCCCTCACCCTTCAGGCTTGTCTCTGGGCGGCACGTCCGGACTGCTAGCCCTCACCGGAGCTCTGGGTGTCTCTGCCCACTTGGCCAACAAGGACGAACGCAACCACCTAGACCCCGAGCATCTCAGAGGTGAGCTTTAAATGTATCGTCAAACCGGACGTCAAAAACGAATTTAATAGTACAGCCAAAGTGCTAGAGAGAGATTAGTTAGAGAAATGTAATTTTCAAAACAGATGTTTTATGTTTTTCGTTTATTCACATTGGTGCAAATTGTGCCTTCACATCCTACGAAAATCGGCTAATTACACGTTTGGAAGTCGTAATGTGTTTTAACGATGTTTTTGGTTGGAATAAAATTGAAACGTTGGCCGATTTATATATTTTTTTACAAAGATGCTAATCTTTTTAAATGCAACCGCAACAAATTAGAAAGGCAAATGGTGGCCATTAGTTTGCAGTTAATGTTTTAACGTATTTTTCTTGTACTGCCACAGGTAACAACGGTAAAAAGTTTTCTCACACAACCGTTGACCACTAAAGGATTGAAATTAGCACATTGTTTTTACAATCCGTCATCAATGAAACGCACAAAATCGTACGAAATATTACAGTCATCTTTTATGAATAATCCATTATCATCAAAACCAATTAGCGTTCTTCAGTGGGCCATTCCCAACTCAAAAAACAGGCGTTTCCTCCTTGTCATTTTGACACTATGGTGGTCTTCATGTGTGCTTATATGGTAAATACATTTATTTTATCATCGAAGGCTGTATCCCATAATGAGAGACTAATGGAGAAACATCTGGCTCAAAAATACTAAGTATCTTTACTTGGAATCTTGAAATAAGAAGGATGTATTGGATAAACTTCTTTGAAGCCAGAGGACCGATAGATCATGGGCCAGAGGTTCGACTTCTCAGGGAGCTTAATACAATGGATGTATTTTTATCACACCATTACTAGAGATTTGAGCATGACCTTGGATTGCTGTGGAATTGCTGTTATTATTATCCAGACTGACGTCAATAACAAACCCCACCTTCTCTCTCTCTCGGTCTCTCTCCTTCGATCCCAGAGGGTGCACCCAGCAGGGTAAGTATCAGACTTGTTTGTGTGTATGTGTGCCTTCACCATTTTGACTTTGATAAATGACTTGAAATACAGAGTCCTTTAAAGAAACGAATGACTTATGAAATCTGCCAGACCTCTCAGGTCACCGTTCCTGCCCTTTGCCAACATCACTGATAAGAAGCATTCACTCTGTACTTTTTATTGAACAAACTTTTTTCTCTGTCATTTTGTTGGACTCTTGTTAGCCTTGATGGAAAAGTTCACCCAAAAATATTTGTAGATTGTCTGAGATGCTCTCTTCCATACGGTGGATGAGGACTGGATTCTTTAGTCATCCACAGAAGAAAGTCATAAGCTGCTGTTTTCCAATTTTTCCACCATAGGGTCTCTGGGCGACCCCATCGGGTTTGTAATCATACCGTATTTTGCTGTGCTTGGAACCGTTCGGCGCGACGGTAGAAAAAGCGCTTTAACATTTTAGGGGTGAGCTTTCCCTTTAAGAGTTTTGATGTTAATAAAAAGCTATTATTTCAAAGCCAAAGAGAGTAGAATACTGAAAACAAAACGCAGAGGGAAGGAGTCGGAACAGGTTCAGCTTCTTTTAAGATGATTTCTCGTTGCTGACAGCAGAGCAGGAAAATGAAGGAGTCAAGGAAAGGTCTGAGCGAGGGGGAGTTAAAAGAGATAAAGAGGTTTTGGAGAAAACAGGTCTGTGGAGAGAACTGGGCGTCTTTGTGCACTTTCTCATCTCGGTCCAATGCGCTTCCTGTTTGGATGGTAAAACTGCCGCGTTGCAGAAGAGCGAACGTTTGAAGTCAATGATCTGAGACCACTTATAATGATGAAAGTTCAGAGATGGACAGTTGACACTGGATGTCGACCAACTGTTTTGGGTCACTTTAGGGGTGACTGCTATCTGTTTATAACTGCAGAAGAGTGTTTCGTTGGGTAATGGAAGTATGTGGACCTACTTGGAGGATCTTCTGGAAACAAATGTGTCCCTAGAGGTGTAATAAATCTTGCAAAATGATCCTTTGAGGACATTTATGGTAACTCTAAGATGCAAAACATTTTCTGATATGGTGTAGATAAGGCTATCTGTATATAAAACAGTGTTTTGTCTCTATTTAGATAGCCAGCTGAATATGTTTTTATGCTGTGTTTTGTCTCTCTCTGGCTGTAGAGTAAATCAGTATCATCGACAGACAGTCAGGTCACAGAGGATCGACAGGGTCCGTCAGGAGCGTATGCCTCACAGACGTCCAGCGATGCCAAACGGAGGCGCTGCGATGAGAAAGACGTCCTTCCCTCTCACTATGTAGGTTTTCACACTACGATGACATCATGCTTTTCTCAGTCCCAATGCATTTACCCAGTTTGGTCAATAAAGATGTACTTTCTACATATACATTATAACACAGCGTAGAAACATGTTTTTTGCTGGTGGCGAGATGCTGTTTTATTAAAACTTTCCTTCAGATTATTGTCAAGACTTGAAGAAATGTTTCGGGTTCTGTTACCTTTAAGAACAATATATTACCGATATCAGTAATGCCTTCTGGAGCTGAAGAATCTACTGTTTAAAATGGTACATATCAAAGATATGCATGTAAATATCAAAATTGTCCATGATAATAGCTGCCACAGATAATTTTTTATGTCGGATGGATAGATCATCTCTGGTACACAGCGAACGTATTTATGTTCGCTGCACTCGACAGCCCATCACACATCTATACAAACACACGTGCACGTGTGTAGTGAAGTGTTTAATGTGACCATCCGGGTGGGTAATTGGGGGATGATGTCACTATAGGGTGATGTCAATAGGAACATCAGCCCATGATCACATAAAAGCGCTGTTGCCATGGCAACGAAGTACGTTGTCACCCTCGACTCCAAGCGATGGACGAAAGAGGAGAGCGAGACGTGTGAGAGAGACGGACAAGGTGAAAGACGGAGAGAATTGGAGCAAGGGGTTGGGGGGGCAGACTTTCCCCTCCTGTGATTGGTGAAATTGGCTGCAAAGGGGGGGGGGTGGCCACACTGCAATGTTGTACATGTATGTACCTGGTAAATATATCCCAAAGGGGGGTTTATTTTTATTCTTGTTTGTGTGTTTCTTAGGACAGTGATGGTGACAAAAGTGAAGACAATCTTGTGGTAGATGTTTCCAATGAGGTGAGTCTACAAATGAACATGAATATTTTCATGACGCGTTTATAATTACTATACTTTAAACCATTAAACTACCTTATAAAAGTAACATCTTGTGTAATTTAGTTATGTTAAAATAAGGATTTAGGTTAACATGAATAAAAAAATGTAGGCAATATTTTCACAAATACTGTATGCATACAGATCTGTCATTATTTCTCACCTTCTATTTAAAATTATTCAGAAGTTAGGCATGGTTTAGTATTGGCATTATAGATTAATTCACCCCAAAAAACAAAAAAATTATCATCAATTATTCACCTTCATGTGGTTGGAAACCCGTATGACGTTTTTATTAGCAAAACTTAAAAGGAGGTCAATTTAATGACTATCCGGTTGGCTGAATATTTTGTCGGATGAATTATGACTCACTTTAACTCAACAAAGCACCCACTGAATGTTTTTGTTGTTGTTGATGTTTTTTTACGGTTCTGTCTAATTTTAATAGTGACTCAGAAATTACAAATTCTAGCTGATAAGCTTGTGATCATCTTGACATTTCTTTATACTACATATATTACAAAAAGTCAGTAGATTCTTGTTAATTACGTTATCATGAATTGTACTGTAAAACGCTACAGCTGTGTTCCTCAATTATTTGATAAATATCAAACATCGATCATATTTATAAAATAGTATTCATTTCGTAATTGCTGATAATATCATGCAGGCAAATCCGAGCAGCTGGAGCTGGTCAACGTTTTTTATTCATTACGTGACCTCACTAAGTAATTACTTCCACAAAGAAACTATTTTTTTTCAGTTAATGTGAGTAAACAGAGAATGACATAATGGAAAAGAGACCGAGAAACAGATAAAGAGAGAAAGTGAATAGATGGAACATCATCGAATCCAGGTCAACAAATGTGTGTGTAAACACAACATCTGTTGCTGAATGTTCTGTCTTGCAGTGTTTGCTAGCATAACTGTTGACTATGCTAATAAACGAACACCTAACCAAAGTGTATAACATCACTTATTCTTACTTCATGCACACATGTCATTTCTTATTCTTACATGTATGTGTAAGCACCAAGATCTTTCTATCTCTCTTTCCCAGGAAGCTTCCTCGCCCTTGGGCAGTGTGCCTCTTTCTCCTCACGGTAACGGCTTTGACCGAGCCCCATCCCTTAGAAAGGAGCTCCCAGGGTCCCCCAGTCCCCCACCAGGCACCCCACCAAACAGCCCACCTCCCGGCAAAAACAAGGACGCAGTGCAAGTATGACCGTCGTCACACCTACTTATCAAAATACATACTTTAACATCACTTCCTACATAACGTGTCTGTCTGGTTATTTTGGCAGACAGAGAAATCCCAGTCGCCCTCCTCTAAATCAGGCAATTCCTCACCTTCTCACCATGATCCCCTGATCCCCGGTCCTAGCACTTCCTGTTTACGGCTGGTCAACAAACCGGCCTCCTCTGCAGACCCTCTAGGTAACTTCTACATCTGAATATAACTAAACTAAACTAAAACTATGTTCGATGATTAACTTTGTCTGTTTCTCAGCCCTGCGGAGTCCCTTGACCATGACACCCGGTTCTTACCCAGCTCACTTTGGGATGGTGTCCCATGCCGGGCTCAATGGAGAGCTGGCCAGTCCAGGCGGGTTCGGAGGCTCATTAACACTCTCGCCCCAAATCAGCGCTGCTGCCAGTGCTTACACACGCAGCCCTTTGGTAATGCACCTTGTTTAAATACACTACGGGTTATGAAGTGTAATTATGAAACCGTGAAGAAATGCTTTTATTCATTTTTTAAGCTGTATTATTTATCACAGCAAATGATAAATTTGACTCAAACTCCAGTTTGTAACATGTTTTTGCATGTTGCCAATTATGCACTTAAAATACAATTCTATACGGGGCTTATAAATGTAAATAAATTAAGATAGGGATGTTGATCATCAGGTTTTGTACAACTTTCGTTTGATATCATACAATTCAAATTTTAGTGAAAGAAAATTATGTAAAATATAAATGTCACTGTACGTGTTAAGAAAAATATTTGAATGTTAAAAACGTTCTTTCAACTCACAGGTAGCGTATGAATCTCGTTCACATCTTAGGCCGTCAGGGCTGTCCTCGTCACTGCCTGGCTCCACTGGTGGAAAACCGTAAGTTTCTCTTCTCTCTTTGTAGCAATGGAGTCATGCCGGCTTATTGATTGTTGTATTATTGTCCGCACTTATAATACGGCCCTTATAATACCATTCCACCCACAAGCTCCCACCCTAAGAGCAAACATGTGAAAAACCCTTGAGTTCAGCCAAACATTCTCAAGACATTAAATTATTACTCACACACTCCAGGAACACTCGATATAATTGAAGTATGTTTTGTCAAACTTGGGCTTGTGGACTTTTTCTGCTTTAAATAAGCTTGTTTATATTCTATGTTTGTTTATAAGAAAGTAGTTTCGTGGTCATTTTCTACCCTGCATCTGACCATTATAATCAAAGTGGCTGTTTTTTTCAACTACAATTTATATATGAAAATGACTTCAGTTATAATTGGCCACATGCCAAGACATAAATTTGCTCACCCTCATGTTGTTTCGTTATCGGAATACCAAATAGAAATATGGAATAATACCACTATGCGCATTTATTTTTAACCAAACACCTCTTTGTCAACGTTCTTTGTCTCCCTCAGCGCTTACTCGTTCCACGTGAGTTCGGATGGTCAGATGCAGCCCGTGCCCTTCCCTCCTGATGCCCTCCTCGGTCCGGGTATCCCACGGCACGCCCGACAGATCCACACCCTCAGTCATGGAGATGTGGTGTGTGCGGTCACCATTAGCACCTCCACACGTCACGTCTACACCGGCGGCAAAGGCTGCGTCAAAGTGTGGGACATCAGCCAACCAGGCAGCAAGAGTCCCATGGCCCAACTCGACTGTTTGGTAAATCATGTTAAAATTTCCTTTGTATTAGGGATGTGCACGAATGTTAGAATATAGATCCACAATAATTATTTGAAAATTAAAATGTTATCTGAATATAAATCTTTTTCATAAGAATAAAAAACTGCGTCACCACTGGGTCACCGCTATAAGACTTTATTAAACATTTTTTTACTTCATCTGTATGATTTTATAATATACAGAAAATATAAAAAATTATTTGGACGCGTTCCTGAATCTTTGTTCACTCAGATTGCAAGCTAGTTCAAAAATTGTACGTTTACACAGGCGGCTGCCCGTGTTATTCTCGGCTCACATCACCATAATAAAATTGTATAAACTGGTTAGCCACAGAATTCGTTAACATCACTATCATTAGGTATACAAATGCCAACATAAAATAAATGACTAACAATAATTCATTTATCACCATAACTTGTTCGGAGCGGTTGTTCTTTGTAAATTCATATGCGTTCGTTCAAAATTTAAAAGAAAGAGTAATAGACCAATATGCTTGTTTTTCTTTTCAAGAACATATATAAACAATAAGCAAGATAACCATTTTATCACAGACTGGCATTGAGTTTTGTTTGTTTTTTGTATTATATGTTCTGATTTTGTATCATTTCACTCTGTGCAGGTTTAAATGCAGTTTAATGTATTTTCTCTTTTTTTCCAACGTTGCTCATTTTTTTAACATTAAAAAAACCTATATACAGGATATAATATTAGTGTGTTATGAATATTTAAATATAATTATAAGCTTGTTGTGAAATTGTTACTAAATAACATTTTTAAAACATCTCTATTAACTTAATTTAAATAAACAAATATTTGTTTTTTATGAGCTCAAATATTCAAATATAAAAATTTTGAAAAATGTCCTATACTTTGTATCCTGTTTAAACTAAATGTTCTCAAACCCTTTATCCCATCAGAACAGAGACAATTATATTCGCTCCTGTAAGATTCTTCCAGATGGGCGCACCTTGATAGTTGGTGGCGAAGCCAGTACGCTGTCAATCTGGGACTTGGCCACGCCCACTCCACGCATCAAAGCTGAATTAACATCCTCTGCTCCTGCATGTTACGCTCTGGCCATCAGTCCAGACAACAAGGTCTGTTTCTCCTGCTGCAGTGATGGAAACATCGTGGTGTGGGACCTGCACAACCAAACGCTTGTCAGGTATCTGAACACTCTAAACTTTACTCTGTTCTTCAACGTGCTTGAATATGAAGAACTTCAGATGTGATGGTCTTGTATTCTCATCCATAGGCAATTCCAGGGCCACACAGATGGAGCCAGTTGTATCGACATCTCCAACGATGGCACCAAACTGTGGACGGGAGGTCTGGACAACACTGTGCGCTGCTGGGACCTGAGAGAGGGACGGCAGCTCCAGCAGCATGACTTCACCTCACAGGTACAGCACATTTGGGGAATGGATAGATGTCCATAGTCAATATTTTCACATGTTTTTAAAGGCTCTAGAAGGCTCTGAACAGCAGAATGGAGAGTGACTTGCTGTTACATGTTTGTCAGTGCCAGATGCAATGGTTGAATCACCTAAGACAGGGGATTTCAATCGGGGGTCCGGGGTGGTGCTGCAAGGGGTCCGCTAACTTTTGTTTACTCGCAGGCAACTTTTTGTTAAAAATGTGAAGTATGGGTACAGAAATATTACAACCAATGTTCTATTTGAGCTGTGTGGACTCTTTGAAGCTTCCTGTGCCATGAAAAAACAGCTCTTCTTTGGCCAAAAAGGGGGATTCTGCAGAGTATTAGATAAGTGTACTGACTAATGAAGTGGCCACTCGGTGTATATCATGCACAGTGAAATTTTTATGGGCTTAAAGTACTTGGCCTCTATTTTCAGTATGACATAATGTCAATAATTCATGAGTTAACTTGTGTGCACACAGATCTTCTCTCTGGGTTACTGTCCTACGGGAGAGTGGCTTGCGGTGGGGATGGAGAGCAGCAATGTTGAAGTGCTGCACGTGTCCAAACCAGACAAATACCAGCTGCACCTTCACGAGAGCTGCGTTCTCTCGCTCAAGTTTGCCTACTGCGGTACATCTTACAGCCTCACTATGGAGATTCAATTTGACAGAATAATTTCCTGTATAACTTGTGGTTTCGAAACTGTTATTCATCCATTGGTTCTATTCATCCTGTGTATGTATATGTGCATTTATTGTGTAAACTGTCTTTGAAATGAGTGATATTTCATTTGAATCGTTAGATGCTGATGATGTTGTTATTTTTCCTGTGTTGTAGGTAAGTGGTTTGTGAGCACAGGAAAGGACAATCTGCTCAATGCATGGAGGACACCATATGGAGCGAGTATTTTCCAGGTGCGTTGTGAGTCGCTCACACTATGTGAAAATTCTCCTTTTCCTCAGTACAGTCATTCTTTTAGAATGCGCCTTTCAATTCTGCTACACAATTAACGGCGAAATAAAAGACCAGCTGCAAGCAGATAGGAAATGCTCTGTGCATCCAAGGTGACCAAAAAAAGAATAAAGCTTGATTTTTAAAAGAGGCGCCGGATCTTCCTCAGCGACTCGCCATTTGTTTCACTCATGCGTGCAGTTGTCGGCTTAAATGTGAAAATCGTTTCACGCCTCTACTGACACAGTGAGATTTAACTTGATCTTATCATTATTTGTGAATATCTCATTTTGTCTCCCTCTAGTCAAAAGAGTCCTCGTCAGTCCTGAGCTGCGACGTCTCCCCAGATGACAAGTATATTGTAACAGGTTCGGGGGATAAGAAAGCCACAGTGTATGAGGTGGTGTACTAAACGCATAGAGATGAAGAGGTGGCTGGAAGAAAAACGAAACCGGCGAGCACTACACGATCATGGAAAGCGAAGCAGGCAACCATGGCTCTTCTGTTTTCGGTCTGTTATATACCACCTGGTCAATTCATCCCATCTTATCACCTTTACTCCGATAGTTAGATAAGATCGAGGAAGACAGTGGCTATGTCCGGAATGGCATACTAACATACTACATGCTTTTTTGTAGTATATTGGGCACAAAAGGGCAAACATTTGTTTGTATGATAGAAAAAATTTCGAGATTTAACCAGGAAGTTATATGCACGGAAAAATGTTCAATCTTTACAATTATTCCGGCAACATAAGCAGTTATTTTGCAATAATGACTTACGCGACTAGCAATACTCCACGTCCATTTACATATTTATTTGCTTTGTGAAATTAGCATAGCCGTGGTAATTTAGCCATGTTTTCTCACGAGACACGCAAGAACCAATGAGATTTAAAGTTATGAATCTTCTACATCTAAGATGGCATGAACATCAGTAAATTGAGAGAATTCATATTTTGGTGCACTATTCTTAACATGCTATTTTTAAAAGCAGTGTGCAGTATATAGTATATTCTGCCCATTAAGCAGTATGCTAGTATTTCATTTCTGAACATAGCAAGTGAGCTGCGAGTTCAATTAGCACAGTCTCCAGATAGCATGCTATGCTAAGAGAAAGCCACATAGAAGACAGCTGGTATTTAGGGATCTCCTACTTACAGCAACAGCAGACAATCATTTCATTAGCGTTACACTCTCTCCATAATGGGGTATATACAAGACAGCGCAGCATTTCCCCAAAGGGAACGAACAGTTCGGAAGCTCCCGGCTCACATTGGGGGCATCTCCGGTTGAACGAGATACGGGCACACAAACAATTCTCTGCTCTCCTATCCAACCCAATTAGACATTCATGTGGCAAATCCCAGACGAATTCACCAACCTGCATTTCATTTTCCTTCTCCCACAAGCTGGTGCCTAATGAGGAGCACGGGTTAATCAAGCAGAATGCTTGCTGCAAATACTCACAAGCACGGCCGTTGTTCGTTTTAATTCTCATGGATTACCATGCAGATGTTGCACTCATTTTTATTATTGGCTTTGAATACTGATAAGTCATATTTGGGTAGCTACAGAAATTGGTTTAAAGAAATTATATTTAAATGTAAAGAAAACTTTAATTCAACCTATTCTCATCTGAAAGATTAGGAGGGTTAATCACAGATCCCTGGTGCACACCATGAAAAAGCAGAGCTATGGCCACCCTGACTGAATCAACACGCCGGATCTACCACGTTTATCAAACATCCTGCTGGGAACGGACTTTTTTTTTATTACATTTATTTTTATTCATTCTTCATTTTATCTGCAAAGCTTTCCCAGTATTCAAATGAGGCCAATTATGTTTTGCTTGTGAGCTTTACAAAAAGGAGTTGTAGGAAATCATTAGGTTTCTTATGGCAATAGTAAGCATTATTACTACAGTGTTTTGATCAGTCTGTTATTATGCAGAAAGTGCAGTGTGTTTTTATTAATTTTTCATAAATAGCTGAAATATTGCTGCCTGCAAACAGTTGCATTTGTCTTTGGGATAGACCGTCTTAATGCACGATCTGTCTTTGACGTCATGTTATCATAATATCTATCTAATCTTATGTAACGCATTGTTTCTATAATGAGGACACTGTCAAGTTTCTGTTAAAGACTGTCTAAAGCCAAGGAACTTTTTCGAAGCCTTCGCTGTGATATCCCTCTGTAGCACTTCCCATGTGATGTAAAAGACATGTATACGTTGAAAATTAAACTTATGGTCATCTTTTGAAGTTGTTGAGTTGTCTTTAGCACTACAATGATATAATGTCCATGAAAAATTGAAGACATGAAACCAAAACACAATTCAAAAGTCAATGACCTCATTGTTCCGGAGGTCTTTAATTGGCCAGTACAAGTCAGAAGGGCTCTGTCTTATTTCAACCTATTTTTCGATACATAAAAAACACTAGATTTGATTTAAGGGATAGTTCACCCAAAAATGAAAACGCTGTCTAAATTACTCCACCTCAGATTGTTCCAGACCTGTATAAACCTCATTTTTCTGTTAAACATAGAGATCAAGAAGAATGTTTGCAACTGACATTTCTGGGGCACCATCCGGGTCTATGCAAACGGGTCAATGATGTACTTTAGCTAAAATCTCAGCCAGGCTGTTACATGTGGCGTCAAAGAGAACAATGGCGTTTCGCTTCAGGATGCACATAGGACTACGATCAACAAAGTGTCTCTTATTATTCAAACACTTCGCCATACGTTGACAAAATAAAAGGAGAAGCACTTCAGGCTCTCCGTTTCAAGGTACATCAACAAATATGAAAAAAAGCAAAGTGAACGTTTGCACTCACTAGAGGCATGATCACAGAGGCACTTGTCTGTGCTCACCCGTACTACTGTCGGTTCACCGAAATTTGAACTTTTTTTACTAAACACATCTTTATCACTTGGTGAAAAATCCCCTTTGTACTACGAGAGCAGAAGTGACCTAGCTGGCTGAGAATTTAGCGGAAGTACGTCATCGTCCCCTGTGCATACACCCCATTGACTACTATTGTAAAAATAAATGGTAGTCAAAGGTATCCCAGAGATCTGTTGCTAACATTTTTCCAAATTTCTTTCGGTGTTCAATCAAAGAAATGTCTACAGGTTTGGAACAACCTGAGATTGAGTAATTCACAACAGAATTAACATTTTAGGGTGAACTATCCGTTTAAAGGGGTCAAATGACAAGGCTAAAACAAATATTATGGTTTGTTTTAGATGTAATGTAATGTGTATACACGATTTAAGGTTAAAAACGCTGTTTTATTGTATTTTACACATACCGTGCATGTTTGTATCTCCTCTTTGCAGCGCCTCTCTGAAACGCTATGATTTTTTTACTCATCGCTCTGAAAAGCGAGGTGTGCTATGATTGGCCAGTTAACCAGTGCATAGTGATTGGTTGAATACCGCAAGCGTGTGACGGAAATGTAACACCTCTTACCATATTCGGAACATGTTCCCATCAATTGTACTGACAGACATATTTATATCAATTCAAACCCGAATCTGATACGGAAAATGAAGATGATCAAGCCGATACATCAACTTTGCCAGCGCGACTTGATCAGGATGTAAAGGATTGGTAAGGTTTTATAAAAAAAAATATTATGTTAAATAGTTAAAAACTATAGCTAACTGTTTTGCCTTTTATAAACGATGTTATAAATACTATAAACAAACAACCATACACATCATAGTACAAACAGATTTTGTGTGAGATAGAAACAAGCTCACATTACAGCAGGGAATGGTACCAATAAATAACGCGAGCGCTTTTAGCCTTCTTGATCAACCAGTGTTATGCCATGTCTAGTCGTAACTCAACAAAGACAATAAACCCCATAATAAACACGACCGTTGTCGCCTAACATTATTACTGATTATTAGGACTTGTGTTGTCTTTTTCACGTTGCGCACGTTGCGCACAAGTCTGCGTTTGCAGACTCAACTTGCGTTAGTCCGTAACAAAAACTTTTACAATGAAAATATACTTACAGAATATGAAGCGGCTGCGGAGTAGTAAATGTTGGAATGGCCCCAATTTTTAACCAAAGCTTTCTCGCATAGCCGGTCTTAATCTCTCTCCCACGTTCATGAAGCAATCGTCGCGGAAATGCACAAACTTGAACATTCGGATTGTACTTTTCTGGAACAGTGTTGTCAATAAAATGTAACCGTTCATTTTTAGTCGTCTCATCTTTTGGCACGGCAAACAAAGAGTCTTTCTTTTCCCAACGAAACACACAGCGTCTCCGTGACACGGCTGCGGTGGTACACCCACCTTACTTGTGTATACATTTGGGCGGTCTTATTCAAATGCTACCACTGACGTAGATATGTGGGGGGGGGGTTACACTAGGCGTTTCAGGCAGGTCTGGGTTCGCTTCTCGTTTCGTTAGAATGCATCTTTTGTTCCGACACTTTAATTTGAGCAATTTTTGTGTCTAATACATTCATGGGCAACTTATAACACACCAAAGACACATAAAAACACGTATTCGCACCATATGACCCCTTTAAGTCAGGGGTGTCAAACTCAGTTCCTGGAGCGCTGCACCACTGCTGTGATGGTTTGACAAAAATCAAACCCAAATATGCCTTGCTTCACCTTCACACACAAACACACATCACTCTTGTACTCTAGTACCACTATGTGTAATTCTATGAAAACTATAAGGCGTTATTTTCATATGTATCTCATGATTAATTACGCTTGTCTAACAACGCCTGTAGTTAATACATCAAAGTTCAATGAGCATACAGGTCACTTGACAATAAAAACACACTGGAGCACATGCTCATACTATTCACTCAATAGGTAGGTACTTAATCCAAATCTGTACACACTGTCACAGTATGTGATTTCAGACACAGCCAATAGTGACCTGCAGCGCCCTACCGGCAACTGTATGCCCATTCATGACCATCACACAGTTGTCGCATCTTTCAAGGGGGGAGAAGCTGACAAATCCAAACCCTCTGCTGCATCCATCATCAACTGAACAGAGAGAAGCACTCGTTGAAGTCTTTCACTTGAATTGTTATTTACTAATCCCAATAAAACAATAAGGGTCATACCTTGGCACTGATGATGCTTCTTAGGGGTGAGAACGCTCTGTACTGCTTCTGCTCACTGAAGCTATAGGGCAGATTACACACTAAGATAAAGTCAATTACACAGGAACATTTCAAAATTCACTAAAGATTTTTGAAGTGAAAAAGCGGTTTGTGAAACTTTTCATACATTTCGTGCAATCAAACATCAGAGTAGACCACCAACCAAAAGAATTGATGTTCAAGCATTGTATAGCTGAATTTGTCTTTGGTTTAATTAAATTCTAAGTTAAGTCTTATTCGGGGGCCCTACACAGAGGAAAAAATTTCTTTCATCATTTACTCGCCAAGTGATTTATTGAAGATTTAAGGAAAACAGAGTTTTGGGGCACCTTTGACCTTCTGTTGACTACCATTTACTAAAGTAGTCAATGATGAACACACTTAAAAGCATTACAAAGTACGATTAAGGAAATCGCTAATGTTACATAAAGATATGGGGCTGTCACGCTTATTAAATAAAATGTAATTGTTAAATAAAATGTAATTGTTGAGATTGTTTGGCCTCATCTGGATTGTTTTAGATCATCGCAATTATTGCACATCTCTATAGAAGACACATGGAGGAGCTGTAGTGCCGGTATATTATATATTTAAGTTGATATATTTTAACTAAAGTGTGATAATACTTGTAAAATGTACCATCAATCACTGCAAAAACAATATTAAAGCATATGCCATAAAAAACCTTTAGTACAATTTAACATTATTTAAACTAATCTCAATGTGAAAACCATGCAGCCAACCAAAATTACATTAATAGAGGTACAATTTTATTGTAGTCTTGCAAGTGAGAAAAAAAGCTTTTCTATGACTGGTAGCATTTTAACGGTAGCTTCAATTCACTCCATATCAAACTCGTTTTACACCTATTTGCCGGCTGTATTGTTGACATGTAAAAGCCTAGATCTTAAATATATGGTGATATAATTTTTTAAGAGAATTTATTCTTATAGTCTTATATTCAGAACAATAAAATGTGCAAACAGCTATGAACTATGTGAGCAGAGAACCTGTAAAATAAGGTAAATAAGTTATTAAAACAATAGAATTAAAAACTGAAAATTATATGAAAATTTGTTAATAAAAGTTAAACAGTATAAATCTGTAAATCGCTCTGTATTAAAATTTTGTTTAGAAACAAACATATATTTTTTCAATTATTAAAATGTGAGAAACAGTTTAAATAATAATTAACTAATTAACTAATCATAAATTGTACATTTATAAATAGCCTAATAAAAATGAATAATAAAATAATTATTCGTTTGTTGTGGGCCATGCGCAGCTTGAAAGGAGGCGTTCTTTTAGCCTACGTAAATACGTAGCTATTAGTAAGTTAGTCGTTTTTTTATATTTTACGTCAGTTGCTTCTTTCATTTTAAGTTGTTCATTTTAGTTTCCTTTATTTAACTGTATGGTGTTTTGTTTTAGTTTGAAATGACTCAAAATAAAGCATCAACACTATCCAGTGATTTATTCCTTGGTTGATTATACATCTCTAAAAAGCAATTTCTTACATTTTGATTATTTCAATTAACTTTATTAATATTACAAACACTGTAGATTTTGTGCTTAACATAACAACGTATGTTTTTATCTGCATATTACTTTAAACATCTGTTACTTGTCAACGACCATGTAGCGTACATTCAACAAAAATCAATTAATTTGACGAGCCACTGGATGATACGGAGCGGAACGGGACGGATCTTAAGATTTGCTTTAACATTTATTAATTTTTATTAATAAATCAATTTCGTTAATTCATTCATTTAACAATACATTTTCATCCAAATTCCTTACTGTCATATTCTTGTCGTGTTTTAACTTTTCTTGTATTCAACGTATTCTCATTCTATGAGTTGACATCGTTCATCGGAAGAAACTCTTGTGCATCTGGCGTACCAAGTGATTAGATCGCCTCCTTGTTTTTTTTGGGCGATCTTCATCCAGAAGTATCGGAGTTTATCCTGCATCAGAGTTCACCCTGCATCACCCTGCAAGTATCGGAGTTCACCCTGCATCTGCACGTTCGGTCCGATCCAGTCCGTGCGGGTCAGCAGAGACGGGTTGACTTAGGGATCCATTGCGGTATGGTAAAATCAACTTTGTTAACCTCGCCAATGGTAAGTTATCTCTCCACTCTTCACCTTGACATCTTGGTAAAAACATTTTGAATTTGTAATTTCCAGTCTTGTGTATTTTCCTCTTTGATGTTTTATCTGTAAACTAAGCCATATGAAGTGTGCCATAAAAATAAACTTGCTATGTCTTGTCTCTTATATTCTTATTCTTATACTCTGTCTTTCCGCCTCAGAGAGCCATGGACACCCAGATGTGTTGGGATCTTCTGGGCAAGACCCATGCAAATCATGTTCTCCCAACGTGAGGACGATTGGGGTCGGGAACATCTTCATCAAGGGTAAAGCATAAAAATAAAGCATTGATGGTGCCAGCCTTCATGACAGCTTCTCACATTTTGGGAAGATCCTGTCCTGCAAGGTAATATCTGCAGTTTGATTGTTTTCTTATATAAATTAGATCATGTGTTGATGTCTGAATTCATCTTGGTTGGCAAGGTGGTCTGTGATGCAAATGGATCCAATGGTTATGGATCCACTTAACCACCTTTGCAGCGGCAGAGAAGGGTCATCAAAGCTTGATGACATGTTGTTGGACGACCAGCTAATGTAAGTGGATCTCTGTTGTACTTCTTGTACTTGTGTTGTCTAATCGCGGAGTTGAGCTCATTTGGTTTTGTTATAAAGGGCCATTGTATGATGCTTATTGTTTTATTGGGATTAGTAAATAACAATTCAAGTGAAAGACTTCGACGAGTGTTTCTCTCTGTTCAGTTGATGATTGAGGCCGGACGCAGCAGTGTGTTTGGATTTGTCAGTTTCTCCACCCTCAAAGATGCGACTACTGCTGCGTCGGTCACGAACAGGCGTACGGTTGCCGGCAGGGCGTTGTGGGTCACTCGGTCTCACCACGATGAGCAGAAGACCCAGCCTGAGAAGCAGGACAGCAGCAGTGAATCACTTCCTGCTTGACAGTTTACGTCTGCTGTTCCTCAAGTGAGATAAGCCATTATTACAGATTACTTGAGATTAAAATCCAATAACAATTTATGTAATAAAATGAATGTCATTTTATGCATTTGACAGGTTAAAAAACGGCTTGACGTTCACCCTGCAAACCAGCTGGCGCTCCAGCCCAACAGACGACAGACCGGCGTCCTCGCTTAGAGTCAGTAGCCTCTTTATATCGTTCTCATTCTGTTAATGATGCAACATCAGGCCTTCATTAATCACGTTATTTTTCACTCTAAAGTATTTATAGAGGATTTACATTTTGACCTGTCAACAGGTGATAGTCTCCGCCCACTGATGCCTGTCGTCCTGTTGGATGCCGTTGGTGTAACAGCTCCCGTCAAAAAGGAAGCTCAACAGGTAGAAATCTCTTTATGACACTTTAGATCTTTCAAAGTTTGAGTCGAATTAAACAAGCGCTTACTCATCTTTCTCTTTACTGTAACAGCTGGGTGAGTCTTCACATCAGTCACCATCCATGTGGAGGCGCTGGTTCTGGATGAATTAAATAGATGTTTGACGTCCAGAAGCCTGAACTGCCCCACCAGCTGGAGCATCGTGAATGTACTGACAACACGAAGACATTGTAAGTGTTGTAAAGCCGCTGACATTTTTGGTAAAATACAGCAATAAATAAACTAATCTATCGTGTGGGATTTAGCAGAAAATGTTACGAACTCTTGGATGTGCGTGTAATCTTTCGTTTGTGCGTTTCCAGACAAATGGATCTATTGCTGCACTTAACACCTGGAGACCAACATGGGACAAGAATGAAACCCTGTATATTGTAAAAATTATTTATATGTAGAAAAAAATGGCAAAAATTTGTTTGAATATTTACTAAGCTTAGATTTTTTAGTCTTTCTGAAATTAATCTAGAATTTAAAGATGCTTTTATAAATAGTATAAATAAAGAAAATTATTTTATCATCAAACAAGTCACTAAATGTTAAATAAATCCATTAACAGTAAAACACATTGATTAACTTGGAGTCACTTTAAAAGAAATCAATCAATGCCTAAATGTAGAAAAGCAAAGATGAATTGCATATGATGTGTAGTAGGACTTTGTAGGACACCTTGAAGCTAGATAGATAGAATGATTATATCATTTTACAAAATGATATAAATGAACAACAATGTTTTCTGGCTTTTAAACAGCTTTATTTACAGTTCATACATACCAAGTTTGCGACCGAACAGTCAAATAAATTTCAACATGCTCCAACATACAGTATTCGTGTGATTAACTGAGCGTCGTTACAGCCATTTCCCTGAAGTCAATGAAACAATAAAATCCTTGTTGTTCAACATCATAAAGCCCATCATCTTACACATCATTCGTACAATCATAACACAGTCAAGATGAAGTGAGCGTTTAGAAACATGAGCAATAGTCATCATCGGCCGTTCATTTAGGTCCCGTCATAACTCACTCACACGCCGCGGCTCCATAAATCGTCCATTTCTGTGAAAATTCCAAAGGCTAAAAAAATAAGATTTCTTTTACTATTATATTCACTACGGAGGTTTTATCTTGTTTTTAAAAAAGAAAGAACAAGAAGATAAAGAGCAGGTCTTTGGAGAAATTCCATGTCTTCGGGGCTAGACTACCAGCTTTCTCACAGCATTAAAAAAACAAGGTCAGGAAAAACCGCAGTCTGACCCCGGGGGTCATTTCTAGCGGCATTCGAACGAAGAGTACGGCCGTGCCGAGGTCCATATTTACGTCAGTGTCCATCAGAGGCAAAATAATGAGGAATCTGGTCGTCTCCTTCCAATCAGTTTTTCTTTATGAACGTCGAACACATTCAGTTTAGTAGATGACTTCATACACAGTAGCCTTCTTATCTCCTGAGCCAGTGACAATGAACTGATCATCAGGAGAAATGTCACAGCTGAGAACGGAGGACGATTCCTTAGACTAGAGACAAAAACAACATGTATAAGAATTCTTGGATCCTGGATCAGTATTTGCCACCTTTTCTTTCGGAAATGAGAGCTATTATAGTTATATCATAGTTCGTTGAGTTTTATTAGTACTTGAATTAGACTTCGTTTTTTGGCAAATTACGTTTTTTTGTGCTTTTTGATTTTTTTTTATGGCTGTATATTTTCATGTCAGTTTTAGGTTATAATTTGATTTAATATTAACTTATTTCAGTGTACTGAGGAATCAACATTTCCACTTTTCAGTTAGTTTAAGGTCTTCAAATAATATTTAGACTAATTAAATTAAAGTTAAATTAATATTCCTTAACTTCCCGAATGTTATTAATTCATATAATGATTATTTATATTGAATATCAAACTGGTGATGTTTCTTATCATTTTCTACATAAAGAGCACAATTTCATTGCATTTTCCTGTCCACTTTTGATTGACGGGATATATCAGCTCTGATCATTGGCTGTTTTTAAACTATGTGAAAAATTGCTTTTTTATCGACCCATTATTTGCCGATATGTCTGTGCATCTCTAGTTTGAAAAAACTATAACAACGTTGCTTGAAATAAACAGGATAAAACAGACCAGACTGTCAACAGAACAGACATATAACAATACCTGGAATATGCTTGATCCATACGGGGTTCGCCATGCATTCAGTAGATTATCTTTGCCTGTGCTTACAAACCATTTACCTGCGATATTGAAAAACAAGTAAGTCCCATATAAAACAGCCTTTCAACTTTGTGAAAAGTAGAAAAATCGTAAAATCTGTCGTACCGCAGTAGGCAAACTTGAGCGAGAGAACGCAGCTCTCGTGAAGGTGCAGCTGGTATTTGTCTGGTTTGGACACGTGCAGCACTTCAACATTGCTGCTCTCCATCCCCACCGCAAGCCACTCTCCCGTAGGACAGTAACCCAGAGAGAAGATCTGTGTGCACACAAGTTAACTCATGAATTATTGACATTATGTCATACTGAAAATAGAGGCCAAGTACTTTAAGCCCATAAAAATTTCACTGTGCATGATATACACCGAGAGGCCACTTCATTAGTCAGTACACTTATCTAATACTCTGCAGAATCCCCCTTTTTGGCCAAAGAAGAGCCGTTTTTTTCATGTCACAGATTTATCAAGGATGTTTAGATTTGTATTCATTCATTCAATGCGTGGCTATTACAATCACCTTCACAAGTCCGACCATTCCCAGCTGAGCTCTCTCATCAACAAAATATTTTCATCCACAAAACTGCCTCCCGCTGGGTGTTTTTTGTTTATCAGTCTCGTTCTCTTTAATCTCTAAAAACGGTTGTGTATGAAAATCTTAGGGGATTCCGTTTTCAAACCATTGCATCTGGCAATGACAAACATTCAAAAGCAAGTCACTTTTATCTCTTTTCCTCTCCATTCTGCTGTTAAATAAGCCTTTTAAAGAGCCTTTAAAAACATGTGAAAATATTGACTATGGACATTTATCCATTCCCCAAATGTGCTGTACCTGTGAGGTGAAGTCATGCTGCTGGAGCTGCCGTCCCTCTCTCAGGTCCCAGCAGCGCACAGTGTTGTCCAGACCTCCCGTCCACAGTTTGGTGCCATCGTTGGAGATGTCGATACAACTGGCTCCATCTGTGTGGCCCTGGAATTGCCTATGGATGAGAATACAAGACCATCACATATGAAGTTCTTCATATTCAAGCACGTTGAAGAACAGAGTAAAGTTTAGAGTGTTCAGATACCTGACAAGCGTTTGGTTGTGCAGGTCCCACACCACGATGTTTCCATCACTGCAGCAGGAGAAACAGACCTTGTTGTCTGGACTGATGGCCAGAGCGTAACATGCAGGAGCAGAGGATGTTAATTCAGCTTTGATGCGTGGAGTGGGCGTGGCCAAGTCCCAGATTGACAGCGTACTGGCTTCGCCACCAACTATCAAGGTGCGCCCATCTGGGAGGAGCTTACATGAGCGAATATAGTTGTCCCTATTCTGGTGGTATTAGAAGGCAAAATATTAATAGACGTCAACTTCGCTCGTTTACATTTTTACCGTCCCATTCAAATCAAATAAATTGAATTGTGATGAGGATCATTGATTCATTATACTGGGTTTATGTTTACACTCACCAAACAGTCGAGTTGGGCCATTGGGCTCTTGCTGCCCGGTTGGCTGATGTCCCACACTTTGACGCAGCCTTTGCCGCCGGTGTAGACGTGACGTGTGGAGGTGCTAATGGTGACCGCACACACCACCTCTCCATGACTGAGGGTGTGGATCTGTCGGGCGTGCCGTGGGATACCCGGACCGAGGAGGGCATCAGGAGGGAAGGGCACGGGCTGCATCTGACCATCCGCACTCACGTGGAACGAGTAAGCGCTGAGGGAGCGAAAGAACAAACGTCAATGATGCATAGATACACAAGGAGAAACCCTAAACCAAAAGGATTTAAACCAACTAAGACAAAGTGTGACAGACAAGATACTTACGGTTTTCCGGAGGCTGCAGACTGGAGGCTAGCGGGTAACCCCGGTACTCTCATATGAGGGTGTGGAGACTCATAGCCCACCTTGGAAAGCAAAGACACAATTAGATGAATCATAAAGAGAACATTTTGGATGCACAGGTAACTTAAAGTTGATGTTCTGCATGTTTCATACCACAGGCGAGCGTCCGTATCCAGCAGCGGCTGCAGCAGCAGCAGCGGCGGCAGCAGAGCCGTTCATCTGAGGAGAGACGAGGTGGAGACCTGCGCCGTATGCGGCGGCTCCCGCCAACTCCCCGTTAACCCCCGGGGGAGGCAGGCCGAATGCACCAGGGGGGTACGCACCTTGCACCGCTAAAGGATTCCTCAGACCTAATGCTAAAGAAGTAAAAAAACAGACAAAGACATTTTTCAGAATTGAGCAGTCACAATAAACTGCATTTTAACATAAAAAAATTATTGTTGCCTTTTTAAGGATGAAACGCTTTATTCTACTCATTTTTTAACGAAGGCATATAATAATACATTTAAGAAAAAAAATGTAAATATAAAACTGAAATAATAAATAATCATAAATTTACTTATTTTTTTTAGATTTTAATCGGAAATTTTGCATTGATTTATTTGGGATTCATTATGAACATTACATATTTTTTTATTTTCTATCTCCAGAAGCCTTGCCATCTAATATTTTTTTATTAAACTTTTATAATGAAAATTATAACAAATGTTCACTGCACAGTATTCATTAAACATTAAGCACTTGTTTCATAGCCACACTCACAAGAAGACCACTACTGCCCTCTGCTGGCCGAGTCATCAAAACCCATTTTAATAAAGACATCAACCCTGGTCCTTCAGTCAATTTAAGACTTTGATATTATTAGATATTGATCTCACCAAGGGGGTCGACCCCTGCTTTCCCAGGAACGGAGCGAAACTGAGGCGGTACGCTGGGGCCTGGTGTGGATGACTCCTGCGACATGGGCGTGCCGGGCTTCATCCCCGGCGTGCTGGACTTCTCTCTCTGAAAGGTTAGACCACACATTTACACATTAATTATTCAAGAAAAAGTATACTGTCAATGAAAACCCAGAAAATGAGGAAAAAGTTGCAGTGGTTGCAAGCTGGAAATGTCTTTACGTGGGTTTTGTAAGTGACTGCCGTCAAAAGCAAGAGGGTGGATATGCTTTACTGCAGAACAAAGTGTGCAAGTGTCTGTGTGTGTACAAGCTACTGCGCTGCAGGAGGGGAATGAAGCCAGCGGCCGAGGAAATGCCCTTGAGAAGCACGCATGTGTATACAAGGTCTAGTTTTGAAGGGGAGGGTGCAGAAGTTGTTTGTTAAATGAGATGCAATCGCATCACATGCACGTTTGTGTGTGTATCCAATGTACCGGTGGAGGCTCCTTGCTGCGTGAGGGGGAGGCGGCGCTGCTGGAGGAAGCCAGCGAGGTCGGGCTGGCCTGAGGCAGAGGCTCCTTACGGGAAGGAGGGAGTTTATCTAATCCGTTCTCTCTGGAGGAATAAGACTGCACGCTCCGTGGAGAAGAAGGATCCTGAGGGTACAAAATACATACAACAGGATGGATTAATTAGGGAAAGAACGGCACGCTCCAACGGCAGGCCTTGTTTCGACTTTGTGTGTAAAACAAACTGACCTCGTCAACAACCAAATTATCGTCGCTTTTCTCTGCGTCGCTTCCCTGAAAGAAAAAACTTGTTGTAAACATTCTCTACATGGGGTGAAAGGAACAGCCTGGCCAAAAATGTCCTCATTTACTTCATTAGATCGATAGATAAATGATATGATAAATGAAGATGATAACTGCTGTGGGTTTCATTTAGATGTAAACGTTGCCTTCAAAAAATAAATATATATATGTGAGCAATAATAAAAGATAAGATTGAATACATTTATTCTTCAACCTACATAGTCGGTCATAAACTCCTTTTCATCTGCTTTCCTCTTTTTTCCATTACTGAGGTAGTCTGAAGGCCTGCCTTTGTCTCCATTTGAGAGCGAACTCTGGGAAAGAAAAGAGATATGAGAAAATGAGAGTGGGAGAGGGTGAAAGGGAAAACAGTGGAGTGAGAGACAGAGAGGGAGTGTGTGAGCGAGGGAGAGAGAGAAGAAAGAGATAACGATGTAGGAGACTAGGGATAAATCAAATCAGCTCCATAACTGCTGGACCCACAGGCAATAGAGTTGCCTAATGCATGGCGGGCCGCACCGAGAGTGAGAGAGAGAGAGAGAGAGAGAGAGAGAGAGAGAGAGAGAGAGAGAGAGAGAGAGAGAGAGACAGAGAGCAGGACCAAGGAGACGGAGAGTAAAGAGGAAATGGATAGATGGACAGATACTCACTGGTCCAGGTTCACGATCTGAGGGGAACATGGGAAGGGCAGGAAAACGTCCCCGTTGCCAGTCAAAACAAACCAAAAAACAAACAGCGTGATTATGACATACAAAAACAGTAAATAAAAACACATATCTATATTTCTATATTTGATGTTTCACTAATCAAGCTTGCAGATATTTTTGCAAAAAAAGTAGATTAGTCCAATCTCTGAAAAATATTGGAACGGTGCTATTGTCCACCAAAAAGCTACTCAACTTGTTCCACAACAACAAACCAGCAGCAATAGTTACACCAGGTTTACCAGATCTGCAGAACAAAACCAGCCCAATTGCTAGTTGCAAATAAAAAATAGATCAATGTCCCTAGCCTTAGTATCAAAACCCAAAATATGCCAATACACCAACTTTTATGGATTACACACAATTTCTTCTTGAACATAACCATAGCCATAATCATAACGCACTTTGTTTTCATATATAACTTGACATAAAAGGGAATGATAGCTAAATTCCTTGATCCCAAGGCAACATTCTAAAGTAGCATAATTATGTTGAAAAGCTGTGGACCTGGCAACCCTGGATAGACTAATACTACATTAGATTAAATAATTGTTCATCCGTAGGGTTAAAATACGAAAGTTTGTAACCCTCTATACGAGCAGTCGTAAGTGATACATGCACGATTCGTTGGTTCTGACCTCAACCCAAACGCTAAAATCTGATTGGTCGATTTCAAGTCAGTGAACGGTTCGTAATTTCAGTATGATTTTATTTGTTGTACCTCTGTGATGTTCAGCCGCGGCGGCCGCTGCCACGGCCTCCAAGTGGGCTCTCTCGTCTTTGGCGGCCAGCTGGGCCCCAAGTGCCCCGGAAAGGGCCAGAAGCCCAGAGCCCCCCAGAGCCAGACCTGGGTGAGACAGACCGGATGGATGAGGGCCCATGGGTAGGCCTTGAGCTGCATGCTGGGAAAGATGATGGGCTTGCAGCTGTTGCTGGAGGTTAGGAGAGGAAGAGGTGGATGCAGGGATCACAGAGAAAAGATGAAGGGTGAGGAAGAGATAAAAGAGCGACGCAGATTGAAGTGCGGCGGAGAAACAGATAGCCAGAGGAAATGAAAAGAGCATGAGGGGGTGAGGGAGAGAGAGAGAGACAAACAACACAGTTAAGACTTGGATCTGCACCACAGCCCAGATAGGCCGTTACAAAGGGAATGCATTCATGACCCGTTCCCAGCGTTCTGATAGTGAGAAAGCCCTGACTCGCTATAAAGCAATGCTGCCGCATTCGCTAATGAGAAAAAGTTCAAAATCAAATCAAATGAAGTCAAGTAAACTAGGCCAGCGATCAATGAGAGAAATGAAGACATGAAATAAAACAAGGCAAATCAGATATGAAAACTCCAGGTGAGTCTTAGGACGTAATCACCACGTTCCCACAACGTTCAATAATGTTATCACAACGAATATGGGAATCACGGGAATTCACAATGTGATTGTGTTAACTGCATAGGAATGACCAAATCAGACTCAATTTTTAAATGGCTTTTTGTGACGTAACTTAGAACAAAACCTCCAACTATTACAGAAACATTGTGCCTCATTGCTTCAATTGCATCAATCACGTCCATTCTAGTTTTAAATTCAACTCTGTGATATACGATTTTCAAAATTCTGAACCAAACACCTCCTCCCCAAAATGGCAATGAGAACTCAAGAGTAAAGTGTAAAATCAAATAAAACGGATGAAAAGATGGGAGTACACACTGTGGGAGGCAGAGGGGGGAGTCCACGTACCCCTATCGACGCATTCAACTCCCCCATAGTCACCTGTTTGGCGCGCTCCATGGCCTGGACCACCTGCTGCTGGTGCTGTGGCGGTTGAAGAGAAAACAAAATGACCGTCAATGATAAACAAACAACAACCAATGAAACAAGGCAGATGGCCACCCTACTGTGTCTTGGTGCTATGCGTTGAAGGTTTTGCATTTTCTGCGGTGTTTACATTAGCCGCACACAGAAAACATTCATATAAATACCCTTAAAACAAGAGGGGGGAAGTTGTGTTTTATCTGTCAGGAAAAGCTTTGGGCAAACTGTAACAGTTTTGTGGAAGTGGGTTTACCAGAATAACAATAAGCTTCCCAGCGGCATCCGAAAACGAGAACGTGAGGAAATACGAGAGAATGTTAAAAAAAGTTGTGTGAGAGAAAATGACTGAAACAAAAAGAGCGATACAGCGTGTGCGTGTAGGCATAAATGAGAGAATTACATCAATCACGCTGTCTGAACGCAATGTGCTATGTGAAAGTCTCACAATGTGTAGCTTTGGGACTACACGTGTGTGTCTGTGTGTGCCGGTCTCATCTCACCTCCTGTGACAGGAATGGAATGAGCTGGGCGCAAATCACGTTCAACCGTTTGGCGATCTCCGTCTGTAGATATATGAAGGGAGAATGAGGGAAACGAATGAAAAAGCAAGCAGGAAATGTCTAAATCAGTTTTTCTTTTCAGATTGTTGTATCGTTGAAACACAATAGGCCTACTTGTATACTAAAATAAAACTAAGCTAACTACTCTTATTAGAGATGCACCGATACTACGTTTCTCCACCCATACCAAAAGCAAATTCTCCAGAGTGATATCTGCAGATACAGATTCTGAATATTAAATTAATATTTATTAACTTTCGTAATGTTATTAATCCACATAATGACTATTAATACTGAACATCAAACTGGTGATGTTTCTTAACAATTTCTGCATATAGAGCACAGATTCATTTCATTCTCCTTTCGTCTTTTGATAGATATATCAGCCCTGATCATCGGCTGATGGCTTATAGTATGAAAAATTACTTGTATCAACCGATACTGGTTGTTGGCCGATATATCGGTGCATCTCTACTCTTACTCAACCAGACATTTAACCATCACCAAAGCCATCACCCATTGACTTTCTTTGTATGGTCACAAAAACATTTCTCGAAATATCTTCTTCTGTGTCCCACAGAAGAAAGAATCATGATTAGATTTTGAACCACGTGAGGGTGAAGAAAGGACAGAATATTTGTGGGTGAACTATCCTTTTAAACGGACTCTTGGAAGCCAGCCAATCAGATTGCTGCAGGTGATTCTGTCAGCATTTTTTTGTGCAGTTTGCATCTACAGCTTTCCTGTAGCTCAGTGGTAGGAGCATGGTGCTAACAACATCAGGGTCGTGGGATCGATCCCATGGGATTGAACATACTTAGAAACAAATGTACAGGATAATGTAACATAAGTCGCTTTGGATAAAAGCGTCTACCAAATGCACAAATGTAAACGCATCTGTGCACACGCTGACTAAAGCCGAGACTACACTTACATAGTTAGAGTGATTTTGAAATTCAGAAATTTTATAGTGACTCTAAATACAATTCTGAAATGTAAAGATCCAAACAAGACGCAAAAGTGTAACCTGCTACCTCCACACACACAAACAAAACTAGTAAATATTTCATTCCTCCACATCTGGCTCATGCTAATTGTTGCGCAGTGAGGAAAGAGAGTGCCTAAAATATTCATGCCCGGCATCTGCTGCCACGCACCAGCCGAGAGGAGTGCCGCCTCCCTCTGTGAGCTCCCTTTCTGGAGGTCAGCGGTCTTGCTCCATTGAGCTCATCTGCAGTCTTAGGAGGCGGTGGGTTGCCAACCACAAGCAATCTATTTCTGGACCATTGCAATCATTTACCAACTACCCAAACAAGAGCTCCCCCAGCTAATGGTATGCACGCATACGTCCCAGTGTTGTTTATTTTGCCGGCAGGTAGAATAACGGAGTAACGCCGGCACGCATGGTCGTATGCCACAAAATGTCCCTTAAGTGAATTACTGCCTGTGTGAACACCCCCCCAACCCTCCAGAGAAGAGGAATTGCCCCCCTCCTCATTCCCACCCCTGCCCCCCCATATCCATCCATCACAGCCCTCCCCAGGGAAGCACAATGATTTCTTGTTAGAGAACGGCAACTACAAAATGACATCTTCAGAGGAGAGAGTGGGGGAGGCTGGGAAAATGGGAGGGTGAGACGGAGAGAGCACGAGAGAAAGAAAATGAAAGAGAGAGAGCGAGAGAGGAGAGAAGAAAGGCACAGTTAAGAAAATTACAGAGTGATGGGAGATGCAGAAGGAGGGGGGTACATTAGGAGAGAATTTGTGGAGCATGGCAAAAAAAGTAGTGCAATAGAAACGTAGGGAGAGAACAGACGCTCGGAGAGCGCTGACCTAATTTAGACTGACCTGACATCTGCACAAGAGAGAGAGAGAGAAAGAGAGGGGAAGAGAGAAAACAGAGAAATGCAGATGCAGTGGCAGACACAATTTATGAGGGAGAGCGAGAAAGTCATAGCCAGCCACTTAAGACAACTGTGTGTGTGTGCGCAAGACAGAGAGTGAGGTGGACGTGTGTGCCACATAGCCAATATTTGTCGATCTAATTACTTTGTTTGCAGATTCATTTTAAAACGAGTGCCAAGGGGTCAAACCCAAGAGGATTTTGACGAAACTGTCAAAAACTCGTCGCAGATCTCTAATTGAATTGAGTAATTAAATTTCAACGATGAGCTCCAAAAACCTCTACCCAAGATAAGATAAAAACTAATAAACAAACTCACAACCACAACCAGAACAGATTATTTAAGCTTTTAGGATCGTGTCTAAATCAGACATGAAATAACATTTCCATAAACAAGTATAGGCCGATCCACATTGAAAATAATATATGAAAACACAAAGGACGGTGGAACGGAGCGAGACATTCATGAGGAATTGGATTATAGAAACGGTTCATTATAACAGATGGATGTTTTAGGAAAAGATGGGAGAGGTCAGCTGAAAAGAAAATGTGTTAAAAAGTAAAACAGTTGTCACATTTTAATATGGTGTAATTCCTGGCAAACAGCCATCTTACCTGTTTGTGCATTTCTATGTTGAGGCCGTAGGACATTTCGTAGTACTGAAAAAGAAAAAGAGATCATAAATATATACACCAGTGAAGTCTGTTTTTAATGGTTAAGCTCAGAAATCGTTTCAAAGTCACAAAACAGAACATCAGAAGTCACTCTATAGGTCATTTTCTATAGACTTGAAAAATATTTTTTATTTAACATTAAAGTGACAGATTGCAGCTTTAACAATGACAAATTGGCATCATTGACATTAACATGGCAATTTGTAGGTCTAGTGCCTAAATATTCTCTGTGTGGGCTGGACTGCACAGTCTGTTCCTCACACGAACCTTGAATCTGTCTAAAATATAGCCCTGGTGTCACTTGGACCACTTTGTCAAAGTTGGACAGCCGTTTACGAACGGTTGTTGTATAGAAAGAACGGCATAATATTTTTTTTAACAAGATTATTTTGCTCGTAAAAATAGCCGCATAGAGGTTTATTAACCGCATCATTTGGAGATGAGCTGTCCCTTTAACCCCGTCGGATGCTAAAAAATAAGATTTCGTTTGAAAGTAAAATAATCAAGTAAAAGGAAAGAGGAAGGCAGATAAAAGGGGCAAAAGAGAAAGAAACAGACAGAGGGATAGAAAGACCCTGGCAATAAAAGAAGCCATCCTGACAGCTGCCTGTTGTATTCACCAGCTCTGCCAAGAGCCCACGGCGTTGCTAGGCGACTCCCACACTAAAAAAATTATGAGCCAAGAAGAAAAAAAAGAGAGAGGGAAAACGGCCAGAAAAAAAGGGTTAAGCCGTCTGCCAAGAGCAAATGGCATGCCAGGCACACATAGCTGCCATATCTGTGGGCACTAGGGCACAGACTCATCCGTGATGGGCGAATCATTTGAAGAACTTCTGATTGAGGAAGATGTTTGATGTTTGGATGTGTGCAGCATCCGATGCAAAAAAGTTGGTGTGTGTTTGTCTTACCATGACATAATGTCTCTGTATTTCGGTCTTCTCTGTGGCCAGCTTTTCACACTCCAACTTCAGACTGTGAGCGAGAGAGAAAAAGAGAGAGAGTTGTTTTGGACTGCAGGAAAGAGATTTTGTTGGATCGCTTCGATTCAACTCAGACATGCTGTATCAGGTTTTATTTGTGTCAAGCCAGTTTGAATGAATGCAATAACTATTTCTCAGAGGAAAGGTTCATATCATTTGTGGTGAATGACTCAAACGATGGTTTGACAATTTTATTAGAACAAGACTCTTTAATTACTTTCTATATTTTGGAGAGCAAATTATTCAGATGAAAACTCAAGGTGCCCATAGAGGTTGAGGAGTAACTAGATCCTGGCGCTCTACTCTTGTCTGACAAATATTATGAATAACATGAATTAAAAAGCACACTAGAGCAAACTTTATACGATTATCTCCAGGACTAAGAACTCACAACTGGAAGAAACAAATATAAGGGTGATTCTCACGAAATCTTGGTTTGATGATGTCAAACTTGATTTTCTTGAAAACACACCCATTCATAAAAAAGTTCAAGTATTAAAAGCATTCATTTTTAAAACTTTTACTGACATTTTAACATGTTCGAATTTTTTTTACAAAAAAAGTGCGTTAATAATTTGAGGCTAAGAATGCGAAGCCATGATGCCCAAGCAATTCTAGAAAAAAAGACTCAACAAATTATATATTTAAAGTAAATTGTACATGTGAATTTTTTTTAAATGTGGAAAACTACCTGTATCGAATTATAAATTATAATTAAAAAAAAGAATTATAACAGAGAATATTAAGCTTTTATCAAGAAAAATAAAGAAATCTGTTAACTTGTTAGCCATTTGAAAGGTACTGGCGAATGTGTTTCTTCACATAAAATGAAACTTATTAATATCTTTGAGTGTCTTCTAAACAGTCCTTCAAAAACATTACGTAGGATGAGAATATCAGTCAAATGCACTTATTTTTCCACTATTTCTTCTTTTGTTTTTTAAAAGTGAACATACTATCAATGTATTTTTATATGCGAGAAAATCTAGAAGAAAAACATCCCTTTTTCTCTCAAAATGTTTTAATTTTACTTTGTTTAAATAACAACATAATGAACTCCGATCGGGACCAGCAATGAGAATTTCAGAAGAAAATGATATAAAATACATAAATGTGATCTCTCCCTCGCACAAAGCAACGAATTAAGTTTATCAAGAGCATTTTTTGAGTTGCAGAATAGCATGTTTTATAATTATAATCTTTATTTCCATGATATTTCTGTGGTTACGTGAGAATGACCCATTAAATAGTTGTATGCGGGTACATGTACGCAGGACCCTCCGTTTACCACTATAGCATAAATCAAGAGCAAAACTTTTTCCGGTTTCAATTATGTTTGTTTTTCTGATTTTATGCATCGCAGAAGACACCAAGTCATCATGCTGACAGACACAACTATATCAGCTTGATCTTGTCTTTTCCGTCCCCAGAGATCTGCCTCTGATGCTCGAAAAGTTACCACAACATAACGTAAAGCAAGACATATACAGACGCTAGAAACGCTAGGTATAAATATACATAGCCTTCTCTATATATAAAGATGAAACAGACAAGCTTATATTGAAAGACAAGACACAGATCCCACAAGCCAAGGCTGTATTCATCCACTAGCGCTAAGATCAGCTCTATATAGTTCAAACACACTCTCTCTTTCATCTTCTGGCTGTATTTCAACACTTCAGACACACCGACTTGTTTGCAGGCGTCAGATTTATGAGAGCACGCAGGAGGGCCTTGGAAAATTAGAATATGATTAATACCGCAACATTACTGCGCCGCAACAGGTAATAACGGCACATCCGCTCTCCTTCACTGACTGCGCACAGCCGTCGATAATTGACTCATTTATCACTGCGAGAGAGGAAGAGCACGGAAGGGCGGGAAAAAAAGATGATGGGCGTGGGGGGGTTGAGGGAAGTGAGAGAGGGAGCCAGGGAGGATTAAATTCATTCCCCCAGCAGAATTTATTACGCTGGAATTAGCTCTCTGCAAAAGTCACCCCCCCATCGCAAGGTTTCCGAGAACTGACAAATCTATCTGTGCGCTTTTCACCGAGTCTGTCGGTGCTTATTTATTTCCCCTCCCGCCCGAACGGGTTGGCCTCAATTATGCGATGCGGCGAAGACATTGCTCCCTTGTGCATAATCCTAAAGAAATTTGGAGAAAACAGCGAGACGGCTCCACTGATTGTCTAGTTCGTCAAATAAAGATGCTGGGGCTGTTTCCTGGCTTACATTTACATAGTTAACGCGTTTAAATGCAATCATTTATATTCTGCAGTTTCTCGTGCGAAAGGGCGCGTGGAGTTCAGTGTGCCTCGAGGCTGGAGTGGATATATAGAGGAAAATCAAGGGTAATGGGGAATTAAGCTTTAAAAGGTCAGATCTGTTCAAAACAAGCACACCACCGGTGACATGCAATAAACAGCAGTGACTGCTTAAGACAGAACCTGTTGTAAGGTCCAGTTACCTGTCACCAAGAAATGACACACAGTCACAAAGCTTCTCATATTCTTAAGTTTTCAACATAATTGTTTCTTATGTTTGGTGTTAGGAATTTAGAAGAAATCTCAAATCCAAAGCATTGAACCAGCGGTATGGACATGAACGGCACCTCAAATTGTGTGGCTTGTAGATGAGAGGTATGCTAATGCTCTTCTTAGTCACCTGACTTTACATTTAGCCTGGCGGATAAAACGTGTAAAAAATCCCATAGACTAACATTGAAAGAGAGACTGGAATATTGAACACAATTATTATTTACATTTAAATTACAGAGCTGTGCGATAATAAAAATGTGAAATTCATTCAGAATATGATAATGCTTTATTTGTTTTTCTTCATTACTTTAAATGATTGTAAATATTATTTTAAATATATGTATATTGTAAATCAGTAGGCATATGCCATATATTCTTATCCCTAAAATTGTTTCACTTGATCTTTTTTTCATTCTAACTTTATTTTATATTAGTATTATATTGTTGTATATTGCTGTAGCTTTATCGTTAATTTGTGCATATCGATTTATGTTGTATTCCAAGCATTTCAATGTACTTCAATGTAATGACAAATATCATTTGAACTTGAAACTAGCTTACATTTCAAACTTCACTGTAAATAATAAAATATATTTATTTGACAAACATTTGTTCCGGGCACACCATTACAAAATGCGAAATATCTATATTTCAATAATGTCTATACGTCTTGCAGCCCTAACTGCAAACTTAAAAAAATGCTTTATTGTGGTCAAGCAGATGAGATTAAATAATTTATGCTTTGGTACTTAAAGATTACGAATAGTAATTCGCCATATTTTCTATACCAAGTAATCAATATTTGTTTTAGAGTACTTGCTGTTGTATTGTATTGAAAACAATAGCTACCATTGTATTTCTTGACACCATAAATATTATTCGAATGCATCCTTAATGTTTCATAGTATTTGTGTGGCCACATAACATGTTAGTCAGCACATCAAAAAAATAGCTTCAAATGTGAATGTGGTGGGAAGGAATAAGTCTTTCTCTGACAGAACAGAGGACCATCATCCGAAGAACATGCAAGAAATCAGTGGGCCGTCTGCGGCACGACAGTTCCGTCAGCGAAGCACCATCACTTCAATATGTACACACGCTAACTGCACTTTTAATCATCTCACACAACACCGAGTGAATTGGTAACGACGTCTCAAAGTGAAGAGCCTGAATGAAAAACTTGACCGAAAAAGCATATATTCTTTCTGACGCCGAGGAGCATCAGTCCAATTAGAGGAAGTGAAGACACTTCCTCGCAGATCTCGTCTTCATTTGCCATGCCTGCGCCTCATTAGTAAAAGCCCTTGTGCCTTCTGTGTTCTCTCAGTGCCTTTTCATCTCTCTGCTTAAAGCGCGCACACACGCAGTGATTACTTAGTGAAATAGTCCAGTTCAGAGCTAAATTAAAGTCCATTACTGCCTCTGAAAGGATTGATGAAGATTTTGCCTTTACGGCAAATTTGCATTTTTGGCATGTGTTCAGAATGAAAATGCAAGCATACTGCTTACTGCGCAGTACACGCTGGTGTATTATATTTTGAAAAAGAATGCATAAGCAATATGCAATGATTAGCATGGTCACATGACCGGAAAAATGTGGTGCTGTGTGTAATATTAAAAAGGATCTATAGAAAGAAATGCAATATAATTGAAATAACTATGTCTACAGAAGTGAATACATAACCTTTACATAATAAAGTGTAAAGATTTTTTAACCTTAGAATGAGCTATTTCTATGTACTTACACTGTGGATTCCCTCACATGATATTCACCATGTTGTTTCTACAGTAGCCCCAAAGAGACAGGCTGGTCTAATATATTATCTTATTCGGCAAAGAAACGAAAACGGGAAGACATCTTTGTTCCGAGTCGGCCACCGTGTTGCTCCAAAAGGGAGGGTGAGCAGGTGGTTGCAATTTCACTGTAGATGCCGCTAAAATCTCAACATTGACACTTTAAAGAGGATTTTCTGTGTCCTTGGTGTGATACAAGTTGCACATGCATGTAGTAGACATGCAACAAAAGATGCGTTCCATCTTAAAGCGAATGCTCACCCAGACCTGCCTGAAACGCCTCGTGTAACCACACCCCCACAAATCTACGTCAGTTCGTGGTATGATTTGACTAAGTCCGCCCAAATGTGTACGCAAGTAAGGTGGGCGTACCTGTCAGAATAATTACTTTGGAACCTGATGATCCAAATATGGTAAGAGGCGTTACATTTCCGTCACACGCTTGCGGTATTCGACCAATCACTACGCACTGGTTAACCGACCAATCATAGCACACCTCGCTTTTCAGAGCTCAATTCAGGTGGCGGGGCAAACAAACATGCACGTTGTGTAAAAATACAGCCTTTTTAACCTTAAATCATGTATACACATTGCATTACATCTAAAACAAACGATAATATTTGTTTAAGCAGTGTCATATGACCCCTTAAAACTATTTATATGTGTCGTCTAAGCAACAACAGTCCCTTCTTTCCATTTTAGCAAGTCCAAGTACTTGCACACAAACCAAAACGTAGACACTTCTGTGCATCAAAAACAAAACATTCTTCCAGGACATAGTATAAGACGGCAAACTATGACATACCTACAGTAACCAAAAATACTATGTACTTCTAAATCACACACGTAACTCAACATTCCCGACAAAAACTACTGTCGGACACACACCCACATTAAAGCGCAATTTCAATCCAAACCACCTACCACAAACGCATGCATTAAAATACACACACACTCACTCGGCAGGGGAATGCCGGGCCACACACATACAGAGACATGTATCCACCACAGTAGGCATAAGCCACTAACCCCAGACTTCATCATAAAGATGCCTAAAATCCACTAGAAAGTCTGCTACGTGTAGGCGAAAAGAAGGTATAATGGCTACTGGTACAGTTGTTTGTGTGCGGGTGGCTGCCTGTGGGCTGTTTGTCTGAGCCACTAAAAAGCCAGAGGACATTTGCAAGGTATGTTAGCTTGTGTGGAACGGTTTGGAAAGGGCTGGGCAAAGCAAAATCTACTGTAATGAAAACCTCCGGTCCAAAGACCTTCTATGTGCTGATTAGAGGCTTTACACAGAAAACCCCAAACCCAAACACACGTTGGCAAACACACGCAGGATATGCTCAAAACATGGGTGCAGCGAGCGAATCGGCATGCTAACGCCATATGAGATTCTTTGTTATACAGTTCCTGCACGGTTCGCATTTCCTGCTGGACCTTGCGCTGTAACTTGACCTCGGCCTAAGTGTGTTTCTCACATAGCCCGAGAGCCGCCACCCAAACACACCTCGCCCCAGCTCATCTTGCCAAATCTCTTTCCCATCCTTTAATCCAACACCAATCAGCCTCCAGACACAAATTACCAGAACTAAAATTTCAATCTAAGCCACATCACGTATTGCAAAGAGCTGTCTGTGCCTGTCTGATACACCCTGCGTGTGGCTGCAGTCTTCTACCCGTAACCGGCTCTGGGCCAGGAGCGTGTTTGTGGGAAATGTCTTATCTCAAGGACCACAAGAAGGCCAATTGTAATCTGGTTCTCTGACCTAAAGTTTGATATCTCAAATCTCCTTTGCTTTGTGCATGGCCACACAAATCGGCATTGAGGGACAAATCACAATGCTTGCGAAACATAACAGCCAAGCTGTAAAAATCCTTTATTGCACTAACAAACCTTGAGATTCCAATTTTAATGCTACATTTATCATTTCAGAACGATCGTATTTATGATGCAACTGTGCATATATTGGTGGCGGTGGGACACCGGGACACTCCAAGTTCGGCACATCAATTAAAAATGTATGCGGAAGCTAAGTATTGATCATAGGTTGTACGACTTGTATATTGTTGATACAGTAAAAAACGTTGTCAGAAAATTACATTAAACAGCCAGTTTTATATAGTTGCAGGCATATACATCCAATCTACAGTTCCCATCATACAACTTACACAACTTCCTTTGTTGCTCTAACACTGAAGAAGTTTCCCGTGTGTCAGGACGGTAAATATGAAATTGTGTGAAATTATGGTTAATTCAGACTAAAAATCACTGAAAATCACTGAAATTTTAAATACCCATGAACAAACCTCCCAGTTTGACATTGAAACAGTCACTGCATTATTCTACACCAAATAATGACTGGATTACACATTCCTCAAGAATTGCACATTTAGCTGAACACATCTAGTCCAAAGTTAGGATGTATGTTAAGTGTTAATGGTAATGACTGTGCATCCAAAACTGGGATATTGGCTCTTGTAATAATTTGATAACAACTGTACAGGTACTTGACCCTCTGAATTTATCTTGATCTTAATGCACCAGCTAACCGCTTAAACCAAGAATGACTGAACAAATCCTAACATATTACTCCAAGGCCATTTACATGATCTTTTAAATGTATCTGGAAATGTACACATAACTGCAAAGCTGTTGGTTTCAGGGAAACATTTTGAGCCATGACTCTACAGGCAGATGCCTAAAACCAGCAGCCGTCAGAAGGGATGTACCCTGTTTATACAGAGGATTTTCAAGCTTATTTAACTGAACTCTGAAGACTGGAACAGAAAAGACCTAACAATAGGAATGTGTTGACTCTGCGGATTTTCAGATTCTGGCGTGAGGAATCAAAGCTGGAGCCGTGTGAAGGCATGCCAGGAATAAGGAGGGGTGCGTTGGTGTGCTGAGGGGGCACGGACTACTGGTGTAGATGCCACCACCTACCCAAAAAATACAAAAATCACATGCATGTCATGCCTGGTCAGGCCACATTCCTGAGCCTCAGCATGCACATCAAACACAAACCCACTGAATCAAAGGTGCATGTGTATGCAAGTGCATCATTTGAAAAAGAAGTGGTCCTCTCATTACAAAACTGTAGCATGGTGATACCAATGAAAAGTACAAAATATTTCACAGTGTCTCGTCGGAAAAATTCATCAAATTCAAATTCAATATGTTCTAATAGTTACTAATGGGTAACCTACTAAAACAGCAACCAAGTCTCCATCACCTTAATGTAGAATGACCTGGTTGTTCCAACAGGGCTCTGACTGGGTTATAAACACATGACATTTTAACCCTTCTTCCTACAAATACATTACACCAGGAATTCCGCATAGAGGTCCTCCCATGGGTCAACTGAATAACAAACTTAGGAAAAAAATCTGGATGGATAATATTGACATTGGAGATCTTAAATCTCAGTCAGTGAATGCTTTGCCAAAAGGGGCGTACCTATGATATTGGGTCTGTAGGAACTGGAACTCCTCCTTTATACGGTCCAGGGTCTCGGGGTAGGTGAGTTTTAGGGGTTGGTTTGACCCTGATGCCGCAGCAGCCGCAGCTGCGGCCGAAGCTGATGACCCAGGGGGAGGTTGCAGAGGTGCCTGCAAAGAAAAGAAAGCAGGGTTAACGTTTGAGCATTTCTTGAAAGCACAAACCAAAAAATCTAAGAAACAATTCAAACACATTTCTGGCAACTGCAAAAGGCTGTCAGTCCCGATGCAAGAACCTGGGGCTGATAACAATTTCGACACTAGAAATGAACATGTGCACAAAATTGCCAAGTAATGCATTCTGCGAAAATCAGACAATTCCAAGAACTGATGAAAATCATTTATTGCAAACATGATTTGAGCAGCACGTTGCACAGAACGGCATCTTCCTGTGCAAGATAGAGAGTGCTGTGCCTATAGCGCAAATGAAGGACACCGATGAAAGACAAGCTCACCAGAATGAGAGAAAAAAAGCAATGAAAGAATGAGAGAGGTTGGGGGTTGGGGATTGTTCAATGACATAGGGCTTCAATTGTAGAGGGATAAAGATTACAGACAGATGCATGTCTATATCACTATGGTTGTGGGTGTCCTAAAGACAAGAGGGTGGTTTAGGGTAAGGGCCATGCTCACTGCTGGAATTACGACATTTGTTTAAAAGTGCGCATGGATTAGAGGAGGGCACGAGAGGGGGAACCCCATTAGGGAAGCCAAAAGAATCTTACCGGCTCCAGCAATTAGGAGCTTGGCCTCAGGGTAATGCAGATGGACAGGCAGACAAAAGCCTACGCACCATACAGTGTCTCCAAGCACCTCAGCTGACGTAGGTCCTCTTCCTCGCGACTGCACCTTGCAAGGGTTGTAGCACTTCTCATAAGAATCTCCTCTTTCAACAAGGGATTGAAAAGAAACGCTAAAAGCGATATGATTGATCAAATGTGAAACTGTAGTGTATAAAGCCCCATTACTTCAATTAACATGGAGCATTTGGTTTTGGACATAGTTGCATTTACTGTTGGCCAAGTGTCTCCAGATGTAATGAGCGTGTGTGTGTGACCTGCATCAACATGGGAACTGCCTTGAACTCGACGAGTTATTGAGTAAATAGGTACGTGGACAATATAAGCTTAAGGCTTGTCTTGGATGAACGGGGACAGATGTAGCTCGAAGTATCAACTGGGGGTGGGGGTGTCCGTGGGCAAAGGGGTCACCCTGTGGAAAGGGGGGTTGGAGCGAACTACACGGGGGAAAGGAGCCCCTCGGACTTTGCTCACGGGAGACACGATGCATTGTTAGTATCTCTAACGAGCTCTTCTCTCCAGCCCTGCATTTCAATTTGCTGTCCAGATCCCCAGACTCTCACAGTTCCATCCTAGCAGGGAGCACACACACCACAATTACTCCACACAGGCCAAAGAAAAGGGTCTGCAGAACAAGAGGAGGAAGGCCATTTGAAGAGGGGGAGGCGGGAGGAAGGGGGAATGACACTTGGCTCTATTCCCTTCATCCTCTTTATCTCCTCTCTCACTACCCCACCCAGCCTCTCACTCTGATATTCAACTCTGTTTATTGAATTTTGCGCACAGGTGCAAAGAGACTTCCGGAAGAAGGTAAAAAAGGGGAATGACAAAGAAAGCAGGCCTTTGCTTAAAGGGTAAGAGCAAAGAGCCGGTAACACTTGCTTCTCAAAAGGCTCAAAGTTTATTAATCAGACATTCTGGTTTTGAAAACTGCTGTGTCACCATCTCATAGAGGCCATTATTGTGGCTCTGTATAGTGTTCAACTTCAATATAGCAGCCATTTTGATTCAATGCACTTATAACCTGCCTCTCGGGTTAAATCACCTCTGTGCTGTTTTTCGACAGTGGCCACAACAAAAAGACTACTTGACCTCGACAGTTTAGAAAGAAGATTTTAACCTGACACGGCTTTGTTAGGGCATCATCAGCATTGTGGGCGACAGTGATCTGTATTTCAACAAACCACAGAACACCGGAGTCGATAAAACCAATTAAACCTCCCTGATTGTGCCAAGGTCATGACTCAAACAAGAAAGTCCTTTCAGACTTGAAATGCAAAATAAGCCCTCACGTGATACTTGTTAGGGAAGAGCCTGGGTTAAAAGTAGGAGACTTTTGGAAATTATAGCTTGAATAGTTCTATAAAAGGACGCATGAATCATAGGCAAGTCCAAATTGAAAGTGTGAGTGAGCATGCGATGTTTATTTATTTTTTCTCTAATTACAGGTTTCATTACATCAAAAAATAATGATTTCCCAAACACTCCTGCCCACCCACTTACTAAGACAAAAAACAAGACAATGGTAAACACCACAACCAATCATACACACAGAATTGCTGCTTCTAAGCCCGTTGGTTTGTCCAAACCACAGCTTTTCTACTTTGTCAGAGGCCGAGACATACATGACTCCCACACGGCCTATATTTTAGAACTGCTACGAAGTCTGTGAAAAGCTGTGGCCAGCCATGATGCCCAAATCCCAAAAGCTGTCAACACAGTGGCCTAACCTTTGATCAAGCTGTTACTCTTTTAACACACACATCACTTGAAAACAACTGACCACACACTTGTGTTTCCACTCCCAGAAAATGGCTACCATGCCTGATTTGGAATTCTCCAAACTTTCTTTGTCTTTGCCGAGATCATTATGCAGCAGTATAAAAGTTTTGATATGAAAGGTTAAAACGAATATTACAGTTTGTTTTAGATGTAACGCAATGTATTTACACGACTTAAGGTTAAAAAAGGCTGTATTCTCCACATACCGTGCATGTTTGTATCTCCTCTTCCCTCCGCCTCTATGAAACGCACGGATTAAAAAATTGGTGTGAAAAGCGAGGTGTGCTAAGATTGCCCAGTTAACCATTGTGTAGTGATTGGTCAAATAGCGCAAGCGTGTGACGGAAATGTAACGCCTCCAGGGCTCCAAAGCAATTGTACTGACAGGTAAGCCCACCTTACTTGCGTATACGTTTGGGCAAACTTAGTCAAATCAAACCACGAAGTGACGTAGATTTGTTGGGGTGTGTCTACACGAGGCGTTTAAAGCAGGTCTGGGTGAAAGATGCATTCTATCTGAAAGCGAAATTAGTTACGACACTTTAATTTTTGCAATTTTACATGTCTAATACATGCATGGGCAACTTATAACACACCAAAAGCACAGAAAATAACGTATTCGCACCATATGACCCCTTTAAGGGTAACCACACCAATTGATGCCTTCGAGGACCTTTAAACTCAAAAATTATATTATATAGGCATTGCATATAAAAATATCCCTCAACTACAGTGTCAACAACCGCCGACCATTTACATTTTAAAGAACCTCCCCGGGAATCTGACCTAGGCTGCCTTGTTTCATTGATTTCGTATACTCCAGCAGAATGAAGCTTTAAGGAGTCCCCCAGTAATCCCTTACTTGTGTGCGGGGGAAGGCGGGGGGAGAAGTATGGTGCCAGGCACCTGTTTCATTAACATCACACATCTTTTCTCTTCCCTCTCCGCAAGCTCGTTATTCAAATTTCCCCGCTGTCAGGATACATTAGCGGCTCCGCGATGGTGGCTTGTCAGCTGCGGTAATTGCTCTAGGTGCTTCCTTTATGAGGTAACCCGCGGCCCGTTTGTTCTTTCCGTTTTTGGAAATTCCACACTTTCTTTCAGTGACTTTTGTAAACCTGGCCCAGAATGCTTCTGTTTACAGCTGAGGGTGCCAAGTCAAGCGCCATGGCTGGAATGGGCCTTGCCCTGACTTCACTCGGATTCCCTAGGAAGCAGAAGGTTGGGGCATGGGAAGGTCATTGAGGAGGAATACTGACAAATACCTCACATAGGAAGGATAATGGACCTAACTGTACCAGATCCTTCCAGAAGCCAGATTTAGGGTTGTCTGGTGATAGGTAAGCTGTATGAAATGTCCAGCGCTTTAACTGGGCCATTAAGATTTTCAATGTTGATTTCAAGTGTTACGGAGCATAAAATATTTTTTCCCGAAATTCTACCACATCTGGTTAAACATTGTGGTCTCAAATATGAACAAACCCCTTTTTACCCACATCAAATATTGGTATTTTCTCCCTCTTAGCTGAACATCAAACTGTGCACAACAACCACTTACTCTCCATTCTGCGTTAAAAGCACTTGAAAAAACTGATGTGCTGACTAATTAGCATGAAAAATGGTCATAGCAAAGAGGAAAAATGTTTTTTTCACAGAAGTCATAAACAAGGTTTTGTATCGAGTTGCTCATTATAAACCTTCATAGATATAATAACCTTAATCACGCATTGAGGAATGTGTGGGTTGGATATGTTTTACTAAATTAAAAGCTCAAGCCATAATAAATCTCGACTCAACTTATACTTTAATTTTACCACAATGTACCACTTTCTCATGGTATAACATAATGGTACCATATGACCCCCAATGACGAACCCAAACCCTACAAAAAAAAGGATGTATAGGCAATATCTACAAACTTTTAAACTATTACTGTGATTAAGGTATCTTGACTTATTAAGACAGTTTGTATGGGTTGTCTTAAACAAGCTTTGAAAGTCCAGGCCCTTGGCCTGTTCAGGGTGAGCAAAAAAAACCTTGATCTGCCCAAGCTGTCTCCTGAGGACGGGGTCTGGACCAATTACTCAATCTAAAGACCAATGCGAAATCAACCAACCTGGTCAGTGTAGAGAACATCTAAAAGAGGCCAAACCCTAAATGCTTCACCTATGTATCGTGCACCTCCTTCCGATCATGAAATTGCACACCCCGGTGGAATCTAATTTCCATCCCTCAGGAAATGAATGTCAAAGCATTCTTAGTGAAGGTTGGGGGTGCTGGGGGAGGGGCGTGTGATGGCTGTAGGGAAATCTCGGGAAATGAACACAAAGTTTGCACCGTTTTAACACACTTTGATCACTTTTTAATGAATTGAGTGATAACCGAGACACCCTAGGCCAAAGTCAGGTCCATTTAAAAGATGACTTGAGGAAAACTTGAAATGTAATTACAGTGGACTGTAAAGCAAACAAACAGGTCTAAGTGATCATATACAACTATAGCAAGTGTCATTGAAAGTTTGATCATGCAAGGCAAACTACGAAAGGTCACTAAAGAAATGAGTGAAATGATGAAAAGGCTATAACACCCAAAAAAGAAACTCAACACCAAACAATACAATCAAATTCATAGCAAGTTTTCCAATTTGATGAAAATAGCTATAATGCAGAGAGATGCTCAAGCTAAAAGAGGGTCAACAACAAGGACAATATTATACTGTAAATAAGTGCTGGGATAACTTTTCCAAAAGAAACGTATCCCAACTGCCCATTGATGTATCAAGTGTCGATTTTTGTAATCCCTTTTATTTACTGAATCAATTCCTCGATTAGGCAGATCATTTTATAAAAATAATTGAAATACACAAGTAATAACCAATAACCAAGCATGGCTCGGTTATGATATCATATCATGCGCTCGGGCAGTTCCAACTTCAGTTTTCCAATCCATGTGAACCCAAAATGATGAGACAAAGGGTGTAAACAAGCTTGTTTAGACGTAAACCACCTTAAAACGCATTGCGTACCGAGCGGACACTCATCTGTGGAGTAGCAAAGCAACTTACCTGGGGTCGATTCTGGGGAAACATTGTGAATAACGCGTGTCTTGCCGTCCGGGTCTCCTCCGGTGTTTTGTGAATGTTGTTTCGGGAGAGTTTGCGCCTAATGCGGCTCTCAGAAGAACATTTGGCCCTGTTTCAGCGGCGCCACGCTCGCTTATTCCTCGTCCAAGACTCCCTTTGTTCTGCTTTATCGCGCAATATAAGATGCGCCCGGTCCTGTATCGAGTCCCTCAATGCGACGCGCCTCGAAATATCAGAACCCAAGCGCTCGGCCTTCGGAGCTCCCCCGCCCTCGATGCGTTTTACTGATGAAAATAATCACGAAATGAAGTGGACGGCGAGCTATCGTGCTCCCAGGACGCCACCCTCAACGCAGCCGCAGCTTCTTTTGTCTGCTCCTCGCGCAACCCCACTCTCTCTTCATCCGCTCCTTCCTTTCGGGTCCTCAGCTGTTTTTCAATGGGACATGCGAGTTGTTTTCTTTAAGAGAAACGCATGCCCCCCCTTGTGAACGGAGACGGGGTTTGGCTTGTGGTAACCGGCAAAGAGTTAAATTCTCATGTTACGCTCTTTTTAAGGCTGCGGTGGGAAAAGGGATCCATACTGTTCAGTGACGCATTTGTTTGTGTACGTGTCCAAAATACAATCAATAAATAAACAACTAGATTGTATTATTTGTTATAATACAAATATGCGTTTTTTGTCCTGTGTGATATTTTCAAGATGCAAATGTTTATAGTGTAGTTTATACTAAAATATTTCTAAGATATTACACTACTTCGTTGCGCACTTTTATGCGCAGACTTGAAGGATTTCGATGGGAAAATAAGGGCGCAGCAAACTGTACAATGATTGAATGAAATCTCCACGTGGGGTTTGATCCAGCTACAATCAACATTGGAGAAGGTAGCCAATCAGCGCCTTGCACGCCCCACGTGGGGCTCGCTGGCTCTCGTCGATTGGCGCGCGTCACGATTATAGAACTCCAAACGTCAATCAAGCGCTGAGAACTCCCAAGAAAACCATTTAACTCTTTCGGTTCCCTCACTTCCTTTTGTGATGTAAAATAGTTTTTTCTTTTTCTCTCTCTTTTTTATTACGTTAAATGATGTCGCATTGTTTCAGGAGGACCCACACAATGAGCTGTCCGGGGATTTAAAAGGATGGCTTAAAACGAAGGCTTATTTCCTATTTGCATTTTCTGTGTATGAAGTTTCTTAAGATTTGATTATTCTTGATGCGTTTTAAGATCTTTTATTTGAACAACACGCAACACATCACGTCCGTAAAGATAAAAGGCTCCAGGGAGCAATAAGAAGCATGTGACCTAAATCAAATCTTGTGAGTGTCGGGGCATACAGCTTAATGTAAAGGCATTATGACCAAGGAATTTCAATGGTAGATTTGAGTCGGCACTGAATATCTTCAAATTTACTTGGTTAAGACAACGAGACTTATTGTCGAGTACTATTGTGACACACAAAATTGTGAACCTCCTTTCAAGTGTAGAGAAATACAAAAATGCAGTAGACATTTATTAGTATTCCAGTGGCATGACCCCTTTAGCTGGGCTCATAATTAGAGAGGCAGATATTGAAAAAGCAATTTTCCCACTGTAGAAATCACTACCTGGCAGCAGAATGGCTGAAAAGCACAAAGAAGGGATGCGGAGGAGGAGAGAAAATAGAGGAAAGGAGGAGTGCGGAGGGATGTGGTTAAAAAGAGAGGTACAGATTTAAAGGATGTATGGGGATTGGGGGAGGGGCATTATTGCCATTTTCTCCATGAATGTTAATGCACAGAGCCGGTCCTGCTTCCAGCCACTGTGGTCCCTACATCTAGGAAATAGTCATAAGCAAGAGACATATTATATAGTCACGCTGCAGGATGTCTGATGATGTTTGGTTCGTGTGTGAATAGAGAGAGAGAGAGCTCAGATTTCACAAAATTTTACAAGTGACAGTCGATATCTCCATTTATTATGTCTATTTTTTTAGATCAAACAAAAGAAAAGCTTTTGTACAAGGTTCTATGGGAGGCCATGAATGCTCGAACCGACAAAACCGAACTGATATTTTGTATTTGCACACTTTATATAAATCATTCAAGAGACGTTTTCCAAACGTTAATGATTAAAATGCTCAATGATCAGCCGCTACAATTTACTTTCAGAATTCAGATGGTCAGCCGAGTGTAAACATGACATGACAATACGCTTTGAAACCAGAAAAAAGGCCAACAACTGGATAAGAGCACAACTTGATATAGTTTTAAAAAAGTGTCACATTGTTCTGGTCAATGCCACAAAAGGATGTAGTGATCATAAAGACCCCTCAACAGTGGTACATGCAACCTGCAAACTATTCCATGTCCACTAAAGCCAACTGATGGTTTTGTTTGAGAAACAGTCCAGATGCCATCCAGCAGAGCTACATATCTCATTTGAATGTGCACATATTTAAACTTGGCGTGCTGATAGTGGTTATGAGATATATGAAAAGCAAATTTTCATACACAAATCAAACAAGATTTGAGGATCTAAACTTTTGGGTGAAGTATTATTCCCTCAAGTCTTCTCTCTCTACAGCACATGGTTTTGAAGATGGGTATATGTGCCGTGCGCACATTCTGTTGCAAACATACCTGCACACATTAATCAAACCGACAGCAGCGTCTTATTACAGTGCTATATTTAGAGAAATCGTTGCTAATTCCGTGACAGAGCGAAAATTTGTTTGCATTTGTGGTGATATCTTGAGTTTTTAATCTTGGTTCTTGACTATTTGCATGGGTAATTGTCACAACATATGCACCTTGCTAAGCAAGTACCTACCAATATAATAATATAAATCTGAATAAATATTTATTTGCCAGCCATGATGAGTGGAAGAAAGAACTGAAAAAATAACTGGACAAAATAATTCAATTTAGATGACTGAATAGTCCACCAGAGGTATCAAAATGCCAGATATTTACGTAGAAGTGTTAATGAATGGATGGTATCATGAGGGTCTACGTCTTCCCAATGGATGGATGTGAGTTGCCTTGCCAGTGTGAGGGTGACTGACAGCTAGATAAGGCAATGCTGCTGTTGTGATACGTCTCTACGCACACACATACACACGAACACCCCTCGCAGACAAGTCTCATGTCAGCGCGGAGACGGCAGGCTGATTTATTGGACTCTCCTCCCCCGGGAGCCCCCCTTTCCTCCCCCCCATCCATCCATCCCTCCACCTCTTTCCTGTTTCCCCAGGGGGGAGAGAAGGGTAATGACCCACATCAGCAACCACACACACACACACACACACAAACACAACATCATTAAAGCGCCCACAATATAAAACCTCAAAACACAGGGATCCGAAATTCCACTGCACCAGTTACTTCAATGGTAATTATGAGCAACTAAAAGCTTATGATTCATAGAGGGAAAAAATATACTTGTATGTCTCGCATAGATGCCAAAAAAAAATCTGGGAAGCCCCATTCTGGTGAGCTGGAACCATGTCAGTGTATTTGCATATACCGATATTTATGTCTATAAATGCAGAAATGCAGAGCCATAGTTGCCTTCTTGGTTTGCTGTCAGTTCATTCATTCTTTGGACACATTTATATTCATCCACACACAATTTTTATCAATGCATCGGAATAACCAATTGGATTATTTTTTCAAAGCGTTTATGTTTAAACTTTGCCGGTCGTTAAAATGACATTTCATTATATTAAGTAGCTAAAACAATAATACATGCCATAATGGGTTCTAATCAAGGAAAAGTTCATACTGCTCTTAACATCTACACTCACCGCACAGAAAAAACACACGACGTATTACGAGCTCCCCCTGCAGTTCAACTTCAGTATTGCAAACGAGTGCGATCAGAAATATATTAAAATTCATAGAAGAGGCGGTGGTGTTATGAACATGTTGACTGTGGGCGTAATCGCAAAGCATAAAATTTGCTTTGGATTTAGCAAGATTTTTAGATCTTGAACACTGGGTACAATACAACAGAGGTGTCGCATTTGAACAGGTTATTCTGCACCCACTGATATCGCGCGCGCGTGTTATACCGTGATAAAGAAATGCTACTTAACATCATGGTAATACAAAGGTACGTTATACCTTTCGGATTTATCCCATGTGTTAAATTCGTCAGAACAGCTCTATTAACGTTACTGTCATTCAAACGCAGTTGAGGGGACAAGGTTAACTTACCTAACAAATGACATACAGACGCATACTGCAAATGCTTTGTATCGTATGCAATATTTGAAAATTTAACACAAAACGTTTTATTACATAGGAAGTATGTCAGTAATGTCAATCCTCGCACAAAGACGATAGCACATACCTCCATTAGTTGTGCACGTGGTTCTATGGTGTAATGGTTAGCACTCTGGACTTTGAATCCAGCGATCCGAGTTCAAATCTCGGTAGAACCTGCTTTTTTTTCCCCGTTTGTGACTATTGTATCGCAAGCCGTAACGTGCACAGAGAAAACATCTCATTCAAGACATGAATATATTTCTAAACACCCTTGTAAGGACAACGTGAAGATAACAGATTGTGCAGGAGAGACAGTTTGCTGAAAGTGTTTGCAATGCATGTAAGTACTACACAGTATAATCAGTATCTTGCCTATTGTTTATTAAAATCAGCATGTAAAACAATATGCAGATGGAATAACAAATGTATCAAATAGTATTATGTAATGACATGTGTGACATGATCTCATATAGCTACATCAGCATTAAATTGTATCCAGATATAATCGCGGAAAGTCGTGATCATGGTGTGAATAAGTTATTCCGGTATGTCATTTATACAGAAAATCGACGTGTTTGGCATAATGTGTAACTTGTTATAGTAGAAAGAGTGCAAATAGTTTTTTGAATAGAATATATAATATTTTTATTTTGTTTCATTACAAACAGAGTGACTATGAATCTGTCATAATTCGAATTTCCACGAGGAGTCAGTATATAGCATAATATGGTAAAAAGTCTTGGACCTGCCATATGTAAATATACGCCATGCATTTCAAATACGATAGCTAGGAATTCAGGTAAACAATGCCGAATGCATTTTCATATTTATTTGGCTGCCTAAAGCTGTCTATTTTGTTCATGTATTATTCATTTTTTATCATCTTGTGTAAACGTAGTATCTCATAGGTTCCCTATTTTTTACTCTCTGCAGTTTGTCTGGTTGATGAGCAGTCGATGAATGTTTCAGACATGAGCCACTGCCCAGTCCAGGTGTTTCTCCAGCTCGAAAACAACTTGTGGTTTCTTTCATCTACAGTGCCAAACATGCTAAGTCGTGGAGTCAGCAGGGTGTCTTTTAGGTTCAAAGACACTTTTTTCAAGAGTGGGTAGTTTTAAGCTCTAAAATTCAGGTCAATCTGAAGATAAAGGTCTACCGGGCCACTACTGGTTCAGCATGATTTTAAGGTTCAAAGACACTTTTTTTTCAAGATTTGTAGTTTTAAGCTCGAAAATTCAGGTCAACCTGAAGATAAAAGGTCTACTGGGCCACTACTGGTTCAGCATGATTTTAAGGTTCAAATACACTTTTTTTTCAAGATTTGTAGTTTTAAGCTCGAAAATTCAGGTCAACCTGAAGATAAAAGGTCTACTGGGCCACTACTGGTTCAGCATGATTTTAAGGTTCAAAGACACTTTTTTCAAGAGTGGGTAGTTTTAAGCTCTAAAATTCAGGTCAATCTGAAGATAAAGGTCTACTGGGCCACTACTGGTTCAGCATGATTTTAAGGTTCAAAGACACTTTTTTTTCAAGATTTGTAGTTTTAAGCTCGAAAATTCAGGTCAACCTGAAGATAAAGCTCAGCATGAAAAAATCATTTAAAAATTACATTTAAAATAATGTGTGGATGATGTGTTAACTCGCCTAAACCTGTCCATCATCACCTTGCAAACGTCTTTCGCTTCAAAACCCGGACAATAAATATCTGTATGTTTTGCTCATTTTAAAACAAATCCACACAGGGCCGCAACTAACAGCAGCGACAGCGAGTGAGTATAAATACATTAACCCATCAGTCCAGTGGTGAGGATGGCCGGGAGCCAGACGTCACTGACCCCCGGGCCGAAAGAAGTGCAGCATTGTCTCTCTGGGCTTCTGGCTCTGTGCATTTAAAAATGAACTTGAGTCAGGGGGCAGATCCCTTCTGGGTTATTTACTTTTGCCAGTTTATGCCACATATGAGTCAGAGGTACTTCCACTGCCATGGCCCTGGAGGAGAAGACCTCCTCTGGTCCACAATGAGCTCTATACAGAACTACTCCTAATATACCTGCTGACAAGACCCAGCAGACATCAGCCAAAACTGGTTTACTGGTATTCATGGGGTTAAGCTGGTCTGCAAGCCTATCCAAGATGGTGCTCATGTGATTTTAGCTGAAAGACCAGTTTGTCACCATTGTAGAACAGGCCTATGTGAGACAGGCTATAGCTGGAAAGTTTCTGTAAAGCATAAAAAATAAATCGTAATAATATTAACATTCCTTAAATGCAACTTTTAATGATCATGTTTGATCTTTTATCTTCACACAGAATGTATGTAATGTGCTGATATACTGGAGATTAATCAAACATTACGAGTCTTCTCAAATCACACATAACATAATATAAAATAAGATAAAATCACAGCAGACTAAAAGATCCATCCTGGTTTCTCTGGTTTGTAAACCATTGTGCAATTTAAGGTTGGCGTGACCTGAGTTGTCTATAATTGAAATTGCAAAACAACAACAGGATGGGTACTAACACTTAAAAAGAGCCAATGGCTAAAAATGTAACTATTGTCACACAAAATGACCCCGGAATGAGCCAATGGTAGAAAAACCAACAATACACAGCTGAAAGAGGAGAATGTTGGAAAATTTCTTTGGACATCAACCTCGATCTTGCATAAGCCGACAGGCATCAGGCCAGCTGACACCCCACAAAATATCAACTTGCATTTGAGGTTTAAAAGAAAGCAACACCATGTAGAGTAGCTGGAAGAATTATTACCAAGCGTAGGAAGTTAGGAACACAAGGATAGGATTGAAGGATTGTTACTACCCTAAATAGTGGCTATCAGCTTGTTAAGCCTGACGTCACGCACCACCATATATGGAAGGTCATATACTGTTTCCGGGTCCAAATGTCAATTATGTATAACATTATAGGCAAACAACACAAATGCTAATATATGCTCATGGCGAGCTACTAAACTTAGACCCCAATGAACTTGGAAGCTATAGACCGATTTCAAATCTCCCTTACTTGTCTAAAATACTTGAAAAAGTAGTGTCCACTCAGCTGTGCTCTTTCCTACAAAATAATGACATGCATGAAAAATTTCAGTCTGGCTTTATACCGCATCATAGCACTGAAACTGCGCTTGTTAAAATTACAATCAACCTACTTAAAACATCTGAAAAACGTAACATATCACTTCTAGTCCTGCTTTACTTTAGTGATGCTTTCGATACAGTAGACCATAAAATACTTTTAGATTGTTTATACAATTATACCAGTATTCAGGCACAGGCACTACAATGGTTCAGATCTTACTTATCAGACAGATATCAATATTTCCATTTAAATGGGGTATCATCAAATCTAACGCAAGTAAATTATGGATTACCTCAGGGATCGGTTTTAGGACCCTTGCTATTCTCCATATACATGCTGCCCATAGTCAACATTATTAGAAAACATGGAATTAGCTTCCACGGATATGCAGATGATACTCATCTATATATTTCATCAAGACCAGATGAGTCCCTCTAAAACAGAAATTTTACTTTTCGCACTAAAAACACGTAAACAGAATATCTCAGATTATAACCTTTAAATTGAAGGCTGCACTGTTACTCCATCAAATACAGTTAAAGACATAGGCGTTATATTAGACAGCAACCTGTCATTGAAAATCACATCTCAAATGTCACAAAAACAGCCTTCTTTCACTTTAGAAATGTTGCAACATTTCGTTATATTTTATGGGTTGCTGACACAGAAAAGCTTATTCATGCATTTGTGACCTCAAGACTTGACTACTGTAATGCACTACTTAGTGGTTGTCCTGCATAATAAACAAACTACAGTTAGTTCAGAATGCAGCTGCTAGAGTTCTAACCAGGTCAAGAAAATACGATCACATAACCCCATTCTTATCATCGCTTCACTGGCTACCCATTAAGTATCGTCTTGATTTTAAAGTTATTTTAATTACCTATACACTTAAACGGTTTAGCCCCTACCTACTTAACAGAGCCTCTATCACATTACAACCCGTCACACTCTCTAAGATCTCAAAACTTAGGACTTTTGATATCACCTAGAATAACTAAATCCACCAAACATCCTTCTCGATACTCTTCGAGGGTCAGACACTCTCCCAATTAAAATCTAGATACAAGACACATCTTTTCAGGCAAGCTTTCACTTAATGCATAATGGATAGCAGCTACGCTAATTATTTTTCTAATCATAATGCCCATCCCGAGGTTGGGAGAGATCCCGCCAGGCCCAGATGAACGTCATATGCCCACCCCCAACTAGACATTACGTCAGCTTCATCTGAATATCCCGTGCCATCCTTGTGCGAGAGCCTGAGGACTGACAGACCATTCCAGGTCCATCTCAGGCAACTCCGTCACCACCCAAGAGAAAGGCGACCATCTGACCATCACAGCTCAGGAAATTCCAGCCCCAGTCAAGAGCTAAGACAGACTACTTGACACTTAAACGCTAAAGGTTCGATACTTGATATTTAATGTTAAACTTACATCACATGACACCAGTTTGAAGTTTTTGCTGCATTCAGTGGCCCTGATTGGAGGTTGCTGGGTGGGTGTTTGTGGGGAGTGGGGGGCTTGTTGGTTGTGATTGGGGGGGTTCATTTGTTGGATCTGGTTTGGTTTTGTTTTGTGGTTGATGTCGGACAACAGAGAAATAAAGTTACATTATGCCATTACTATTTTCCCCTGGTTGTTCCTCTGTTTTCTGGTGTTGATCGCGGAGGGACACCGGGTTGGACCTACACAGTTTCAGCGAGTGGGACTTCCTGGGTCGCAGGCTCTCCTTCTACTTTGTGGATGTTTGCTCGGTGGCTTTTGGTCGGGGTCACTGAGTGCAGCTATGACAGACCAGAGGAGATCAGGCCCGCCCGGCTGAGCCTGGTTCCCCCCCTGAGTTTTTTTTCTCCATTACTAATTATTAGAGTTTGGGTTCCTCGCCACAGCAGGGCAGTGTTGGCTTGCTCACCGGATATTTATTTATTAGATATTATTTATTAGAATGATCTTGCTTGTTCTGTAAACACCATGCACTGTGCTGTGTTTTACCTTTCTGTGTTTTGCTCCTGTAAAGCCGCTTTGGAACAATGCAAATTGTGAAAAGCGCTATATAAATAAATTGAACAAAACAATCGGATAACTAAATCGGATCCTAAACCTTATCTTCCTAATGATATCCCACATGGCCAGTTTTATTTTTCAGATTTTATTCACATATTGATGTCGGCGATTCCGTGAGCATTGTGACTGTATACTTTGAGTTTATACATGTTTTGCTTAAATTTGCAAATGTCTAAACAGTGCTCATAAACAGCTGTGGCCCCGCTTGAAATTAATCGATGCTTGGACCCGAAAAAGGTGTTCCTTACGTCGCCACTTAACAACCGAATAGTGCCTAGACTAGCCGGTTTTCTTAAAGACAGAAACAGAGCACATGCATGTCATTATGGGTGGGCCTAGGATGGGCAAGGCCTGCCCAGTCAGCACACCCACCGAAACACGGCAAACAATGTGTAAATAAGATGTAATTTGTACTTGTAAAATAACTGAGAGCCCATTTTAAATTAGCATAAGACACACCCATTTTATCGAAAGGCCACCACCAAACAAAGTCTGCTTGAATAGCCTACTACGATGATGTCAATGAGCGTCTAGATATTGAATACATTTAGAGCAGTAAGATTTAGAAATGTACCAACTCTAACATCAATATAATTTCTTACAAGACTTTATGAAATAAAAATCTAAATGGCCAAACTCAGAATTTCGTGAGTCAAAAAGTGATTAATAGTGCAGTTTCCTTTGCATTCACACCTAGAGTTGAATGCAAGTCTGTTTTAGCTGACATACATTGTATCTTTGGTGTGCATACGAAAATGTATTGTAGAATAATATATAACAGCAGTCATTTCTTTACTTTCTGGCCAAAGTTTAAAAAAAAAAACACTCCAACTCATTTACAGTCATAAAGCTGAAGAGATGGTCAGTTTTGAAAACTTGGCTACTGTAGTATTGGACTGGATGAAAAGTGCCAAACATGTGAAAAATAAACATAGTTTGCAATCCTAAAGATCAAAAGTGCTTGACAACCACATTAGTCCGATTCATCTTATGTTGCATGTTTACATGTGGAATGAATTCATGTTTGTTCTTGCTATATATATATATATATATTTATTTTTATATATGCCTACATTATTTGCAAAGTAAACTCACTAGATATGCAAAGTCAAATAGATGTACTGATGTATTTTACAAGCATGCAAATCAAAAAGTTAAAAACTCAACAGGTTGCAGCAGGAATGACTTAAAAGTGTACTCAAATTGTTACAACAACAAACAAAGCAAACTACTATGACAAATATTTAATACAAATTTGAGCAAATGCACACAAGTTACAAAGTAAAAAGTTCAACAAAGCCAGCTTTTTATATGTAAAAATGAAAAAGAATGAAGCAAGGATAGCCAAAGCTGTAGTGGTATCTTACGTTTTCATTTTAAACAAAGGGGATCAAAATCTTGACTAATCTTTCATTTCCCATTCTATTATTTTGCAGTCAACATTGGGTGTCAAAACCTTGTTGGATGGAGGGTCAGACTAAGGCACATAATATAAAGAGATTCGCTCAGGTAACTTTCCACATTTAAAATCACATAATATGGTTCTTCGGATGATATGTAAAAAAATACAAGACATTATGTTAAGATTTTGTACAGTTGAAATAAAGCTGCATGCGTATATAAATTCAGATTAAACCTGGTCCAGAAAGACTTTAAAAATCAATTGGTCCCTCAACATCTGAAATCCTCTGAAAATCATTTAGATTAAATTAACTTGATTAAATATATATACATAGAGTCTTTCTCTCACACACAAAGAGGTTGTTTTTTCCAAGGAGGACTTTTGTGAGCATGTGCACTCTAGCTCCGCCCCCTTCCGTCAGTCCAGTGGTTTGTGGGAGATGTTATGTGGGTGTTTGCCCTCTTTACACTCACAGAGCTCCGGGATGGCTGTAATGGTTATTCTGTTCCACCTCTCTTTCGGGCGAATCTGAACTAGAGCTTTGAGGTAAAGAACGAACCTTAAAGAAATTGGACACGTATCGCACCTGAAAGACAGAGAGACGATTAGGAGTGTGAATGACAATGCTGGATACCAGTGACCCAAAAGTTACAGATTTAAAGAAAAGAAGTGCAACTTACAGTGAGAATTGCAACCAGCGCCCCCTGGAGGAGACCAACCAGCACGTCGCTCCAGTGATGTTTATAATCCGACACGCGGGTGTAACCCACGTACAGGGCGAACGCCACCAGGAAGAACTGGATGGTTGGCCTCAGGAGACGAGCCCATTTTGCATTCAGTCTAGCCTGGACGTAGAACTGCGGAAAGAGAAAGATGTTATCTGATTTCTTTTTGCACTCTATGGCTGCAATGATATCATGCTTAAAGGGACAGTTCAAAACGAAAATTCTGTCATCATTTACACGCCCTCGAGTTGTTAGAAATGTATATACACTTCTTTATTCTGATATACACAGAGAAAGATATTTGGAAGAATGCTTGTAACCGAATAGTTCTTGGTCACCATTGACTACCATAGAAGGAAAAAATGCAACGGTAGTCAAAAGGGCCCCAGAACTGCTTTCCTACATTCTTCAAAATCTCTTCATTTGTGTTCAAAAGAACAAAGACATCTGTAAAGATTTTTTTCTACTATGGGGCCAAGAACTGTCTGCTTACAAGCATTCTTCCAAATATCTTTCTCTCTGTTCATCAGCACAAAGAAATTTATACACATTTGAAACAACTCAACTTTTATGGTTAAGTGTTCCTGTGTGCACAAAATACACCAGATAAGTAATTGAAGAGGCTTGATGAGTGAATCTTTCTTTCATTTAAGGGAGAAAACAAAGGCTGAAAAGAAGGGAAGATCATTAAAATCTTTTTTTATAAGATAAATGACATTGACTTTAGCTGTTGTGACCATAAGTGCCAGAATGTGTTTACATTATTAAATTATACACATATTAATGCCCACCCAGAGTTTGGAGTGGTGTCCATGTTGGGCTTATTATCTAAATGTTTTAATTGGATTCAATGGTGAGTCACTACATTGGACAATAATTAATAGCAGAACTTCAATGATGACTACAATGATGACAAAGACTTTATAGTCAATGAAAGTAGATTTTGCATTACAGGAACTTAAATTGAACTTGATATGGTTAAAGGATCTAACAGTTAGACACATGTCTGAGAAAATGAATTTATTTTAGATCTTTACAATGACACTCTAAACTACACTTACACTCTTATTAGCATTTGAAGATGAATAAGTTACAATAAACAAATTCTATTATTCAGCAATGTTTGCTTCTTTCAGCTTCTATCAGCTCCATTGTTTTGAAGGAATGATGCAAAACCTGTCTTGACAGTTTTCATAGTTTAAAACAATATTTTTTAAGCCTTGAAGTCTTTCAAACTGGTTTTCCACACCCCCCTCTCTCCGATTGGTCCAAAAAATAGCCTCATCCTCACACTCAGACCGTTGGTCAAGTTAACCAATGAAAAAAAAACGGATTATTTTAACACTCACCGCTAAGAACAGCATACAGTACATCCCAAAAGATGAGTGCCCCGAGTAGAAAGATAACCTAGGACACAAACATTTACTATTTGAAACAAAAAAGTTCACAGTAATAAAAGCAATATTCAAAAAACGATCATAACGTTTGTCTTCAACAAGCCACAAGGATTTAGGTCGCAAAATATATAATGTTGAAATTATGTTACTGAACACAAACCTGGCTTCAGTGACATCACTAGGGTTGCCAGTGCAGTTGATTATTGCCATATATCCCTTGCAGATTTTGGGAGCGCACACGGTTAAAAAATGTGGGCGTGGTCTCCCAATGGTGTACTTGGCCAAGTCTGTTAGCGATTGGCTGATGGCTCCTCCAAAAAGGAAGGTGCCCAGCACCTTATAGATGGCTGACAAATACTGACTAAAGGTGGAGTTGGAGATAATTATTTTGCTGTACACCAGGAACGCCTCACCTGACGATATCTAATGTAGAGAAAAAGTTATTAGTGTGATGCATCTTAATTGAATGCATAAGAATGTTTAAGAACTTGCAACCAAAATGCAACATTATAGACGATGTTTTACCGTAACAGTTATGTAAATGCAAAAAGTCTATATGTTATAGTAATTTCACTAAAGTTAAAGGTGTTGATGTGAAGCAGACCGTCTTGCTGCTTTAAACTCGACATAAAATGCCATGTGCAGACAATTTACTACTAAAATGTAGCATATCTCTGTGTCATTTTGTTACTGTTCATGTGAGATTGTGGAAGCAATGATGGATGCAGGACTTACAATGATCACAGTGAAGGTGATGGAAACAGCGGCCAGCGTTACGTGCGTGATGGTGTCTGGCCTTAGGGGGTAACTGATGCTTTCGTCCTGGCAGTAGATGCCCCGCTCGTACGGCCGGCACGCAATGTTCATGATGACGAAGGGCAGAGATGCTAGAGGACAGAGGAAGAGATGATAAAATACATAAAACTGATATCTAAACTCAAAATGGTGAGTTTTATTTAATAACAGGGTCAATTTCATGCCAATTTCAAAAAGGAGGAAAAGTCGCGTAAATTCCATTCAGAATGGTCAGAGTAATGCAAAATAAAAATGTGCATTAAATTGATCCTAAAATCATAAAATAATTTCTTAAACAAGATTATATTGTAAAATGTTACTTTAAATGTATAACATAAGTTATTGTCTTTAAAATGGTCACTATTTCCACTTAGGCAGAATAGGTGTTTCCATGAAATCCACACGAACTTTTCAGCCCAACTTGGCAGACCACCAGAGATTTTAATCAGGGTTTTGAAATGGAAATAGATTTATCCCACTGCCAGAAGTAATCTGACCACGCAATCTTAACCCGAAAAACGTTGTGAGCCATATCGTAAACATGCCCGTACACACCCACAACCCAGACGTCCACGCCGCAACTTCTTAGTGGTTGGACTGATGTGGTTGTAGATGCACATACATAAATGCAACCAGTGTGATCCTTTAATGAATGGAAAATGTCCCTGGAATTTTCGGAAAAATTACAAAATCACTCATCACCGATCAAGTGAACAATGCACGATTTTACTACCTGTGGATAAAGTGAGAGAGGTCTGTTCTCTGTGTCGATGTAGTCAGGGTGACAGGATGATGTTAAATATATACAGTATGACAGTCAGACAATGTTAAAAGCAAATTGAGCGTTTTTGTAACTTCAAAGAGGCTTGCCCATCATCCCACACAAATCCAGCGTTGTTGTTTTATTTTATTTATGGACAGGTCTATCTCAAATCTAACTCTGAGCTTAATATGAGGGAACGGCTTCACCCAAGCTGGGTTAAAGGTAAACAAGTGGCTTTTTAATATATTATTCTATGAGGGAAACGGAAATATACATGCAACAAATCTGTCCCTTTAAAGTAACCGTTATAATTTCCTTTTAAACCTAAATGTAAAGATTGAGTTCATGTGCCTCAATCGGTATTGCGTAATGAGTCCGATACACAGGGAACAACATTTATAAAATATAGAGCTTAAAGGCATAGTTCACCCAAAAATGAATATTCCTTCATCTTTTACTCACCCTCTTGACATTTCAAACCTATATGACTTTCTTTCTTCTGCAGAACACAAAAGAAGACAGGTTTGACATGACATGTTTGTAAATGATGACAGAACTTTCATTTTTGTGTGAACCATAACTGTAAGGTTCAAAACAGTAACCTAACACTTCTGGAGCACCATTGACTACCATTGTAATTGTTCTACTATGGTAGTCAATGGTAGCCAAGCACTGTTTGGTTACAAGCATTCTTCCAAACATCTTTAAGGTGAGTAAATGATGACATAAGATTTATTTTTGAGTGAACTGTCCCTTTAAATGCACTGTGAGTGGCTAAATGCATAAATGTAATGCTCATACTATAATGGGTTGTGTAGACAACAAAGACATAGTCAAGACAAGGTCATGAAAAGATCTTAAGACCTAAAAAGGCTCTTTGTATTTTAAAACAACAGAACAATGGTGTGTGTGAAGTGTCACTATTTCCACAAGCCATGGGCTGGACAGTGATGAGGATGCATTGAAACGCATCATACAATGACAGACTTTGAAGCAGACATCCTTTAAAAAAAAGTACTCATGTCCCCTTGACCCATAAACTATTATTATGCTGTATATAATAAAAATAGAATCACTAATTATGAACAGTAACATTCAAAATCATGCTCTTAAATGAAAGACAAAGGGTCAAAGCCTAAGGTCAGAGAAGCCATTTTAATAACAGTGAGGGGTAAAACAATATAAAATTATTAGTGATAAAGGATTTTTAAACTATGGTTACTCATATTGTGTTAATACTAGTACACTTATGATCATATTATTGTTAATAATTCAGTGCCAGTACTGGCTTGACGTGGTATGTACGTTTAACACTTTACCTTAAAGGAACGGTTCACTCAAAAATGAAAATTCTGTCATTATGTACTCACCCTCAAGTTGTTCAAAACCTGTATAAATTTAAATTGTTTCTGTTGGACACAAAGAAAAGTATTTGGAAGAATGTGCGTAACCAAACAGATCTGGTGCACTACCACAGTAGGAAAAACTACTACTATCAAAGTGAATAGTGGCCCACTCTTTAAATGTTTTCCATCTGTACTTCAGCGAATTCAGGCAGTGCTAACAACGTAAACTACATAAAACTGGTCAACATTGAAGAATTTCAAAAAGCTCAAGTTCAAAGCCTGACTTGGCAGGTGTGAACTTGCCAAGGGTTTAATTGCACAAGGAAACGGGACTGCAGGAAGAGATAGAGTGTCAGATGCTAGCAGAGCGTCGACAAAATCACAATTCACACCCAACATGTCATAATATCGAGTTTGCTACCAGACGTCATTTTCCAACCATGAACCCCAAGTGAATTAGTTCCATTTGAAGGAACAGGAAGTGAAATTTCCTGTCAGAGATTAAGGGACCTTTATTTAGCATGGGCTCTTTTTACTAGTCTAAAGACCGCTTTTTTTTCGTGCTACTTAAGAAAAAGCAATGTACTAACTGTTTAGAGAGTAACCACAAACTTTTGTTCACAACATTTTGACATGCCAAGGGAACAGCAACAAAAAAGCATGAATACTAAAGCAAGCTGACAAGGATACAGTGGTTTTGTTCTGAATAACAAAATCAGAGATTAAAGGTCCAGTGTATGAAATTTAGCGGCATCCTGTGGTGAGGTTCGAATTGCTCCCAACAGCCCACTCCAACTCTCCCTTTCGAAGCACTATGGTCTAAAGATGGACTAAGGACTAAGATGTCATCACGTTTTAGCTTCTTTGCAGTATTTATGAAACACGCTCTGTAGAGCAGTTTGTATGTTTAGGGCAACTACCATGGCGAATTCCATGATAGGGGACCCGCAGTGTGTATGTATATAGAAATAGCTTATCCTAAGGTAATAAAAACATAGACCTCTGAAGACATAGTTCTGTTTATTATATTGCAATTCTCTTTACACATTGCACCTTTAACGATATACAAACCATGTGACAATTTCGTCATATGACAAGCATGGCGCTTTTCCACTGCATAGTACTCCACAATAAATTTTTAGTGGAAGAGCAAACTGAGTCAAAGTGAAGTGAGCTATACCGAGCAGAGACGTACTAAACCTGACGGTACCATACTTTGGAAAAGCGCGATTAGTATGCTACATAGACTCACTATTTTTAAGGATGTGTAATACAGAGGTGGTTTCCCGGGCAGGGATTAAACCTAATCCCAGACTAACTTAATTATTTGAGGTGTCTCAATCAAAAACAACTTGCACTGACATATCTTAAAATATATCAGTGTGATTGTTTTGTGCCAAGATGCCCAGCAGTAATGTTTCTTGTAACGCAAGTTTTAAAAAATTAACACAATATCCTTATTTAACCAAGGCCTAGTCCTGGTTTAAACTAATCCCTGTCTGGGAAACCTCCCCACAGTGTAAAGTATTTATTACTCAAGCTAGTTTTGTCATGCCAAATGTTTGATGTTTAAATGTTGAGGGACTGGAGATTTACACCCTTTGCCGTTTTACCAGCTCTTGCATTCTCCACCTCTTCATTCACATTTTCCAGCATGTTTTGCACATCCTACACCTCCTTCACAAACGCTTTAAATACAGAGGACAGAAATAAAGTGTTGCTTTATTTAGTCTTAATTTATGTGTAGTTACCGGACGTGGAATATTTGGCCGGCAATCGGAGTAAACGTTCGAAGTTTTAAACAGTCACTCTCTCTATCTCTCTCTACCGCTTGAGGAATGCCAAAGACATAACTCAACAAATGCAACAGATTTATTAATATCAACATAAATTAAATTGTTATATTATTAGACACCAGCCAAACACAAACTGGAGTTTAACTGGGGGTCAGGCACGTGCACGTCAACGTGTCCAATGAAACTGTCTTTAGTAGGATAGACGGTAGCTTAGCTGTTAGCGTAGCTTTTCCACAGGAACTACTTTCTCCAGCAAGCAGACATGTGGCGTGACAATTTTTTTGGTCACTTTATTTTGCAATAAGCTTTCCAGGCAAACTAATTGAGGTGATATATGAAAGATTTCTTGTTGGAAATTGCTTGATTGTGGCATTGAGAACCCCTACACAGAAGACCTTATTGTTTTCTGCATCATCATCCCGCACCTAAATGATGATTTACCACGCTGTTTATCAGTGTGTTATATGAAATATTCTCATAAGTGAGATTCTTATACTTTAGAGTGAGATAAAATCAGCTTTTTATGGTTCTACATCGCAGCTTGAGGAGTGTCCTGTTTGCTTAGTCCCACCTTTGCCCTTTAACCTCAAAGTGGTTCAGCGTCTTTCATTATCACACATCGTCACACCCTATGTTTTTATTGACTGCGTCGGTTTTTCCACAATCTAACTTGTCAACAAAAAGCTGTTAAACACCAGACTTGATTCAAACTGGCTTCATTTAAAGAACAACTAATTCAAGAAGACCAAACCCATAACTTCAACATTCCCATTCAACCACAAAACGAGATGTTCTTGATGCTTGTGGGTTTTTTAGGAGGTCCGTCTCAAGTGTTTCAAAAATATAGCGCTGCCGCCCCTTAAGTGTGAGTTTTCAGGGCGGTCTGTCTCGCCTGTAGTTTGGCAAGGCCATCTGACTCATTTGGAAGCTATGTGCTGAACGCACAACCTCGGCAGGAGAGTCTGCAATCCTACTTCAAACTGTAACGCCCTTCTTTTCCTATATGTTTTCAATGAATGTTCTTCATATTCTATCCAGCCCGTCCCTCCGCCTCCCCACGCTAATGCTAGCGTACGACTAGCGTGACAATTTATAACACCACGTGGGAAACAAGCCGACTGGCTGTCTGCTAGCTCACGTTTAGCAAACATGTCTCACAAAAAAAATGTGTTTTCGCGATTGAGTGAAATAGCATCATTATCTTAATAGTTTTGTAATGCGACCAATTTGTGCACGATTTTGTCGATGTTGCAATTGCATCTCGTGCCAACCTTTCTGAACAAGCTGTACCACGACTTGTAATATAATAAATGCACCGCAACTTATGTTTTCATTGGCTCATAGCGTTATAGGCTTTATTTTAGAGTTTACTGTGTATTGTAAAGTTTATTGTAGCTTTATGGTAGATCAAGTTTTTCTGTCATTTGTACAAAATATTATATCCTATAAAGGATAAAGTGCTATGCACAGGCGAATTAAGAAAGTATTGGCTATGGGTACAGGCTGCTGTTAAACAAAGATACTTTCGCCCCCGTGTCTCAAACATAATAAAATAAATGTTTTATATATATATATATATATATATATATATATATATAAAGTGTGTGTTATGTAAATAAAAATGCTGTACATATTCAGACAAAAAGTTCTTTATTTACGCTTGTAAACAAGTAAAGACAGTGAAAATGTGTGTGGGAGTTACTGACAGATTGAGGATCTAATGGAGATAAAATGGTTTAGTCACAAGAAATTTTTTTGTACTTTTCATTGGTTAAATATTTTCCAAATATTTTCCAAATATGTATTAAATAAATCAAATAAGTAAATAAAATAGGGAGGCACAAGGTTACCAAGGTATACACTTAAAAATGATGTGTTAAATATTAATGCATTTTTGTGTAATGGGATTTTAACACATTATATATTTCTAACACATTATGAGTCATTTTGATAGGATATTGTGTTAAATAAAAGGGACACAAGGTTAAAGGTAAAACAAAATGTATTGTCCTCAACCAGACACAAAGATGTGTTCAGTTGAAATGGTGTAGATTTTAGCACAACAGTTTTGCACGACAGATTGTACAACACACCGACAATTGCTTGTTGTATTTCTTCTTAATAAAATTAACAAGTTTTAACAATACAGGTTCAAGACCCCCAAAACAACTCTTCTGTAAGCAGATTCGGTGACTCAACTGTAACGCACTTGCTCATAAATACTCGCTAAACAAAACTAGTAGAAATGTGTCTAGTCGTGATAAATCTGTCCCTTGCATCAAACTGCAATAAGTGATTATTCTACAAATTTTACTGAAAAAAGCAGAACATAGAGTTCAGCGCATAGATATATAGATATTGCTAAGCGCCACAAACAAACCATTGAATCATTCAGAGAATTCATGTTTGACTCAAGCCATTCTTTGTCTGGCACAAATCACATGAAATCTCATGATCACGAGGATGGGTGAAACAGTGGAAATACCGTCGTTATTCCAGCGTGCAATCATGTGAATCACCAACAAAACATTAAAAAGGTCTGGAAAGTCCTTCAGTTTTTGTCCAAAAGCTTGTGTTTGTATTCATCACAGTCTCTCATATCAGAGCTCAATGTCACTTTTACTGACAGCAAAAATGCTGATCGTACATCTTTGCTTTATCAGTACAGAGGCTGTATTTCAGTTTTAACACTTAACTTACACATTTTTTCAAGTGAAGGTATTTACCTTGAGGTATGTAAACCCTTAAAAAATGCCTACCCTACCAGCACGCAGGGAGCAGTAAAATACAAGCGGAGCTAAACCGACAGCCAGACCGGCTTGAGCGGAGGGAAAGTTTACTTAGACAGGGGAAAAAGAGAGCAGAGGGTGGGGCACGGATTGAATGTCAAACGCAGGGCTGGGAAAAGGATATTACAGGCCAGAAACACTCACAGAGTTTCTCCAGTAGCTGAACTCGATGATGGACTTTGAGAATTTCTGTTGATACAAAAGCAATCTGAGAAGCGGATATTTATTTTACGACGACCGAATGCTGTAGTAAATGCTGAAATTAACATGAACTCAAATGAATAAATGCTGTTTAAGTATTGTTGTATTTTTAGTCAATGTTAGATAATGCATTAGGTAATGTCAACAACCTTAATACAACATCTTTGCTTCCAAATACAAGCTTTATTATAGAAAGGATATGTGTGTGCGCGTGTGTATTAGTATTTATAGATACAGTCAAAATGGATATTACCCCATTTGTCAGCTGCAGATTGTCACACGTGACATGCTTATAAATGGAGAAACATTTGTTTTTGTCTCTGCTATGACAAAAAGACCAATACAAACATCTAGTCGAAGCCTTGAAGGTAAAAGATCTCGCCTGGAGCAAGATCTCTAACGTTCCGATGCAAGACAACAGACACAACAGAGACTTCAAAGAACAGGTGCAGACACCAAATAACCTCATCGCGCTGACGTCATAACCCGGGGACCTCACGCCGTTGAGGAAAACAGGCAAAACACACCATTTCCGACGGAAGCTATGGTGCGCGATCACGTTACCAATAAATCACGTGCAATCTTTCCATAAAGGATAAATGACAAGATGCGATTATACCAGGAGGTTTATGGTTTGCCTTGCTGGAGAACCACGAATGCAAGAGGAGGAACATTTCCGAGCAGCCAAACACCGCGGGAAAAACTGACACATACGGAAACGAGGATCGCATTTCCATAAACAAATACTCGACTTCCTGAATGCGTGCATGTGTCCGGCAAAATAAGGGACAAGAAGTGAAGGCAAAACGCAGCTTTTCTCGTTTTCCATGAGTAAACAGTCCACGTACAAAAACACGAAAACTTTCCAAGGGCCCCTGCTGCTTCACAAACACTCTTAATCAGATTGTCAACATGTCTAATGTCAACCTAAGCTTCTATATAATATATAGTGAAATAACAAACGTACAAGTCTGAGTCTTGAAAGTACAGATGTTTCAGGAGAGACTGTCGGAATTGCTTACGGCAGTTTGGTGCGAAAGCAATGCAACGCTGTGTCCTCATGCAAGGTTGTGGAGAAAAAGTGAGATGTATTCGTGAAAATGAAATAAAAGTATTTGTAGTTGACATAATACTCCCGCGATGTCTTGATATGCATCATATAAAACTACTTTACACGACTATTACACGAGATAACATGTCACTGAAACGTACTCTCCTTTACGCACATATATTTAATATATTCCTTTTAAATAATATGGTAATATACGTGCTTTTTCTCTGCTGTTATACATCATATTTGCGTACTGGGAAAAGAAAGCAACCGCAAAAGATCCATAACCCGACCGGACAGCTTTACGTTAAATCCGTATAAGAGAAAAGAAGTGCATAAGATAATATATCTAACGTTACATTCGTATTAAGTGTAAACTCGCTTACCTACGACCACACACAACACGTCCACCACGACGAAGATTTTCCTTTTCCTCAAATCCGTCATAATGTCTTCACCAAGTTAAAACTTAAAAGTCACTTCATTTATCTGTGAATGTCACAGGACATCCACTTGGAAAAGCTTTAACAAACTGAACGCAACCAGTATTGCGAGTTCTTCCGGCTCCGCTTTTACCTGCCCTGGATGCGCACTTCACTTCATAGGTGTCGATTAAGTATGCGACTTTATTTGGTTATATTTTAAAGAGTGCCGCCAGTCCCCCGCATGTTGATTTTGTGAAAGCCTGCCGGTTTTAACTCCCCCGGTTGATATTTCAGGACGAGTCCGCTCCTTTTTTCCCTAAAAAACACGCCGCTGCGTCTCGCACGCCTCCACACCTTGAGCTGATAGCGTGTGTGGGTCTTGTCTGCGCAAACTCGTTGCGTGGCAAAATCGCAACCTTCTGCACTTTAAACTTGAAAGCAGGACATTGAACTCGGGAATGACACACGTTCATGGTAGATTATTTAACATCTCTAAACATAATCATTTATTTGTACTACACTAAAGACATTTGTTTTATATTTAAATGACATTAAAACGTATACTATATACATTAATAAATACATCTTTGTACATGTTGAAAAGTAAATAACGAGTGAATGAGAAGGCCATTTTAATTTCGTTTTAAATCTAATTTCTGTTTTAACCTTTGAAATGTTTGACATTTGTATGCATTTGCATTTGTATGCAAATCTGCCCCCTGGTGGACACTGCCGGCTAATAACATGTGTACAAAGCACACACAAACTAATTACGTTGCAGATTAATTGAATGTGTGTATTTACAAAAACAGTTTAGTTACGGTTCATAGGCAAGGCATCACTCACAATTAACGTCTAAATTAAATATTAATAATGATTTAATTAATTAAATAAATAAATAGGAATTCATCTCAATTGAGAAAGAAATCATTTAAAATTGTTGACAATACTAAATAGCATATTAAACACTCTACGGGTATATGAACCACCTAATGATGTAATCACAAATGTTCTCCTTCACTATAAAGACCTGTAAATAATATACATAAGTCATCGCAATGGCACAGACGAAACACTATAAGATGTAATTAATTGAGTCTATAAACAAGCAAAGCATTTACTGTGGCTGCTTGTATTTTTTCAGGTTGACAGTGTTAAAGCAATCCTACCTTTGGCTCGTTTTCTGACCTCACAGTTACAGAATAGCTCACATTAATCCTCACACCCTGTGAGTCAAAACCTAGAGAAGCTAATATATGCACTGCAGGTCTACTCACATCCATATTCTCCTGCAGCGTGTGCTCATTTTTGATGGCCATGCTGCGTGTTATTTTAAACGATGAAACTAATTTCTGGTTTATTTCGTTCTAATCTAATATTTATGCAAATTTTATATATAACTTGAATAACTTTTTTAGCCTACTATTTTTTGTCAGCTGTGATTTTGCAACTCACTGAAGGCTACTAAAGTTTATATTATAGTAAATAGTAAAATATTCGGGTTCCTAGATCTTCCTTTCTATAAGGAAGCATTTTTTGTCTGCAATACAAAAGTAAATCACACATAAATATTATAATCTCTTATAAAAAAATCTTAATCAAAGGGTTAGATTATTTTAAGAACATCTTTTAAAAATACTAATAAAAAATGTGTTAAAACTGATTGATTTAAAAAATGTGGAAAATAGCATAGGAATATTTTATGTATATACATTAACAGTAAAAATAAAAATAATATTATAAATAGTAAAAAAAAAATTTGTTTGACTGAAGGTCCATGGGTTATTGGCCAATCTGAATGAGCACTGGCAATTAACACCCATGTTTACACTTAAAACTACATTACAAAGAAGACTATTTATTGCCTACATGTAATGGCAAGTACTTAGAAAACTAATACACAATAACAAAGTACTGATTGTGGAAAACATCACTGAGCGGAGTGATTTTTTTATTAAAAAAATATTAGTCAATGAGTAAATAATGACATGAATTTTAAATTAAGGCTTCAGCTCTATTAGTAGAGAAATATGGCAGTGAATGATATAGAAATGCAACCACTTAAACACAGCAAAGTTCATATATATTCACATAATCTAAATTACTTCAAATGAAAACAATCTGTGTAAAACATTATGATGTACAATGTAACGTGGTTTACTAGGTAAAAATTTACACATCACATTTGGTTTCTCTTGTACATTTTTAGCCTTATCGATCATCTCGCCATAGTGTAATCTTACTTTAGTGAGAATAAAATGCAGTGATGTTTTCGCAAAACACACCAAGGCTGGTTCAGATACTAAAACTAATCAAAGATTTATGCAGTTTTACCGTCTGTTCACCTTCCTACTGCGTATATCAGTGCACATTGGCATTTGATTAAATAGATTAACATTTTTTATAAAAGTTTGTCCTATTTTTTATTATGTAGTATCCCAGTTATAAAAACATAAAAAGTGGCAGTATATCAAATCAAATAAACATAAGAGCCTGAAGTATGTTTGCTAATCTTTTTTATTTATTTACAAAATATAATAACACGGACAATAAATCAATTTAACAGGAGCAGTGATATATAAATTGATAAAATATAAAAATGTTACGTAAGCAAGGCAGTGTTTGTCTCCCTTTTGTATCTTCTGAACATTGTGTAAATTAAAACATTAAAGCCGTCCTAAACAATTAATACCAACAGGAAGCATATACACATAAAAATTGAGGGTATGCAATGTGATAAAGACGATGACATGTGAAGCTTTACTTCCTGAATAACAGAGCTCCTGTTGGTGACACCTTAAGTCAATGAGATACTGCACTGGTTGTTGTGCCACTTTCTCTGGTGGTGAAGAATTCTGGGTAATGTGGTTGAAAAGTGGGTAAAACAACGGAGCAAGAGGTTTCCGTAATAACCTGAGAAACTTAATGCAGCGACTCCACAGTAGAGTATTTGACTTATAAATGTCGCAACACAGACAAATCAGGATTGTTGGCAAGGCATGTTTGGAGCGTATAATGAAAAACCATCCATAAACCCTCTTAAACACTTAGTACATAAATACTGACGGACCAGACCGAGAGGGAAACGATCAGACCCCCTGAGGGACTTGACTTCTTTATTGCACAAAGAGGACCTACAATGGTTAAGCTACAGTCCCACAAAGAATATTGTGAAAACAACCGGACGAAGCGTAGATGTTCATTTGATGATAGTATCTTCATAAAGGGACTGATCACCCAAAAATAATAATTTTGTAATTTATTCACCCTAATGTGGTTTGAAACCTGTATATATCTCTTTCTTCTGTGGAACACAAAAGAAGGAATTTTGAGAAAGTGTTTTTCTGTCTACACACTGGATGTCAATTGGTTACAAGCGTTCTTCTTTTGTGTTCTGCAGAAGAAAGAAATTCATACAGGTTTGTAATGACATGAGAGTGAGCAGAGAATAAAATAATTTCCAATATTGGGCGAACTAACCCTTTGTTATGGTTTGTTACTTTATGACAACAAACCAACATGTTCTTTGACAAAAACAAGCAACTTTAAGAAGACAAAAAAATAAAAGGTACTAGCCTGAGTTATTGAGTACTGAGCATTTTTTTCAGTTTTTAAAAACTACATGCAATGAAAGAATCAATTTATAAGAGTTAATGAAAATGAAATTCAGTGACATGTTCACCTGAAAACATCTTGTACTTGTATGAATGCTGCCATTTCCTCCCCCAAAAACAGGAATTGGGTAGTTTATTTAAAATACACTCTCATTGCATGTAGTAGTCTGAGAGATGACCAAACCCTTACAAACACTATAATCTGCCAAAAGATGTAGACAACACTGTGTAATGCTCGAAGATATGTCGACATGGATCTCAGTTGTCTATTTCTGGCACCTTCACAAAACCTACTTCAGAACACGTAACAATTAAATGTACTTCAATCCAATGTTGGTTATGGTTTGTACCATCTTGGAGTTCTTTAAAACATTCTTTATCTCCGGTGCACTACTTCTCCATTGTTGTTGTAAAGTTATTTGCTTATATGTGGAATGTGTTTTATTGGTGAAAGGATGAGTCACTGTGTAAGTGAACAATGGAGTTGGATAGGTTTGGAGCAGACGGTGGAGGGTGGCCATAGGAAGCTACTGATTATCCCAAAATCTGGGACGGCAATGGAAGGGCTAACCAAAAGGTGAAACAGGTATGAAAAAGTCAGTCTGAGATCTAGCGACAAACTCCTAGAAAGCAGGTACAAGATCTTCAGAAAAAAAACCCAGTTGCATCTTGTAAACACCTGCTCCTGGGAGCCCTGAGATTGGCTGGGAAGACCCTTCGATGTGGCTACTGGGTACTGGGGGGAGATAAAGTTGGGCGGACGGTGAGGTCTTGCCTGCACGATCTTTGACAGATGTCTGGAAAAACTGCAGGGGAAGCAAAAATTGGCTGAAGAGCCGCTCCCCCTTTGGGCTACAGCCAGAATCTGGACATAGTTCTGTCCACCCAACGTGTCGCTCAGAACCTGCAAGTAAAAAAGTAAAGATGCATCAAAATGTTTTGTCAACCACTCCGGTTAAAACGGTAACATCTAAATCAAGATACTTTGGAAGCATGAATTGCACACTTTTCCATTGAAATTCTGTTTATTTGAGCATTTCCAAGGATTTGTCTTTCTATAGTTTTGTTTTTACCTGTGTGTCTGTCAGTGAGCAACAAGCTCAGGGCTTTAAGAGGAAGCGCGGCGTGCGTTTCCGCCGAGGGCGACCCTGAAACTGTGCCCGGCAATTCAGGCTCTCTTCTGGATGACGCAACCGAATGAAAAAGGCACGGAACATAAAAGAACACAAACACAATGGGCAAAAAGCTGGCAGATGGAAAGCAACAGTGAGACAAACAATAACTCAATGACCATCCGGACCAAAACAAAACATGCCTTTATGTAGGACACGTACAAATGAAGGAAATGAAGTAGCTCAACAAACAAAAAGGGGGTTCTGACTAGCATACGACGAAAACAAGAAATGCACCTTGCTTATCCAGGTCCATGACATCAGATGCTGATGGAGGATGGAGTTGAACGGAAGATTTGCTTGGCAAACCTTGCGTGGCACCTTCCACTTCAATATCTCCATCAGGCTCAGCATCCTCTCTAAGACACACATATAACACATTTAGGTCAATCCAGAGACTTGACTGAATCAGTGGCACCCGGGCTCCCAAAAATAAATGCAGAAGCCAGCCACATAGAGTTTTGTGATTTCAGAATTGGCTCTGTCTAGTTTCACAAACCATGACGTGACGTGGTCTGTGAATGAACACTGAACCAGTCAGTAAATTCTTGGCTTGGCAATGTTCTGAAAACATACTGTGGTTGGAGAAAATGAAAATACTCTCCTTTCCACTTCCTCAATGTACATTTACATGTTGGTTACATGTATAGTTGGGATATACAGTATAATACGTGTTTTGTTTGTAGAAACGGTCAATGCCCTTGTATGAGGTGTTAAAGCACAGATCTGGTTTCACATACACTTCACTTTGAATGCCGTCTTGTGCTATATAAACAGTAATGCACTGTCACGAGGTACCTCCTCTGTTTATTCTATCAGGTTTCCGTTTTTACACTCTAAAAACAGTTATTGAAAACATTCACAAATGGGTCGTCCTAAACTGAACACATCTTTGTGTTATTTCTTGTGTTACTTTTAAAACAATTTGTGTTGTTCCTTTCATTTACTTCACACAAAATCAACACATAATGTGTCACATTGCATAACACAAACAGTGGGTTTATATTAACACATCCTATTAAGAATGTTGAGACTTGATGTTAATATGAACAATGTTACAATAATCAATGGCATCCCACAAGGCTTAATTCTTGGATCACTATAATTTCCGTTGTTTCATGATTTTATTTCAATTACTAGACAACCCAACACCTAATATAATTCACTTTCAACAGTTAAAGTGAATCTTAAATAATGACAAAAAGCACAAAAACTCCAATGTCTGAAATAGACAGTATACTTCTGAAAGGCAATTCCGGACTCTGGTGTATAAGACCACATCTAGGTCAAGCATTTTGTTTTGTCTTCTATAATGAATAGCTCTGAATTTATTAATGCCACCACCTCTGAAATTTCCATTAAGATCTTTAGCAACTTCAAATGCAAATGTTCATTAAGATAAGATATTTTATACACTCTGCATTCCCTTATAACTACTACTTTATTTTTTATTGACTCCACAGTAAAGAAAGTTTACTCACATGTTCCCAGATGGCATATTGCACTTTTTCCGACTCAGCTTTGTGGCCTGCTGTGTGAAATACTCATGTCGTTCTGATTTCTTCCACATGTAGTAGTATTCTACACATTCACCTACTGAGCGCGTGCGGACCTGAGAAAAGTCATATGAGAGACACCAAGAGTCACATGTCTATGCCAAAAGAATCAAGATCACATCCTCATAAAAATGCTGTACACTACAGTCTTAAAAATGCCCATAAAATAAACATTTTTTGCTGAATGGTTCCATAGAGGACCTTTAACATCCGAAGAATCTTTCTATTACAAAGGTTCTTTGCAGTGGAAAAAAAAATGAAAAAGAATGAAATGGTTCTAAACCTTTCAGCAAATGGTTCTCTGGGAACCAAAAACAGTTCCTTTGTAGCACCATTTTTGAAGAGTTAATGAGAAAATCTGTTCCTGATTCAGAACAGTCACTCACCTTGTTGGCTTGTATGAGGTGAAAGTTCTTCCCATGGGCACGGTAGCCGTACTCAAAGCTACGACACTCCTCCTCATTCCAGCCACAGAGTTCTTCTAAAATGTTTGTGACAATTAATTTATTAAAGCATTCAAACCATGCCCGTTTGTATATTTTTGTCTAAGCTTCCAAATAAGAAATTAAAGCGTTTGAAAATTCCTTACCACTAAAAACCTTGACATTATATCGAAATCTTCTAAGTGACTCTTCTGCATTGAAGTTGCATTTTACCAGTTCATAAAGAGCCTTTAAAAGATAGGAAATTAATAAATACATTTAATCAATTACAGAAAAGCAATTACATCATTTACAAAACATTTTATTACAAAGAGTACCCTTGTGTGCTTCAGCGTAAGCAGGGAGAGGTAATATTTAGTTAAAACTATCAATGTCACTGTAGCGAGGAAGGCGGGATGGGAGCCGTGGGGCGGAGCCGGTGGCGTGAGTGATAGTGGAAATCAGCAGTGTGCGCACAGGTCCCGCATCTCCCACGGAGGAGTTCTGGGCATAAAAGGACAAATCGACAGGACAAGCAGCGAGAGAGGACAGGGCCCTGGATATGTTTTGCCGGTAGGCCTGTCAATTCGTCCTTTTATGCTTTGTGATTATGGGCATATAAATACTGTTGAATATTAAATATATTTCTTATATCACGATGCTTTCCTACATTTAAAAAAAAATAAAACAACCTTTTTTCCAAGTTCTCTATAGGTTTTTAACCCCAATGTATAAATATTTACGAAAACTTCTGATTTTATAAAGTCTGGGTTAAAAAAATCTTGACATATTCAGTTAATTTATTCTGTGAACAACGTTCTAAATACTATGGAATAGTACCACACGGGTCAATACTTAGACCCTTAAAGTTTCAGTAGTTGCGAACACATTTTACACAAATTCTCATACATTTGGCCCAAAATCTTCAGTTGATAAATTTTCAACTTGAGTAAACAGGCCAGTGTAAAACAAAGTACTATAATGTGTGTGATTCAGCCTAACCTGCTCATTATCTTTGACTATGTCCCCTGTGGTCAGTGTGTTTGTAGCTCCATTGTCACTCCCTCTTCTCTGTACTTCAAGCAAGAACTCCTCCACAGTTGGATTGGACAGCACATCTGGGGTCCACAACAACTGGTCCTCGTACTCATAGCCTGACAATATTAAACAGGTTTGAGTCTCAAGAGGATAACAGGTCAGTTACAACAAAACTTAGCCTTTACATATGTGCCGTGACAAGTCATAAACAGGACTAATGTAAGTTTCAAATCAATATTTTTTGATTCAATAGGAACGTATGTCATAGATTTGTTGTCAATATATGATTTTTCTGTGCCCAATCTTTCCATCTTAGTAAATATAATTCACAAACTCACATCTTTATTAAATTTTGTGCTGCACATTGAAATAATGATGGGGGAAACATTGACCTACCTCCTTCATTATAATTATTTGAGGAACAGAAAGAAGGAATTACAGCTTGATACTGGGAGCCCACCATAATGTCCTGTTAGCCAAAACATAACACAAACACATTGTTATTAATGCTAATAATATATAAGCAATTCATTAGACTGTGATTTAGTGTATAAATCACATTGGGAAATATTTTTTTATATAATACTCAAGTTGTCTTATTACTGGTCACATTTGTAAATATTTCAACATAAAAATAAAGTTTACAGACGTGAAACGAACATAAAATGAAGGAAATCTTTTTTGTTTCAGTGTACGAGTATTTTGTACCTTGCGGCCATCGCTGGAGTTGCTTTCCGAGTCGTCTTCTGAGGAGCTGACTGAAGTGTCTTTGTCATCACCTGAGGAAGGATGAACTAAGCATTTAAATAAGAAAATGCAAGAAATCCCTAAATACATGGTTGATTTTTCAATTAGCTTGATAAGGTCAGATTGTCATTGTGTGATTTTGAACAAAAACAAAACAAAAACTTAAGAGTAATCATCAAATATCTTTAAATTATATTTATTTGAGTTAACAGACAGTATTCGTGCGTGATGTCATACCTCTCAGGTGGTGATGTAAGAGGTCAGAATTATGGGACGTGACTGAAAACGTGAGGTCATCAGACATGGGATGATTTTTATCCACATCCCTTCCTCTTGAGAGTAGATCCTTACCTATCTGAACCTACAAAAAAGTATCATTCATGAATCAGTCTGAATATGTTTATGACGATTTTTTTGAAAGCGTGTAGTATTTTAATAAATAGGGCGACAGTCACCTTGTCCAGTGCTATATCAGGAAAACTGGCCGCCAGCTCATAGGGGTCCTGTTGTTGTTTCAGGACCGGATCAGACAGGTTGTACCCATAAAGTACCAGCAGTTGTTCAAGAGGCATCTCCCCACCCTGTAAACAGGTGATCAAATCAACCACAAACAAACACAATTTCAAACTGATCCTAATATTAACCAAGTGAAAATGTCAAATTTTTCATGCACACTTAGCATGTTTCATCTACAATAATGAAGCAGTTTTGATGATAGTCTTACAGACAATAAATGGGGTATTATGCGTCAAACAAAAATGCTGATGAGGAAAGTTGTTTGGCAAAATTGTAAAACTACATGAAGACAAGTAAGGAACGTCTGCACTCACTGTGTGGGAATGGGTTGCCATCTTTGCCGGCTGCCTCCGCTGGACCACCAGGCTCCTGGTCTGTTCCTCTAGGAACGTGGTTGCCCAGGGAACAGCCTCCAGCGGCCCCACATAGGCCTGGTGGAAGATGTCTACACGACTGTGCCGTTGGTCTTTGGAGCCCATTCGCACAGCTACGGTACAATAAAACAGTGCACTGTTGTTGGATATGTTTGAATGAAATATAGCAGCAATTGATTTTTAAAGACCTATATCTTATGCATTCGAACCCATATTAACTACAGGTTCACTCAGATTACCAACATTACCTGAGTTTTTGTTTATAGTGTAAAATCTTAATAAAATACAAGAAAGTACTATGTTAAAGTACCATATCATTACAATACAACAAGATCTAGCATTTATACACAGTACATTCTACTTGTACTACAAGCCTCTCTTAGGAATATCGTACACAATTGAAACAATTCTCATCATAAAAACATTATAATCCTTTTTGATAACATTTGTGGCTAATACTACATTCTGTCATTCACACTAAAAACAACAACTCTCAAGCATTTAGGTTGATACAATGTTTACCACGGTGAACGTTTATAAGAGATAGTAAAATGAAAGTATACTACAAAGTAATCTAACTAAAATAGTACAAATCCAGTAACATCAATATAGGCTGCATTATTATTCACTGATATTATTATAGTAAAACAACCCCAAAAAGTGACAATATACGTAGAAACGGTGTTAAACTTCGTATAAAAGATCATGACATTTACCTACAAGTTTGCAAGTTGCCCTGGTTTATTGATAAAACAACATCTCTAGCAACTAGTCTTTTAACGTAAACTACAATCACAACAGACTATTTGAATGGACATACTCGTATTATCTGAACTTATAGCAATACAATTACTTTAAAACAATAAGATAACATATTCTATTTCACTTACACAACAATCCTTCTTTGGAAAAGTAACTTTATGACACGATTTAACCTAATGTGCCTTGTTCACCACATAAAACATTTTTTGACCTTGTCTAAAAGTCATTGAAGTGTATTTTGACAAGACGAACAAGAAAGAGGTTTCTTTGTAACTTGATCACAATTGTTTAAACGCGCGTGCAGAGCTTTAGTAAAAGTTTGCGATTGAATAAAGCGGCAGTAATTCTGCACCGGGCGCTTTCCTGTGAGTCGGTGCTGAACGAATGTACAGAGAGCCTGAGCCGATGCGAGAAGGAAACAGTTTTAGGGAAGTCCAAGAGTCTGTGACAGTATCTCAGGGCATGTGTCCCGAGTTACTTCTGAAACTTTCGAGGCGTCGGCACGCACCTGGGACGCACTTCAGCACCAGGGTTCGAGCCGGTGCGCTTTTGTTTCGCGTGGCGCACGATCTGGCGAATTAAACGCTCGTTTGGAGACAGAGAGAGCGAGGCGAAACGCTGAGGAGTGCACCGACCTTAACTTCCTATTTATTACCGACCGCGGAACTCTGTTGGTTTTAGGCTCGGTCGATCAGACGGCCGGGGTCCTAAACTGTCCGGTCGTGCGCGACTCGCGGTTGAAGCGCATACCGGAGCGCTCGGATCTTTTAATCGTTATGTTGTTCTTCCCCCGAGCCCAGCAGCCTACTTACCTCCGCCATTCCGATTCTGCGCAAGCGGCGGAATGCCCGGATGTTGTGTGGGACGATGCAAACTCCTACTGAACCTACATTCTAACTAACTTTGATAATAGTTAAAATTCATATAATATAGTCCGTGCTTGTTACTTTAGTTGCACTTAAAGAAAAGTTGATTTTAACTGGAGTTTGTTGTTTGAGGAGGAACTTTATAAAGTCTTTTTTTCATATAAATGTTTCGAGGTAGCCTATCTAAACCAACGTGTATAGAATATTATTTATTACTTATTTATTTGTAGTTGTTATTATTTTGTCTGTGTATTGTTGAACATAGGATATGCATATTTTCCATTGGATATTTAAATGCACTTTAATTTATGCGATGTGGATGGTAAGGTATCCAGATGTTGATATTAGGGGACTTAATTAATATTTTATGTTATAGAGGCCTTACGTTGTAAGTAAAGTTTACATTATTTTAGATTCTTAGTTTTTATATTTCCTTGTTTATGTGAACAAGGTGAAAGTCACGAAAAAGATAATGATCTACCCCTTGTCATGGATACCTTTTATCAACACAATACATTTGATAATTCAATTTTACATTAGCAGATTTTGTTCTCAGACATGATGAAAAACATGTGCAACTATTTATGTTATCCAAAGATTTGGCAACCAGCATCAAAGACTGCTGTTCATATAAACGCATATACACAAAAGAAACGTTAAACATGTTTATCAGTGTTGTCTATAAAAGACACGAGATGCCTATAAAAGAAACAAATTCCATGAAAGCAATGCTCACAGACAGTGTTGTTTCACATCAGATGGCATTTAGACACCATGTGATCCATTAATCAGAAATAGAGATTGATTGGCTGGCTGGAGGAAGGGGGAGTGGCGAGCGTGTTACTCATAGATAAACTCATCATGTGTCAGTGTGTGTATGTGTTTTCCTGTGATGTGTTTCCCTGCAAAAAAGCTAAATCCTTCAGTGAATAACAGAAACTAGATAACTAGTTTCAGATCAGCAATGAACTGTGATGTAAAGTGCAAGCACCTGTGCATCAGTCTGTCAGAGGATGTGGTCTAACTGAGAAGTACTGACAATGAGAGTTTGCTGAAACATATATAGAGGTCTTCCCTGAAGGGGCGAAACTGTTAAAATCGTTTTGTTTGCCTTGATTCACAGCATGATGTTACTATGTACCTTTAAGCAGATCTACAGAACGGTCTTTTTAAAGAGAGAGGTGAGAGAGATGACCTTCTCATCGAAGAGTAGACTGTAGAAACTTACAGTTTCTACCTAATAGACTTAACATTTTACCATATTATGTGATTATCTTTTCAAAATTATTATATTTCTCTTAGAAAACAACTTCTTCAATCTATTATATTTTTTTTACAAAGTAAAAAATAAACAAAATCAATATCATGTAATTTTGTCATTTGACATGAACAGTTTATGGAATATACAGTATAGTTGCATACAATATAGTGTAAAAGCAACTGTTTTTATCATGTGTTTTTCAGATTCTTGAAATAAATGCTCTGGTTGAAACTTTTCTTTGCATGACGTATCCCTTAACCAAAAAGCACCAACAGATATGAAAGATATGCCCCAATAGCACTCTTTGCATATTGATTGAATGATTGACTGATCATTTGATTTTGAACAATGTTTTATTTATTTATAGTACTGTGGTAGCCCTATAAATAATATTGCTTACATAGACACGAAAGTGACATTGTAACATTATACATTACATAAGATTACACATTATTGAGTATTTAATGTAAAAGTGTTTTATGATCTTTACTGTATTCCAATACAAAGATCTGTGTTTGTAAAACGTTTAATTTCAGTTTAGTATTGGTTTCTTCAGTGTTTAAAATAATACAGAACAGATGCTATTTTATTTCAATGATTATGAGATACACGTATTGAGACTGATGCTAATGTATGGAACTTTAAATATTTTAAACTAGGCCTATATTTTTTTTACAAGTTGTATTTGTACTGTGCAAATTTAGTTTCTTCAAAACAATTTAGCTTCTATCAACACACATAAAAGGGTTGTTACCTTAGACTAGAACAAAGGATATGGACACACGGTATATAAAAACAAGGCTTCAAAACCACATGCAAGACCAATGTTTCACTAGTTTCTGTGTATTTGCTGTTGATTTAAAAATCAGGTGATTTACACAAAGCTTTTGTTTGAGATATAAGAGATTATTTATATGAGCCTCATTGATGCTATAAAGAAACATTTCAGACATACGCAGTTTGATACGTGGCTTTAATAGTACCTATACTGTACAAAACTCAGTTCCAATCTTCTTCAGGTGGACTCTGAAAAAGTGATGAAAAAGCTAAAGCTTTAAATGCAACAAATGTAAACAAAATACAAAAACAAATGTATATTTTAAATAAAATAATATCTTTCCATGATGTTCTGTACTGAGATTTGATAACCACCAGAGGGCACTATCGGCTCAAAACCTTTTAGGACTAAACTTATGGTTCATTTTGATGTGTTGAACTTCCATGTGTTGAACTTCCAGCATAAAGCACAAACAGAGCCACATACTGTATTCTCATATTGATATACACTCAAAAAGTCTGAGAATGTGGTTTTAAACACGGGCCTTCCAAAGGGGTGTGTTTTATCACCAATTTTAGATTTCTATTTATATAATTGAAATGACCTATGATAAAGATAATCTTACATTTCTAAAATATGCAGATGATATGGCATTAGTGGGACGTGCAAAGGATATTCAGTTATTAGAAAAATTATCTTAATTTTGTTAACTATATCACAATTTGGACAGACGAGAGTTCTTTGCAGCTTAATATTAACAAAACCAAAGAAATGTCTTGTGGGGCAAATAGTGCGCTGGAACTTTGTGAACCTTTGTTAGTTGATGGAGAGGAAATTAACAGGTGGGGTCTTTTAAATATTTAGGTACAGAGATTGATTCTCAATTTTCATTTGATAAGCATTCAGATAATATTTAATAGAAAAAGGCTTATCAACGTTTAGCGTTATTGAGAAAACTGAGGAGTTTTAAAATTGAAAAGGACATTTTGATAGTTGTATATAAATCTCTTATTGAATCTGTTATTGCTTTTAATATTGTATCCTGGTTCAACTCTCTCTCTGTTAAAAGCAAAAACAAACTTTCGAGGACTATAAATGTGGCGAGTAAGATAATTTGTGAGAAAAAAACCCACCTCTTTTTGATCTTTTTACTGTGGCATTAAAAAGAAAAGCCTTAGTTATTGTTGGAGACTCTTTTCATCCTCTGTATAGTTCTTTCCAGTTACTTCCTTCCGGCAGACGGTATAAAGTGCCTTTAGTGAAAAGAGCCAAGAATAAGAAGACCTTTATCCCAACTGCAATTGGTATTTTAAATAGGACCTTAAAATTGATTTATATATTTGTATTTAACATTTTTATGGGATGATTGGGATAATGTTATGTGTTGCTGTAATGAGTAATGTTTGTGTGTCTGAGCCTTTTGTCTGCAGACAATTTTCTACCCTGTTGGGGATAGACATAAAGCCTTTTTAATTTTTTAATTCTGAATACTGTTTTAAATCAAGTTATCTCATAACATAAACTATATACAAACATATCCATAAATGCACATTTATCATTCCATTAATTACTTAACATAAAGTACAAACAGAAAAACATGTCCAGTTCACTTCCCTCTGTATATTTTGGGCAATGAAAATAAATATTAATTTATTGAGTTAAATTCTTATTTCATATTCTTTGTTGGCCTTGATAAGTGGGTTGCCTGATAACATCTGAAACGTATGTGATTTATTAAAGCATTATCACTGATACTTCTAATTAAGTTGTAATGGGCCAAATTTGCCAAAGTCAGAATTATCGCACGTTATTAATGCATCCTTTTCCACTGATGTCATGGAATGAAAAAGCATCTCACAAACCATGTTCCAAAACATCCTGCATGACCTTCCCACAAATTAAACACATTTTTTAACTTTGTTGAAACTTTGAACTAATGCAGAGAGGCCTAAAACATCATATCAACGCTGTTGAGACCACCGTTTCATGTGTACCATTTGTTACTGTTGCTATTTTGGAAATTGTTTGTTTTCAGATTAAAGGAATGATATGAAACATAAGCATGTAATCCTACAAATATTTTGACATGTTTTGGTTTAGATATTTCACCAGTGGGTTCAGGATGTTGAGTATTTTTGGTGAACTGCATAGAAAAACAAACCATTTAAGCTTTCAGCTGGAACATTTGTAGCGTTGATGGTTTAAATGAATGAGCCAGGCCTTTAAAAACATAAATAGTATTTCCTGGCAGATTAAATATCACAATGAAAGCATCTTTCTGACATTTGTTACTACAAAGACAAGCTAAATAAATTACAGAATGATTTCACATTTAGTATCAGCTTCCTTATCGTATAACTTTCCTTATTGTAAGCTGGTAAAATATCTTTGTAATATTCAAAATGTTTTTATTTCAATATCATCAGAGGACTAACATAATTGCTTTCCTACAGTTTGTTTTTAAAGGGATTGTTCAGCCTAAAATAAGAATTCTGTCATCGTTTTTTCCCCCTCGTGTTGTTCAAAATGTGTATATGACTCATGTGTATTTTTCATCTGAGGCACACAAAGAAGACATTTTGAGAAATATCTCAGTGGTTTGTGTCCACACAATGGAAGTCAATGGAGACCAAGGTTTTTTGGTTACCAACATTCTTCAAAATATCTTATTATGTGTTCAGCAGAAGAAATAAAGTCATACAGGTTTGAAATGACATGAGGGTGATTAAATGATAAAAAATGTGGATGCACTATCACATGATAAATGCAAAGATTTTGCTTGTCATATGTGACACTAACACACTGCCAGAAGAGGGCAATATCACCAAAAAGCAAGTGATCTTACAATTCGTCGTTTATTTTATAAAATGAATCACATAGAAAAGGCTTCACATCTACAAAATAGTGTAGTGCAGTATTTAAACTCATATCTCAATAAGATCATATCAGAGTAGTAAGTTGCTTTATTCTTAATACCAATGGTGATCGAAAACTCATGGTGTCTGTCATGTTGAGATCACATGACTAGCTAAATACTATTTTCTCTTAATGACCCATCATTATCAGACTTTGAGTTTAAAATAATTTCCCACAGTCAAAGTGCCTAAATGTGCCCCTCTATATCCCAGATTTCAATTATTTCCGATGCCTCCATGACTGTCCATTGTCCAAAAGTCTCCAACAGCCTATTTCCTGTCATTGTGCTGACTGAGCACACACATGTAGACAGTTAGCCACTTACATCATTAGAACTAAGGACTCATACATAAAAGACTATAAATTATACCATTGAAAACATGAACAAGGTTAATGCCATAGCCCCGTTGTTGACACGGTTCCCCATCTCCACCCAATGCTTTCATGCCACCTTTCTACTGTCCTGTTGCAATAAACGCATAAAAATCCCCTAAAATATAACTTAAAAACAAGAACAAGCATCTCTTTCAATCTGGACAATTGAATCTGCGAATCAGTCACAGGTTTAGGGAGATACAGACACATGATGACTTCAGCTCGGTTGACCATCTAGTGAAATAATAAACAATTTTATTTTAGCTAACCATTTCATGACGGCAGAGGAACTACACAACATTTGTGGTCCGTGTTTTCTGTGGTCTAATTTTTAAACGTCACAAGTTCAAGTCTGAGCATCTGATTCGCAACTTGTGCCCAGGCATTACATATTTCTCATGTGATTGTCATCCTACATCCTATCTTAAATAATTCTACTAAGGAGAAATGAGCAAATGAAAAGAATTGCAGGCATACTGTAGGTATGAGATGTTGCTGGGCAAATTTGGAAAAAAATGATTTGAGATTAAAATCTCTAAACTTCAAATACGATTCAAATGCATTGATATGCTATGGGCACATTTTGAGACATGGTTGAGAGGTCTTCTAAAACAACATTTGAGGTTACTTTTTTTAAAAGAAACACAAGAGAGACATTTGAATTTTATCCTATTGGTACCTTGAAAAAAACGCAAAGATATTTTAAGAGATAGTTCAGGCAAAACATTTTTTGTCATTGTTTATTCACCCTCGTGTTGTTCAAAGCGTGTATGTGATTGATTTCTTCTGTCGAAGACAAAAGAAGATATTTTGAGAAATGTCTCAGTGGTATTGTGCTCATACAATGGACGTCAGTGAAGGGGTATGCTGTTTGGTTATCAACATTCTTCTAAATATCTTCTCTTGTGTTCTGCACAGGAAAAACATCATACAGGTTTGGAATAAAGGGAGTAAAGGATAAAGTTAATTTGTGCTTTCTTTACCTAAGGTTCCCATTGGGAAGAAGAAAAAAAGCATGTAACATTTTCTTTTTTCCCTCTCCCAGTATAAACAGGATGTTTATAGCAGCGCGAGAGCCACAGACAAGCCCAGCACTGATGGGCCGATAACCTCAGTGAGTTCCCAGAGTAAACCTCATCCTACAATCTAGATTAACAGGGATTTATATCTCCATTCTGTGCGAGTTCAGAGCGCCGCAGAGCTCAGCTAGGCTGATGCTCTTCCTGTAGCGGTAGTAACTGTGTTTCAGGATCGGATCCCATTTGCCTGTGTATATTTCACTGAGCATGGGTTTCTTTTCACAACGGCAACACGGGGTCTGAGCTCTTACAAAAGCAGGATTATCATGGAGAGTCGATGTGTGGAGGTTCGTTCGCAGATATGGTCAGAAAGGCACTGGAACGTAAAAATGCAAAAGTGGTTACATTGCATATTTTAATGCAAACAAATATGCAAACAATGAAAATTTAAACAAATTATTTTTATTTAGTTTAGAGGTAGTGAAACTGGTCTGATAAAATATCTCTATGCTCAACCTAATCTCACCGGAATTCGTAACTATTTTACGAGTTGGCTAATTTGTGAGTTGTGAATCGTGCAATAATGCCCGATTACAAAAAGCAATACTGAAGCCCCACCCCTTAACCTAACGTCACTGGCGCGAAAGAAAATTGTACTAAAATGTTTGAATGTGATCGTACGGATTAGCCAAAATTATCCACCTCGTAAAATAGTTACGTTTTTGCTGTGAGATTGTGCTGGGATGCTTCATGCTATTATACCAAGCTGCTTTTGAAGAATGGATGTTCATTTTTACCAATATTGAAAATATTATAGGTAATTATTTCAGATGAAATATAAACTTCCTGTCTGCCCCCATACGCTACAATTTTGAGAGTGTTTTATCGGTCCTAAAAACCGAAAATACAAAATAAACCAAGTTGAAGATTAATTTGGCTGTCTCTCAGCCTTATTATTTTTTTAAGGACATTTCAATAGATACGGTGATAATATAGATATTGCGAGATTTTTTGGGGGGGATGATAACTGTGTCTTGAAAATGCAATATCGTGACAGTCCTACAACCAAACCGCACGTTATCATCTAGTAGAGCAAGTTTTCCAAGCACCTCACACATTTCCTTAAGAAACAAATGAAAGAAGTTTTACAACACTATACAATAGAGAGGCTTTCCTGGTTGAAAAAAAAAATATGCATCCTCATGTCACAAATAAATATGACCATCATAAAAATATCTTCTAAGTTGTAAATCAGCATGGCATTTATTGCAGTTTTTTATATTGTTTTTTCTCACTTCATTGTAGACTGCCCGGAGGCTGTTTTAACAAAGCCAGAGGTAGTAATATGAACGAGCGTTTCCCGTAAGAAGCTATTAAAGTTGACAATCTTACCCAGCAGCCTCTCTGTTTACAAGCCCCTCTCTTTTGAGAAATCCCCCCTCTTGTCCCATTTTGTTCGTTCGTTTAAGTTGTCTCACGTTCCCATACAGTGATCCGACATATAAAATAAGTATACTGAGAAACCTAAACATAACTAAATCTGTTGATAGGTTTAGCCATGTAACGTTAATTTGCCTCTTGATGTGACACAAGAGATTCAGTGTTGCAGGACTTTAGTGTTATTTTTCCAAACGTACCCAACACGGTGAGGGCAATTTGGGCGGTGAGTGGTGTCATTAAACGGCCAGACACACGGGGCTTTCACGCTCTCCTACAAGACTTAGGTGTACACAAGTGCCATAGACATCTGACACAATTCCCCACTTGTGTAGGATCAGCCAGAGTTTGTTCGCTATGCAACATTGTTGATTTACCCGAAGTGTTGTGGAATCATTCAACGGTCATTTTCAGCCGTGAAGGTTTACACAGAGGTCCAACTGAAAAGTAACATCTTGAAACAAACTGAAGTCCGTGTCGAGCTAAATATTCAACAGTTTTCCAGTGTAAACATGACCTTTAACACTAGCTAGCATTTGATCCGTTTTTATTTTATTTGCATCACTGCTCAAATGTTTGGATGCACTTCACTGAATATATATTTCTCATGATCTTAGAAACCTTTTGTATAACATTTTTGGTCTCTTTACACTCCCTTTAATTCCATTACTAATAATACGGAATATGTAGGTGTGTCCAAACATCTGATACGTGTCAAGTTGACTTCTTCGACTATCCTAAACAAAAAATGGAAGGCCATCTTGGGACAAAATGTAAGCCATCAAAAAGTATTAATATTTCATCACACTTTCCGAATTAATGAAAGAACCTTCCAAAAAAGTTGTGACCGTCAGCCTCCTTTGAGGACTCTGTTCTTAATCTTTTGGTTCCAGTCCATAGAAAACAATTCTTCAGAGCTGATGTGGAATGGATGCCGTGAGAATCAACAACTCTTTTGCGAGAACATGTTTGATATGAGGCACTTCATTGCTGATAAGACTCAAAGGAGGCACCTAAACATGAACCATTTATGGGTGTGCGGACCAATGGCTAAAAATACTTTGGAGCTCAGCTTTTGAGTTTCACAGACCCTTTCTAGGATTTATTAAAACCAAGTGGGTTTACAGGAAACTAGTCCAATGTTCAAACTTGTTGGTATCGGTTACTGTGTATTTCCATTGCAACAAAATATCAGATAACATGCAAATGAACATTTGTTTACGTCTTCTGCTTCTCAGATATATTTTCCCGGGGAAAAGACCCCAAGTTATCTCAAGTGTTTCTTCTAGATCTTCAAAAGTGATCTCAACTCTGAACTGCTATCAAGTCTTCAAACTAAATCAAATATATGCAAACTCAAATGTTTCTCAGTAGTTATTCCAAGACCAAATCGCTTATCTTACTCATCTACATTACATTACATTACATTAATACGTTTTTTAGCTTTAGTATAGCGACAGCTAACCGCCCTACAAAGAATAGGTTTATTCAAGTGTGGTTTGAGTATACCTCCGAAAAGCAATCGCAAGCTAATTTGTATACTTAATGTAGTAAGCCTGGGACAAAGAAAAATTCTGTCTTTATTTACTTTCCCATAAGTTGTTCCAAATATTTATACATTTCTTTGTTCTGTTGAAAACAAAATAAAATATTTCAAAGAATTTAGGAAAGCAAACACTTCTGACAACCATTGTATTTTTCCTACTAGTCAATGGTGGCCAACTGTTTGGTTACAAGCATTCGTCCAGATATCGTTCTCGGTTTTTATCAGAAGAAATACATTTATACAGATGAAGAATAACTCCAGGTTGAGGAAATAATGACCGAACTTTGGCTCAATTATGAACTGACACCCTTAACTAAAGATATTTACTGAGTCTTGAACTTTACACAACGAATTAAACAACCCAAATTAAACGTAATCTGAATGTCAAAGCCTGACAATGCATTTCACCCGACCAATTGCTTGTTATAATTGTAGCGTTGGAATTCTACATCAGTTAATTTCTTTCTCAGTCTGGTTTCTTCCCCACGCCCGGATACGTGCTAAGCTTATTTTCACACCACATTCCCGTAAGAAACCCTCACAGTACCACATGACCTTCCGGCATCTTAACAAACCTCCACACCTAACCTCACCGCTGGTCAATCTAAGCACACTGCGCCTTATCCCTGCTCCGTCTGTCAATTGAAAGGCATGGAAGACACATGGAAGACACAAACCCACATGTTTTAAACAACATCCTCAGACGTAACGTGTATAAAGAGATATATAAACACAGGTGGTGAACTTGCCGACACGGCCGGTAGGTAGTACACATGCTCATCAGAGAGCTCAAAACTGATCCGAGATGAGCTTCATGAAATCTTGTGTTGTGGTTGTGGGATGTGTAGGCTGATTCCAGAGCAGTGGGGAAAGGCACAGCCCAAGACTTCGTTGAAATGTTACAGATGAGTACAGAGTTAATGCAGCATGAGGCGATGCCTTCATGGAGGTCAAACATGTCAGAGATCACAACCTGTGGGGAATTTCATACTTAGTAAAATGGAATTGTTTTTATTTGTGATGAAAGACTCTCTTCTGGGGAATGATGTAGTGGGATACATTGGAAAACAGATGGTGAATCCCTCATATTAAGAACGCATTTTTTGCCCTTTTTGATTTCTGCAATGTGATTGTGTAGACACATGACAACATTGTTATCGTTATCAATTCATTATCAATCAGAAATATGTCAAGGGCTACCAAAAACCGTTGGTCCCCATTGACTTCTATTGTATGGACATAAAACCAATGCAAGTAAATGGGGATCAACGGGTTTCTGTTGAAAAAACATTTCTCACAATATCATATTTTGTGTTCTGCAGAGGAACGAAAGACATTCAGGTTTAAAATGAAAAGAGGTTGTGTAAATAATTGTAGAATTTTCTTTTTCACCATCCTTTTAAGACAAATGTATAAGATGGTACTGATGTATGAGTCAAAATCAGTTTTAAGGCAGCATTTAGGAATCTGAACCTTTTACTGTCTTAAAAAACTTTAAAAGTAACAAGCTCATTAAGACACTGATATACATTTACTGTAAATTCACTAAAATCATTTAAAGGAATAAAGCGTAGTTGAAATAGTTGTGTACATTTACTATAAAGTATACTTAAAGTTTAAAAAACTAATTGTTTTATTAACAGACATCATTATCGTCCCTAGTGTGAACACCCATTACACAGCAAAGTTTAATATTTGGAGCAAGAGATATGTTCAAATTTGGCAAACAGACAGATTTTTATACGGTAACAGGCATTTGTCATCGACAACATCATTTTGGTTATCTGTGACATTTAAAGAACAACTTGGTCTGAAGGAAAAATTAAAAGTGGAAAATCTGACATGTTCACTTTATTATCAGTATAGAATGTTCCTAATGCTTAAAGCTACTGAATTATATCCACACTGGATAAACAAGAACCCTTTTTTGGCTTATAAGGATTTATCTGGCAGGTTTCCTTAGAGACAGGATTTTGAAGGGTAATACAGCATGAAATGTTGTTTTTAGCACTTTAGTTGGTGAGGGACGTTAAAGAGCTTAGGGAAGGTCAGTTCAACGGCTAGTCAGCTCAATAACTTGATTGGAAATGGTAAGAAGGTCAACAAGACACATGCTACCTCGGCAGATCTTTATCTTCTCCATTTATGAGGGAGTAAATGGAAGAAAGCCACCAACAAACGATTTCTGGTGGTCATTCCCCAGTCACTTTATTTGCCTCTGGTAGATCATGTATGAATAATGAAAAGATTACATTATACAGTAAATAGGATTCTGCCAAATCTCATCTCATTTACACACCCACGTCACTTTAAACCTGTATGACTTCCTTTCTTCAGCAGATCACGAAATAAGATATTTTGAAGAATGTTGGTAAACAAACTTCACTGACCCTCATTGACTTCCATTTGACGAAACCATTTCTCAAAATATCTTCTTCTGTATTCCACAGAAGAAAGAGTCAAATGCAGATTTTGAACGTGTGGAATCCTTCCAACGGTTATGTTCTCTGAAGTACAACCCACACACCAAATTAAATTTTGTAAGAATTGAAAAATAGTCAACTTGCTTTTGACTCAAACCAATGAAAGTCAGACTCATAATGAGGTTGGAGGAATAAATGTTGATGTTTTAAGAAGATGTGTCGGAAGACATACTGTCAGCATTGGGAGACACTGGTCCAAATGTTTGAAAAGACATGACGAGGGTCAAGACTTGTGAAACTGAGTAAAAGCATCGAACATACAGTAAGATACGTTCAAAAAGCTTCGGCCTCGCCTGCACACTGGGGTTGTCTAAATTTTTGAACTCGTCTCACACTGCTATACATAGAATTAGTGTTTTGTTTGGACATATGGAGCCAAAAATGCATATTTCTTGAATGCAGTAAAGACAAATGGTCCCGTCTAAACGGTCGTGTTTAGGGACGGAGGCTGTCTGATTTAACAGAGGACATCAGTAAAGATCTCTTTCCTCACTTGACCTCTATCTCGTGCTGCACTAAATATGAATGATACTATACGTCTCATGAATCAGACACATGTAGCATATATGTCATACCCTCCCCAATCTATTTGGATTAGGAATACATTCCCAGACTTCTGCCTCGCTGAAAGTACTAAAGGAGATTTAAGAGCTGATGGTTGTTTATACGACAGCGATTCTAGTTAGTTTCAACGGCAAAAAAGAGTCTATTTGTGCTTAACAAATTGTTCACAAGAATAATATCTTAATGTTTAAAATTACTTTTAAAAAAGTACTTTTCTTTTGAAAACATTTTTTTGAATCAGTTTAATTTGGTTTATTTCTATGGTGCTTTTTCACCGTTTTGTGACAGCTTGTAGACATAAGGACAAAAAATCATTAAAAAATCCAAATAAAAAGGAAAAACAAGCTTTATGAATGCTCTAAACAATGTAATTTTACTGAATATCACAGTTTTATTTTACAGAATTTTCCGGTAAATAAAAAATGTAACTGTTCACTTACAAATTTGTAAAATAACATGAAAATCGTTTTACTCCACAGCTGGGGAGTCAGAAAGAAAATGTCAATGAGTTCTCACAACATGTATAACGTAAAAAGGCACCAAATCTTCATGCTTTAAAAAAGGGTTTATCGAATTTCACAATTAACAATGTTTAAAATAAAAATAAAAAAGGTAAAGAATGTTCAACGCAAAATGACGAACATTTCAGCTGGCTTAAAGAGGCCATTAGGTGATGCTAAAACAAACATCAAGAGTCTTTACGGCTATTCTTAGAGAGACCTGAAAAATGCATCGAACTTAACAGCAGATAAGTGACAAGTCAAGATAAGTTATCAAAATACATGCAAACCACGAAACCAGAAGGAATGTGATTGGTACAACAACACAGTTAAGACATTCTTCTGCTCAGACTCTTGAAGGACCATGTTAATGTGAGAACAGACTGTAACTTCTGCTGTGGTGTGTATGTCCTTCGGATGGAAAAGGAAGCTGTTATTGATGGGAACTTTTAAAATGCGGTACGTAACTGAATAAGCAAAAGCCAGATGTTTGGTGTCTGAGCGCAAATGGGTGGGTGGCGGGTGCGGGGCAGTAAGGATGAAGGCATAGGCGGGGGCAAAAAGGTGAAGGCCCTTGAGATTCCCTTTTTCCCTACATTCATAAACACGTACCCCTTCGGTTCCCTCTGAACTTCACATTCCAACTCACCACTGCGTGTCGGAAAGCCTTGAATCACATAAGCATACCAAACACCGGCTCAATAAATCTACCACATGTCGCTATTAAAACCTGCCGGTCTGATTACTCTGAAGAAAAATTACAACGGCCATTCGGTCGTCTACAGCATCTCTTTTCCCCAAACTCCAAGTTAAACAAAATCTGGAAGTCATAATCACAAAGACCATAACAACGTCTTCTTGGTGTCTTTAGGGTTATTAATGACCTCGACTAAATAGCACGCCACAGCCGAGTGGATTCGAGGAGAATTATGGAACTTGAGTGCAAATCAGAAATCTGGACTTAAAAGTGAACTGGAGAAGATCAGAAACATGATGGTCTTAATGGTCTGTAACAGTGGTCCACGCAACCTCCCCCTTCGAAAACATTCCTTTGCCAATGCACCATCTCCAGGCTGCAGTGCAAAATTAGACGTCCTTTGGGAACACTGTGAGAATGTCTCGTCTGGTTGCATATAGCATGAGAGAACAGCAATGGGGGTGTGCGAGATGTTACACAAGAAACTTTTGAAGTTTCCATTTATATTAATCATTTGTTGAAAGGATTGTTGTTTCAGAGCTGTGGATTCATCTAGGCAGCCCATGAAAACTTTCTTTGGGGTTTGTGTGTGCCTGTTTCGTACAAGCCGAGGCTCTGGGAGAGTGATGACCTTCCGCCCCACAAGGAGGAAAAAAATGGCTTTTCCAATTTTTACCATGAAAAACAGTGTTTGATCAAAGCATGGATATGAGATGTTTTAACTGCAGATGTTGTGTGACTTGGCTTGCGTTCGGGGAAAATATCAAATGAGGCCAGTTGAGGCAATAAATAAAGGCTGTCACATACTTTTGGACGTTATACTAGATGTCCCCATTCACAAGCTTTATGACCACTGCCCATGCAAGAAAAAACATAAATATGCATAAAAACACAAATGCACACCATCATGTTAAAATATTTATCATTGTTCCATATCCATGGCACTTTTTGGTAAGTTTGAAAACTTAAATGAATATATTGTCAACACATCTAACAAGTTTAAACAAATCCAAACACTGATAAAATAACTTTATTAAACATTATGATTTGTAGGGCTTCATCTAAACTGAAAAACACCTAAAAGTCAAAACATTATTTTAAGTCGGATATGGGCCTATTTGTCAACACTGCAATTAAAATAAAAACCATTCCATGAATCTAATGGGGTCACATGACACTGCTAAAACAAACATTATCATTAATTTTAGATGCAATGCAATGTGTATACACGATGTAGGGTTAAAAACGCCTTTTTTTCACATACTGTCCTCCTCTTTGCTCCGCCTCTCTAAAACGTGCAGATTTTTAACAAAGCTCATCGCTCTGAAAAGCGAGGTGTGCTATGATTGGCCGACTAAACAGTGCGTAGTGATTGGTGGAATATTGCAAAGGTGTGACGGAGGGTTCAAACGCAAGTGTTCTGACAGGTACGCCCACCTTACTTTCGTATATTTGGGCGGTCTTGGTCAAATTAAAACACGAACTGACATATATTTGTGGGGGTGTGTTTACACGAGACGTTTCAAACATAGATGGGATGCCTCTTTTGTTCCGACACTTTAATTATCGCAATTTGAGGTGTCTAATACATGCAGGGGCGACTTATAACACACCATAGACACAGAAAAACATTCATTTATGCCATATGACCCCTTTAATGGAAACTATAATGGTCTCTGGTCTGTACTGGTAATGTGTCCGGCTCTGGTGGAATAATATCTGAAAAGGTCAAAAATACACAAGAAATGTTGTGATGGTTTCATGGGAAAAAACAGCTTGTGCTTTATAATGGTGTAAAAGAACCCATTAGAATTTGTATTAAATCCATTAGAATTTGTGATGGTTTATATTGTTTTCTTAAGATAAGTGTATTGATATTTACTATTTTCAAGTTTCCAATTCAATAATAGTAGGCTATCAACCTATTTAACTGCATGCAGTTCCTTGTTTCTCTCACACACGCGCGCACACAAACACAAATGTTGTGTAAAACTAGTCTATGTATAAAACACACCTTTTAGTCTCAAGTCAGGTGCCATTATGATGACTTATATGGGGTTAAGTCATTCTGCGTGACTTCACCCAGTAATTTCCCCGCAGTACATGGGATGCCAGTGTAATGACACCATGTGTGGGGAAAATAACACAACATCAGAGGATGCTCGAGCACGTGTTCGTCTGAAATATTACAGCGCGCGGCCGCCTAACAAAACAAGTCATACTGAGAAGAATTTAAACACAGACGGCGGAACGTTCACTCGCTCATTCGTTGCACGAAAAAAGTGCTGCTGTGTTCCCGCCCAGACTGAGGTGGAGAGTTGAGGAGAGTTAGTTTGGGAGTTCAGGATTGCAAAGACGACTCACAGGTGAATTGGGTTTCCACAATAGTGTGTCTTTGACAGCACTTTAAGTTAGAAAGTAAGGAAATAGTAAAAATAGTTAAAAAAATTGGATGTGAATATTTAAGGCTAACGTTAGTTCAGTGTATTCACACACATTATAAAGCATGCTGGAAGTTCTTCAGTTTCTAACTTTATCCGACAGGAGAAATGAACGGTAAGTCTGCTTAATCACGTCAAAAATCTTTAATATTGCCTAGAAAATCTTGTTCTGGTTTTTAGTCTTTCTGCATTTTGTTTTGGGAAACCGTTGGATCACACAGTGTTATACTACATAACCAACTGAAAGTCATAACATTAAACACACTATTTTGTTGTGTTGTCTTGACTCCTGCCAGACGTGTTATCAACCTACAGATCAATTTGTGTTTAACATAACTCATTAATAGCAAAGTCAGAATACACATCCGCGATTCCCAAACGATCTCGTTTGATTGATTGGCTCATTAATACGTCACAAAGGCGTTTTCGTTTTTATTCTATTCAAAATATTTTTTTAACATATGGTTTTATTTTAAGTTAAAGTGTTGTGAGGATGTTTTGGCGTCGCCTATACATTTCCATAGTTTTAATATTGCACAAACATTTCATGGTTAAACAGGTTAACGTTATTATAACAAAATCATGGTTAATTTGTTGTTACCATGATTTGACTACTAAGAAAAACTATACTTGTTAATGTTAAAGTTAACCTACTATAGTAATACACAATTCTTTATTATTAGCCTATACTGTAGTTTGACATGAGACTTGTGATTTAACCTGACCACAAACGCGGTTTTACATCACAGACCTAAACCAGATTTCCGCTTTTTGTAATTTGCTAACAACCTGACGTCAGCTGATCTTTTTCCGCTCTGTTTTTGTTTCTTTTTGCTCTTAGGTCTTTCAAAGAAAACCATGATGTGTGAAGCGGATCCGCTTAGCAACTCCATCATCATAAGTCGCCCATAGGCGCCGTCTGCAGTCCGAAAGCGGTAGTGCAGTGCGGGAAAAATGTATAACGTGCTTGAGCCAGATATGAATTTGGATATTGTTAACCACTACAACCACTCCGGTAAGTGGGAAAGACCAAGAAGCACAGGCACATGCAAAAAAGTCCTGCTAATTTTCATCTGCGTACTAATAGTGTTGGAAAACATAACCGTGTTATTGGCACTTTGGCGCAACAAGCGTTTCCACAGCCGCATGTATTTTCTTATTGGCAACCTGGCATTGTCGGACATGTTGGCCGGAGTTGCTTATGTAGTCAACATTTTCACCTCTGGCCGCAACACATTTTTTCTCACACCTAACCAATGGCTGTTGCGGGAGGGAAGCATGTTTGTGGCCCTCAGCGCCTCAACGTTCAGTTTACTTGCTATTGGGATTGAGAGGCACATGACGATGGTTCGCCTGCGACCGTGTGAGACCGCCAGCAAAGGGAGGCTACTAGCCCTCCTGGGAGCCTGTTGGGCCGTTTCGATATTTCTAAGCGCCTTGCCCAGTCTGGGCTGGAACTGTTTGGGCAAAATGCACACCTGCTCTACTGTGCTGCCGCTCTATGACAAAAGCTACATAGCATTTTGCATCAGCATCTTTACGGCCCTACTAGCAGCCATTGTGGTGCTGTACGTACGTATTTACCAACTGGTGACATCGAGCGGGCGGAGGGTGAGCTCCAGGCCGTCGGATCGCTCGCTCGCCCTTCTACGCACGGTGGTGATAGTTCTGGGAGTTTTTGTGCTTTGCTGGGCTCCTCTATTCTTATTGTTGCTGTTGGATGTGGGCTGCAGCCCAATGCGGTGCCCGGTTCTCTACCAGGTGGACTGGTTCATCGCCCTGGCGGTGCTCAACTCCTCCCTGAACCCTCTCATTTACACGCTGTCTAGCCGGGAGATGCGGGGGGCGTTCTTTCGCGTTCTGTGCTGCTGTTTCTATAACACGTCTCTAGACTCCATGCCCGCAGCAGGCGCGATGCTCCCGGGAATAGTCCTCCACACTGCAGAAAACAGCAAATCCAGCATGGCGGAGGCACAGAGCGGTGTGGCCAAATCTACCCTGATGAGAAGTAATGTGACCACACCAACAAACTCAAACCACCAGCATGGGGACACGCCAACACCCGTAACACAATCGACAGGGCCGGGTGACCTGCTGTCTGCTGTGCTGATGAAAGCAGGCGCACTTCCTTCTTTGGGAAAGTTCTGAAGCATTTAGAAGAAGGGATTTAAAGGACACTACAGTCTCGCTTGTGATGAATTATCTGTACGCTCTATGAGCATTACAAAACCTTGATTCGCTTTCATACAAAGACCATCACTTGACACATTCATTTTAAATGGATTACGGACCCCATCAAAGCTTATCTGAACATTAGATGACTGAAATGAATTTTTTGTATTAATATTTATGAGACTTTGCTATGTGCACAAAAGGCCACTGAAGAATATAATCACTCAAAAAAGGTGTGCAATCTTTTCGTAATGTTCACACAAAGACTGTTTATAAGTGTATATTACGACTGACCTTTTACTTTTTTTCACAGTTTGTTTCTAACATACAAAACAGTTTGGTATTCTTAACCATTATAATGGTTCTATAAAAGAAATAGGGTGTTTTAAAGAATGATGGACTGAATGGAAATATTATGGTTTATAATCTGTGGATCGCTTGAGATGAAATATTAAGGTTTCTGGTTCAATATAAACAATGGAAACACTGTGAATGTGATGAACTTCTGATTGTGTTTATCATTGGTCATTTAGATAAATCAACCTAAAGCATGTGCTAGTGAATACAGTATGTTATAGAAAAAAAGTTTTGTTTTGTTTTGGTAGGCAAGGCTGTTAACATTGTTCAGATGGGTTTTTGCATGTAACCACTAGAGGGAGCTGTAGCATCACATTGAAATGGACAACACTACAGATCAAATGTGGAGGCAATTTTGTGTGCACAATCGTTAATCTATGAATTTAATCAAAGGCACTTGTTGGATAAAAAAAGTACCCCATAATAAACGGTTTTGGCTGCAAAACGATCATGATCATTGGCCGTAAACAGCTGTGCAGAAATGTAGTTTAGATAATCAAAGTCAACTGGTAATAATGCTTCCAATAATGGTTACTTGTTAGTCTTTCTTTCCCAGAATTGATCTCCATACAACTTATTGTATCAAAAATTAAGGTAAGACTGAAAAAATTGTGATAACATGTGACATTTAGATGAGATTTTTTTAGAAATAGTATTTGACAGCTGTGACATTTCAAGTAATTCGCCATCTTAAGCTCTAGTATCTCTCTCTCTCTCTCTCTCTGCGACACACACACAGTGGTATTTGCAGTCAGGTTAAGGCAAAAAAAAAGAGAACATGATGCTCTAAAACGAACCTAAATCATTAAACAAAACCATGACCTTGGCGAAAGCATGTCTATTGTCACCTTGCATAAAAAATAAGAAATGATTCAAGCATCAGAATCAATATTAACCACCAGTTAGAGTGATTTTACATCGTGTAACCTATGAGCAGTTATAAAGCGGCGCCGATACCCAATGATGAACCTAAAATACAAAGTCTTTGAAATCATCACATGCCATGTAACCAATATAAATCTTTTAAACTGAGGCATTACACACTTGTCACATACAGTATTCCTCTGAAGCTCATGTTATGAATGGCCCTTTGCCACAATAGATCAAAGCACGGACCACTGAGCTATTGTGCGCGGCCACTATTGAGGATATTCATTTGGCTGAGGGTGCGTGTCAGAGCGGAGGGTAGTCTGCGGCTGAATGCATCAGGCTGGCACCTTGCTTGGCCCTGCGCTCCGTGAGAACAATGCCTCCATCTGGACGAGCAGCTCAGGATGCGCCATTGCAAGAGCGCTCAAATTGATTTCCTCCCGTTTGGAGAATAGAGGTCAGGTTTAACAAGCTTTTATGGGTTGATTGAGGTAGAAGCCATTTGTGGGTACGTGTTGTTTGGAGAATCTGTCCTGATCATTATCTACATGACAAAAAATGCTTTTTTGGATGAGGTTTGGAATCTCACTTCTAAAAATAAAGGTGCTACAAGATTCCATGAAGGACATTTAAACATTTTCCAAAAGGTTCTTTGTAGTAAAAAAATTAGTCTTTAAACTGTGTCAACACAAATAAATTGCAACTGTAACCTTTAACTGAATGGTTCTTTGGGGAAGCAGAAATGGCTCCTCTACTCTGAAAAATAAAGATGCTTAAAACCACAGCGACGCCATAGAACAGTGGTTCTCAAACTTTTTTGGCTTTAGTACCCCTTTTTATGATATTTTCAAGCCAAGTATCCCTTGACCAGACAACAACATTTTTCTTTAAAATACAGTGAAATGAGTGTCAAACAGTTATATCTAAATTAATTTATTCTTTATGCATCTTTGTGTAGTCCTAATTTCATATAAAATACTATTATCACAATTTATTGATTTCATTATTTATTCCTAAATGTCAGTTTCTCTCAAGTACCTCCTGCAGTAGCCCAAAATACCCCTGGGGGTACGCGTATACCCATTTGAGAACCACTTCCATAGAAAAAACATTTTTGGTTCCACAAAGAAGCATTCTGTCAAATGTTCTTTAAAGAACCCTCTCTTTCTTACTTTTTTATAATCGAAATAACCTTTTTTCGCCAGAAGGAAACTTGTGAAACAGGAACCAAAAGGTTATTCAATGGCATAGAAGAACCTTGAGCTCTTGGCTTAAACATTCATTTTTCAGTTTAGTCGTGTAAAAAACCTAGGAACAAAACCTGGAACCAAGCACGTCATCACTTGTGATTCTTTTTCACCTGTCTTGAAAATGGTCATCCTTAACAAGTTGCTTCATGGAACTGCAAGCTTTGTTGGCAACATTAAATGTCAAGGTAGTAACCAAAGTCGGCACACCAGAGCTCCAAAAGTATTAAAAAATATATATATATATTTAAAAGACGCATGGCGCGTGACGTTTCGAGCAAACAGGCTCTTGATGAAGACTTTCGTCACAAGCCATGCGAAAGTCTTTAAAATGATAAAGAATTTTTGATATATTTATGAAAGCACTGGTGTGCCGAGTTTTGTTAATACTTCGATTTACTCTCCTGGTCGGGCACCCATTTGAGATTGATGTGTTTTTGTCCTCTCTTCAACATTAAATGTCAACCCATATAAAAAAGGGATAGTTTAACCAAAAACGAAAATTGTTTTATCCTTTACTCCCTCTCATTTCATTCTAAACCTGCATGACTTTCAATTTTCTGTAGAGCACAAACATTGACCCCGTTGACTTGCATAGTATGGACACAAATGACATATCTTAAAATATCTTGTTTGCATTCCACTGAAGAAAAAGTCGTAGTTTTGTGAGTGAATAAATGATGAATTTCTATATCTAGGGTGGACCTGTTTGATACCAAATGAAAAAAGAGGGAGTGTTCAAGAAAACCATTTGATTTTAAGTTGGATATGTGTAGGGCTGAGGGCTTGAACAACGTTGCTCCTATCACTGACCTCTCATTCTAGAGGTAGGTTAGGGATAGGCCCGTTGGATAGTTGTCAAGAACGGCCATCGAAGCATGTTGAAGCACCTCATGGTCTTCATAACACGCCGAGATCTGGATGACTACCCTGAGAACTGGAATTTTCATAGATCAGTCATCTATCCTCATCCTCCTTAGCTTTAAAGCACAGTTGAGCAGAGGATACATCCAGTCCTCCCCCAGATCCCTGCGTCTTTTCAATCTATGACAATAGCCTTCAGCTGCACCCGTATTCGAGCGGCATCTGACCAGGCTTTAGAGATAAGCTCTGGTGGATGAGGTCTTTATCTGGGCCAGCTGCTTGCTAAGGAGGGAGGAGGGTGCAAAGGTCATATGTCAGTAAATTAACAGACACTACAAGTTGCCGGTCCTATCCGTGACGAAATCCAGAAGACGCCGGTAACACGATAACGGCAGAAATGAGTAAGCCCTTGAGAAAGCGAGAGACATTTTTTTTTCCACACTTCATCGCACATCTGGGTCTCCCTTTCATTGCCCGTCTTTTGTCTGAGCCCGCGGCTGAGAAATGCTTCTCTTTGTAAGGCCTAATTATTCCATGACTAGTAAGAGCCTAATTACAAGAGGAATTAGCGCTGCGTTCATTGTGACGTCGTAAGGCTCTCGAGCTACCGGCATGGCGGATGGCTGCGATATGAAGTGAGCCCCCCCGAACCCCCCCTTCAGCTGTTTAAATTTTGAGCGATCTCTGGTTACAGTCCAGCAGACACACCTGTCGAAACGGCTTTCGCTCCAAAAGAGTGTGCGTGTGTGCACTACTGCGTAATGTCTGAGCGAGATTAATGCGTCTGTCGCGGACGAAGTGGCACACTTGTTTCGCACATGCCTGTATGTGAATGTGTGTTTGTGTGTCAGAGCAGCTGGTAACATACTGTAGACGCAGGCCGCATAGAAGTCACCGACGCCCGCAACCTTATGACTGAATGTGGGCGTTACTTGCGTGCGAGTTTTTGCGCTTTTTGAGTTAAATTATTCCTGGCTCTGCTGTGATCGCAGGTGTCTCTTCTAGGAGTGCATCTGATAGATTACAATCTGTTGCCAAATACACACACACACACACACACACACACACACACACACACAAGTGGCATATCCTAAATATCCAAAAAGCATTATTGCAAAAAAAATCAAGCTCATCTTATGGAAACGACCGTTGATATCCACCATTTGATCTCACCGACTTCCTGACAGATCACATCTGTAGCTTCTCTCCCAGTCACACCAGTAATCATTCTTCGCAGTTTCATTTGGCAATGTAATGAAAGCAATCCCAAGATGCTTCGCTTCGGCAGAACCGAGATAATGAGGACGCGCAAGCAAAAACGCAGGCGCTGACGCTTAATTTAGGGAGACAGACTACCGTGGACCGCCATGGGAAAAGCATGAACGTTTACAAGCGCTAAACGTTCAGTGATCTTTTCTTGCGTGGCGTGTGCTCCCTTGGGGTACAGCGTATACCAAGCAGTAACACGTCTGGCTGTCAATCTCAAAAACAGCTCGGTCTCTCGATTATGAAGATGAAGCAATTACATTTATTACACCGCAAAACATCAGCCGACATGTAATCCCAAAAAATGTGGCGTGACGCATCGTGTAAAGCATTTGAAGGAAATCTGGTTGTTATTTACTCTTTAGAAAAGTTTATTATGCAACACATTTAAATTGGTTTAAAACAGCAGCTATGAAACACATTTTCAACACAGATTTCCTGCATGGATTGACCGCTGTCAGTGTCTGTTCTTGTCGTTTATAATATGAACCGTCGTAAAACATTGCCAACATTCACAGATCTACGACTGGCCACACTGACCAAGATCACGTATGAAACGAAATGGACTTCTCAAAACTATGTTATTAACTGGACCAGACCGCATGCGTGTGTGGTCTCAAGGGTCTTATAAGAACGACTTGACAAACTTTAAAGAGAGAATAGTCATAAACAGTTGTGTTGAAATGTCTTTTACAGCAGCTATAAAAGGGCAGAGTCGTGCCTGGTTGACCTACTAGACTGCTTATCGATCAATGAACATTAGAGATGGCTAATCTATGGTCCCAACGGAGAAATAATGAAAGTTAAGCAACAGGTCGTGTTGGCGACAGTCTGAAAACATTGACTGAAGGGTAATTTTGGTGGATGAAACCGTGTTAATAAGGTCTTAAACAAATTCATTGATCATGTTTTAACAGATAACATTTTATTTGTGGAATCCAAGGGACCAATATGTGCATGTCAGAGTTGCTGAATGTTAATCCAAAAGAAAGAAGTCCCATCCAAAATAGCCAAAAATCTCCCTCCGTCGATGGAGTCTTATCTTTTCGCCCACAGCACCGAGACCTGCGGTGCATTGACCGTTCAGAGCGTCTGAACAAGCACGGGGAAGAGCAGGGACAAGTGTTCGGCTCCTTTGATGGGAAGCTTGTGAGTGGTGTAATAGTGGATCACTTCAGGGATGGTCTCGAACGGAGGGCTGTTCTGACCCAGAATGTAGCGGCCGTCTTTGTACTGTGAGAATTTCATGTGCATGAAACCCTGGCAGCTCCTAAAACAGAACATGCAAGACATGTCATTATTTCTCAATTCTAATGCTGTACGTCTTTTGAAATGTGTTTGGGAACCTTTCATCAGGGTATAGCATGATAATACCATCGCTGATCTATATGATACCGCTTCAGTACTTTCTCAACAAAGCCGTGCCCAAAATTGAATACGGATAAAAGTTGTAACAAAATAACCACAAACATATTTTCAATCATTTCATTGTGATTTGACGGCTTTAAATATAACACAATCCCTAGGTGTGGTTCTGAATTGCGTATGTGGGTCATCAGTGAACAAAAGATGACACGCGCTAAATAGGAAAATCGGAGTTATCGGTGTAAAAAATATCAACACACCCTAGTATAAACACTTGCCCTTTAGGATGCCCTTTAAGGAATGCAGGTGTATTGTGTAATTGGCTAGTTTATTGATGATTTTTCAGTAGAATATCATAACTTTGTGAAAAAAAAGAAAACAAAGTATCAATTCTCTCCTAACAGCAGTTTCGTTGCGAGATCCTGACCAGGAAGGCAGCACGATTAAGTGGCGCATTAAAATTCAGGTCTTAACGTGTTCAGAGAGCGTGTCATCTCAAGCAAGGTATTATCTACCAGGTACGTGATGAACAGTGTCACTTATAGAAAGACCTGAGGCTTGAAATAAAGCCCAGTGAATCTCAATGCTGGCGCATTCAAAGCTCTGAATGTTGAGACGTATCTTTCATTTCCATCAGACCTCTATTATGGAGGCCATTGGCGTAACTTGGTTGTGACATCAGACAGAGCCGTTAAGTTATTCCTACACCTTTTAGACTCGGTTGTAGCTTGTAACATAGCACAGAAAATGTTTGTATTGGTATTAAAAGGCTGTATATAGGCTTTGTTCACAATGCACCCAAAACAATTGACTTTGGTCAGATCTGATGTTATAGTGCCATGGAAGCCGTCTAAAACCAATTACTCTAAAATGGATTTTCATATAAAAGATCTGTCTATTAAGGGCTATTCTGCAAAGGTAACTATTTTAGTGTCCTCATCAACGAATGGTAATGTTGTGTTTGTTCCAAGTTCGCAAGCTACAGTTTTTATATATTTAAAAAAGCAGCAATTTTTTATCAATATTGTTTCTCTAACTTAGTCGTCATTATATTATAGTGGACTCCACTTACCTCTTAAATTAAGAATATAGTTATCATTTTCATCCTTGAAATGTAATATGACTATTTTGAAAGAAAAACATTTCTAATTATCTAATTTAAATCAGGTTTTAAGCCAAATATGAATGTGGTTTGGAATGGGTTAGAAGAAAATGCTGATTCATATTTACTTGTTTACTTTCACACACATGTTCACATGCAAGTCTTGGTAATATGTGACCCTGGACAACAAAACCTGTCTTAAGTAGCACAGGAACAATTTTTGTTATGGTTATGGGTAAAAATGACAGATTTTTCTTTAATACAAAACATCTTTAGGATATTAAGTAAAGATCATGTTCCATGAAGATAATTTATAAATTTCGTAATGTAAATGTATAAAAACTTATTTTTTTGTGAGTGGATGGCCTGTTACAGTGCCTCAGATGAACAACTTCAAAGGCGATTTTCTCAATATTTTGCTTTTTATGCACCCTCAGATTCCAGCTTTGTAAACTGTTGTGGTTCCGCCAGGTAGTTTCCTATCCTGACAAATATCAATAGAAAGCTTATTTCTTCAGCTTTCAGATGATGTAAAAATCTCAAATTCGAAAAATTGATCCTTAAGACTGTTTTTACATTTACATTTAGGCATTTGGCAGACGCTTTTATCCAAAGCGACTTACATTGCTTTATCCAATACATTTTACATAGGTATTTGCAATCCCCTGGGATTGAACCCACAACCCAATGCTCTTACCACTGAGCTACAGGAAAGCTTGTTGTCCATGCTCACATATTAAGAACATTAACATTAATAAGACTAAAAATAATAGAATTCCATATAACTATGTATATATAAAAAACATTCAAATACTAGAAATAAACATAATATTATATGTAAAATATATATCATAGCTTTTATTATATTTGAATATACCAGATTAACATATGATATTCCAAAACCCACTATCATTATTATTCCTATATCTTTATTAAAATAATCTTAATTTTAATATTTGACATTACATTTGTTACAACATTATATTTGCTTATTGTATTTTTTGCCCCTTAACGTGATTGTTATGCACAAGTTCTCCAAAACCCACGATACCTGGCATTAAAGGCGATTCTGAATATGTTGAATGTTCTGTGTATATGTGTCCAACCCTCAAAAAGCGTGCGTTTGCAATACCTGCCGCGTGCGATCACGGCGTGCGCTAAGGTGTGTAAGGGGGGGCATTCTTTTGTGTGTCCTACTACAGGTCATTCATATTCATTAAAGCCGCCAGGAGGAGTTTTGTAAACTCGAGAGCTATTCACCTCACTGATTGCAGTGCGGGGAGAATAAATGAGCAAGAGAGACCCAGAGAAAACGGTGGGGGGTATATGAGGTCTGGATCAAGACCATAATTAGACGAGCGAGATTTGACCAGATAAGCACTATCGCTCTGGCTGATAGCTTATCGAAAAGCGCATCAGTGTGCAAATGAAGGTGCGTGTGCGAATGGGGGGAGGTGTACGGGGGTGAAAGAGACGAAAGAAAAGGTGGGAATAAAAGAACAAAAATAACAAAGATGCAGACAACTAAACGCAAATGAGGCAAAACACGAGGCAATTAGTTTAAATGAGATAATGGGGGAGACGTTTGCTCACTTCATTTATCAGTAATAGGGGGATAGAGGAATAAAATGATGAGAGGTGGGTGCAATGATATACCTCAAAGAAAGAGAGTAGTCCGAACGACTCGTCTCACTGTTTCGCACCAGATAGCTGCACTCCCTACATAGGGTGAGCAGAGACTCCGCCTCCGGACGCGATAGTGAGCCGTGGTACCACCTGAAAGACGACAAACATTATAGATATTGAGTCAACTGGACTTTTCCTTTTTAGATTGGTACTTGTAAAGCCACATTATTTTAAACACGGCTTCATTACTCTCACACGACTGAACATGGTTACGTTTATATAGTCGCTGGTTATTTTACACAAACACAAAGATATTTGAGACACAAGTGTGTGCTCAAGTATTTGTGTATATCTGTTTTGTATCACGTCCCATGAGACCGCAGCTGCCGTCTGACTGAGGATGATGTATCTGGGGAATTTTGTATTCAGAACAGCTGACTAATTCGCAACAGTAGTTCGGATGTACTTCACCAGTTTTTCTAATGGCCTATCACGCACACCGCCCATTTATCAAATAAAACATCTATTAAACTAATACCACACTAGACAGAGTTTCTCAAAGGAACGAAACATATAACGTGTTTAAAGTCGGCATGAAACGGAAGTAGCGATTGTTTTTTTTTCTGTAACGTAACGTATAGCCGAGGGAAATAACATCTGAAATGAGACAAAAATTTAGGGCGGGACTTGATTTTGTTCATCGAGTACTGATTGGATCGTTTAAAGTTGGGTGTTAACTTTTTTGATTAAAGTAAAATTAATTAGAATAAAAACGATGATGTGCACCGATAAATAATTTATAATGAATGCTGCAACACTGTGTGAATCAATTTGATTGAATTTTTTTATTTCATGCCAATTTTAAACCATAGCGTTGGTATATTAAAATAATTCTTAAGGGAGAGTTTCCCCAGAAATAAACAACATCAATTATTTTGTTAAATTCACGTTTATAACTCTCATCTATGGATCTAAAAAGGAAATATTAAAAAAAATCTCTGTGGTTTTGTCACTACAATGGAAGTCAATGGGGTTCAGTGTTGTTTAGTTACCAACATTCCTCAAAAATAAAAAAGTCATACTGGATTACTATAGTTAATAATGGGTGGTGAACCCTCCCTTTAAATATTTAACTTCGTAATGTGCTCGATACATAATAATCCATCATGATTCATGAAAACAAACAAAATCATTCACACTCATGCACTGCCATATTGGGACATACTTTTATGCTTTGAATGATTAAACAAATAAATATTTTTGTCCGCATGAGATTGCCAAAATATGCACATTGGGGTAGTATATTTTTAAATTAAACCCATAAAATGTTCTAATCATTGGCATTTCGAAAGCATTTGAAAGTAATGGTTTGTAGTGACGGGTTGGATGTACACTTGTTTCTCCAGCGGCAGGGTGGGGTCCACTCTCTCCCCGATCATGGAATGAGGGTCACTGGGCTTGCGGAGCTTCATGCTGCCTGTGGTCGGGAGAGGCCTGGATGACCTAAGACGCTCCGTTGGGGAAGAACGGTCCCACTCGGCACCTTCAAATTGCACTGTGTGGAGGAGAGAGATACTTTACAAAGATGTATTGTGCCAACAATAGAAAGCCTGTTTGCAAAATCAGCCGACCCCCCAAAAACACCATGTCCAAACCAGATGTGTTATGAAACTAAAACTAAAAATAAACATTCTATAATCATTTAATTTTTCGCCTAAACCAGCTGTGAATGACAATAAAAGCAGACTTATCTTGAAATATTGATTTAAATATACGGATCCTAACAGTCTGTAATGCAAATGTATGTGTCCTTTTTGGCATGAAAATGTACAAGCATCTTAAATCTTTAAAAGCGGTTTATTTTACTCCGTTTCATGTTGTTGATGGTGGTAATGACAGACATTACTCACAAAACCTGGTTAAGACATGATGTGACAGCGGATTATAATCATCACACACGACTATGATGATATCACCACCGGTCAGTAACATACTTTACAAAAGTAGGAACTGAAAAATGTCCACATTGACAATGCAAACTTCTCAGAACTAACATACTGTAACAGTATAATGTGAAAAGAGACCTGAGGGCAGGAGGGAGGGGTGCGAACCAAGCAAACAAACCAAGTGTGAAAACAGCCTACATCACATGCTACTGGGACAAGTCAGCATACAAAGGGGAAGCAAACAGAAGGTTTCAAAGAAATGGATTCTCCTAACAGAGCAATACAGTGAGCTAAGAGAGCTAAATTGTAGGAACAACAAATATTGGGACAGATGCCGGACACTGGAAAGAGGGGTCAAAGTTCACCTTGCTCGCCAAAGACGTGCTCCTCCTCCAGCTGTCCAACTGGAGGAGGCCAGGGCAGCTCGGCCAGATCTTTCATATCTGAGCGCAAGTGACAGAAACAGTGAGATGGAAAGAAAGGATGTTGAGAAATCTGCTTGAAATGAGAAAAGTGAGATAGGAGGTTAAAGAAAGAGAAAGAGAGAAAGAAGCAAGGCATTGCTTATCAGAAAGTAAATGTAGCAAGGAGCGGAGTGCGAGAACGCAATGAGAGAGCTGACTCAACATGTCATTACCGTCACAACCTCATAAATCTCATTACCGCCACACTTATATATGCAGGTGATGAGCATTTACTCTGATACTCCGCACATAAATCATTCAAGGACTCGTGTACTGCGGGGGCATGTTGTACATGTCTGCATAACTCTTTAATGGCTTGTTAATCTACATGTGTGAGATGTCTTTGTCTGGCGTGTTTTTAAATTAATAATCTTGCTAAAAGCTTTGTTTTAAAGTGCTTTGGAAAAAAGTGTCTGCTTAATGCTTAAACTGTAAAGAGCTAAAACACAAAATAACAATATCAACAGCACACTATTGTTTTCGGTTATAATCGATCAAGACTCTTGAAATTTAATTTTGCCATGTCCCTCTCTCATAACCCCATACCGACAGGCATATACGAGAGGCCTCTTGTAACACATACAAGCGTATCGGACCCTCAAACACGATTACAAGATAAAGAATAGACCCGGTGGGAGGTGCGTGACATCTTTATACACAAGACCACCACCCCACACCTCCAACCCATCAAGGCCCCCTTTGAAAGGAACATGACGGGGGTTATATTTAGAGAAAGAAGCGGGCAGGCAAATACATCTCCCTGCTGACTGGTAAATTATTAAAGACAGAATGTTGTGGACTCTTTCGCCCCTTTCCCTGTGCATTATTGATACCGGGTGTGGTACAATGGTCCCATCTGGAGACCCAGAATGGCCTGAATCGGATGAGAGCATTGGCCGCAGCTAATCCTCTTTCAAATCAGGCTTACCCTGTGAATAATCTGACTAATAACACAAATGATTTAACAAATAATCTGTTGTGATTCTCAATGAACCAAGTTAAGTAACTAATCAGCTAATCTAAAATTTCCTTAACTAATTGACATAATCCTACAATCCTCTATATATTCTGTATTAACCCTAAATAAGGAATGTCCAGTAAATCTGTTTTCTTTGGAAGGTTTCTCCATGTCAGGCAAAAATAGTAAGCATACATAAAAAAAATTAACTTAATAATATTTCTAAAAAGCAAGCATTTTTGATAGATAAATTAGATACATTTTACTTTTATTATAACATACTGTTAAGAAAGTATCCGTAGATTTAATGGTAGAGGAATGTGTTGAACACATACTCTTTAAAGAAAACAATATATCCTTGAATGCACTTCAAGTAACTTTTTGTCTGCCAAATGCATTAAAAAACATTAATGAATTAAAATATAATAAGCAAAAAACTACATTTATTGAAAGATTACTAAAATTAATATCCACACTAAACAACAACTTAAGGTCACAAACTTAATGTGACTTTATTATTTAAGTCTGCTAAATGACTATAATGTAAATATTTTGACTATTCAATAAATCTAGAGATCAACCGATTGAGATTAATGGGACTCTTTCTGTATAGCTACAGGTTCACAACCATCTACTCCAACCCAAGACCTCCCCGGCCCTTCCCTGTATGAAGCTAATGCTCCGCATTAACCGCCCCATCAGTCCTGTGGTTCCTGCATGCCTGTCAAAGTCTGTCTGGCTGACAAAGGGCAACACATCTGTACCTGTTAGCCAGTGTCCCGCACAAAACCAACACTGATGAGCACGAGCCGCTTGCCACAAAGGTCACATCAGGGCTACCATGCATCATGGCAGGACAGATGGCCGCACCATTTGTATATCATTACGACAAAAGTGCGCAGGTAAAGACAAGAGCGGCCCTCGCCAGAAATGTGCAGAGCCGGCAGAATAATCTAAGTGCGAGTGCCCATCTGGAATAATCAAAGTCTCATTTGAGCATCTAAAAAAACAGAAACTATATCCCACCACTGGAACACTGTGATTAAGTCTCGATCTATAGGAGAGATGTTATTACCGAAGTTGCGAACAAAGTCTTAATGCTCTTTTATGCATCGCTTGCACTTTACATGCGATGTACAATCACATCTAGAGCGAATTTTGCAGGCATCTGGATTCAATTAACACATTTCACTGCGTCTAATGTGAATAGATTTTTGCTAATTGCGAAGGCTGCCCGATAAAGCTAACAATATTAAAAATGGATATTTTTCAGCTTTAACAACTTTCCATGCATTACAATCGATAAGGATGCTTTATTGTTATTTAATGTACAGTTTAGCAGTAAATGAACCAAAATCTATTGAAAGATCACAAAACTAATAACATGCATTAAATGTTTATTTAATTGTTCGCCATAGTCACACTATTTTGCAATTATGTTGTAATTGCAATGAATGGCGTTCACATGACTATTCACCACAACACAGAAATTAAGAAGCTACGTCTTAATTGTTGTATATTCATTGCGCAAAGACCATTATTTCACACTAATGTAGCATTTATCACATGCTTACAATTGTTTTCGGTAATTTGCAAATACAATGAGAAAATCCCATTTCTCTCCATTCATTCGTCCTTTTTCCGCTCCCTTGTCTGAGCTTTTTATCTTCTGTAAACCACTTACCACCCTCTCTCCATTTCTCCTCCTAAGTGAGATGATACCCCCCACCTCCCCCATCTATTTCTTCCTCTCTAGCCTCAGTGTATTTGTGAGAGGGAGAATTACTCGGGATGTGTCTTTTCATTACTGTCACAGAGAGAAAGAGAGAGGAAGAGAGGGAAATAAATTGATATAGGAGCCATCCTTGCTTCCCTTGGGCTTGCTCACAGCAACTTGACAGACCGGGACATGCGAGTAAACGCCTTTTCTCTCTCTCTCTCTCTCTCTCTCTCACTAGCTCTCTCACGGTTTCTGAAGAAGTCCTTTCAGCCACACCAAAATCTTCACACAATGAGATAAACTGATTTTACTTTGTTACAGGTCTTATCGTGAATAACTAATTTTGGTGTTGTTCTAAAATAAAAAAAATAAAGATTTCTGTAATCTTTCATTTAAATCTGACAACTTGCTTTGACCTTTTTGATGATGTTTTTTTAATTCTTGGATTTATTAGTTTTCCTGTAGTTCAGTGGTAAGAGCATCCCCTTAACAACGCTAGGTTTGTGTGTTCGATTCCTGGGGATTCCAGATATATAAGTATAAATGTATAGGATAATGCAATGTAAGTCGCTTTGATAAAAGCGTCTGCCAAATGCATCCATGTAAATTCAATATAATAGGCTCCTATAATTTTATCACTAATAAAAAGTCACTTTTTAAAGTTACAGTACGTCAACACAGTACATCAAACTCTAGTCCTAACTTTTGCTGAGTTCCACGATTTGACCCGTAGAACCGCAAACACCATCTCACGAACGCCAACATGCATACCAATTCAAACGACCACACGCAAATACAGCCACAGCAGGATTCACACGCTCCGTTGCTCTGACCGGGTGAAATACAGCCAGTGGCGTGCTGTTGAATGCATGGCTGCGGTTGATTTGCACGTTAATGACAGCAGAGAGGCTGGAGCGACGCGTAGAGCGGCCGCGTGGCTTAAGTGATTGTAGTAATTGAGTGGATAGTGACAGCTTTGCAATGGCCTAATTAAGACTCGCTGGACAGGGGCCAGATATTTCCTTCGCACTTTTAACAACTAAAGCGAGAGCAAAAAGCTAACTTGAGATGCAAATAAGATTAAGCCATCTGTTGTGATGGCCTGTCAAAACACAAGCTTGGGACTTTGGGACGTCGTCATATGACGTTACGATCAGCAGTAATGGACTATGCACACTAACAGTTTCAGCAGTCGTTTGATTTAATAGGTTGCTTTTCTTACTTTTGCTTTAAAATGCCGACATGTGAGATGTAACCGAGGCAACTGTCGGAGAGCATTTACACAGAAAGCATCTATAAATGCGAGATGCAACGCTCAGGAATGCTTTAAAACGGGCAGCAGACAGCGAGGGTTTCAAGACAAAAGCTTGCAATGTTTGCTCCGCCTCCAGGGTTTTCTGATTGGTCCATTGTTCTGGAACTGACATTAACATTAGCTTTCCTGTAGCTCAGTGGTTAGAGCATGGCGCTAGCAACGCCAAAGTCATGAGTTCAATTCCCAGGGATTGCATGTCCTCAGAAATAAATAAACAGTATCATGCAATGTAAGTGACATTGGATAAAGTGTCTGCCAAATGGGTAAATGTTAATATAAATAAGGGGCGAAACTAAACGTTTAAACTATTTAACTTGACATGGTGTTTAAAAATATTTAAAAACGGAGTTTCAAAACATTTAACTCCGAGAACGTCATGCTAAGCTAACGCTATGCTAAGATGACAAGTGAGTAAATTTCTTTTAATGTTATATGTAAAATTAAATTAAAAAGTGAATGTACATTTGTTTTCATGATATGATCCATTTATACAAATGAATCTGATTGGCTGTTGCTAATTTTTAAAATCGCCGTTCACACATAATTCTGGAAAAGGTTTAAATGCTAAAGATGCTTTATTGCCTCTTTCCATCTCTCTGTCCCCCTCAGCTCATCCCTTTCTCAGACCAGTTGTCTTTTTCACTTCAGCACTCCCCTGAGTGTGATAATCACCACTACTGGCGGGGTGGAGGGCTGAGAGGAGGGGGGTCGCGAATAGAAATGCCCCCTGCCCCCCCGTGGCGGTTTATCAGCCCGAGAGTGTCAGCACTGCAGGAGGACAAACCTGTCAGAGCCAAAAGGGTGAGAGGGAGAGAAAGAGAGAAAAAGGTTGAAGGAGAGTGGAAGTGTCAGCATGTGACTGATTGCTGCCCGCCACTCGCAAGGCTAACCCCTCCTCGCCATTACTCGCCTCTCGCGAGCACCACACACAAATCTTTTCGCCTCGCACAAAGAAACTCACACACCGGAGGTTTGCTGCATGGCTAGTCAGCGCTGGTTCTGTGCCAATTATATTTACTGTACAATACAATTTTGAAAATGGAGTCGTTGGGTTGCTCGGATGATTAGTTGTCTAGTTGCTTTTTAGCAAGTCGTTCATTTTTTCCCCATTTCATCTCATTCTACAAAAACATAGAGAGTAGCCACAGACCACGTCTTCTTTCTTTCTGCCACTTAGCTAAAAATAAAAGTGCTTTTGTGGCTGTAAACGAATGCAATTTCAATGGCCTTTAATGCTGTGCACTGCAGCGCCGCTGAATGCCAGGTTTGGCCTTAATTAATGGAAAAAGTGTGCGTTTTTGTGAGCGCTGGAAGGTGGGCGCGAGGGAGAGATGATTCATTTCAGTGTCACCTTGACCCCTGACTCAGAGATACAGCTCAATTAAACAGTACTGCCCCTCAGCAACGCTCTCATCCACTGCCTACAACTTCTGTTTGGTCTCTGCGTGACATCCAGATTCACTGGATTCAATAAGAGCCGTGTGGAGAGAGTGTGTGTGTGCTCAAATAGCCCAAAAATGTTAACCACCTAAACCAGAATAAACTGAAGATTTTGAAAACTGCCAAGAAGAATAAATGCATGAACATTGAAAATTAAGAAACGAGTCCAAAAAGGCCAGACTGGGTATGGGCTATGGTTTGGACCAACCAGATTTTATTTCCATACCACTGGCATGAATCCAAGAAGTTGTGATATATTCGTATAAAGTTCTGCGTTCGCTTTTTCAATTTATTTAATGGGTTTACTTGGCTGGCAATTCATTTGTCAAAGGGACAGCACCTAAATATGAAATTACAAACCTGTATGGCTTTCTTTCTTCTGCACAACACAAGAAGATATTTTGAAGAACGTCACAGAAGAAAATTCATATACAGGTATAAGATAACACGAGAATAATTAAATGATTAAAATATTTTGCCCACATTATAATGTAGTTACGGCATTTACCACGAGGGTCTAACTCATCCATTAATCCAGAACAACTATTCTCAGATAACGGTGTGATTTTACCATGCCATCATATTTCATTGCAAAAAATCTGGTTAGCTTACCTGCAAACGCTTTTGAGATATGTTCCTTTTTCCACTCCCAGGGTTGATCATATTCATCAGCCGGCCTCTCGTCGTCTTGCGGCAGTCGACTTTCCTTGCCCTCCTCGGGCAGATCCGGCTGTCCGGGGACTCGCTCCTCATACGGGGTGTCATAAAGCTGCACCTCCCCTCTTCCCCAACCGCATCCTCCACCAGTTCTCCTCTGCAACTCTGCAACATCCATCAAACCCTTATTACCAACCAAATAAAGCTCACGTTATATTACCATTTTAAGTGATTTTGCACGTTCTCTAATGCAAGTCACTTCACTAGCCAGTCAGACGTCTCTTCTCTTTCAGTCTAAGTGTGCGGTTGGCTGACATATGGCACAATGTGGAGCAGACTTTACATCAACGGTCTCTGCTATTCTATCACATCCTGGCAACCTGTGGAAATCTGTCTTCGCAGACAGTGGCATGTGTTCATTAAAACAGCGCGAGACGGGAGGTGCTGTAAAATCAAGACGCAACAATAAATCGATATGTTCCCTTGGATCCACAGATGGGATCCCTTTGCCTGGGCCACATTAATTATGAAAATGCCTGGTGATGAGTGGTGGGGTATGAATCTGAAGGAGAAGCAAATTGTGTTTGCACAGCTTGGTGGAGGCTCAGGGCTTCATACGGGAGGGCTTAACAAAGAGATTGGACTCCACACACACCTCTCAATCTCTTGCCTCCACCGATGGGCATTTACATTTTCATTATTATCCCTCTCAACCATCAAACACCAAACCACTGGATGCCTGAATGACCTTTAAGTGCTTTTTAGCGCAAATTAAGGTCCGTTAAAATCTGAATTAGCTGCAGCTACTAACATTAGGAACATTATGCTTTTATTTCAGCTAATGCAAGTGTAGCTTAATACGCAGAGACAAGCAAAATTCATTTGCAGTTTGCCATCTATAAAAAGAAAACATCTAAAAAAAACTTTAAAAATATATATATTTGAAGAATGTTTTAGCGGTTTTATGTCAATACCATGTAAGTTAATGGGGTCCAATGTTGTTTGGTTACCAACGTTTTCGAAAATTTATTTTGTGTTCTGCAGACTCCAAAATGTTTGGAGGTTGGGTAAATAAAGTAAGAATTTGTTTTTGGGTGAATTATCCATTTAATGACAAACTGCACAAACATAAAAGAGTTCCAACCCAAAACATTCAACAAATGGCCTGAACATCAAAAATGATGACAAGCATGAAAACGAGCGTGTGGGATGGACTGCCTGGAACGAAAGATCTACATGCGCTTCAGTGAAAGAGAAAAAGCAGGACAAAGAAAAACGGGAAGCCTTTAGTAGAACTTTAACCTTCAAACATCTTGCTCCTATTGGGCACCTTCTCTGTCTCCATAGCGACAAAGAGGCGGCCCTGAGGGACAGACCCTGCGGTGGGGTGTGGGGTAACGCGTGTGTTGATGTTAAACGGTTTCGACACAGGAATGAGCGGACTGCTAGATTTCATCGCACCTGTAAACCGACAGCGAATGAGAGGAAAAATGAACCTGTAGAGATGGATTGAGACTTAAATGAGGCTGCCTTGAAGGCAAGAAAGATCTGAGGTCTAGCTGGATCATAGGGCGCTAAAAACCCTAGAAATATTCATGGGATGATTTTGCTGTGACAATTTCAAGCCTTTGGTTTTGCTGGCCTGGTGGATCAGACTTTCACTGGCACAGAAAAACTTTTACTTCATGCTGGGGACTTTTGTTCATCGTGTGGGTTTGAAAAGTTTAATAATTGAATTTGCATCTGGACAGATCATTGTATTTGCTTCTTTTTTAAAACAGCATGTGAAAAAATCATCAAGATATGACATAAAACTATACTTAAATCCCTTTGGGTTCCCATTTCATTGTTTTGTGTCGCCCTCAATGCAAGTTTCCTTGAATGAACTGCGAGTACATTAGGATAAAAGCTGCTGCCAAATGCTTTATGTAAATCGGAAAGAATGAAAAAGGGTCCGATTAAATAAACACTATTTATTTTTCCTTTAAGTCATTGTTTAAATCGTGGGGTGTCTGACAGAGTCACTTAACACTCAGAGCATATATATATATGTGCATTTCAGGTAGTGTTTACATAAGCCCGTTGTGGTACAAAAATGGTGTATAAAAAGAAAACGATCGTCGTTTATACTGCCGTTTCCAGATGGGTTTTAGAACAAATCTGCTGTCGGTCCTTGTGAGGCTGGTCATTGTTGCCTTCAGGTAGCGTAATGGCTAATATAATGGTTTAACGAATCAGGGAAGCAAACGCAATGATACAGACGACCCAATCAGTTAATGAATGTGGGCAACCATGCCTGCGTATTCCGAAGTGTCCGTTTTCATCCGTTTAGACAAAAACGCAACTCCAGAGTTTTCCAACTAAAAGCTTCCAAAAGTCTCTGTTTTCAGGGGTTGAAAACTCCGGAGTAGTGTAAACGCCAGGAGTAACCATAGCAAGAGTTTTGGGTTTTTAAAGGAAAACGGACTAGCATAAACGCCGTCTCAGTCTCTCCTGACGTAATGGGAAACCAGGCTCCCCTGGGGCTAAGAAAACACACTAAAAGATATGGGCAGATCTCAAACTTGGGATCACATAAAGAGACGCCACAGCAATGAATCCATGACAACTGGAGAAATGATAGATTGGTTAGATGTACAATATTGATGTTAAAGAGTACATATTACGAGATCATGTAAATTACATTTCATGGAGTGTGTAATGTTGCCTCTTGGGAATGTTGACTCTGAATCATGAAAATGAGTCGTGCTCTAGTCCGATTTGCAAACCGCATTGGATTTACGTCACTACATATAGTCCCTGCCTATGTTTTGCTAGGACTGCCCGTGACAACTTTACTCTTGAGTGAGCCTCGTTCGCAGTAGACCAATCATAGCAGACTAGAACATCTGACTATTCAGATGAGGGTAGGCTGGCAGAAAGGAGGGGATTAGACGGATGATTAGCTGAACGAATCACTTGCGAGTCAGTCAAGAAGTAAAGTAAGAATAACTGCCTATTATAACCAAATAATAGTGTTTTTAAACCTTGTATGAACGTAAACTTGTTGTTGGACACTACATAAACCATAATCAAGGAATATTTACTCTTTAAGGTGCGATATCCGAAGACACAAGATAAAATATTACCATGATCCAAATATCCAAAATATCCCACGGGATCAGGCTCGCAACTATTTTATGAGGTGGTCTTTCGTGTGAATTCGTGAATCGTCAAATACGTAGAAAAAAAGCAATACTGAAGCCCCTCCCACTCACTGCCACGAAAGCAAATTTTATGAACGAGAACAAACAAATTGATATGAACTACCCACCTCATAAAACAGTTACGATTTGTCGCGAAATTGTGTTGTGTACATTCACTTTTTGGAGAGTAATCATGGACAGACTTTATGAAATTTTCAACTGAAAACGTTTCAGCTGTTCATTTACCTGATTCTTTTCACGTAACATCGCCAAAAACTGGGCTGGGCTGTGTTTCCCAAAAGCATCGTAACCTTAGAACCATTGTCACCAATGTAGCTATGATCAACGTAGGGTTATTATGCGTTTTGGAAGCGCAGCCCTGGCATGCATAATACAGCATAACGAAGCATGTATAGTTTGTTCTGTGTAAATGGCGATCATTTTGAATACATTGTCGACTGTACGTAAAAACACATTGCTATTTTTAGTAAATTGTTGATGCAAAAACAAACCCTAAAATTCATTAGTAACTTTCAAGTACATTTTCGGTAAATAAAAGAAAATTTTATATTGAAACTGCACTGACCCGTGATCACTTTTTGGGCCTCGTAGGGCTCCATATAGCCGTTGTTTTCTGGAGTGAACGCGCCCTGGATTGTTTCGGGGCGCAGGTCCAGACGGGCATCGAACGGGTCCGAGTAGTCATTATCTCCCAGGACTGGAGCTGATGGGACCACCTGAACCAAAGAAGACCAAAGTTACGGGACATTGCTTCACACCCAGAAGGAACACCACAAATCAATTTACCATCAAACTAGAGAACGGACAGAGGAGAAAATAATGCGAAAAACTTTTTTCAAGTGCACAAAGAAAAATATTTCCTCATGGTATTTACCCTTGAAATCTATCACCCCACATGCTCAAAACACAGCACGAGGCACTCGAATCTATCAGACGTGCAAAGACGCGACGCCTTTCCCCCTTTACTCAGAATGAGGCTGTCGGGAAGTGTTGATGAGTGTGTTAGGCAGAACATTTGCTTCCTGATCCAGACACAGAAGAAGCCCACAGTAAACTGGCAATTTGATAACTACAAAGGCGGCCATATGGTCCCTCAAACAAGGGCTTTGGCCGACAGTTCTGGGCGTCAGAATTCAGCCTGCAATCTGTAAACCACCCTATGCAACAACCTTACGATTTCCCACAAGTCGCTATGCAAATCGCCCATTGTCTGGTTGATCTTTAACAGGAATAAGAAAACAATAAATCCCAAATGTTCATTAGGAACGCAATAAAAACTTAATGAGGGCCGCGGTAAAATTTAATGGAGGTTAACGTGGAATTGATGCGTACCCGCCATCGCATGCAGCATTTAAGACAATGCGCCTCGAGCCTTAATTGTGATTTAAATAGATGGTATTGGGCGACGGCAGCAGGCCCTTCTCAAGCCAAACCAATCAAATCATTCATCATTGATAGTGATTACAATTTGTTTCCACTGGAGCATCTACAGACTGTTGTGTGTGTCTGTGTGTATATATGTGTATGTTAGTTTTCGGGCAACTTCAATGCCTGCCAGTGTCGGGTGTTTCTTCAGCGTCAGATCACAGAAAGAAACCTTCCCCGGCTCCTGTGGGTATTCTCAACGGGACCACCCCCTCCCCACAAGTCTAACTAAACTCTATGTATTATTCAAGGGATTTAGCTGCGGTGGATCAAGGGGTTTTGACACCTTTGGAGCTCTGAGAGACGAAATCTAACGCGGGGTTAACAGAGGGGTTTACATGAAAGATTGTTTCAACAGCACTCGCTTGACAGTTTGTTTTATGTTTGTCGTGACCTGAGAGGTTTGGATATCAAACCTATCAAACCTTCGCGTTGTGACTATTTGCCGTGGTTTATAATTGAGGTGTGCGATTGGTCAAGCAATATAAATTTTTAAATAGCTGATGCCGATATCTAAAGAGCATATCTGCAAATATTCTATGCTTATTTTCATGTTTAGTTTTGCAAAACTTACCGGATCTGTCGGTTCCTCAAAAGAGACAGAACTCAAGAGGATCTTGCTGCGTCCCAGGTCTTGCGATTCCACCTTTATAAGGCGATGTTTCGGCGAAACCACCTTGATATCCAAGCTCGCCGATTTCAGAGGAGACCCGAAGCCCGTGTGGAGGAAATCAGTCGGCCCGTTGTCATTTCTAGCCCTGTTCTCAAAGTCTTCGTACGGGTCCTCAAAGTCCAGGTTCTTCTGGGCGCGATACGCCTTCAGTATCTCGCTCTCTGTGTAGTCTGGTTTGGGGGGTTGAGGGGGAACTCGCTTGCTTCCGAAACTTAAATAGTCCTTGAACCACTTCGCCATGTTAATGTTTACAAATGCAAACAAGTGACCGTGTCAAAATTAATACAACGTACCCACTTGGTCTGAAGAAAAGCGGTCCAGACTAGACTTCGGGTGTTATTATATGGGTAATATTTTAATTTAATCTGAAAATCTTGGCAGCAGGAGCATCTTATACAGTGTAGAATTCATGGTTCAGGACAGACGCATGGCAGTGGTCCTCACCCAAGGTCAATCCTTGGGAACAGTGACCAGGTATCACAGATGGTCCATGGCTGTCCTAATCGGGAGATCTGGAGGCTTTTCAACACCTTTCCTAGCAGTTTTCGGTCTAAAAATGAATGAATGAAATAAGCAAATAGAAAGCAATATACAATTACTGTTTATTACCAGTCTGTCAGGTAACGAGGTTGATAATGCACATGCGTTATTTGAGCAAGATGTGTTGTCGCAGACATAATTATTTCATAGATATAATTTTGAGATTTACTGCAGATATAAGGTTCGTTAGACTTTTATTTTGAGATATTTTACAACCTGTGGAGAGAAAGGAAACTACATGACTTAACTGTAGACAGTACGGGGTTGATAAGAACAAAAGCAAACAAACTAGTGGTTTCACACGTGCTTCTGATGCGCAACTGCGCGCAGTCTCGAGGACACAATAGAGCGTTTCGCTTTAACCACCAGAAGATATAAAATAACGAATCCTCTTAAAATCATAATGGGAATTAAAACAAAAAGAAAAAAACTAACTTGACAACTCTACAAGATCTATCGTTTTCAAGAACTCCTGAAAACTAAACGCGAACGCGCGATCAAGAGCCGCACTTTCATTTCGGATAAAACGTCGTAGGACACACACAACATTTTATGCATCAAATCAAAGATCTAGCACAAAATCAAAACAAGCACACAGGCAAAGATTAAGACAATATTACTTACATGGTTTCAGCTTTATTTTTTCAGTGAACTCCAGACGCGTTACAATGTTTCAGATGTTACAGTGTTTCTAAAGTGTAACCAAAGGCGCGCGAGACAAAATGATGACGAATAGTTTCTCTCCTCGTGTTTGCATGAGAAGAACATTGATGCTCGTCTGAACGCATCAGATTGTACTGAGAGAGAGAAAAAGAGAGAGAGAGAGAGAGAGAGAGAGAGAGACAGATCGAGTACTTGAGCGTTTAAAGGGGAGGTGCTTACATACAGAGGTGCTTGTAATTCTCCTTAGCCGATCATTATTACATAGAGTCTGCAGCCGTCAGTCTATGAAAATGATCAGCTTTCATATGTGTTTAATCCCTTTAAAGAACACTTGTTAAATTGATTTATGCAAATGTGTTAAAACGTGAAGGCATGCATTACAAAGTTTATAAACAAAGCCAATCCCTCTAAAGACAGACAGACAGTTATATAGATGCACTGACATTCTCCAATTAATATTCTAGAATACACGTGCCATTTTAAGACAGCTGGTCTTCATATTAATTAAAGGAAAACACCTACTGATGCTTTCACACCTGTGGACTGGTTTGACAATCTCACATGAATATGACAGGTTCACCAATGTGTTAATGATGTGAAAGTGTGCGAGTCTCATTTGGAGAACAACATAGAAATAGAGAAAAATTATAAGGTTATAATAAATAAGTGAGATTTGTATGTTCATCTTAAATGGAAAAATACGTTGCCAAAAAATATATAAGTATCCGTGTGCACTATACAGTCCATGCATGATTTGGAAATGTGTTTTTCCATTAAATGTGAATGTAAAAATCTCACTATAAAAGCCTATGTGAATATGTTTTTACGACAGCCATGATCTCACTCTCTCTCTCCCCGCAGAGATGGAGGGATGAGGTCATAGCAGACACCACCAGCCACCCCCAACCAGCGTCGGCATACATCTTTGACTCACTTTTCTAAATTGCCCCTTTCAATCGGGGACATGTTTGAGAGGAAGGGCCTCCCGGGACAAAGAAAAGACCAGGAGAAACCAGAACAGAGATGAATATTTCCCTTGTATAAAGAGGAAAGGAGAGAGGAAAATGGATAATATATCTCTGCTAAAAATGTACATTTAAACAAAAAAGCCATGTTATCATTATTTCCTAATATGAACACATAAAGCATATTTGCACATATGCGAACAAAGCTTATTTAATGTGTAAGCTAATGTTTGAAAATCTCTAAATGCTTTTTAGATTATGCCAGGCTTCCTTAATCTGAATTTGATAATGGCTTATCTCCTTTTGATCTTTACTGTGTGAAACCAGATGTGGAGTCAGTCAAAATAAATGCTAGGTTTTTCCGCCCCCTGGTGGCTGCTTAGGTGCATTGCTGCAGAACCTTTTTATTCTTCTCACAAAACCGTTACTTTTATTTTGTATATCAAAACGATGTTTTATTCTGTAGATAATACGTGTCTGAAAACATTGAAAAGATTAAAATGTAATGTACAAACCTTCTGAATTAATTGAAGAATATCAACGATAAGCGCCGTCCACAGAACTTGGTCACTATAGGCTTCTAAAACCATTGCTGATGGTTGAAATTAAAATTTGGACTATAAGCTCAGCTGCCTGTCTTTTATCGTTTTATCCGAATCAACGTCTTTGTTTATTATGTAAGAAAGAGGCGCGACTATTGAAGCGCACATGATACCTAATACATGCGGTGCGCACACCTGCCAATCAACCACTCTACGGCCCGCCCCCGTAGCTGATTGGACAGATTTTGTGTCCAGTCAGGCAGATTCAACAGACATGTGTGTTTTTGCGAATGACGTCATGAACGGACAGGGCATCCCATGCTGGGCATCTCACACTGTACAGCAGATCTCATGACAGCAAAGAATAACATCACCAAGCATTTAACGTAAGTATTTATTTAATCGTATTTTGTTAGCGAATCATTTTTTTAAAACATCGCTTTTATATGCATTGCAATGTTGTGTTTCCTACAAACATGTGTATAGATGTTTGAAGGGTTTCAACACAGAGAGGAATAATTGTTTTTTAAAGTCTATTATGAAACATAATGAACTACGATGTAGAGATATTATTGCTGTCATCTCATCCGTTTTGATGTAATAATTACATTTATTTTTAACCTCAGACGTATTGATTTGATCTGTAATGGGTATTCATTCAAATGATCATATCTGTATTGTGGAAGGGAAGTATATGAATCCATTTCTCATAATTTTGTGGTTTGTTTTTATTCTTTATAGTTAATGCACTAGGCCAAGATGAAAACGTTAAAGGCAAAGTTTAAGAAGACAGAGGTAAGATCCAGACATATGGAGTATGTTAATAGTAACTTTAACATGTTTGAGAAATAATCGGAGACATTATGCTCCACCAGACTGTTTCAGTGCTTTTCAATACTGTGACGAATGCATTTTCTTGATACTTGTTGAGTTATGTGGAGTGAATGACATGGCACATGCAAATGTGTTTGACCAGTAGAGGATCAGACCAGCCTGCAGACGGGAGTTGTAACCAGAGATCTCCAAAGTGTTCAATTATTGAAATGCACTCATTCACACACATGCTGGCAGACTCAATGTATGGTGTATACAGTGTTTCTGCATTGTTTCTGAGGTTTCGGTCGAAAGTAGCTTAATTCAAAATGTGGAAGTTTTATTATAGCATAACATCATCATTTTTAAAGGAAAAGTTGAGACATAGGGAAAATTCTATCATTTACTCAACCTGGTGTCATTTCAAACCTGTATGAGTTTCTATCTGCTTCAGAACACAAAAGAAGATATTTGGAAGAATGGTGACAGCTAAACAAAATCGTCCGCTATTGACTTCCAGTATAGACACAAAACTACTGAGACATTTCTCAAAATATCTTTTTTTGTGGTCCACAGAAGAAAGAGTCATAGGGTTTTGAAAGACGTTAGGGTGAATAAACCATGACAGAAATACAATTTTTCAGTGGGGTTCAGTGAATCATCAGTCCTTGCGTTCTCTGGAAATACGAAATCATATATAGACTTAAACCATGATCCTGGTGTTGTCAATGTTCTGAGTTGTGTCAGTTTGCGTGTTTGCCCCCAGCTAAGATGCTGTGTATCAGATTTGAGGTTATGTTTGGATGAACAGACAGCTGACCCGCTGTAGGGGAGACAAAGTGGGCTGATTGTTTCATCTCATCTTTCCTTGAACCCTCTCGTGTGGGTCAGATGTCCAATGATACTGTCACCGCTGATGGTGGGGGTCTGATGAAGTCATTGATGGATCTGTCAGATAAAGTTAACAAAGTTGAGTGGATGCATAGACGCACCGAAGACGAATTACACCCCAAAATAAAATCAACAAGAATAAAGTTGCAGTTTTATTCTAGAAACCATTTTATTGGACGGACAAACTTATGCATGTGCCACAAAGTGCAAGATGAGTCATTAAGATTTTTGGTATGTTTTTCAAGACATATATTTTTAAATGCATAAAACATACACATTCGGCTTATTGATGTTTAAATGTGGCTTCAAATCCACAAAATTGATTGTTAGGGGCATTTTTGTTATTGTACAGCATATACAGAATACCTCATAAGCATCATATATTAATCCAGAATAAATACGAAGAAAGCTGTACTATAAATTACGTAACTCCACGAACCACTGGGAGGGGTTGCAGTACCCAAACTGTTAATTTAAACTACCATTCAGTCTGACTGCTGACTGTGCAGTTCCTCATTGTGTCTGCTGATATCAATTATGCTAATACAAGCCTTCCAGCGTTGAAGAGCGATCGGCTTAAGTTGTGACATAGAGACTGAAAAGAACTGTGAAATACATAGATATGGTTGAACTATGAGGAAACTGTGTGATGGAGTTACAGTAAAAGGGACACTGGGTCCGGTAGGTTTGTGTGTGTATGTGTGCCAGCCGGAGACTGCAGTGTGGTGTATATCACTGCAGAAAGCAAACCGGATAGAGAGAGTATCTCTCGTAAAAGCTGCGTTTGCCGGACCGATTTTTGGATTCGGGTTTATTGTCACAGTGACATTTAAATGTCTCTGCATTGGTGTTTAGGCCTTCTGAAAATGACCCTGTCATGCCTTAACCTTGAATGACTGTGTGATAGTTCTTGTATGATAGCTCGAAACAGAAATACGATTGTTTAACTTTTTGAGCATTTTGGCACTGAAAGCTGTTTTTGGGAATGTCTGCTAATGTGGTCGGCTGGTGAAAAGTAACAGAGGTTTTGTATGTCCTCTGTGCTCTATGGATCCTCGTGTCGTCTTCAGTCCAATGAAACACTTCTGCATGTGTTATGGCTTCATTCCGGTATGTACGGTGTATTTTGAAAGTATATTATGGATTTAAAGGTAAACTTTTCCATATTATGTAAAATAAATTTTGTGGTTCGTGTATAGTTATTTAGTTGTTTGATAATATTTTCATTCATTTGGTTAGAGGGCTTAAACATAATCATATTTTTTATACTGTATACACAAAATGTTTGTACTTAATTAAGGGGGCTTTTAAGTTATTTAATTATAAATTAAAATATACATGAATTGTATTGCTTTAGTTTATTCACACTTTTGTTTTTAAAGGAGTAGTTCACCTTTAAAATGAAAATTCTGTCATCATTTACTTGTCTTGTCATTTCAAAACTGTACTTTCTTTCTTCTGCAGAACACAAAACAAGATATTTTGAAAAATGTTGGTAACAGAACAGCACAGCCCCCCATTCGCTTCTTCTGCAACCAATTCAAGTCAATGAGGGCGTGTTAACCACATTCTTCAAAATATCTTCTTTTGTGTTCTGAGGAAGAATGAAAGTAAAAAAAAGGTTTAAAATGACAAGAGGGCGAGTAAATGATGACAGAATTTTCATTATAAAGGTGAACTGCTCCTTTAAATGTTCTGTTCAAAAAGTTATGACTAAACTGCATAAGAATTTAGAAGCCGTTAGGAAAAGTGTGGTTTGTTTGTTCCGGTGTGTTTTAAGAGTCAAGACTGGAGTAAAATTGATGACAGACTGCTGCAGGCGGTGGAACAGAATGACCCAGAGAAAGTGGGAATGCTGCTGGTTAAGAAAGCCCTCTGCCCTTCAAAGCTAGATGTGGAAGGCAAGTCAGCGTGAGTAGACCTTCGGTTTGATGTTGTTAAGTCTTTCTTTGAATCATTTACAGTATGTGTCAAACAAAATGCATGAAGCATGAAGGATGTGACGCTACCTCATTCGCAGCTTCCATCTTTGTGCATCCCGAGGTCGACTCGATTGTCTGGAAGTGATATTGTCCCATGGGGTGGACATCAATGCAATAGACGGCACAGGTAAGTCAAATTAATTTGACACCATTTTAAAGTGTTCACAAGCTTAAGAAGATATCCAGGGAACATAGCAAGGAAAGTAAAACTGAACATATCGATTTTTTTTACTTTCTGTAGGGTTTAATGCTCTTCATCTTGCTGCTAAGAATGGACAGCCTGATTGTTTAAAGAGGCTTCTGCAGGTAACAGTCATAAACATGTATGAATGATTATGAAAGTGATAAACCCTTTATCTGAGACTGTTAGTATAGAGAGACTTATATACGTGTAGAAAGTGTCTTCTCTGTTTTTCTTTTCTTGAATATTAATTTAGTAGACACTCTTAACCAAAGCATTTAAGGTTTACATGTGGTCAATATGTGCATGAGTGGGAATCAAACCCTTGACCCTGAGCTCCTGTCCAATGTTCTACCTACCAAACTACATACATAGTATATTTAGTGGTGCCCCTAAATAGTTTTAATGGTGAATTGTACCTAAACATTGAAATGTTGTAATAACTGTATAAGTGTTGCTTTATTATCTTAAGCTTTTTACCTATAACTGTAGGAGAGGATGCTTGTCGACTCAACAGACAGTTTTGGAAGGACTTCCTTACACCATGCTGGTAACTTATTCCACAAGCCGCTGGCCATAGATATAACAAAACTAATATACGATACATTGGCATGTAATTGGAAATGATTTGTTATTTTAATCTGTATTTATTCGTCCGTGGACAGCTGTAAGCGGCTGCTTGTCCTGCAGTGAGATTCTGTGGGACTTCAAGGCCAACCTTGATGCTCAAGATGGTGTAAGCTTATTTAAACACAACACAACTTGCATGTACATATATGCATTTCACATCTGCTAAATTGATCGGTATTCAAGTGTACTCGGGTATTCGATCTGATCTATAGATTATTAAAGGTAGTAAGAAATGTATGTCGGAATGTTAAATAGAGGATGTTGAAAGTCTAGTTATACAGTTGCTAACTTCCTTTTTTGTCTCTCAGGATGGATCGACTCCTTTAATCTTAGGAGCCCAGATGAGCAGAATGGAACTGTGTGCGTTCCTTCTGGAACGAGGAGTCAATCCTAATATACAAGACAACCAGGGCAGGTGCATATGCTCTTATCTGAATGTATGTCAAATGAACGTACACAAGGTCTAAATTTAACGTTTGCCACATACTGCGCAATTGAGAACAAATAAATCTTTGAGTCCTCATACATTTGTTTGATTCACTACATAATATGCGGTATAAATCACCAAAAAGCGATTATATAAGTCAGCGGATCAAATGAAACAAATGTAAACGAAACTTTCTCCTGATAACGTTTTATGTGTTGTGAGATAGAACAGCTCTGATGTTGGCCTGCGAGAGCGACAGCTTGGAGACAGTAGAGGTGTTACTAAAGGGCGGAGCCAACGCTCACTTAACCGACACCCTTGGGCACAACTCCGCCCACTACAGCATTTCTGCCGGCAACCACAACGTAACGCAGCTTTTGCGAAACGGAGGTTGCGTAGCCACAGGTAACCGTGAACACACAAAACACCATGTGCTCCGTCATGTATTCCTCTCCTTTAAATCCTTTAGGGAGAAACGGGCCATCTGGTGGGTTTCCGTGCCCTGTTCCTCTGAAGTTTTGGCCCCTGATCCATTTGGATACGCTTGAAACCTGAGAGGAGAGACTGAAAAGCAGATGTTACGCTGGCTCGATGGATAAAAACATAGACGTAGGCTAACTCGAGTTACAAAGCTACATAGGACTGATGGGAAACATATGTTGAAGTGTAAAGGAATACCAATGCTTATAAAGAGTACTTGTGGTCACACCACCTTGCAGTGATAAATTGTTCCCTGACTGCTTTTACGTTGCGATTTTATAACTAAAATGGTTGCATGTGCTGCAACGGAAAGGTTGTATGTTGTTCCGGGTTTGAACTTGGTTTGCGGTTGGTTTCGGAGTGATGTCTTGTGTTTGGGTCTCATCACGCTGATGTCTGTGTCTTATTTTTATCCCATGCTTTCACAGCTGCTGAGGGTTCAAATGATGAGGTGATTGATACTTATGGATTGATACTTATGTGTCCTTAATGATTCAGGGTCTCCCAAAACACATTTTGCTATAAAATACACATTTCCCACAAATTGTGCCAGTTTGTAATTTCCTGATTTTGAAAAGAACAGGTTAATTTCAATCGCAATAATAATATTCTGCTATACCAAACTAACCTGCTGAAACCCCGCCCATCCCAGCATGCTCCTCCCCCTGCTGGCGGGACCACACCCCGCAAGAGGAGAGCCCCGCCTCCTCCTAAATCTCCTGCTCAGGTACAATATGGGATTTAAGGATCCCATGTTTATAGTTCATTCATACGCATGGCTTTTTATAAGAGTTAATAGGTAATTCTGCGACTCTGCAGGGCACGCCTCCTTCCTCAAATTCCCCTGCTTCCACCCAACCTGAGCCGCAGAGCCCTTCTCCCGCCCCACGGACCCAGCTGACATCATCTGAAAATGCTGTGAGTGTTGCAATGTGTTTGGCTGATATGATGCTAACATAATATGCTGCTTCATCAGTAAAGGGATGTTCAACCAATAGTGAAAATTTGGTCATGGTTTACTCACTCTTGTGTTCTTCCAAACCAGTAGTATTTTTTTGTCAGTGGAATACCAAAGATTCTTTAAAGTAACATAAAGTGGTTCATACCGTAGTAGTGTGTTTGATATCATTGACATCATCAAATCTCGCACAAGTAAATGATTCCAGACTGACAAAATTGCAAAAAAAAAAATGTTTTGGCACATTCGGTGACATACTTATTTTGAAAATATATATATATTTATATAAGTATAAGACAAAATGTAGCCTAATTCTGACATGGCTAACATGCCTAACTTTCTATTTGGGTTAAATCTATATTATTTTCTTATTTTTACAGTAAGCACTGTAGAGTGCTTACTGTAAGATAATTTTTTTGACATTTGAAATTGCTTTGATATTTTAGTGTAAGTAAATGTATCCTATGGTGTATCGGCAAACAAAAAACAAAAAAAAACAATCAAGACAAATCTCTCTTATGTTATTTTATATTGTAAATATACAAATGAATAGGCTTATAGTAAACAATTTGTTATTAACAGATTGTTTGCGCATTTTCTGCCATGACACACTATAGGACATTATTATTATTATTTGTATTTTCTGCCTTTACTATGCTTCCCTGTTTTTACTGTAAAGCTGTATTGATACAATCCAATATTGTAAAAAGTGCTATATAAATAAATTAGAATTTAAATATATTTAATTATTTTGTTAGATTATATGAAAACAATATATGACTATGTGAATCATGCCTATAAGGTGGAGGATGAAGAGGTATTTGAAGAGATTCGTAAACTCAGATTGGAAAGAGGTCGTCTGCTGCAGAAAATCAAGACCCTGGAGCAACAGCAAAACAGCGCCACTACTGCCCTAAAAGAGGTACTGCACTTTTTAAAGTATTCTGTAGATTAAAACATTATACAAATACCACATATCTACACCCACTATAAACTTGGACATAAATCCAGCTTTTCACCTCAATATTGTGTTTCTGGGTCTCAGCTCAACTCTCTGAGGGAAAAACTGAGTGAAGCTGAGGCAGAACGTGATCGACTGCTGGCGGAGCTGGAGGAGTTGAAAGCGGCTCGGGGGAGTGGAGTGACCTGTGAATCAGAGGATGGAGAGGACCTGGAGGACATGTTGGATTTCCCAGGTGAGCTGAAATGAATGTCAATGTGATCTCAACAATAAAGGACAAAGGAGTGTACCTTTAAGATAAAAGAGTATTTCTTGTGTGTTTGTGATATCAGGAGCTGAGAAGTTGCTGTCTAGGCAGTCACGAGGGCTGAATGCTGATTCGTCAGATGAAAAAGACGAGGGCGTGTCTCAGGGGAATCCTGCCTCTTTAGAGCAGCTCCGCAAAAAAGTGGAGGAACTGACCTCACAGAACGCCGACCTGGTTTTAAAAGTGCAGGTGCAATCACTCTCCGTCAAACGCTCACGGATACACAGACAGACCATGCCGACAAAGCACCAAAACCCAGGCGTACACACATACAGAACGCTGACCTGATTGTCTGTTAGGACATTTTTCAGCAGTGAGGATGCCCAAGAAAAGTACAGACAACCATCTCTAAATAGCCACAGCTGCGATCAAGGTTTTTTAGGTGTGAAAACGCGCTTGTTCAACCTGACATTTTTTTATCTTGTTTAGTCTTCCCTTTTTGTCTTCAACAATCATACAACCTTTCATTTAATATGGAACTTATTTGGGGGTTAAAATATCACGTAGATCCGGCCCAACAGCAAACGACATGTTAACCGTTCCAAGATGGCAGACATGTCAACGTAGCATCAACTTACATATCTCTCCTAGCATCACCCTGACAACCTTCAAGTACACCTTAGCAACCACATAGCAACACACTAAAAAACATTTTTAAAAAGTTGACAACTGCAAAACACCCCTTGTCAACCAACCACAACATATCAGCAACAACGACGTGTTTCACATTCTTCAGAAAACAACTGCACTGTACATTAAAGCTCATGTTGCACTCAAGCGATGCCAGAAATATTTATAATTGAATATGTCATGGTTTAAATATACAGAGCTCTTATTTATGGAGCTAGAGCATAGCTGACATTATATCAACACTAACAGATGGATATTTTATTTTTCGTATGTAATAGCATCTATGCTATGATGAAAGCATCAGTGTTCTTGCATAAAGGTGGTATTTTCCAATGCATATGATCTTTGCTACAAATTTAACACATATTAACCAGATTTCTCATAAATGAATAGCTTTTGGAAGATTCCACGGTTGGCGAGTTAAATAAACAGATCAAAGAGCTCTAAGGGAACATTGACTCTTGACACTGTGTGCCAACTAAGTGTGCTGTTTTCAAAAGCCAAGAAACAGCGCTTGAATAAAGAAAATGTATGTTGTGGTCTCCAGATGCTAGAGATGTTCGAGAAGGATGACACGGATATGCAGAGCTCTGGTCCAGACTTTGTTCCCACAGCACAGTACGAGTCTATGCGAAAAGAGTTCGAAGAATTGCAAGAGAAATTCTCCAAACTCCAGACTGCTACTGAGGCCTCCAGCATCGCAGAGGACCCTGGGTAATGTAGTTCAAACTTTGTTTTTTTACAGTTTAGACATTTAGACTCTTTTATGCAAAGCGAGTTGCATATATATAAACGAGATATATATCTGGTCGTCTTTATCTGGACGCTTGCTCAGTATTCAATGGAAATGCTTGGTTTCGTTCTCAGATCTGATGAGAAGCAACAGGAGGAAGAAAAAGTGGAGGAACATCAAAAACAAAGAGAACTAAAGGAACAGCTGGCTAAAGCCCAGGCCGAGCTAGAAGAGCTCAAAGAACAGATGCGACTTGGGGTCTACTCTGTGGAGGAGGCAGCGACGCCTGATGAAAGTTCTGAGGCCTCGAAAGAAAGGGAAACCTCAGAGGCCCAACAGCTGAGATCGAGGGTCCAGGAGTTGGAGGCGGAGCTAGCCAGCAAACGGACAGAGGGGGAGGGGCCTTGTGAAGGCGACAACGACACAATCCGACAGCTGAAGCAGAGGGTTGGGGAACTTGAGGCAGCCCTGCAGGACAAGGCGACGGGAGAGAAAGAGGGGGAGAAGACTGTTTTGAGACTTAACAAACGTGTGAGGGAGCTTGAGGCAGCCCTGGAGCAAGGCAAGGTGGCAGGGCATCGGGAGGACGAGGGGGTGCCAGTGAACGGGTTGCAGGCACGTGTGGAGGAACTTGAGCGGGAGTTAAAAGAGAGTGTACCGAGAGGGAAGCTCGAGGAGGTTCAGGTCAATTTAAGTCTTCAGCTGAACCAGCTCGCTCGAGAAAGGGCCGAAGTGGCTACGAGACTCAACCAGGCCTTGTTGGACCTGGAGAGGCTCCGCCCACCTTCCGTAGAGGACGAAGATGACGACGAGCCTTCGGAGAGCTCGGAGGTTTCCGTTGCATCCGGTAAGTACACCTCTGACATTCATCCGAATATATATTCTCGCTTTTAAAAATAATACATTTTCAACCTATCAGATATGTTGCCGGGTAGTCGGACCATGGCGACGATAAAGGAGGAGCTGGATGTTGCAAGGCAAGAGGCAGCACAAGCTCTGGACAGCCTGTGTGCAGAGAGAGAGAGCAGAGCACAGGATGCACTACATCTCAGGGATGCAGTACCGCTGGCTAAACACCAGGAGGCGCTGACTGCTGTAGCACAGCAGCTCGCTCGAACGGAAAAAGAGCTCCAGACAGAAAGGGCCCAACGTGAGCACGCACAAGCCGAGCTGGCAAGACTACAATCTGAGCTGCAGGGGGCGCAAAAGGAGTCGGTAAGCAGGGAAGAGCATGAGAGAGTGAAGGTGAGTGATTTCAGAGCATCAAGAATTGATCAAGTTGCAAAAAAGGGTCTGTGAGGGAAAGTGAAACAATTGATCCGTGCCAAAATACACTTGTTTTTTTAACTGATTTATTCAAGTACAGTGTACTTCTGCATACTTCAATTTCAAACATGGACTCATGCTTAGAAACTCTCTCACTACAGGCAGAATTGGAGCGCTCTTTAGAGGAAGTTCGGGAGAAGGCAGAGAAGGCGCAGGATGCTCTGAGCGATAAAGAGACAGAGTTGAAAGAGTTGCGATCTCGGAAGGCTTCAGAGCAAGGACTGGTGTCTAAAGAAGACCACGAGACCCAGAGACTGTCTCTACAAGCCGAAATCAACACCCTGTCAACCCAGTTAGCTGATCTTACACGCAAACATGAGAAGACTTCTGTTGAGGTGCACCAACATGTGTGTGTGCATACTGATCACTTCTTGATACCCACAGCTGGATTCTCTGAAAGCATGTGAAATCTTTCATGTGACCTTATAAAAAGATGTTTATTCAGTTGTGCTATTGGTAAACTTAAAATGCATTTAGTTTCATTTATGTATATCTCAAGGTAGTTGTGTACTCAAAGTTTACACTTTAAAGCATGCTTAAAAGTACGCCTATAAACTTAAAAGTGGGCTTATTTAGTTCCAAATAACATTGAAATTGTAGGCTTACAGGGATACTGGTACTAGTACTGACTGCATGAAGTGTACTACAAATATACTTGAACTTTTATCTATTTTTTAGTATGTTTAGTCAATTCATTCTTGGATTTTTGTAAGCGCGAGTTTTCCTTGCTTTGGATTAAAGAAAGTATGCATGTTGTATGTTGAGGAATATTTGAATGTTACACTTGATTTGTAACTTTTTAAAGGAACAGTTCACCCAAAAACTGACAATCATCACCGTTTCCAAGGTATAATTGTGTTTTGCACATTTCTGAAAATAAATGGGATCTGAAGCTGTCGATCACCAAAACAACCATAAAAGAATAACACAACGTAACATTTTTTTTTAAAGTTCTGTTTCGCTTTAATTTTTACTGTTCCTTTATGAAGTTAACACTATTTGTATCATCAACGTACTCACAAAGAAAACAAACAAATATTTTCATACATTTAAACATTTCGGTATTATTACTCGTAGGCAGAGATTTCAAGTTAACGAAGTTAATAAAAATGAGTCGTCCATAACTTCAGAAGTGTAAATTTTTGTCATTTATGACTAATAGTGTCCTCACAAACCAAGTTCCAGACGTAGTCACCCATCATAGCTTCGTCCCACCTTCCCTGTGCTACAGACATTTCTAGAATTTTCTTACAGTGACAATTGGAAAATATTCTTTTGAATATGTCCATTTTTTACAGTTTTTGTTTATTGGCAATATATCGATATGTTGTAATTAATTATTTAAGGTCAAAATTTACTCAAGCTTAATATACACAAACATTGATGCTATATGACAATAAATATAACAATTGTTAACACCACAGATTTGTACAAGAACTATAAAAAGCCCTGGCGAAACAAACATTTGTTAAACTATTTAGTAAAACCACAAAAGTATTTTTACAAGTACTCCACTTGACTTCCATGGGATATTCCAAGTCGCTCAAGGTTTTAGTTAACTTAGAATGACTAACTTCAGACAGATTTCATATTGGGGTGACCTGGTCCTCTAAATTGCTTCCAAACTATTGACTTTCTCACACACACGATTTTTCAAGAAAATCATTTTTATGTGCCTTCGCAGGTGTTCCAGGTGCAGCGTGATGCTTTGTTTAATAAAAGTGAGCGTCAGGTGGCCGAGGCTGAGCTGGAGGCAGTTAAAAAACAGCTGGCCGATCTCCAGGCAGAATCCACTCACATCCAACTGCTACACCAGGACATCCAGCACTCGCAAGGGCTCATCAAAGAGAAGGACCGCAAGGTGAGGAGGAATACAAGTCTAGATCATTGATCATACGGTTGATTTTGATTGTCCAGGTGTGAAATGCAAAATGGAAGGACCCTCTCGAGCTTTCTTGTTCTTTACAGATCACAGAGTTGTCCAAGGAGGTGTTTCGTCTGAAGGAGGCGTTGGGCGCTCTAACTCCTCCGCTGGGCCGTTCTCCATCACCACCAACCTCAGGAGGAATACCTGGACAACAGCTGGCACTTCAGAACCGTGTGAATGCACTTACACAGCAGCTCCAGGTGATCACTGGTTTCAGTTCATGGCAAAACATACTAGCACACATTCTTTGTCCTATACTATGCGGTATACTGTGGCTGCAAATTATATGTCATATAAGCCATAAATCATGTACATGATTTCATGTTAGTATGCAGTCAAAATGTAATATGAAGCTACATATGATACATATTGTAGATATATAATGTGTAATGTATTGCTGCCTTCACGTGCACTCTTAATTAGGTAATTCCCACTTCAACCCGGAAATAATTTATGGAATGGTTCGCTTTAATGTTAGCATTATGTTTTAATGTTACTAAACACTTTGGTCACACTTTATTTCAAGGTCCAATTCTTGGTATTAATAAACCATTAACTATGACTTTTGCCTCAGTAAACTACTAATTTGTCGCTTATTAATAGTTAGTAAGATAGTTGTTAGGTTTAGGTATCAGGTAGGATTAGGGAAGTAGAATATGGTCATGTTGAATATGTGCTTTATAAGTACTAATAAACAGCCAATAATCTTGGAATAGACATCTTATAAGCAAGTGTTACCCATACTTTTAATGTTACTACATCCAGACGTTAATTCCGGGTTGAAGTGGGTAATATCGAATTTCTCAGAGCATCGGAAATTTCGTGAAGGCATCATATGTTTCATATAATGTATTATATATATATATATGCAATCAATATTTGCAGATATTGGATATACATACAATATTATATGTTCAATAATATACAATATTATAGACGCTTTCAAAGTGACAACGTAAACAAACGTTAATGCTCATGCACGTGTTCATGGACTGCCCTTAACTTCCGGTACACGTTCACAAACAGAAGAGTGCCAGTAGATTATTTCTCATGACCCGTTACTGGGCTAAACCTGTCTCAACGATATTTTGAATTTTAACTGCGATACCAAGCTCAAACCTTAGATGTCAATGAACCATACGGTTTCTTTAAATGTGACCAAACTACAGAACCCATTCAACAAAGTGTGTATTTAATACAATTATTATACAGTAAAATAATAACATAAATGAATGTTAACACAAGTTACATAAAATATTAATAGTTATATTATGAGACACTAGCCAAACACAGACTGTAAGTTAACTGCAGTCCCGACGCGGGCGTCCGATGAAACGGTTTATATAGGATATACAGTAATTGTCTGTTCTCATATCAGCTAACAAATTAATATGAAAGGAAAAAAGTCTCTGACAATTAAAATGGACAGCTTGGATTTTGTTCAAATAATAGTAAAAGCAGTCTTTTTCCTGGTGTTTTTTTACTAGCAAATGTGATCTTCGCTTCATCCATATTTTTGGTAAAGTGTGCAATTCTGCATCTTTAAACAAACTAAAACATGGTATTAAAATTCTTTACTTTTGTGTATTTCAGGAATGGGATCGCAAACACAAAACTGTGGTTTCGATATATCGCTCTCACCTATTAGCGGCTGTACAGGTGAGACTCATTTTGATGACGTAGACCACTTCGGATGATGTAATCAATGCTAGTTTAACGTTGGTTCAGAACTTCCTTTTTTATTACACAAACATTTGAACAAAGTACAACCTACGAAATAGTTATAACCAATTTAAAATGTTGAATAAATATTTTTAAGATTTAATTGTATATGCAAGATTTAAGGTGCGGTTAAAAGCACAGTATTTGCAAATCTCCTATTTATCTTGAGTATCAAATTTATAAAAGATAGATACAGCTGTACGATTACTTCAGAAAACAAACGACCTTCTTAACCGTGTTGTTAACTTTATGCACGTAAGCCCTGATTGGCAACAAAACATAGACATACAGATCTGCAAGTCCAGCGTTATATCCAGCGTTTACATAACATCCATCTGGGAAATGCTGTGAACAAACAAACTCGCCTCAACTTATGTCACTATCGCAAGAGTAACTAGCTGCAGCTGCAGGCCCACAGCGCAGCCAATCTTGATGGTAAGCGTCTTCCTATCTCCCGTCAGTTTTTGCGTGGGCTGGCTATTTCTTTCGCCTTGCTGTGGGCATGCTTTTCCGGGAGAATTGGCCAATAAGGGACAAAGGTTTCCATGTTTGAAAAAAAAATTTCCGAGCCCAGAAATACTACGTAATATGTCCAATTCATTTTTGGACAAGATGACTATGTTAAGCACGAAATGCCAGCATGTTATTATTTAAAAGTCAGAATGGATGAAACAGCATTAAATCACCCCTTTAAACAAATAAAAACTGAAACCGGAAGTGCTTCAGGACCAGTGTTTACATCTTGCGAAGGTCTATACATATCTACAAGAACATATAAAGTGTCATATTCATATTCATATTATATGTAATCTGTGTTTATCTCAACAGGGTCGAATGGATGAAGAAGTGCAGGCTCTTTTGCTACAAATCCTTCGTATGACACATAAAAGCCCAGATTAACATACTGTATAAACAAACTGAGACAGTTTAACTGACAGTAAAACACTGTGATCCAGGTATGAATGCGAACTGCCATGCTGGGAGATATAGATTTGGAAAATGACAGCGATGAATATATTTCCTGGATTTAGTTTTGATCTAAAGGGTGAGCCTTGAATCATTTTGTACCACATTGCAATAAACACTGAGAAACAACATCGCTGGTTTGTTCTTTTAAAACTATGATCAAAAGTCACTTGTGGTGGCGATGACGCAATAAGCACAGGCTTCGTCAACATCTCACATTATGTCAACTGTCACTATGTGGTTTACAGAATGTTATGAACAATTTCCATAGCGCTAAAATGAACACAGCACGACACAGTCAATCTGTGCCTTCTATTCAAATCACCTGCTGCCATTAATCTTAACACAAATATTAGCATGTTTGTTAGGAAATTAAAAATAAAAATAATTGACTCACTTGTGCCATTATATACCCTTATGAGTGCCTTTTCTCAGTGAAACAATAAATATGTTCATATCAAGTTTTGATGTACAGTGACAAAAAATGACCACCAGCCACATAAAGTCTGCAAAATACATATTCCTTTTCAACCACACCATATAATAAACTACAAATAACACATTCACACAGAAAGTGAATTGAACTGAGCTGTGAGTTTGGGTTGTGCGGCTACTGAAGGATGAATGGAGAGCGTTGTGTCTTAAACTGCTGATAAAGCAAAGATGGAAAAAGACTGGACCAATAACAACAGAGCGATGAATAACAGAGATTGGCACAGCACCACTTCTAACATAACCGAAGCATGCATATACCCAAAACCTGAGAAGAAGCAGGATTACTTTTTGTAATGGGCTGGCTTTAAAGGAGATGTTCACTATAGAATTAAAATTTCATGATAATTCACTCTCCCACATGTCAGTGTGTTTATTTCTTCTGTCGAAAACAAATTGAGGCTTTCTCAGCACTTAAACAGGGGGCTGTTGGTTCATGTCCAAATACCTGTTTCATCGCAGCTTCAAAAGGCTTTAAAAGATAGCATCCGATGAATATAGGTGTTGTTTTTCAAAGCAAATTTCACCACAAATTTCTGTCAGTTATGTCACATGAGGTATCGGTCCTTGGTATCTGTGCATTTTTACGAGTACATGAGCTTAGTATCAGGCCTGAAACCCATATTAGTATACCACGCCCACTCAACTGCCTTTCTACGAAAACTTAGGGAAAACCTTGCATTAATACATATATTCTTGAGCTGCATTAGTTTTGATATCTTAAAAGCTTGAAGTAGGTTTCCTGTAGCTCAGTGGTAAGAGCATGACATTGGGCCATTGGTTTGATCCCAGGGATTGCACATACTTAGAAACAAATGTATATTACAATGTCATTTAAGTCACTTTGGATAAAAGCGTCGGCCAAATGCATAAGTACGAGCAAAGAATGCTTTTAACAATATCAAGAATATATTTTTTTTTGAGGAACAGGAATCCACTTTTTTGTTAATAAGGAAGATTGTATTTCATTTTACCTTGTAGAAGGTCTTTTTTAGGTAACCGTTTTTAGACTATTTTTTTAGGCAGGTTTTATACCTTTTTTTGCGACTGCATTGGTCCACGATGCAGGATTTGGTTTGAAATTATGTGTCTTAAAAATAATTAAAAATTAGAAAAAAAAATCTACACACAGTTATGGGACTTATTAGTGCAAAGATTCTGTGGGGATATTCAGATTTTGTGATTGATGTTTTTTCGACAGACATTTGCATTCTTTGTAAATGAACAGTGTTAAAGCTTCAATCTGTAACTTTTGTTTTAAGTATAAAATAACCCAAGATCAACTTCTGAGCATATAAAAAATCTGTGTTTAATAACGTCTTCTTACCCTACCCAGATTATATAAATGTATACAAATATTTATAAACTGTTTCATCTGACATACGCGCCTCACCTGAAGTCAACTTCTGGTCTGTGTTTGGTTGTAATGCAACAATTTATTTGTAATTAATTTATATCAGTATTATTTATATTAATAATTTATTACATATTCATTTTATTAAATTAAAACCACAGTTATTGATTCTTTGCGGAGGTCTACCAGAAGTCAACATTTGTTTATGCTGTAGCCTCTGAAATGTTTTTTGAACTAAATGTCAATTTGGCGTCATTTGACCTAAACTTACATAAAGAGAAGTACGTAAAGTTAAGTAACCTTCAATTTTATGTTTCAAAGAGAGATGATGACATAGAGAGAAAAGTTAAAGATAGCCGCTTTAACGTGCCGTCATAATAGTCATAGACTGCACCGTCAAGTGATGACATTGTCAATTTTGGTTGAACTTTTGTGTTTTAGTGCACAGGTTTACATTAAATAGCACTGTGGACATTCGTTTACGTAACTAAACAAAAGGAAAGTAAAATATGTTCATCTGTTTTGTCATCTCGTATATTTTGAAGTATAATGCATTACTCGATCACCATCACTCTAAAAAAGGGCAACATCACATGACCCAGTGTTTGGTCCTGAGAGTTCATACAGTGAATGAAACATGTGCATTTGATACAACTGCATTAAAGTTGAGCTTGTAAGCCTTATATAACGTCCTATATCAAATACATCGTCCTGAGAACAAACTGTTGACCACATTCATAAGCATGACAACAAAGGCCTACTGATGTCCAGCAGTTCCACAAGATCGATCACCATGATCATGAGTGATAATAGCCATGGTTACTGAATACACCACATTCAGAAACAGCAGTCCATTCAAGACAAACGAATGTTTGAGGAAATGCAGAGAATAAGACCATTTGTCTCATGTGTTTCTCATAAGTTCACATTTTTGACAGGCGACGCTGGGTCATCACCAACAAACTGAATTGCAGGGTTCGGTTTGCACGCCGGAAAGCACTTTACTTCCTAATGTCGGGATCTCTAGTGTGTGGGGTTCTTTTCAGCGGGTTCTGGGTTGGTGAAGGAGAGGATTGAGCAAGGCATGCTGAAAGCTGTAGTTTGTGGTCAGTGCCTCAGGAACAGAGATATCCCACAAGTCCCAGTGGAAGCTCAGAGTCTAAGGCAATATTGTGGAGCTTCTAGATTGGCGGCACGGGTCACAGCCTCGCTCTCTGAAATAAAACACAATTTCAGGCTGTCGTCAGTGTGTTTTCATAAATTATACACCAAGGATGTTGTTTATGAAACTTCATGTCGAAATAAACAACAACCCCATATGTGATATTTTGACATATTTGGATTCTGTTTTTAGGTATCTCACCATGTGACATGGAGGTCAATTCTTTCTGCAAACCACCTGCTGGAGGTGTAACTCACTCTCTGCCGCTACAATGGGGAGCTTGTTGGTCAAGTGGTAGATGATCAGGTGACTGATGCTCTCGAATAGCATATCTTTAGTCCGAACCTAATGGAAAATTAACATTTCAGCAAAGTAAATATAAAGAAAATGTATGAACGTGACATGCAACATTCGAAAAAATGAGATCTACTCAACTTTGTCATATTGCCGTTTCTGTTTGAAATTTAACCTTGAATTGTCAAGTCTAAGTCTTAAACAGGAATGTAGATTATAGCTAAACATAACTTCACTAAAGTAAACTACGTATAAAAACAATTCTGTTCTCAAAATCACATTAAATATCAAACTAAATGAAATATTTATTCAAACTTACAGTAAACATAAATGTTATTGCCTAAGCAATAAACTGAAATAAGATTAAGTTGAGAAACTGAATTGATGAACTCAATACTAAAATAAAGCGAAAAATGTATTACAATTATACAGCAATATCAAAAACAAGTAAATTGAAAAAGATTTAAACGCATAGGAAACAAAATTCAACAAAATTTTACATGAAATGTAAAAGAAGACAAATGATAAATAACTATATATATAATAATTCTGGTCATAAAACAGTACCTCTTTATTTTCTTCATGTCATTGCAGGAATAGATTACATTGAAAATGCAAATTCTGTCATCATTTACTCACCCTGTTGTCTTTTAAAACCTGTTCAATTTTCTTTCTTTCTGCAAGCACAAAAGAAGATATTTTGAAAAATGTCGATAACCAAAAACCGTTGGTCCCTATTGACTTCTATTGTATGAACACAAAACCAATGCAAGTCAATAGGGACCGCCGGTTCTCTGTTTCCAACATTTTTCAAAATATCTTCTTTTGTGTTCTGCAGAAGAACGTCATGCTGGTTTGAAATGACAGGAGGGCGTGTTAATATTGACAGAACTTTCGTTTCGAAGGTGAACTATTCCTTTAAAACACCTTAAAAAATGTTACGGGGCACCACCCACCACTCCTTCTGGATCCACCAGCAGCAGATGTTTAGGCAGGCCGCACTGCATCCCCGTCAGCACGTACTGCCCTGGGTTAGTCGCGCTGTCCCGCACCAAGAAATCTCCATCTCTGCCCAGAAGATTCTCTGCGTCCCTGCGGCTCATGCGCCCGTGGTACCACACTTCACGTCGGAGTTGGTCTTCTGTAGGAGCGATGGGGGCCCGGCGGTGTGGGGGGCTCGGCCACTTGTCCTCCAGTATACAAACCCCACCGGCCTCGTGCAGACGCAGGGCATCCTCAAATGGCCCTGTGAGGTCATGAAGATAAAGAAAACACTTAGAAAACTATAAAATCATCCATAATTTTGCATCATCCAGGCTTAATATTATAATGTAGGCGACTCACTCATGTCGAATATATCTTTCTTAGGACTCTCTTGTTTGTGTCCTCTTGAGGTCTCCATGTTGTCCAGATTCTGAGTGTTTACATACAGGTGTTCCTCATAATCACGGCTGCCAGGTGGATGTCCATCCGCTCGCAGATAACCATCAGAAGACAAACCTACAGACAAAGTGTGAACAACATATACATCAAGTGACATACATTAAGGGTTGTTATTGTCGACCACTAGATGTCTTACTTGAGCTACTGTTGTTTTCTGTGTCCCAATGCACTTCGTACACAAATGGGGAGCGGGAAGCGTGTTTACATCTCTTTTGGCCGGTGACCCCACCTGAAACAGTAAGTGTACGGTTCAGTTTTTGCTCTGGGTTTTGCAAGTTTGATCATATAAATGTCAGAAAGTCAGGTCAGAAAGTCACAACAAGGGTGGTGCTTATTTATACTTCAATAAAACAAATCTAGCCAGTTTGGATAATATAATAAACAGTAATGTCCACATTAGCTGGAATATAAACTCACTGAACACATGTTGTTAGTGAATCGACCATAACACCGAAACAACATTAGGGATGCCGTGTTCACTTTAAACCCGAGCTGATCGGTAAGTGCCATTGGGTTCAACGTGACCAGTCACAGAGGGCACTTACAGAAATCAAATGATGATGATAAATGGTTTGACAGGGCGGGTTGAAGAAGTTTAAAAGGTTCAAAGGTGCAAGTAAGATGTTCTTTGATACGTATTGATTATTGATGAATTTCTCATTTCTTACAAGTGGGATACAGGCTTTGGGTTACATAAATGAAATGAACGGGGGTTGGTCACACAACAAGTCAAGGTAGCTCTACACATGTATCTATTTGTAAGACCATTTACATTTTTTACCTGAGCTGTTTTGCTTTGTGGTTGGGTATGGACGTGACCTAGTAGGCCCACAGGATGTCTGAGTCTAGAGTCCACCACACCCCCCACTGGAGGTTCTTTGCCCGGGATGCTGTTGTAATAATCATGTTCGGATGACTCCTCATCATCACCCCATGCCGACTCCTCTGTTCGTATGTTCCTACCGTAACAAATAAAAGACAATTTATTATGCTTGCAATTTTCGAATTATTAACGGTATGTTTGCAAACATTAAAAAATGCATGTAAAGTATGTTTATAGTACGCTATAACCTCACTCATTCCCAAAACCTAGTAAACATTGAAGGGATAGTTCATCAAAAAATGAAAATTCTTTCATTGTTTACTCGCCCTCTTGTCATTTCAAACCAGATTTTCTTCCGCAAAACACAACAGGAGATATTTTGAAGAATGTTGGGAACTAAACATTGTGGTACTCTTTAACTCATCGCCAACAAACCAATCCAAGGCAATAGGTGCCGCGGTGACCAACATTCTTTCAAATATCTTCTTTTCTCCAAAGAAAGAAAGTGAAGGCTACTAGATTTGACAGGTCATATTTACAAAGATAAGAGAGGCCACCTGTAAAAACCAATGACTTTAAACTGAAGAATGATCTCTTACTGATGGGACATCGAGCAATCTTGTGGCTTATGAGAGCTCCGTAAATAAGTTAAGCTTAAAATAACAGTCTGAGATCAAAACATGATGGCCATGTGAAACACAAGCCGTACGTATCCTGTTTCAATCATGCGAACAGCACGAGAAAAATTATTCTTTTAGAACCGAAGGTCTTCATGGACCGCAGGTGCAGATAGTCCAAACAAGCCCTAGATATGTTCCCATCTCTGTGTGTATTATAAAACATATAATACAGATGATAACCCCGTCTCTAAATGGCAAAATACAATTGGATGATTTGCATGTCAATCACTGTCTAAGTGGGTGGTTTTGGACCATATTTGAATACAAATTTCGTGTTAATGAATCTCACCTGTCCATAGTGGGAATGGCTTTGGGTGGACTGTGTAAGTACAGTTTGAACTGCAGTTCAAAGGCTTGACCGATGGTACTGATCACATTCTGGGCAAGACCATCACTACACTCCATGATATGACAAGCTAGAGGAAAAAGAGCCGTGGAAATATACACGTGACAAATCTGGCTTACACTCATCAATGAGGCCTATTCAAGAACAGAATAAAAATACCTCTTTGATTGACAGGATCTTTGGCCACATAGGCAACATAGTCCGGCGTATCCTGAAACACAAGATGAAATAATATCAGAGCGAGGATCGCATTTTATCGGGAGGCATGAAATGTACCGAAGCAGATTTCTGTACCAGCATTTAAAGGGAGTGTTCACCCAAAAATATACATATATATACTTTACTCATCCTGATGTCATTTCAAACCTTTTCTTCTACAGAACACAAAAGAAGATATTTTGAAGAACATCATGAGGCTCCATTGACTTGTATGAACCTAAAACCTCTGAGACATTTTTCAAAATATCTTCTTTTGTGTTGCTCAGGTCTTCAACAGGGATTAAATGAATATTTTTTCTGGGTGGAACAGTCCCTTTAAGCAGGCACAAGCTTTTCAGAGGACTCACCGAGTCTCCACCAGAAGCGAAGGAGATGGACTGCATGGGATGGTGTGCAATTACCTAAGAGCCAGAGAGTAAGAGAGAGAGTGTGATGTCTGCATCAGTCCGAATCAATAAAGACTGCGCTACTTCAAAATCAAGACCAAAACAAGAGATATTATCATCGACAGCATGACACATCCACATCCTGCAGTCTGTACACTGTAAACATAAACAAATATAACAACACAAACAAAGTGTTGTGAACTCTTGTCTGAGGGTTGGTTATGTTTAATATACCGCTTTTATGCAATGGTTTGAATGAATCGCATGTATTGAGAGAGATGCTGAGAAGGGTTAACCTGTCGTGTGGTGGGGACCAGCAAACTTAAGCCTTCAATAGAGATGTTGACGCCGATGCTCATTCCCGCAAAACGAAGGTTACTCTTCCCCATGATAGACTGAAGGGTTTTGTTGGTGACCTAAAAATAAACCAAAAAAGTCAAATTACAGAGCGCTGAAAGAAAATCACGTAGGGGACATTTAAATTCTAGAGAGCATTTGATGGACAAAAATCTGTGCCGTGCAGGATGAGTCATCAATAATTTAGGTGTGTTTTCCTGGAAGGGAAACACTGCTTAAATGACTTTCCTCAACTTGTAAGAGTGCGGCAAAATACTGCTGGCCTTACAGCTACTATTAATTTGATTTAAAAGGTTTTTATGGATAATGTTATCCGACAAACAGTTATGAACATAGAGATAAAAATGAAATAAATGAATCCTTACCTTCTTCTTCCAGGCAGCTTTTCCACCAGGTACAGCTTCACACAATCTGTTGATGGACTCTCTGCATTCACACACACAAATATATTATTAGCAGTGCATTACCACAAACCACAAGCTCCATGTACAGGCCACGATAAACTATTTGCTTAAACGAGACCAAAGTGTGAAAATGTGTCAGGAATGAGTCCGATCGCTTACGCAGATAGAAAAAATATGAGACCGAAACAGTCTGAGCGCTAGAATAGTGCTTACTCAAACCAGCTCAACAAACAACTGTCTGTTTCAGTTAAATGTCACCACAAAGTTCTACCAGCAACATTCTGTGTCATGAGCACTCAACTTACAAGATCGAACCAAACTAAAAATGTACTATCGTTGTTCCATATTTGCATAATCTGTTGTATACTTAAATTAGCGGCGTTCTAAGTGGTTATCAGCATTTTGCTATCAAGTTGCTGGGATTTTCTGGCTGGTTCTTAGCATGGTTGCTAGCAAAGATGTGTTCACGCAAAACAATCTCATGGCAAAAACGTAACTATTTTACGATGTGGCTAATTTTGGCTCAATCGTGCGAATTTGTTCGATCTCATTTGTACATTTTAGTACGATTTGCTTTAGAGGCAGTAATGTTACCCTGATAGCACGCGTACATCTGGCTTACGTCTATTTGACGTCTGCATTTACATCTTACAGAGATCTACAATACATAGTTTGCTCATCTGCACTACGTCTCGGAGATGTCTGCTGTCAGACCTTATATAGACATCTTGAAGACGTCTGTAAGATGTTTATGATTTAGAATGGATGTAAATCTGCTCTTTCTAAGATGTTTAGCAGATGTTTTTACGCAGCAAATCTCAAGATCTTTATCAGACGTATTACAGACATTCAAACGTCTCTGAGATGTATTGCAGATGAGCAAACTACGTACTGCAGATGTCTGTAAGATGTAAATGCAGACGTCAAATAGACGTAAGCCAGATGGATTGTGCTATCTGGGTAGGGTTAGGGGCGGGACTTCAGTATTGCTTTTGGTCTAGTAACGAATTAGTAACGAACTATTCATACGAATTAGCGACCTCGTAAAATAGTCCTGAATTCCTGTGAGATCAGGTTGGTTCTCCAAAAACGACAACTATAAAGATAGCTATAGCAGCTGTATTAGCATCCAGGATGATAACGTCATGTGTATTATTTTATTAAGCAAGCGCTTTGATTTTCAATGGATTTTTACTGTTCATCCGCAAATAATACTCAAACAATAAACAAACAACACAAACAGTTTAAAAATAAACTAAATCCTATGAGTAATAATAATAGTGATGCTCGCCTTTTTACCGATAAAACCGCACTGAAGTTTCAGATAGATATGGAGGTAGAGGTTTTTGCAACCTCTGCACGTGCTTGTATGGGTTTTGAGGACAGCGGACTGACTTCAAAACACCAGGCTGCTATCAAATAACCCATTAATATTTTAAAGTTGCCAACTGTCCCAGCAGAGGACTTTGAGGGAATTTTTCTAAATAAATGTTGCAATGTCTAATGGATAATGCAATTGAGTCAATTATGTGTTAGCTTATTGTGACAGTGTATATCCATATGTCTTCTCAGATCATACAAAATTCGGCTGCATTACTTGACAATAACAAAGGAGCCGGCCCACCCACACGCCCTCTTTCCCCGGAGCACCGCACTTCAGCCAATTCGCCAGCAGTTACCCTTGCAAAACAGATCCTAGTGTAGTCTTTTCCCAGCATTCACAAACACACCGTAGAGCTCAATTCAAAACAAACCACCCCTCTCCAATCCTTTGTTTATCACTTTCAGGCTCCGCCCCGTGCAATCTACATCATCTCGGGTCTCTGCAGACCTCTATAGTCATTAGTGGGAGTCATTAATAATACATGGCTGTATCACTCTCTGTCCATCTCGACTGTTCTATCTGCACTTTAGCCCGTCGTGGACTACGGGGTTCAAGTTACACCCGATCGATGAGCAATAGGAGAAAGAGGGACTCCATTGCCCTTGGGACTCTGAAGCTCCGCCCTTCCACCCCCACTCCGAAAATGCACATGCTCGCACATATATTAAAACATGAATGATGACATGAGAATGCTCATATACTGTATATGCGTGTGCGGATGAAGTTAATGCAATGACTCACACCTAGTGTAAACTCTTGTGTGAGAAAAACATGTTTGCAGAAAATGAACATGCTATCAACATACATAGATACGTATATCCAGTTGCAAAAAATTTAAGAGACTATTTCGAAATTATTTTTTTTTTTAGTAGTTTTGGGGGTTTTCTATATGCATTTATTTCGAGAAAATGAAAACTGGAGAAATGGGGTCAAATAGGCCTAACAGAAAAGATGCTCTGTATTTTTTCAGACCTCAAATACTGCAAAGAAAGCTGGTTCATATTTACTTTTAAGAAATACAAGCATAGTCTTGGTATTTGTACATGTAATTAGGAAAAGTTAAGAAATGATCTTTTATGTGATAACCTCGAATTGTGAATTTGTATCAGTGTCCCAGAGTCAACATGATGTTGCCCTAAGGACATCAACCACTTGGCAAAAACAAGAGAGCCCAAATATACCTTTGCAATATTTTTTTATGATGTATTTTATATATACAAAGCATGCGTAAAAAACTGTGCATATATATATATATATATATATATATATATATTGACAAAAAAGAAAATAACTAGCTTAAAGCTGCAATCCATTACCCTTTTCTCTTTATCGCCATCTCTGTTTGAGACATGGAACTGCAGGTTACTTTACACACTTATTGTTTCATATGTGAAGGTCTCTTTTATGTACTTGAACAATAGCTGTAAATAAGTCATGGATGTTAGCTTTGAAGCGCAGATAAAACTAATCCATATTCAGTGCAGTCCAAACAAAAAGTTTACCTTGTAACCTGTGTCCTAGTGTTGAAGTCCAAAGATCGCATTGATTTCAAAACCTCGATGCACCCCATGTACTGCAAAAATGAGAAAACACTATATGAAAAAATACATTACTTTCATTATACCCAATTAGTTGTTATTTCCCTGAGGTCGTCATTACTTCATGGAAATAGGTCTCTAATTTGTCTGGCAGGAGCCAACGTTCATGATTGAGATGCTGAAAACAAAAGCAACAATTGTATTTCTCTCTCTATCTCTCGGTCTCCCACACAGTCACCAGCACAATAATATCAATAGGAAGTACCTAGTGTTGCATACAGTATTTGTGGCTTTAACGGTGTGTAATTACAAATAAACCCTCAATGCATGATATCTGCAGTACAACTTGTTCTGAAAGACAGTCTAATAGCTACATTAGGGGAAGTAATTACTGCAAAGCATGAGGAGACTGCCGGCAATAACTGCATCACGGCTGGTTAGGTTGGACCTGCAGTCTGGCCGTCGTGAGACATGAAAAGTGCTCTTTTGACGGTGTCGCGGAATATCCATTGGGTTCTAAGTCACTAATGTGTCCTAAAGGGTCGCAGGGATGGTGCAAGATGCTAATGCGTCTTTTGATCTCACTTCCTCTTTCCCGGGGGGACATACATACTAATAAAGATGGTTACTCGTGCTTGAAGGGTGTAACATCGCATCAGACAAGGATTTGGGGATGCCAATGTCATGTGATCTACATTCGAGTCAAACGGTTAGAACATAAGGTGGATTTTTGTTTATTTCAAAATGAAGACGACAGACAAACTCCTTCCTGAAGTTCTTGTACTTGAAAATGAAATCGTGTGCTTCTGTTTTTGAACAGTGTTTAGGGGAAGCCCCTAAAAACTTAATCTGGCTTCCATATGTCTGTATGGAAATGAGTCAATGGTTTTTACAGTCTTGTATTCTCACAGTTTAAAAGCAATGACTTCTTGAACTTCCGAAAGCTCAAACGTCTGTTAAAGGAATAGTATATGCTTTTATCCGTTTTTAGACGTGTTCCTTGCACCATGTGTCAAATGGTTATTGTAATTTTCAGTTTGGACCCCTAGTCGCTATTTACTTTCTGGAAAAAAAAGAAAAAAACATTCTTCAACTGTTCTCAATATGTGTTAAGCACATCTTAATGGCTTTCCAAGCTTGCCGTGCATGCGTCTAACTAGATTAGTGAACAGCGGGAAGTGTTCAATCAGTTCTTTGCCCTCTCTCCTCTTTTCCTCAAAGACCTCTTTGCTGTACTAATGTTCAATACCGTTCAAAAGTTTAGGGTCAATGACTCAAGTGTTTTCTGTGATCTTGAAATCTTTTTATTTCGTGTGTAATTTCTATAGGATCATTTGAAAGAAATGCTATTTAATAAGCATGACTGTGCACTTACATGCGTTATGTTTTTTATTATCTTAGAACAAGCTATTTCTATCTACATACACTGTGGGTCCCATTGCATGGAAGCCGCCATGTTGTTTCTATAGTAGACCATAACGGACAAACTGGTCTCGAGCACACGTTTTATAAATTGTTATTTTCGTAATCTTATAAACAACAGGACATTGTAAAATGTCCACCATTAACACCTCTATTTAAGTAAAGACTCTATATGGGTCGGGCACTTTTAAGTTAGATGTCCTTAGATATTTTTCTGAGAAGGGGAAATGAGCAGTGAGGTTTGTGCTTCCTATGTAGATAATGCCCTGTTGCACAGATGGACTACTTAAAAAAAAAATCTACACAGATCATAGATAATTCTTAGAAAGTTGGTCATCCAGGAGCTGAAAACACAGACAAGAAGTGTCATATGTTCCTTGAGCTTATGTAACAGCAACAAAACACCTATTGATTCACAGAAATGTGGGTTAATATTTTAAAGGACACGCTTAATGGTTTCTTTGTTAATAGCCAGTGGCTCTTCGTCAACACGCTAGTTGAATAACGCAAGGCCAATCTAAGATCTCTTTATTTGTGGTATACCGTGCCATAGGGTTATTGGACTAAGAGCCCCCCACCTCCACCCTTAACTCCTGCTTCCTCTTCTACACATGTGATACAAATGACTGTGATTAAACGTAATTGAATAAACGAATGAATGGTGCCTGTGTGATGCAATTCCGGAGCGTTCGCAGGCCCAGCCCGGGCTAATGGAGAGAGAGAGAGCCGTGTGGTTACAATAGATCCTAGGGTGGAGGAGAGTGGATGGGAAACAGGGTTGAAGGAGGATAGCTTTGATTGACGTCAAAACGTCGGCCAACATTCGAAACCCTTGACTGACAAAGATACAGCCCAGAGGCTGGAGATTTTGGCTTATAGCTGTAGCTTTAACAACGTTTAAGAGTAACTAAAGAGTCTTTATATAGCATGTCTTTGGTTAGCCTAAATGATGTTTTCTTGTGACTGTATAGCAGAATTAGTCTTTTAAACAAAATAAGAGTCCCACGTAAATAAGTAATGAATTTATTTTCAACGTGAATTCGAAGTCTTTATTTGGTACAAAATTTTTACTGCCATAATAATTTATAGACCACTTTGCATAATGTAAAGCACTTCCTGTTACAGTTTTTTAAATCGTACACTTATAATTAAATCTAAAAGATATTTGTTCATAACATTTTAAATCGGTTATAAATATTAAGTTGGTTGTATTTTGTTCATACATTTGTTTAACTGAAACAGGATGTTCTTCTGAAACAGCGTTTTTAACTTGATTCAAATATGTCTATAGTAACGATATTGGCAGAAATTTTGGTAATAAAAATCATCAGTCAAAAATTCAGTCAATGAACTAATCAAGCCAGCATTTGGCCAATGAATAAGACTCAAAATAAGGGAAAATCTTAAAACCGCTACCTAATATGCTGAACTGTCCACCATGTACTAGCATTAAACAATTCTAAAATTAAAAACAATATTAATAATCATGGTTTTTGATTTCATATGGCGGTATATAGCGACACCCCTAATCTTTACACAATTCTACCTTGCAATGTCAGTTTTACTAAAAATGTCCCTTGCATTAGAAAGCAGTTGCATTTCTAAAATAAAAAAATGCATGCAAATAAAAAAAGGACGCATTGATTTTGCTATTTGCATTCCCCGATCATGGTATGATTTTGCCATGTGGTTGATGTCCTAAGGGCAACATATTTTGTTGACTTGAGGACAACATTTTATAAATAAAACCAAACTCACACCAAACCCCTAGCCCAACCATAAATTACACCTAAAATCAGAGGGAAATGATAAGTGAAAAACAATGGTCTAGAAGCAACTGGTTTGAAGATTACATTTTAAATAAACTGTAATCTTATTTCTAAAATCTGATTGGTTGATTTAAATGTTGTCCCAGGGTCAACATGATGTTCCATCAACCACTTGGCAAAAACCGGAGAGCCAAAGTATACCTTTGAAAAATGTATCATCTTAAACAATAAACCGCCTCCACTGCCCCACCTCCCCTTACTGATATTTCAGATGTTTACATCTGCAGTTTGTTTACCCACGCTGCCCTTTGCTCTGACGCATTTGGTGTACCACACAAAGCAATACTGTTTAACTGAATAAGATGATATATTCCTCTGGTCCCCTCAAGCATTAGGACTCATAACCTTTTGCTGCAGCAAAGAAAGCCTCATTGTTCTCTCTTGCACAAACCCAGTTTCGAGATGTTGCTGTTGTTTCATGCAACAGACATGATAAGGCTACAGTAAAGCTATATGCCACTACAAGCGAAAGGAGCAGTTAGATTTCGAGCTGATAAACAAAACACTCACCCTGACGATGTACGAAGCTCCTATGCTGCTGATCTTTTTGTCAGGGTGCAACCACCCCTGCGACGGCTTGTTCATGAAGCTTCCCTTCTGGGTGAAGTTGTCTCCCAGCCATATGCCCTCCACCCTGGTCCTCCGGTTCATCCCTGTCCTGGAGCTCCCAGAGCCCCCCGGACTCCCTTCGGAGGCCCCTGCGCTTGAATCTCTGAGACTTGCTGAATTCCCGCTGACCCTATGCCTCCTAATGGCCTGTAGGGAACAAGGACCCACACAAACAGGGTCACAAGAGTTGAAGACGGCTGCAAGACTAGCCACAGGACCACTAGCAGCGGTCGCACCCCCAGAAGCGGGGGCGGAGGTATCGGTCGTATGCGCCCTGCCTGAGTCCTTGCTGGAACCAGAGCTGGAGCTGCTGTTGGAGGGGCTACGACTTAGCAGCGAGTTGGAGAACTTCCAATGGGGCATCTTGGGAATGAGCATGCAGAAGGTGGTGGTGCCGTCCTGCTCACCGTCCAGCCCGGGGGAGTCGGCCAGCACCTGAGCCGAGGGCGGAGGAAGAGCGGCGGTCTCCAGGGGTGGCAGCTCCAAGCCTTGCGTGGACAAGGAGGCCACTGGCGTGGCCACCACCTTCCCGCTCATGGCTAGGCTCTGCATCAGGTCGTCGGAGGAGGTCACTGAGTCGTTCCGGAAGCGGCCATACTTGGGCTTAAGTAGCATGCCCGGAGGAGCGGTCCAGAGCGGAGAGGAGAGTGGGGGAAAGGAGGGAGGGGAAGGGGGGATGGTTAGGGAAAGGTAAGAGGAAAGACGCAGTGGAAGCAAAGGAGAAATCCACAGAAATCTACTGGGAGGTGAATCGGCTCTCTGTGGACTGAGTCTAGCCCTGTGTCCTCTCTCGCACGCATAAGCGTCTCCCTCTCTCTCTCTCTCTATCCCTCTCCCTCTCTGCTGTACTGAGAGCTTGTTATGTCCCTTAGAGTGGCTGGTTTGATCCCACCCTCCTTCTCTTCTTCTCTCCCTCACTCGCTCTCTTTCACAGCTCACCCCCTACACTCTCATTATGATGTCATACTGGTCTGTCTATTAGTCCTGCCCAACCCAGCTGTGTCCAGGCAACATTAGCTAATGCACATCTGCTTGAGGACCTCCTTACATCGTAACGTATATGTTATTGTACAGACACAGAAAAACATGTATACAGTCTGTGCAGCACATTCTTACAGCTTAAAGTGATAGTTCAACCAAAAATGAAAATTCTGTCATCATTTATACTCCGCAGAACACAAAAGAAGATATTTCGAAGAATTTCGGTCACCGAACAACGGCGCTATTCATTGACTTCTATTGTAAGAACATAAAACTAATATAAGACAACATCCTTCAAAACATCTTTTTATATGTTATGCAGAAGACAGAAAGCCACGCAGGTTTGAAATGATATGAGGTGAATAAATGACAGAATGTCCTTTTTGGGTGAACTACCCCTTTAATATGCAGAAAGAACTATAAGTAAGCTATTTGTTGGCTGATTCGTCTAAAAAATGTTAACACTGTGGTTCTATCAAAACATTGCTCTGTTTGTTTGAGCATCCCACCTACATCAGCATAGTGAGAATGACTCAACCAACGGTGTAAGTTGGGATTCGGACCAATAGTAGACACTAGTGGCACAAAAACTACACAACTATCTTTTAAACCAAATTCATTAAAAGTAATGAAACAATTTAACACAAAGAATCAAAACTTGACACAATGCACACAAGAGCACAAGTACTTGAATTATTAAGTGAATAATCAATACCTTACAAAATTTGTTTCTCCATTCAGAATATGTTCTTCATTATTTTTCAGGTATCACAATGAAACCTCGTAAATATTGTCGAGAATCTAGCTCTTCCCTTGCAGCTGGTTCCAATGCAGTCAAGCGAACATCTGAGTTGTAACGTCGACAAATCTTGCGCAAGTTGCGCAAAACAAGGTGGTTTTACAAACAGTCTCTTTCTTTTCCTTGACGTCACGTTTTTCGCAACTGCCCAAAAAGTAAATGCAGAGAGTCCACAAGGCAAAATAAACAGGAAGCACTAAAATACTCTGTATTCCGTTACTGTTGCGTTTCAGAAACCTCAGAGGTGTTGACAAAGCCTCACACTGCCATCATGACTCACAAACACACGCTGTATTTTCCAATATCACAAACTGCCTTATGATGATGACCTCTCATGGATGTTTTGCAGAGATTTTGTCTTGTTTTTCCATTCGTAGGATTTTCAACTCAGCTCTGGTTATTTTAGCTTCAAAAATGGGGTCACTGGGACCATTTTCAATTAGTGTGAGTGTAAGTGCGGGTCACTGTCTGGATCAATAGTTTCAGTTTAGGGCAATACGGCAAGTGAGAGGTTGAACACAATAGAGAATGGATTTAGGAAAAAGAGGAATAATTTTAACATTCTCAGCACTGTTCCTATGAGGGGCATAAATGCATTTCAAACTTGCTATTTTCTCCTAATTTACCTTTTTTCTTTCTTTGATAGCAGACCTGTTTAACAGAAGTTCTGTGGCAGGCGGCACTACAGGGGATTCAATGATTGTTTCATCACTAAAGTAACTTTGGATTCAAAAGCAATATTAAAGTGATAGTTCACCCAAAATAACAAAAATGTCAACATTTACTCAACCTCTTGTCATTTCAAACTTGTATGACTTTCTTTCTTCCGGACAGAACAAAAAAAGATATTTTGAAGAATGTTGTTAACAGGCCCCCATTCACTGGCATTGGTTTTATGTCCAAACAATAGGTGTGAACAGGTACCAGTGCTGTTCGGTCACCAACTTTTTTCAAAATATTTTCTTTCGTCTTCCGCCTAAGAAAGAAAGTCATGAAGGTTTGTAACGACCAGAGGAATTATGTCGGAATTTAAATTTTTTGGCGAATTATCAGTTAGTTACCTTCAGCTAAGATATAATTAAAAAGTTAAACCTTCATCAAAGTGTGATTTTATTGGAAGTTTAAAGCCTTGACATTGCACAATTGCCTCTATTATGTTTTTAGAAATGCTGCATATTTCCACATCATTTTGTGCAAATGTGAAGATGATAAAATTACTCTTTTAAGTACCGGTTGATAAACAAGCATATATTTCACTTAACCAAATACACTTATATAAAAGCCGCTTGTATATAAAAAGATCAATGCCAGATGACATTTGCGGCATTTCCTTCTTTTATCTTCTCCACAAGACTGGCATGATATTTTGCATCAAATTGTGGTTTATATGGGTTAAAGGGTATTTTAATAACTGCCTAACTAAAAAACGAGATACACACATGCCAGGCCTTTACCACATCCTCATTCAGTGGAAAGACCTTCCAAAGCAATTTATATAAATGCAAGATTAAATGAAATGATAATAAATAATAAAAAGAGTATATTGTCTATCTTAGAGGAAAAGGAAGTATATCGAAGTAGACAGCAAAATTATTTATTACTCACCAAAACTAGTAGGAAATTAAAGTGCAGATTGCAATATCAATTCCAATCAAGAACAAAAATACCATTTAAACTGGATCATATGTTTTTAAGCGTGAAAGACATGCTAATGTATTTTAAGACTGAGAGTTGCTAGCTTAAACCTGAAAAGGGTGAGCTCACTCGAACCACAGGCTAGACTCTTGCACGTGTCCTTTTTATGAACACCCACCATGTGCACACCTCCTCCATTTACATGTCCAATGATGTTAATTTACATGATACTATGTTTTTTTCAGCACATGTGTCCATATTTGCAAAATCATATATTAAATTAAAACTATAGGATAGGTTTCCTTGTTTAAGGGTGATTGAGTCTGATAATTCTGATAATGGTTGATGCTGCTAAAACTTTTTGAAATGCTGCTAAAAACCCCATTTAGCAAAAGGAAAGTCTAGTTTAGGTCTGTCTTAGTGAGTTAAATGTATATTTTAATATATTGTGGCCGTTCCACACAAACAGGCTCACAATATAAAGTGTACATTACTCATCTGAATTCATGGGTTGGACAAAAGCTACTTGTGAAAAGGAAACTGTGTAATTTATTAACGAGAATCGCCTACTGAAGTTAACCTTTTGTTAAGGTTTTAACAGGTCCCATTAGTTTTTTAAACAACAATATAGTAGAGCATAAAAAAGCGTGTCATGAAATGACACAAATGTGCAAAAAAAACATTTTTCCATAAACTACATCATTTCATGCACCAGATCCATCAAGAGTGTATTACTAAGCAAAATCAAACGGTATACCAATTTTCACACCAGAAAATACAAAATAAATGTAAATAGATGGAGTAAAGTGGATCAGTAAAGTGGCTTTCTGGTGCCTTTGTAGCTCTCTGTTCTTGAATGTTTACTGCAACAATATGTGCTTGTTAAAAAGGTCACAGGAACACTGTGGTCAAATCAGCAACCCTGACATTAAATGGTTTAGCATGAGGCAGACAAACAGATGTTAGAAGCACTTCTGATACAAATATAAATATTTATAAAGTTAACCAACCTCAACCTCTAACAGGTATTTGTAAACACAGGCTTCTGAGACATCTTCAGCTCTGGTTTGATTTCTATCCTGAAGTTACAGAAAAACTCTTTTTATTTAAGAGACAATTTTGCCTTCGTGCTTAACTTTATATTTAAAAAAAATAATTCACATTTTAATAAATGTTTATTTTCAAGGCCTGGTAGTGGTGCCAATATGTTTGATAAGAAATGTTCAATAAATGAGCTCTTTTGACATCATCTCTGACAAAACAACATGAAATATGCTACGGTGATTCCCTCGCGTTAAAGTTAGCCTATTTAAATTATAAAATGTACAAAATCCTACTTTAAGTAGGACTGATTTCCTTTGCTTAAATAAAAGGATAGTTTGGTTTATTTTCCAACACTTGTATAGTCCATCACAGGGTCAGGAAAATAATGATTTGCCTACGTCTAAAATTGATTAAGGATAACATTAACATTTATAATTTATTCACAACTTTCAAGTGGGGAGTTTGTTTGCTCTGTGTTGCAAAGTGTTGCAAAACAAGAAAGAGATTGTATCATGCAAAGGTCATAAAATAAAACTGCATAAACATAACATCCTTAGACTTTATAACGCTAATTCTAGGCCACGTGTCTAACATTTCACGCGTTTATATGCTAGTTATGATTTTTTTTCACAAACTTATAATACAAGCCTATATCAGATAAAAGAAAGCAAGGATAATACACGGCCCGCTGACAAAGTTAAAAAAAAACTTTATTTACACACCCAGATAGCGTTACATCACAGACAGGCATTAGGCGCGTTCTCGGGCGTTGCTGTCAAACACAAGCTCGCGCACAGAAGGCGGAGTCTAAACAGACGTCGAGCGGAAGAGACCTATCAGAGGCGCGCGAGGGACCGTTTGAGTTCAAAACTGAAGCGGCGCGCGCGCATAGGAAAACACCGACAGTTGAGAGACGTACATACTTGAAATCTTCGTCATTTCACGATAGACTTAGCTTTTATCGACAATGTCTTCAGCCAAAAAGCAGATTTACTATTCCGACAAATATTCCGACGAGGAATTCGAGTACAGGTGAGGATATTTACTCGTTTAATGTCACTTCATAACTGAATCTCAATTCACTTCCGACTAATGTTAACGTTGGTGTTGTTGATAAACGTCATGGCCGATGTGCTGACAGTTTGTCTGCTTATGTTTTTTTAGTACTTTAATATTGTCATAAAATCACTGAATTATATAAATATGTAGTACGGTCATAAATATGTAGTATAGTATATAACTACGGACTTTCTGCTGGCTATCGTCCTGACCTGGCTAACGTTATAGCCAATACATTGTTAGTCAGAGCGATTTAAATTACGTTCAATCACACTTAACTTACCCGTTTTTATCTTCTTTTGCACATAGACATGTTATGCTTCCTAAACAGTTGTCCAAACTGGTGCCTACCTCCCATTTAATGCCAGAGGACGAATGGAGAGGACTGGGCGTCCAGCAAAGTCAGGGCTGGATCCATTACATGATCCACAAACCAGGTTAGTATTTAGCTATTAGTAGACAAGGACACGTTTGAACCTAGTGTGCAGCCTACCAAGACAACATTGTTATTGTCACACCACACGTATGATGACTAAAAAGTTGTCCAGGCAGGCGGCTCACTAGGTTTTGAGGCCCAAGTATGCTTATTGACATTTATCTAAATGTACTGTCAAATACTAACACGCACTCTTTTCAATGCAGAACCCCATATTCTGCTGTTCCGAAGGCCGCTTCCCCAAGAATGAGGCGATAATTATAATCAGAAGTTACAATAAGTGGTCGGCTCTGACCGTGTGTGCATTTCTTTCCATACATCGTGATTTGTACATAAGTTATATTATTTGCAGATTATTTGCTATGGTAAAACAATGTTACTCCCTCTCCCCGACAACCTTACAAATGGCTGCAGGTGTTGAGGTGGGAAGAGGGCCGCCTCCCCCAAATCTGTTCGGAAGTGCTTTCTTTAGATATACACTAAAGTTAAGTGAATAAAGTTGGATGGTGTGTAAGATCTGGTAACCGCCCCCGTAATGAATAGAAGGAATAGTTTGATGGATGTTTATTAGACACTACAATGCTCTCCATTACAGAACTGCTGTAGTAAACATCTCACGCCAGTAAATGCTTGTTTGTTGTTTATTTGTTGTTGACAAATCAATAAATGTTATTTTTATTAGCTTACCTGGGTTCACGTCTGTAATCTTTGTTGTGTTATGTAAAATTGACTTGAGAGTGATGAATATTTTTACTTTGTATATAGATGTATATATTACCTCTTTCTCTCAACAGGTATTGTTCTGGCTTTTGATGAAATTAGTACCTTGGTTTTAGCACCTGTCTTATTATTGCTCCTGTACGAAATATAGCTTTATTGCTCCCTGAACTCTCTGTAAGTCGCTTTGGATGCTAAATGTAAATGTACAGCAAATTTACATTTTCACATGGGAAAAATTGTAATGTCAGGGAAGTTAAAAAATGTAATGTATATGTCTGAGGTAAAGTTTTTTTTTTTTATTTATTCACAAAATTGATTATTTCCAGGCTTTAAAATAAAATTTCAGCCATTATTACATCAGCTTTTATTTTTCAAAGAAATTCTTACAAACAAATATCTGTTTTTCACAACTAGAGACTAGAAAGTTGTTGGCCAAATGTGACAAAAAGTAATGTTTGTGTATTTATAAAACACATTATCATATAAAATATACTGTGTCTATTAATATTAAAACATTATATATATTATAATGTTGGTATTATTGCCACTCTTTGATGAATTGCTTAATTTTTTCCCTCATTTTTGTAGGACACTTTGAATAAAAGCATGTGCAAAATCTTAATGTAAGAAAAGCATTAATTTTTACATTAAAAGTCATATTCTGTACTCACAGGTACAAACTCTTTTACTAATCTAAAACTAAAGGTGTTACAAACTCTGAATGTCTGATGCCTAAAGAGAAAGCAGGGGGTCGAGGTTTGTGCACTGTCACTTTCTCAGGGTTGTGACTTCCAGGACCTGGTACTAATGTAGACTCTCTTGTGCTCGAGTGTCTACCCAGCATAGAGAAAGCTGGTTGTTTTGGTTGATAGATGCTGGGATCCGTGCTGTTATATCTCCCAGGACCTGGAGTTTTAGACAAGTCCTCAGCATGACCGCCGGTTTTGCATCTTCCAGAGATGGTGTAACTGGCACTGGATGTCTTGGTCAGGATGTGGGAGCCCATGAGTGAAGGAAGGTTGTATTTGTTTGGGGCGGGTACGGCGTCGACAGAGCGATACTGAGTGCGGTAGCCCATGGTGTAGGATGGTGGTTTGCGATGGGTGCTGCCGAGAGCTGCCCTCTCGGGGCTGTATGCTCCTGGTCCTGGAGTGCAGAAAAATCCTGCTGAACATATTAGAAAGTGTTTGAACTAGATAGTATTTCTGGTAAACTTGAAACTAATTCAGGTGCAACGGTCAGACTAAGTGTTTCCGAATGGTTTGACATAGAGTGGAATAACTGAATATTTAATAGACAAATGTAGTTTGACTCATGCATCTTACCTCGATTTTTCATTCTTCCATGTATGGAATAGGCTGGGGTGCCATCCCTTCCGAAACGAGTAAGTTTTGCATCAATATGATATTTCGGCCCCGGATTAATGTCTATGCTGTACACTATACAATCAAAGGAAAAGCATAACATCTCATAGAAATAAAATATTCACTCTACACTACTAATGTTGTTACATATCAATGCTGTCCTTTTATCAAAGGATTATTATTGTTAGTCACCCTTTACGTATGACAATGGGTTTTGCAAATATATAACCAATAAAAATGATTAAAACGTGCTTGTACACTTTTACAAAACAGTATTTAATCATTTAAAAAGGACATTTTTTCCGTTTTCTGAAAAGCAGTGTATTTGGACATGCAATATTTTGTAAGGACAGCAACTGTTTAATTAAACTGTTCCAAATGCATTAACTATTTTGTTATGATTTCTTTGGCCATTTGTTGTTATACGTTTTATTGTTACTTTATTAAGTCAGCATATATCATTTGCATTGTACTTTTAAATGAACAATGTAGAATAAACAAAAACTAACAGAAATAGTCTTGTCTATGTCTCCATCTCGTGGTGATATAAGCAAAATGCAGGTTTATCCATTCGTATAGTTTATTCACCTGTATGACTTTCCTTCTACTGAAGAACACAACAAAAATGTTGATTACCAAACAACATTGACCCCAATTGACTTCCATTGTATTAACACAAAACCAGAGACATTTCTCAAATACCTTTTTCTGTTCAACAAAAGAAAGAGTCATATATAGACTTTGAATGACGTGAACAAATGACCATTTTTAAAAAGCAAAAGTATTAACCAAAACATTTTACTACTTACTTTTGTCACTTGTTTTGCCGTGAAAAGAGTAAGCAGGACTAGTCAACTTCGTAAAATCATGGCCTACAAATCCAATCATTGGTGGTAGGACATATCGCCCGGGCCCTGGTCCTGTACATGTTATTAGAAAACACATTAATGATAAACACAACAGTGATGGGCGTGAAACATAAGTGCAGCCCCCGCTGTATATATAATCAGAAATATGCATTGATGGATTTTTTGGCAGGCAATTTGACACAACAAGTGAGATAATATCCACACCCTGTAGATGCAGCCCATCAGGAATGTGAGCTCATCGCAGTGGCGTGATGGTTTTTCCTGGTGTGAAGGGACACACAATGCCCTTGGCTATCTTCTGTGATACTACCAAGGGAATGTCATGACATCAGCTTGCAAATGTTTGTGCGCATGAGAGGGCTACACGACAGGCACAGAACAGTCTTTCACATTCATTTCATGTTTTGACATGTCCGGGGACACGGTTATCTTAACCTCCTTATAAGGTCGACCTATGTCCTTACTGTTTAATGAAAATGTTATGAATTTCCTTACAAGAAACACATTGAAAGAATAGAGAAATGCATACATTTTTTTTACAATATCCCAAAATTTAAACTCTTTCACAATTTACTCAGCCCAAGTTGTTCCAAACCTGTTCGATTGTGTTTATTTTGCTGAATACAAAGAAAGATATTTGGAAGAATTTTTGTATCCAAAAAGTTGTGGGGCACCATTGAGGATTATTTTTCCTACTATGTTGCCCCGGAGCTGTTTGCTTCCCACATTCTTAAAAATATCTTATTTTGTGTTTAACAAAAATACATTTATACAGAACAACTCGAGGGTTAAGAGTAAATGATGACAGAATTTTCATTTTTGGATGAACTGTCCCTTTAAGGATATTGTTATCTAAAGTTGTTTTATTGTTGCATGTCAAAATAAATCAATCCACTCACCTTTTTCTTTTCCAGCAATGCCTGGACGTTTCCTCTCCATCTCACTCATGGTTACGATAGCATTTACAATCTGGTGAAATCTATACTATTTAAATGTAGTTGTATTTGCGTTAAATTAGTATTTAGGCCTATTCACAATTTCGAAGTTTAACTTAACAGAGCTCAAGGCCAAGCAATTCAAATTCACCGCAAAATACGTTTTTCTACATAAAGGTCCATTTTAAATAGCCACTTCCAAAATCGCAGATCCGGTAGGTGTACGATTCTTCTGATCTTCATAACATCAAAGCTGCAAGTGATTTCTTCCAAGACCCATTATTAGACTTCTTCCTCTGAACTACATTCACCTGCATGTCTTCAAATTGCCAGTTATGGCATTTTATATCCAACGTCCTCCACGACACAATTTAACTCTGACCTCTCTCAGTTTGGACAAGTCCAGTCAAGTTCTTCACCGTACACCGTCTGATGATGTCAGAGCCTTCCAAGTGGAAAACTAAATGCTTAGGAGTCTTTTCAGAAGTTGCACGGCTCAATCAGGGACTCAAACCCATTAAATATACACATGCATTTGAGAGACAGGTGTCATCACTTGAATTCATTTTCACGTAGCACTATCTCCATCGGCTATTGTTTCCTCTCCCTTAGCTTTGATGGACAGTAAATGCCGTGAACAGATAGGCCGTCATGTTTTAGTCAAGCGTGGGCTGTCTCCGGGAGACGTGCAGTTGGGGGGCCCCCAGCAAAGCCGCACAGGGACGCTTCGTTACCTTTGAGAACATGCCTACATTTTGCCTACGTTTTCAGCAACATAATATATTCCATATTATTGCATATTATCTGTTGAAATTCTTTGTAAAGGTAAAAATTCTGCATTTAGGCTTAGTGAAAGTTGAAAGGAGATGCTGTGAGGACATTTCCACTGACCAGTGAACAAACATTAAACATTAACAGGCTTGTGCTGATTCAAGCTGTGGTAACCAGAGCTGGTTGACAACATCACAAACACACACAAGCTGACCAAGAGGACACAGAGACACATGGGGTCAATGTGTTGCAGGGACCTTAAAACTATGGTGAGGTTTAAAAAAAGACTTCACACGAAACATATAGAATAAGCACGTTAAAGCAATTTGCATAGTTTTCTATACACACTGCACTGCTGATGGTATAGTACAGTATGTACTGTTAAGAATGACGCGAGCTATATAAAGCCAGTGATAAGATGGTGTCATAAAATCGAAACAATAGGTTAGCCTAAAAAGCATGAATTAACGGGATTGTAAACAAACTTTTTAAGTCGACAAATATGTGAAACTATATCTATATATTTAGCAAAATAGTCAATAGGATTGATAGTATGCAAATCTGAATTTAACTGGGGTGTCAGAATGTACCGGTATTGTCAGTAACCTCGATATAAAAAACAACATTGTTATCGATATCGTGTTAATTCTACACATGCCTATTTACAATTTCTTAAATAATTCCGCAAAAACATTCATATAAATTCTAGATAAATTAAAATAATACCATTATTAACCTGATGTTAAGAGCAAAAGCCCTAAATTTAACCCATAAAAAAGATTCCACACAAGACAACAGACTGCATAAAATTTTTATTCCTGTTGACTTATTTCCAAATGTTTTGCATTTGATATAACTGGAGGTTACATTCAATTTAGGTTCATTTAAATTTACAGTGATTTAAAAATTCACATTTTGCCATTTGTAGGCCCATGTAAACGGGCAAATGTTATTTGCAATTTCTTTCTTGACTTTATGGGGAAAATCCAAGTGATTTTGTCTGTTTTTCTAACACCCTGCCAGCTTCAATGGCTATTCTCATTTTGAGAATTTTTTTTGTCTATATTATAACAGGTTTTTTCATACATTTTTTGTAAAAACTTTAAAACTTAATTTGATGTAAGGCTATTCAAGGTAAAATCATTTTCTAATCCAAGCGGTTGTCTTTTAAATGCAAATAGCCATGAATACTACAATCTCATTGCCAGCTTAAAGTGATACTTCACCCAAAAATGTCTGTTCTGTCATCATTTACTTGTATACATTTCTTCTTCTTCCTCAATGGGTGGCAAAATCTGTCTGGTTATAAGCATTCTTACAAATATCACTCTCTGTGTTCATCAGAACAAAGAAATTCAACAGATTTGAATCTGTATCTGAACACACATTTTCATTTTTTGGGTGAAGTATCACTTTAAAACATATACAAATTTCTATGTATAAAATGAACACTTAAGGGGCATAAACTTGTAAAAATTAAATATCGACTAAACTTACGGAAGTAGTAGTTTGGACAAAATAGCTTATGTTAGCACTATTAAATCTGAGCATGTGTAACATTGAAACATCCGTAATAAAGATGTTATTTGATTACAGGAGTAATTTACTGGCCGAGTAGCTTATTTATTGGCTGTTGTTTCCTCCAAGTAATAGTTAGTAGTTGACATTTTCTGCATTACGCACCTTTAGGAAGTGTACATGAACCAAGAAAATGCGAAAATAGGAACGAATCGAAAAAAAACCCAAAGGCATAAGCCACAAATAAATACCACAGATAGAAAAACGAAACAATAAAATATTTGATTTGAAGTCAATTATACTTACAAACATAAATACTAGACTATTAAAACAAGATTACAAGAGGAATATGAGATGACGTATCGTCGACTAAAAACGTGAATAGCTATGAAAAGTTGATAATGAAAAGATACTCTCTCTCTTTCAGAACATACACATGCAAGGCTGTCTCATAGCAACAGACTGGATACACTTTTCAGGCATTTCTTTCACACAAACATATTCACAGAAGAATGTACAATGTGGATCTCCTGGCTTTTCTGCAGGCGGGCAGGGCTCTGTTCTGTAGAGAAGCAGACAAAGGTTACATTTAAGTATGTCTTAAATGGAGAAGTCATACAATACGATAAGTCTTAAAGGAATAGTTTGCCCTAAATGTTCAACATAATAAACAGAGTGGTTGGAATGACAATGACATTTTTGGGTCGCTGTTCCTTTAAGAGGCTAGATTTAGCGGATGGCACGTGCACGGTGCATCTCACCATCGCTCAGGCGAGTCTTTCGTGTCCACTTTGAGGAGATGTTCATTCACAGGCCCGACGGTGTCTCCTGCCTCCTCTTCCTCTCTTATAGGGACTAACTTCTCCTCACTCTCTGGTAAAAAGGCTATATCTGGGTCATAGTCGTAAGAATAGTAGGACACATCTGCCATGGAGCCTGGCTCCTCCCCTGCTATAAAAGAACAGCAGGCAACAAATGTTGTGAAATCGTATAAAAACGTTGACATGGTTATACTTTTAATCACTTTTTTATATTTTCAGTTATGACGATCATAATAAACTACAACGACCGACATCTGCACGACTGAGGACAAATGAAGGTAACAAAAACCTTACATGGCCTGTAGAGGGAGCTCTTTGCATTCATAACACGGCAACTGAAGCGGATTTTATTACAGGTTTGCAATGCAAATATTTAAATGTATCTGTAATGCAAAAAATCTGAGTCTTAACTCATTAGATTGTTATACATTTCCATAAAAATGTCTTATATTATTGCATTTTATACAGTGTGTCTGCAGAAAGTAGACCTTAAGTGTTCCTAAATGAGAGACCATAAAAATGACACACAGATCACAAATAGTACAATTTTACAGAGAAAAGTGACCTTAACATAATAGGTTAACGTTGTTTTTACGTTCCAAAAAAAACAAGACTGCATAATACATCATGTGCAAATGTGTTTTCCAGACATAAACCAAATGAGCTTATGCAAGTCACATATTTCTGCTACGCAGGTGTTTGCGATCACTGTGCAAGACCCATTTGATTATTTTCTTAAGATGCAAGAAAGAGGTGAACATAAGTCACATAAGCCTATATTACAGTATAACAAATTGCACAAATGAAATGGAACAAATGCAAATCACTCCCAAGGGTTTATCAATGTCCAACACAGTACGGTTTTGCATAATTAAAGCAATGAAAGCATGCAGCAAATGATTGCACCAGGAAGGGATATGCAGTCCAAGCACCACTGATGCATTTTCTCTGCTCAACCCGACACGAAACAAGTCTTAACAGCTCAGTTAGAGACCGTCTAATCAGTCTGGAAGTTTTCCAGAGGACACAGACATACCAACACACGCACACCTAGTCAAAAGTGCATGTGATATCATGAGTGCCTCAAGCTTAACTTTATGAGCGTCAGTAGACCGGGATACTAATAATCCCTGCATTAATGCAGTCTGGGCCGCGTTGCAGGTCTATACATGCACATGTAGCTTCTGATGGCTGAACTCTCCAGCACCTGCCCATGTGTGGCACACGCTCACAACTGCGGGCACTTGCACAGCTGGTGTTTGAAGAGCAGACCTAAGAGAAGATGATGATACCTGCAGGAATGAGTATAGGTTCCTGTTCGGGTTCCTCTCCTGTTGCGAGTTCTCGCTCTTCTACGACCACCCCTACTGTAAGATAAGATGCATAAACACAAGGTGGTCAGATGGATGTTGACTGTAATACTTCAACTTTCAAGTTAAAGGGAAGCTTCGGCTAAAAGTAAAAATGTTGTCATCATTTAGTCACTCTAATGTGGTAGGAAACCTGTTTATGACTCTTTCTTGTGTGGAACACATAGGAAGATATTTTGAGAAATGTCCATGGATTTGTGTCCATGTCATGAAAGTCAATGGGGACCAGTAGTATTTAGTTACAAATGTTCATCAAAATATCTTCTTTTGTATAGAAGAAAGTGGAGGGCGAATAAAATAATGATAAAACACACCGCCCTCCCTTTTAAACGGTAATGCACAACACTTTCTGGTCCCTGTTGGTGCTCGTCTGTAAAAGAAGAAAGCCTCTTTGTTTATCGGTTTGCGCGTCGGAAAGGAATGCGACAGGATTTTTCTAACAGACCAAACACCCCCCACCTCTTCTGTCGAAGGACCGTGGACAAAAGCGCTCTGTCATTTGGGGTTCCCTTTCATAGGCCGTAGGCTGGTGTGTGTGTGTGTGTGTGTGTATATGTGTGTGTGTTTATATCATCTACAAACCAACACCTGAACAGCTGTTTCCACCGAGCAGGTACACACATCTTTCTTAGTAAGGGCCGAAGGGGGGGTTTCCTTGAATTGGCCATGCCTGGACATGAACACTCGCAAAGGAAACACTTTGATTCACTTAGAAGCTTTTATCTCCCATTTCAAATAAAATCGATCCTGAAATAAGACATCGAAGTGTCAAGATGTAACTGTGAATGGTCGCTCTGCAACTCCTGATCCCCATTAAGATGATCCAAACCAGGTTTTGTTTAGCCGAAACGTCTGCACGCATGTTTGTGCCTGCATGTATTTTATCGGAAGGTTCTTTGCATGAGCCTTTTAAGGGGAAAGAAAGAAAGATGTTTCTAACTATGCACCGAACACGACTTCATCTGACAGTGTCTGCGCAGGATAGCACCTGGTTTGCGATCACATGGCACCTATCTTGGTGAAAGCTAGGTTAGCAATGAAATGGCACGGTTTCGCAAAGAGAAAGAGAAAAAAAGAGGAACGTGACCTTTCTGTTCGATAGGTCTAAAAGGAAACAATTTGTCTGAGAACCAATTTGGGTCAAACCCCTCGAAGTGCGATAATGTAGGGTGTGTGCACACTTACTCTGTGGACAGTGGCTAAAAGGCATCTGCTCGATCCGTGTGCCGTTTCTGCAGGCGGCCACTTCCATCTGGCACTGGTTCTGGTACAGTTGGCCATCAGAACCGCAGACCGGCTCGCCGTCATAACCGCAGTCTCGATAACACGTACATCGTTCAAAGTTTTCCTCCTCCGGACAGTCGAAGATGTTATTGCACAGACCGCTCTGAACAAAGCCTGCAGGGCAAGTTTAGAGCTCTTTATTAAAGTTGAAGTGTTGAATTATTTCAACCAGATTTCAATTTTTTTGGAGCATCACTAACAGTCCCACATGGCAACATTGGCTCGACCAGTCGCTTTAGTTCAGGGTGGGATTATCGGTTTGTTTGACCAATAGAAAGTGGTGAAGTGCTTGTGATGTTAGTTTTGCAGAATTTATACATTTCTCTTGAAAACGTGAACGCAAGAATGAATATTGAACTTGTGATTTAAAGCACAAGTCCCCTGTAAATGTATATACAATTTTATATTAAAAACTGTCATGTTTTCATCTTATATAGAGCTCAAAATGTTGGTTAATAAATGTCTTCTGAACCAAAACTGTACTATAAACAAAACGACTTGCATTTAAAAAAACAGATGTTGTGTGAATGTAAAAAAACAGGTCCATGATGAAACCGTGTGACAACCAATAAGATCGGATATTACTCCAATATTTGAACTGAAAAGCTTGTTTGTGGGCATTGTAATATAAAATATTGTTTTTGTACAAAAACGCGTGAACAACCAAATAAAAGAAGTCGTGCATCTGTACATCTAAGAAAGGAACATTTTTTAGAAGATTTTCATATTCGGGTGAACTGTTTTAGATGATAAATCCATAAACCAAGATTATTTGAGATCATAGATAGAAATAAAAAAGAAAACACTTGAAGAATAAGATGTAACAACCCGTCCAATGACTGCTGGAGCTCTCCACCTCATTACACATAGTGCCGTCACACAGCTCACGTGCGAGAGGACTACTCTCGCTTACATTGTAGAAACGAGTGGCTTCAAATGCTGTATAGAAACAAAACACTAAGTCAAGTAGATTGGAGAAGGCAGTGTTGGGCAAGTTCTCTAAAAAAGAAATAAGTTACTAGTTACTAATTACATAATCAATAGTGTACAAATGACTCTCGTCAAAAAGTATTTAATTACATATTTCTTATTACTTTCTATATCCTATATCAACCTTGATTAGTTAAGTGATTTAAGGATAGACATGAAACGGCTCTTTTAATTAATTCAAATAAATAATATAAAACTACATAAAGTACTCTTATTAACTGAACAAAGTATAACAAATGTTAGAGATATACAGTAAAGCACAGATTTTAAAGTTAGACTTTGAATTTTGATGTTAATTCCACTATTGGCGCACATATCTTACACAAAGTATTTAGCTTAATTACTTCAGTAATTGAGTAACGTTAAATTACAGCAAAAATAAGATTAATCCCTAACTTTACTTTTTCACGGGGAAAGTAAATAAATTACAGTAATTTATAACCACCTTAGACAGCGTAACAAACTTATAACCAAGAAACAACCAGCTAAAAAAAAATTCCAGCAGTGAAGAAAAAAGTACAGGACGGCACCCACCTGGTTCATAATAGTCGTAGACTTTGACTGGCACTGGGGCCGTCTTACCAACAATATACTCCCTCACGGCGTTGAAGGTGACACACGTCATGCACTGACTGGGGATCTGAGGAGAAACTAAACCTTAGCAGACCATTTTACAGTCATATCCTTCATAAGGCATCATATGCATTTAATCAGCTCCCCTGACAAAACACCTGGAGTTATGTGAGACATGTACATTAATGTATAGGGTTCGAACTGAGAGCGTTAACTTACCTCATCGAAGTAGAAGAGAACTTTCCGTCCATCCACCTCATACCTTTTCAGTCCCACTCGTTTATCCAACAGTAGCTGGGAAAAGAATCATAAAACATTCAATTTCTATTGCTGCATGATATTGAAGTAAAATGTGGTAACATACTAAATAATGTGAAATACGATGTATGATTGACATATGATCATTCTTAGCTTGTAAAATCTATATGAACTATTTTAAAATGTACAGTACATAAGCATGTTCACGTTCTTTCGTTGTTCTCTCGTTGAATACAAAGGCACTAACATTCACGTGCGAATTTCTCTGCTATCTGCATCAAACTATACCTAACTCCGCTTCTCAGGCTGTAGTGATTGGTCGGTATCCCTCTCAGTGCACGTGTATTTATAAACTTTGGCTTTGAGCAATATACAGTAACAATGGCGTCAACTTGACTTTATCAATTTAAAACATGCGGATCCATTAAGGTCTAATAGAGGTCTGCTAGTGCATGTGCAAACGTCCATCTTTGTTAGAGATAAAAAAATCTACTATGGCGAGGGAAATGACACCACACCGATGGGTCAGACCAGTTATATTACTTAACACTAATAACAGAAGCGTTAGTTTTGCCTTTTAATATCGGACCTGAGTTGTATAATAAAACAATCAGATTGACTAAGAGAAATTTGCAAGCAGGACTTCAAAGGACGTTTCATAGAAGTGTTTTAGAGGTATGCGCAACCACACACAATATCAGTGTATTACACAGAACAGCTTTCACAGCCAATGTCAAAGTCATGGAAGCTGTTATTTGACCATTGGTTATTTTAGAATGTGTGTAGCTGAATTCTTATTACCAGCTGTAGGACTGTGATGAAAGTGAAAGTAGTTTAGCTTGGCACTGAACTTAGAGCATAAATAATACCTGCAAAATGATAAAGCTCAAACAGCAACATAACACACTAACTAAAGGTTGAAAAAAGCGATCGCAGGGGACGTGGCCTTTAAAAACGAAATAAAAGCGTCCAGTCCTTTGTTTACAGTTAATTTCAAAACACAGATATAGTTGCTTGTGCTTTCCACAAAAGTTGTAAAGTTTAGTAAAGACTTGTTTACCATCCTAACATTGTTTGTTTGCATGTGTGTGTGTTTGAGAGAGAGAGAGAGAGAGAGAGAGAGAAATGGAGGGGTGGCAGGCACTCGGACACAGTTTATGAGAGACTCAGTGTGAGCTGGCGCCACAAAGACATATCTAACACACCCACACATACACTCACAAACATAAACATTGTGACCGCAGCAGGCACATATAAATGACAAACTTACTACCAAACGTTATTTGATTAGCCTAAAGAGTCACAGCAGAGAGCATCTTATGATAAAACCAAAAATTGTTTTCATGTTGCCAAAAAAGGCAAGCTTGTGCTTTAGGTCCCAAGACACACAACAACCTTGATGGTCACTGTGTGGTTACAATTGAGCAGCTGACCACAAAAACATAAATTTTCAGTGCGGAATATCCAAGCAGCAAACAATCCTCCAATAACATTCTCCTCCCGTTTACTATAAATTGAAACAATGAGACACAACGGTGTAAGCAATCCCGCTTCCCATAGCGAAACGAGGAATGTGAACAGCCGGGGTCGTGTAATAAACATGGACCCAGCCAGAGGTGGCCGTGTAAAGCCAGCTTGTTACTGGCTAATGGCGCTAATGAGACACGTTCCACCGCGCTGAGGATCGGAGTCAGTTTGCATTATATTGCTCCCGTGGTAGCGTCAGTTTACTAGCATGCAGGACATAAGGCCTGGGGCCTGTAACGTGACTAATGAGGCACAATGAGTTGATTGGGGACAATGAAGGTGACCTAAACCAACCTCCATTTACCCCCCCCCAGCTAACAGAGGTGATGGGGCAGCTTGACCCCCTGAGCATTTCCTGTTCCAGGCTCCTGCCGTGGATGTTACAGGCCTGTGGAGGGTCTGCAAACTCAGCTAGAGCTCATTGGTCCCCTCCTGGGAATGAAGTCACACCAGCTTGTGGCCAGACGCATTTTTATACCACGCAATAAACCTGCATAGAATCGTATTTATAAAAAGCACACACATACCTGTCTATATTCTTGCCATAAAATTTAAGTATGATTTATGTAAGTATATTTTAACAGTGGATTCCAAAGATCGTTCTTTGTGTTTTTTTAAGTGAATGACTAACGTAGGCTACATAGTTTTTCGGTATTTCCCTCTTGTGCCAAGAGACATAAGCTGGAATACTAGTTTTTATTTTAGTATTAATGTTTATTAGGGTTGTAACAATATATTGTGTCATATTGTATCACAATGCAAATGCTGTTTTTTTACAACATGTGACCTGTATCACATTATTGTTTAATTAAATTAAACGTATTAAAACGTTTTATTTAACGGAAACTAAATTAAACATTCCAAAAGAGTTATAAATTTAATAAATTTAAAATAAATTAATACATTTAAATTTAATAAAAAGTTTTTTCAGAGTTCAGACCTCAAATACTACAAAGAAAACTAATTTCATATTCACTTTAAAGCAATACAACAGTAATATTTGTACATTTTTATTTGTTCGAAATTTTGTGATGACCTCAATTTTGACCAGTTTTCATGCGTCTTGACATTCTTTCAGTCTTTGACATTTGCTGTTGGATGATTTTGTTGAAATTATACAAACACTGGTCTGAAATGGTCACAACAATACATCTAGAAATTCGATTTTTTATTAATTTTATAACCTTTTTTGTGAAAATTTATTAAAAAAATCTATACATTTTTTTAAGAAGTTCGCTATTGGGATTTACATTTCTTAATTCCTTTCTTAATTTTATACTATCGCAACGTATCCCAGTATCATTTATTTTTTTGAATTGTGAGCAAAGGGTATCGTTAATATTTGCATTATTCATTGGTGTATCCTCCCAGTAATGTACAAGACCCTGATCACTTATGTGCAAGCGTTCAGAAAAGCGGTAAAATCAATTTACTTATAAAATAAAGTATCAACGATATGACGCAACACATGCGTGTTTGTTTACGTGCGTGTGCTCGTGAGAGAAAGCAAAGACTGATAAATTCCACGCCATACTGCCTCCTTTGAAATGGCCTCCAGATGTTAACTCTGTCCATCTGCCAGAAGGACACATGCAGAGGGAGAGATAGAGACAGAGAGCAAGAGAGGTGTAGTGTCCTATAATAAAGACCAACACCCTTGTGGGTACAGTGTTGTTTTTTATACACCCAAATGATGTAAACTCTAAATGGGTGTGACAAAGAAAAGGATGTTCTGTGAGATCAAAATAAAAAATGACATAAATTAAGAAGCCTCACCCTCTCCAAACTCTCAATGTCCGCACGGAAGCCGGACAACAGAGGGACTTCTAAGACGGCCATGTTGGATGAACCAGTGTGCAACCACCTGAGGGAAAGTTAGAGAATAAACAACTCAAAATACTTCAAACTAAATAGAAATCATTTTAATCTATCTGTTAGCAAAATCAATATTGTTAAAAGGCTTTAATAATCGTTTTAGACTGTGATGTTATTACCTGGTGCAAACCTCCAGTGTAATCCGGTAATCCAGGTGGTCTTGGTGGGCTGCGGGGTCCTCGTCGTCTACAGGAGCCCTCCGCTTGCGATTCAGCTCGGACCGGTTATCAGAGCGAGAACGGGAACGAAGGGATACGTGATGTGGGGAGAGTGGGATGTGCCGTTCCTGCCTGGGTTCCTTCAGGTCTACTTTTAGCTGAAAAGCTGGCTTAGCCACTGGATCGGGTACATTGTATGACACATCGATCTATAAAAAACAGAAGAACATACCGAAATATGCGTCACAATTAATGGGTAAGAACTCAAGGTTGTCATACCTTAATTCTATTTTATTACATCAAATGTAACGTTTCTTAAGGGCTCAGTCCACATCATTTCAGGTAACATTACTAAAAAGGTTATCTTTCCTTGGCAAGTCGTTGATATGCAGTTGCTACGTGTTTTGAAAAGGTTTCAGCATGTTAAAAAAAGGTTGCTTGAGAGTTTAGGGTGGCTCCCAGGGTGTTGCTATGCAGTCACTAAAGTGCTCTTAAGTACCTTTTACCGGCCAGTAAATCAAAGAAAAGTGCACCCTCAAGATTCTAGAGATTCTGATCCCTAGATCAGTGTCCATTCTTACCCAAGGGTATGGAATATCAAATCTCAGCACACATAGGAAAATTATAATTCTTCTAAACAAGCCGTATCATTTGCTGTATCATTTAGTCCCCATAAATGCAGGACAAGCTATGTACCAAACTTTATTACTTCCAGTAAAACGTTAAATTCTGAATACAAATAAATGATCACAGTAATGATCCTCGCCATAATTTCTTAAGAAATACAATGTACCGTTGTGATGACCCCCGGCTTTATTTCTGTCAGGAACTATCTGTTCTTCAATTTGACCATAGATGAGATTAATTTACAATTTTACATTTTTAACCCCAAACAACCTAAGAACAAAACATTCCAGCTGTTTTTGTGGCATAGTTAGAACGAGTCTATTGTTCCTGTTATTAAGTTATAAAAAAATCAAGTAGACCCTCCTATCCAGGGGGTTGATTACGGAGCAACATAGCCCTGGCATACAGTTGTGTAAGTTTACCAGATCCTTCCATTCTAAATGCAGGAATGTGAACATAAGTACTGGATGTCTCGTGAAAATAGAGCTGGCTGTCTCCATGGAAGGATTTGCCTCTAGAATAGACCAAACATTTATTCATGGGGAGAGAATGGGTTTGGTCTAACCAGACACCAAGAGTACCTGCATTAGACAGCAGCCTTCTCCTTTAGCACTCACAAAAAGTCCTGTTGGAATGGTGGGGATCTAAAAAAAAAAGACAGCGAGAATGTAAGATTAATGCCACAGGTATAAACAAATGCATTAACTGACTGGCTCTGATCCAGCATCCAAACTACACACATTTAAACTGACACAGCTAATCACAAGATGGAGTGATGTGCCAAGCAGATGCTTAGAAGAACGGCGTAACAAGTTCAGGCCCTCACAAAAATGTTGCTCAAATAAATCTCTAGTAGATTACATTAATGGCATAACTGTTATTGACAGAGGAATGCGGGATGGAATTAAGTTACGCCTTATGGGGATCATGTATACTTCCTTATGATAAATAACAGTAGTTTATCGAAAAAATTGAATACAATGTTAAGTTAAAGAAACATTGACACATTAACATTTGACACATTTAATTGTAACATTAAAACTACTAAATTATACAATAAATAAAATATGAAAAATATAAAGCAATTTCTAGTGTATGGTTTGCCTTCAGACTAAGAGGTATCGTAATCAATTTCGAGGTGATTTTTTACAGTTATACTTTCACATTTTAAATTTTAGCTTCACTACTGCAAAAATATTTGGGCGTCTCCCAAGTCTACCCCCGCAGCCCCCTTTCAATTCGAGCACTTGATTTTTAAATTATCTTTACCACAGCTTTCTGCAGGATCTTCTTATTGTCGAACTGAAGCTCAAAGGTTTCTTGAAAGTCCAGGTTAGTGGAAGCCAAGGATATGGTGAGATTAACTCCGCCCACATATGACAGGATGGCATATTCGGACAGGGCTTGCAATGCGACACAAGTATCCTGTTTTAACAACAACAACAAAAATGTATTAAACGATGGTACACTTACAGTGTTAAAGAAAACTAAAGGTCAAGAGAGATTAACATATTTGTTACCTGAGTTGAAGAAAACCCTCCCAGGGCATTTCTTTGCTGTGAGAGCCATTTAACCACTGGTAGGGCAGATGCAACATCACCCAGAAGTGTGTAGGTGAGAAGTCCATATGCTGTCATTTCCACCTCAGCTGACACCACTAAAAAAACAGAAAAATTATCAAATTAGAACACATGTTGTAGTTTGATTTATATTTAAAACGTCTACAAATTCCTTTTCCAGTAAGGCGAAGGGAATGTTGACAGGAATATCAAGCTTACTTTAATCGCTTAACTAACAAACGCAATTCCCACCATAGAAACCGATGAACTGATGGACAGATACCTGACTGCGAGAGGCCATCACTGAAGCCCATGAACGTGTCTTCATCTGTCACAGTACTGCCAGTGAGACTCCAATGAGTGAAACCATCTGCGGAGAGCAGAAAAGTGGACGTCAACAACAGGCAAAGCCTTAACAAACAGCTATCTTTTAACACAAGTTGATAAACGACCTTGAGTGATGGCCATGTGGTTAAGTCGCCGGAGAGCCAGTGGGGCATAAGGACTGCGAAGTAAAGCGAGCACATATGCCGACAGAGCTGTAGTATATGGGTCATCGGCGGAGTATGTGTTACTCTCAAGAAACGCCTTAGCTTTATCAACTGCTCTCTTTTCTTCCTACATACAAACACAAGTTAAAACAATTCATTAGCAATGAAGAATTAACACAACATGCAACGAAACATAGAATGTAATAGATTAGTATACACGCACTGCTAACAGGTGCATGCGCTAAACTTCGGATACATTTGGTACGAATGTGTTTCTAAGCCAATATAGCAAATATATAACATTGTTAATGATATTTCATCTGTTTAGCATTAGCGCTCCGAGATTTATCTGTACCATATGTCCTGTTTCCCATAGAATCTGGACACTAGCCCTGAGCGTCCATGCACGCTAATCTGAATGGTATTCTTTTCATTAGGGCGATTTGAGAGTGCGAGAAGCTGATCTTTGAAGTGACTCATTCTGTCTGTATGAGGACAACGCCACACATTAGCGCTGCTACACATCAGAGGACTGATGAGAAAGATTTGGCACGCTAACTCAAACAAGATTGTCTTTTAATAATGGCATCATTTTGGTTCACACAATTTTTTTTAATTCAGTCATCATTTGTTCACCCTCATGGCATTCAAAACGTGTTTATGACTCCTTTTGTCTGTGGAACACAAGAGAAGATACAATGGAAGTCAATGGTGGCAGAAAGAAAGTAACGCAGGTTTGAAATGACATGAAGCAAGTAAATGATGACCGTTTCATGGCATTTAAAGGAAATGCCAAATCTTGAATTCTGGGCAGGGTAAAAATAGTCTGAGGTCTCCATTCTCTCTGCATGTTCTAATCATAAATCTTCAGATTTAGACAGTACGCTTCCATATTAGATTACCCATCACGAAGCTGAAAGAAATACTGTTGATTCTCTGCCAGAACATCCATCATCTTATGAAGCAGGAATGCACTCTTAACACAGATCCCAGATATTTGCGCAAAGAGATTGTCTAAAAGACCTGGCTGAGAGGTGGTTTAATGGGACAGAAGATAAACAAGATCCATCGTGCAAGATGTGGGAGTTATCTCACCTCAGTTGTAATCCCAGTTTCCATAAGAGCTGCCACCACATACGCGGTCAAGGAGATCTTTCCATGAATTCCACCCTTAAAAGGAATTGAAGAGAGCAACTATCACTAGAGTGATAACAAATAACACCTCGATCTCACCTTCCTCAGTTTGATGTGAGCTTGTAAAAAGGATACAAATATTGGATCTTCTGAACTGAAACTTTCAGTTTTCTACTTAGCTGGTCAAGCTTAACCTGAGGTCCTTCAAATAATATCTATCTATCTACATATTTATTTAAATATGCACAGAGTTCCACGTGGACTAGTACATTTCTACATTTAGCGAATTTACAAAATGAAAGTATGAAACGGGAAGTTCTCGGTTTATGTACCTGCAGGTCTTTGTTGAGTATCCGGCCCATTGCTGGGTAGGAACCTTCTTCTTTTTGGTTTGTGATCAACCAGGATTTGGCAGAACGTAGTTCTTCAGGATCGATGAAGATGAAGCCACGGGATTGGGCGAACGATTTCAGTACGAATGCAGTCAACCTGAAGGAGCAAGAAGTGACACTTAACTCTTATGTTTTAAACTATGAATTTATTTGAAGCCACTTAGAAAACGACTGGACGCCACATCAGAATGTTTTGAAAATTAGACTGGAATATTAATGAGGTGATGTAATGTTAAGTGACCCCCTTGGCGTCGTAGATGGACCCGAACAGTTATTGACTTGTAATGACTCATAAAACTCTTAAAATATAATGCTTATTTTCCATAAAGTGGGGGGTGGTGCTCCAAAGATCAGCTTAGAGAGCAACACCTAATGGAGTCCATGAGTCAACTGAACCCATTCAGTTCTCTAAAAACATGCAAACTGTGTGCTAGGGGGATTCGGGCGAATTAATGATACAAGCTGACATCACCACAAGTTAAGGTAAATAAGTTAATTACTGGGGAGTTTGATCACACGTGTGCGAAGGATTAAGGGACATCAAGACAAACGCCCATACAAGACTATGAAGTCCTTGAATCTAGATTATTGATTATATTCTGGTTACAGATCTGGGCTGGTAAATGCACATTTGCCAGTTTGAACCTAGGGTACCCTACAACGGGTGGGAAAGAGAGAAGTTGCAAGTCCTCAAGAACTCTTACAGGAGTTTGATAGATTGGTGGGGGCTCCCAGAGGGGATATAGTGGAGATTACTACCGCATGTGGCTTTCATTGGATTCAGACGTGCTGATGCCAATGAGTAATGCCAGAAGATGGGTTGCCAGGTCCGGTCCCATGTCTAAACAACCTCCCTTCTCAATTAGAAAACATCCTCAAGCCTCACCGAAGTCTCCTAAAGCTGCTTCTACCTTCCAGGTGATTGTAAATGAAAGTTTCCACTCCAGTCCAATGTGTTCCAGAACATTAGGTGTTCGTTTCGCTGATGCGGATTAGATTTGAAGGCCTTGGCATTACTGGGGCACCAAGGCGCTGATTGGGACATAAAATACTTGCTGCACCATTATGCCAAATCTTTTCATTAAAAGCCACAATTTCCTGTCCGATCATTCAGCTCAACCTGGGACATATTAACCCAGCTCTGAAGCTGATGTTATTTGGGTAATAAATTATCTGTTCTGAGAACTGTTCAGACTTGCATTAAAATCATTCTCTTTAAACATTTTCTGACAAATGTCAAGTGTAGATAACAGATTTCTTGAGCCTTTCCAACATCCTTCCCCTCCAACAGTGAATGCAAACCTTATTTTCTGTGTCCAATGCCGGTAAGAGCCATTGCCTTACATAATTAATGATGGTTATTCAGGACCACGTGAAGAAATCCCCCAAAACACCAATAAATCTGTACTGCACTGACTTTAGTCAGGGAGCTTATTAGAAGTTTGTTAATAACACATTAGGATACAGTCAACTTGGTAATCAGCACTGGTGCCCCTCAGGGATTTGTGCTCTCCCCACTGCTCTTCTCCCTATATACAAATGATTGGACTGCAAAAGACTCCTATGTCAAGCTCCTGAACTTTGCAGATAACACTATCATCATCGGCCTCACCCTACTCACCATCAAGAACAACACTGAGGCTGCAGTGGAGTCATTCAGGTTCTTGGGCACTACCATCTCTCAGGACCTGAAGTGGGACACTCACATAGACTCCATCACTAAAAAAGTGCATCAGAGGTTGTTCTTCCTCCGCCAGCTGAGGAAATTCAACATGCCACAGGAGCTGCTAACACAGTTTTACTCGGCCATCATCAAGTCTGTCCTGTGCTCACCAATAACTGTCTGGTTCGGTACATCTACTAAATCAGAAATTAAGAGACTAAACGAACAGTCTGGACTGCTGAGATGATTATTGGTGCCCCCCTGCCCAACCTGGAAGATCTTTACACCTCCAGAAAGAGAAAAAGTGTTAAGAAAATCCTTTTGGACCCCATTCACCCAGCTCCCTCTTCGAACTGTTGCCATCTGGCCGGCGCTACAGAACACTGACCACCAGAACAGCCAGACACAAGAAAAGTTTTTTTCCCGCAGGATATACTCAGCCTGAACAATTTAAAATTACTACCCACTGTCCTTCACATTGCACACTTGCACATTCTACATAGCATCTGGAAACTGTACATTGTAAGAAACAATAGGTTAAACATGTAAATAACACATCTGTACACGCTTTTGAAAAATTATATGTTGTTTTTTGTCTATATATTTTCACTTTTGTTTTTAGTGCATTATTGTTTTTATTTAATTCACATTTCTTCTATCTTAATATATATTTGCACCATGTGTACACTTTCTTTTGCACAAAGCTCTTGTCACCAAGTCAAATTCCTTGTGTGTGACACACTTGGTAATAAAGCTCCTTCTGAATCTTATTCTGATTTTACAATCCAAGCCTCTAATAAAAGTAAGACAACCAATAAATGAATCATTTAAATATTTGTGCAGGGCAAACATTCAGTCAGGACTAAGTTATTCTTGTTTTGAGTTCTTAGATCGTGATATGAGGAAAAATAACAGGTCCCAAAAACCAAACATGGATGTTTACACAGTTCACCTTTCTCTGACTGGGACTGTGGGTTAAATAAAGGACATGCTAATAAAAATGATGGTTGCGCTATTGTAATTAAAGCCAATTTCTCGGTAGACATGGCATGTAGAGACTTCACACGCTTTAAGCTTACCACATGCTTCCGGAGGAATCTCTTTCCCCGAAGGCGCTGTAGGAACCGTCCTGCCTCTTGTATGTAAGCTGCCTCTGATAACCTGCCAGGAACATTCGAAGACCCAAGGCATTGTTTGCACTGCATGCGTACAGACTTTCAATCATTTTAAAATAATTCTTTACAAGATTAAGAATCAAGGGGACTTATTTAAGATTGAAGCCATGCTCTTTCTTGCACCTTGAAGTAGGTAGTCAGTGGCCTCGCCCTCCACCTCCGGGCTGAGCTGATGGGTTTTCTGAAGGTACTTCAGCACGAAGACGTTGGGTGCGAAGTGGATCATGTTCTGCTCCCCACAACCGAAGGGAAGTCGGAGAAGCTTGTCAAGGTTGTTGAGAGCGGGGCCCATAACGTCACCTAGGACACCAAACAACCGCCATACATCAGGATGTTTTGGTCCTAATCTTCTAACCGGAGATGTTTCCAAATATTCTCACCGATCATCGAAGCTGTGGCCCTCTCTGAGCCTGGAACCACATTATGCGGGACTCCCAGAGTAAAGGCCTCATTGTGGTTCTCATCTGCATCTTCTTTGCGCCAGATCCTGAACTCCCCGACAGAACCCCAGCCGGTAGAGAAACCAATATGGCGCACATGAGCAGGAAGTGGTCCGGCCCACTGAAGGATCACAGTCTCGTTGGATGGCTCTAGGCCGTGGCCCACCTACCAAAAACAAGATTATGTTACCATAGCAACTGGATACTTATTTCATGAGGGCAATTCCAGTGTTATGGATGTGACATTTTCAGTCAAAACTTGACTGAGAGTATATTTAATTCCAATGTACTGAATCAACTGTTTATATTTGTCTAAAACCCCTAATGAGTCCTATTTCAAAGAGCAAAAAAATGATGTGTTATGTATGTAAAAAAGGAGATGCACTATGCTTAAAAAAAACATAAACTCAGCCTTTAAAAACTTTGAGAATTCATTTAGGTATTTAAAACACCAAATACTGACATCTGTATGGTTATTTAATCTCTTGTTGACCGTACGGTCCTGCATCTGAGAAAATAAAAAACCTATAAAAGTCATTTTAACCACATGACATATAACCTTTAGAAACTAAACAAAGTATGACTACACTAGAATTCATTAATAACAACGTGGAAACTAATTAAGTTCTACTAAAAGAGCAGTTTGATGAATACTGCATTTTACAAGCACAGGGGACTCGTAAAAACAACTGCCAAGGGTTGGCAAAAGATGCTTACCTCAAGCTTCCATAGACCCAGTCAGGAGTCACATAAACTGGCGAGAATTTGTCACTAAACCATTTAAAATGGAACATGGATCATCATGCTACGGTGAAAATAATCACTATCAAAACAAATTTGACCCAAGTGCTGTGTGACTGCTCCCTGTGGAGAGCAACCTAATCTCAACATTGGATCAGAGCTTTTCTATGCCTTCCTCTAACTGGCAATTGTTACACATCACTGGGTCTTTATAGTGACATCAGCAGTATGACCTCACTTGTAGCGTATTGTCCTGGCACCAGGGTAAATAGTTGAGATAATCAAACACAAACAAATTCAAAACACTCACAATTAATCCAGTCCTTTGTCAAGTCTACAATGTGGCCACTTGTGACACATGCAAAATGTAGATAATCCAAAGAAACTTGTTTGACCTGCACGCCGCCTTGTCTCCAGCTTATCCAAAAGCTACGAAACTCATCCCACGAGAGAATGCCCGGCGTTGGGGCGCTGGAAACGGGCTCGCCCATCTTGCCCTGTGAGATCCAGGAGCGCGAGTTCTGCCGACCACCCAGCACAATCTCCACCATATCCGTGTTGTCGTGGGCAGTGGGCGAGAGGGCGATGTGGGCATCGTTATGGCTTTTGACGGATACTTGAACGTGCATGACTTTGGCCGGCTTCTTCACGTATTGATACTCATATTTGTTGGGTGAGGAGATGTGGATTCGTTCTGCAATGTTAGGAGTAACATATTGGAGATTATCTGTCAATTTCCTTTGGATGATGGGGCCAACATAACAACCAATAGGGTTTGAGAAATAATGCAGAACTGTAAACACATGTTTACCGTTTGGACAGAAGAAGACGCTGTATGTGTACTCTCTTGGTAAACCTTCAGGCTAAGGATGTAAAGAGCGAAGAGAAAGATTTTAGTAACTCACTCCAGACTACTCTTCCCGAGATTTACAAAACGTCTCCCACCTCAACCAGCACGCTTCTGCGCACATAGTCCATGCCCGCCGGGCTTCTCCTGTCTTCTTGTTCCTCGCCCGCTTTACCCCCTTTGCTGGCTTGTAGTCCATCCGAGCAGCAACTCGGCTCACTGTAGGCCACAGCTCGAGCTGCAAAAGGAACGAAAAATCAAATGAACTTGATTAAGCTCGCATTTTGGGGACATAAAAAGTGGGAAAAAGTTCCATGAACAAATTTCACATGAATATACAAGAGTGCAAAATTCGAGACCTCTGGCAGCGATTCTTATTTCACAAACCCGGTAATGTCTTCCGAGACCCTGATGGCCTGAGGATAACAGTATACACACATGGCTCTGCAGCAGAATGGCTGTTCGCCAGCCAAGTCCCTTTGTATGTGTGTAGTGAAAGGGAAGGACGTGGAGCCAGGGGGACTAGAACAGATCCGTGGGGGTCCCATTGGCCAGCACTGACCTGCAAATTCATTGACATGCCACAGAGCCCTCAAAGCACCCCCCACTACCCCCTCATGTACTTTTCCTTGAAGCTGTCCGAGTACCCAAAAACACCATTGTTGTCCAGGTTGTTACGTAAATGCAACGACACGAGTTTAGCAAAGCTGAAATGGGCCAATGTTTACAAAAACGCAAGCTGAGACGAGTCAAGAATGAATACATGACAGCGATTGATTACTAGCATGTCACGGTTATGTTCCCATGAATGTGCGTTATGATCAGAACATCTTTTTGACAATGTAATAAAATGAAAAATCTTACGCACACAGCAGAGAGATAAATATGCCCGTTAAACATGAAGATAGCATTTATGAACATTCCTTTATCACCGTTTGTATAGCATCCCGCGAGGCACATAAGAATGTTCAAACCTGACTTTCTTTTTTTTGCAGTTCACAACAGAAGGTATATTGATCGATGTTGGTAACCAAACGACACGGAGTCCATTGACTTCCATTGTATGCACACAAAAACACTTTTGAAACATTTTTCAAAATATCTTATTTTGGGTTGCACAAAAGAAAGAGTCATGCAGGTTTTTAAAAGACGTGGGTAAAAAACGGAGTTTCATGTATACAGACACTGTTGAAATATTTATTGGACCAACCTGTGATGTTGGCCATCACCAATTCCGAAAAGAGCAGAACTATGAAGGTAGGAGTGGCCTCGCCGGGCGCCACACACTTTTTCCGGGTCAGATGGTGTTTCCCTGGGTGACCAACGAACTTGATCCCTTTGGGCACCGATACTTTCACATGGACCTAGAGAAAATGATTACATAAATCAGTCATGGAATTTCGCCACGGCACATAAACACATGCTGCATTCTCGAACTTATGATTTCCCAAGGGCTCCCAAAGGATTCTGGGGAATTTCGGAGGTGCATTGCACATTTTCCATGCTGCCTAACTCATGGCCTCCCATCGTTCCCGAAGGATTTGACACCGATCCCTGGTGCACATCTCCTCTCTGCACTCTCTTCTCTCTGGCACTCAATAATATTTCATTTTACGATGTACAATGTGCTTCTGGATCAACACGTTTTCTTGGTCTTGGAACGATATTCCTCTCGAACAAATCAAATTGGTTAATTTGAAATGTTGTTCCACGATTAAACTAAACACACGAACCTCTGCGCAAGTAGGAAGGTAGTTGTACACCGTCAATGGGACTTTGGTCTGTTCACCACGGATGACGCTGTATGGCAGGGTGAAGTCGATGAAGAAGGGCTTAAACGTGCGCAGCTCTGCAGTTTGAGCCAGGCCGAGCCCCTTTTCGGCAGACAGACCGATAGCCTCTGTCATCCACGTGGTAATGGAATCAGGAAGATCCAAGCGTAACTCGGCCTCTCCGGTGACATTGCTGCCAATTAAATAAGACAGGATGTGCATCAAGCGAAATCATAGAGAATTTACCAAAATACATAAACAAATAACTGTCTACGACTTAAAGACTAATATTCATTTGGTGATAGAGATACAGATGCACACTACATCAAATGTCCATAGAGTTTAGCACTTCATAATGGCCTGGTGGACACAAACACCAATGCAAATAATCTTAAAATATTTCAGTCCATTTTAACATGCAATGTAAACGAACTCCTTAAACTTTGAAAAAACATCAAACTAATAAATTGTTACCTGACATTGAAGCAGTGCCATATCCATGTTTCTGGGAAGAATGTTCGCCTGCGATTCTCTGCCCTACAACACCCATTGACAAAAGATGTTAGTTACTTCTAAGACTTATCTTGGGGCCTTTTCTAAACATTTGCGGGTAAGCGCACCTTGTTCCAGACCGGGTATGCGTGGCTGCCACAAGGGTTGATGTGTGCGGTTGGAAAGCAGGCACAGCCTCATCTGTGTACATCCCTCCACTTTGCCTGTGATTCAGGCTCACCATATCTGTCATCACCACCAGGCCGGTCTCCTACAATATGGACATTTTGTAGAATTTGGGATTTAACCCATTACCTTGCCATTGCTAACACTATGTCCTTAAAGAGATAGTTTACCCAGAAATTAAAATTCTTTCATCATTTACTCACCTTCGAGTTGTTCCAAATCTGTATACATTACAACCAAACAGATCTTGCCCCCCATTGACATCAATAGTAGGCTATCATAGTAGATGGAAAAAAACAATGGCCCCTGAACTGTTTGCCGTCCTACTTTCTTCAAAATGTCTTCTTTTGTGTTTAACAGAACTAGTTTCCTACTATTGTAGTGATTGGGGGGCGAGATCTGTCTGGTTACAAGCATTCTTCCAAATATCTTTCTCTTTGTTCATCAGAACAAAGACATTTATACAGATTTGGAATGTCTCGAATGTGAGTAAATGATGACATCATTTTCATTTTTGGGTAAAGAATCCCTTTAAGTGGGATGTCACCAATATAAGAAAATAGTAACGCCCTCACCGTAAAAGCAAAACGGGCATCTTTTGTGATATCCCAGTGCCATGGGAATACAGAAGAGCGTCGTTGCCTTGACGACAATCCTGGCCACCAGAAGTGCCCCTCATCTTTGGATACCCCGAAGGTGTCAGATACATCAAAGTCAAGCAGCTCTTTGAACACCTGCAAGTTCAAGAAATAATATAGCTAGCAAATTAACCCCCAGAGTAACATTTAAGAAACGTACATAAAGAGATTTTCTAATGAGGGCTGACCTTCTCAGGTGTGAGCTGGAAGTCTGGTTTGATAAGGTACATGCTTTTATCCACAGAAGCTACACATACACATGAGCCCCTCTCGGCTTTGATCTTGAGGTTTACAGGACTGCCCGGCATGGACTCATTTGTGGACAAAGACATTGAAACCTTAAGAAAAAAGTAAGCGTCTTTAAGCAACAGTTTTGCAAGCAATTTAGTCATCATAGACCCACCCTCGCTCCAAATCTAACATATCACAGTGTTCCATCCCCATAGTACTCAAAGTTGTCATTTTGAAGCTTGAAAACCCGGATACTTATCTATTTTCGTTTTTCAATATTAATCCTTGCGTTCCTCAGATGAAATCCAAGTCAAATGCGTTTGGAAAATAAGAATTTTAATTTATAAGATGAATTACCCTTAAATGTGTTCAAAGTAAGGCAAGAAACCCACCTCATTTTCAAAGCGAGACTGAACAGGAAGTTGCAGACTGTCTGTCACCCCTTCGCCGTTGTCCCGCACATAGTAGACCAGCAGGCGGCTGATTGGGGCCATGTCAGGAGTCACGTTGAAATGTAGAATTGACACACAGCTGTCTGTCTCGGCCTGAGTAGAGGACACACCTGAGTCTGGACAGAGAGATAACAGATAGAGGACATCAAGGACAAAAAGTACTTCAAGTGATAGTTCACCCAAATATGAAAATTCTGTAGTCATTTACTCACCTGCTTGTCATTTCAAACCTCTATGACTTCCTTCCTTCCGCAGAACACAAAAGAAGAAATTTTGAAGAAAGTTGATAACCAAACAGCACTAGATGCCATTGACTTCTATATGGACATAAAACCAATGCAAGTGAATGGGTGCCGGTTAACAACATTCTTCAAAATATCTTCTTTTGCGAAAGACAAAAAGTCATACATGTCTAAAAGGACGAAAGGGTGAGTCAATGTTGACAGAACAATCCTTTTAACATTGTTTCAACCTTTTGACAATGTTATATGTCAGCCATGGAATATAAAAGAAAGTCTTTAAAATAATATGAGGGTGAGCAAATGATGACCAAATTTTAATATATGAGGAGACTTGCCCTTTAAATTTAGAAACTTGAAGATTACAAAAAGCGTTATTTATTATCATGTTTTTATAACCTTAGAATGAGCCATTTCTATCTAAATACAACGCGGGATACACCCTTGCATGGAATCCGCCATGTAGTTTCTACAGTATCCCTAAAGGGACAAACTGTTCCACAGAGCGAGCTTTGTAAATACGTTATCTCCTTCAGCAAAGAAGCAAAAACGCGACAACATGTTTGTCCTGTGAGAGCCGCCGTAGTGCTTCGAAAAGAAGGGGTGGAGTGAGCCATTGGTTGCAATTTGCAACCTTACCGCTACATGCTGCTAAAATCTCCACACTGCACCTTTAAATATTTAGGACTAACTTTCTGTTCCGTTACTGTATCTGTATTCTGTATGTCCTTTGAATTTCATCTTGTAGTAAAACTGACCTGAGTCACATGGGGGTTTAGTGGTGGCGTGTATGTTCGTGTCAAATGTGATGGTAGCTCTCTTTCTGCGATGTGCCGTGCTGTTGGAATGTCTCTGACCCGACTGGACAATATTCCCACGGGATGCGAGCTCATAGTGCAATGTGAAGTTACAAGGACAGGTGGACTTCAGATAGATCTCAGCCTCTTGTCCAACCTAAATACAAACAGAAGCTTTCACTATTAACATTTTCAAATGTCTACAATATTGGAAAAAATGAGTCATGTTTCATCATAAAACTTGCTGGTTACTAAGTTACAATTTCTTACAATAAGAGGAGCACCGGGGCTTAGAAGCTGGATGTGGCACTTGCTAGGAGAATACCAGCTACTGATGGACAGATAGTTGGGAAGATACTGGTCACCGGCTGGTCTGCCATTGATGGCTGTCACTTTTGACTGTAGCAAAAAAGAAAATGAATGACAATTTGCAATCATGAAGTTAGCCATTGGCTAACTTATTTGATTTGGTTTTTCCCGACCTTATCATCAATACACCCCTGTAGGGTTTGTAACTACAACTAATCCAACCCCTTAAATCACTCCCACTGACCTCCAGCCAGACGTACTGGGCAGCTGTGGGGATGGAGGGGATCTCAAAAACGGCCTTGCCATTTTCCGAGACTAGTTCGCTGGTATACACGTTGTCCTTTGGGGTGAGTTCGGCCTTGACCCGCACCTGTACTCCATCCGCCGGACTCCCATCTGGAAAGGTCACCTCGATCTGGGGTCAGTGGGGAAAAATTCTTTCAAATTAGCATTGATAATAGAAAAAGAACGCTTTCTGGGCATCTTCAGATAACGATTCTCCACTCACAATCCCCTTGTAGGGCAAGCCGGGCTTGAACTGCTTCCGGGTGTCTTTGGAGTACTTGATGTCGATGAGCTGTTTGTGGACGGGTATTGAATCATCATACACCGTCTGCGATCCACCGTCAACGCTGTTCACGGTCACCCACATGTTCACTGTACCACGGAAATGGTCGGTAACTTCTAATGGCATCATGTCGATTACGCAGAGGCTAAAGGTGGCTGAGCCTTTAATCTGTTTAGAAGAAAGTAGCCAGTGATTAAGAGTTGGCTATTCGGCAATGGGACTGGTCCATATAGTCAATAATCTGCTGGTAAAGCTGGTCAACAGGTAAATGCTTTATCGTTCCCTTACCTCCATTGATTTCATCACCGGGTGACCAACTTCATGCCTGTAGTAGCCAATACCATTCACCGTCATGTTAACTGTTAATTTGCCCGTCACCGGCTTTCCAAAAGTGTACCTGGTGGAAGTCAGGGTGGATGTGAGATTGGTAACTTGTTCAAGCAAATCGCAAGATACGTACTGGATTCTTTCTCCTACCTTGTCTTGACTGTGACCTGTTCACATGAGTTAAGGTCTCGAATGTAAGGAGGAGGCTCAATGATAATCTCAAACCTGGGCATAACTGTTCAAGATGACAAGAAACGCATTCACTAACAACATATATTACATTGGGCTCCATGTAGCCATACTGAGAAAAAACATCATTCTTGACGTCAAGGCATTTCCAAATTTTTATTTTTATCCTACAAATCTTCCAACATTTTCTTGCCTTTATTACTTGAGAGTAAACGTCTTACCATATTTCTGCACTTCAAAGGACTTGTTGTATGTGTGGCCTTGCATCTCCACAAAAACAAACCACTCTCCAAACACTGGTTGGTCCGATAGTGGGAAGCTCACATTGACGATTCCTGACAAAAAAGTAGGAAATATCCAGGTTATAATCACTAGAATATTTTTTGTCATTTATTCACCCTCGTGCACAAAAGAAGTCACTGGGGGTCAATGTTGTTTGGCTACCAACATTCTTCAAAATATCTTCTTTTGTGTTAGGCAGAATAAAGAAAGTGATTTAGGTTTGGAATGTCATGAGGGCGAATAGATGATGAAAGGTGAACTATCCCTTTAACACCAGATAGTGTGATACAATGATGGTTTGATGTATCAATGACAGTAACAACTCTTACCACAACAAACAGACTTCATGTCTTTCCACTGGATTATACGGGATCCTCTTGGGTCCTGTGTAAACAATGTCTAATCTTAAAAAGTAAGTGGAAAAATACTTGCATTCTTGCTTATCTGTTAAGCTTAAATTTGGACCACTAGTAAAAAGGCAGCAAACTTGGTCCAAACCCAATGATGCTTTTACGCAAACTGACCTCGCTTTGACTTTAAGAGCAACGCTACAGGAGCCCGTCAATCAAGGTAAAACTGCACACACCCTGCCTGACACTTCCTCCGGCGAGAGCCAGAGGCCAACGGTGCCAAACTAACATAAACATGAAACATCGTATACATAGCAAACATTTTTGCCGGTCCCCCTTGGCCAATTGCACAGCTTTCGATGGAATGTTCTGGAATCGAGCAAAGACGCTTCAAAGCCCGAGCAGCATGTGGGAAAGGAGTGGACGTTAGGCACAGATCGGTGGGGGGCGGTGCCCCTAGAACACTCGTTCCCTTTTATCTCCCTCGTCGACTGTTAGCATCTGCTCAAGGGTCAAACCCTACACCGCGGTGCGGCTGTCAAGCTCTACAGCTCCGTAACATGGACCCTGCTGGGAAAAAAACACGCTTCGTGCATCTCAACCTGTGGTCTACTCTCCACGGCTTCAACTCACCACTACGTAAGCGTTGATCTGTAAAACAAAACATGAAAAAAGTGATTAGAGGAAGAATAAAGCACATAAGGCTACATATTAAACAAAAGATTCGTTAGACATGTGAATATTTGTTTATATACTGCATCCAATGAGTTGAATTTGAAAATCAAACTGTTTCTGAAAATGTTTGTAAGATGTTTGGACAATAACCAAACAGTGTTAATTGGGATTTTGCTGTTTACTTCAAAGTACACTTCAGAATTGAATTTCAAGGAATAAGTTGTGCTACCTTTTCACTGGAAGGCCTTAGATCGGGCGTGACGGCATAAACATTTATACGAACTGGAGAGAAAAAAAAAAGATTAGCCAGGAACTTAAATTGATAATATAGATTCACTCCACATCAGAATAAAGACATTTATACAGGTTTTAAATGGCGTTTTTTCAAAATATTCATTTTTGGGCAAACTATCCCTTTTAAGAAATCGTTCAGCCAAAATGAAAATTCTGTCATCATTTACTCACCCACTTGTCATTTCAAACATAAATGAGTTTCTTTCTTCCACTAAACAAGAAAGAAGATATTTTGAAGAAAGTTGGTAAGTGAACAGCACAGGCACCCATTCATTTCTATCGTATGAACACAAAACCAATGCAAGTGAATGGGTGCGGGTTAACAACATTCTTCAAAATATCTTCTTTTGTGTTCTGCGGAAGAAAGAAAGTCATAAGGGTTTGAACTGACATAAACATAAGAAAATAATGAACTATCCCTTTAATTTCATAAGCAACCCATTCTGTTTGATGTGAAAAGAGACCTTTCTGTTGTGGTTTATAGACTGGTTTGTCGGTCTGGATGAAAACAGTTGTCCCTTTGCTGTCCACCGTCACAGTGGTGTGGTTGTGGAAGATGTATCCACCCTCATTGAGCTGCCGGTTCCCCCAAACCTTTAGATGTCCCTGACCTCTTACATCTGATGGCACCTGGGCAGATTGTGACGGCAATAAAACTGTTATGTTCTGCTCATTGCTTGATATGCCAGTTTAACATATGAGCTAAATTTGTCTGCTAACTTGACTAACAGGCTTACCTTTATTTTGATGGTGCCTTTATCTGAAATGGAAAATAAGGATATTTCATGAATAGCAGATAAAGTTAAACTTGCATACCAGAGGACTAGTGCTTTTTAAAGCAACCATTTCTATTTATATGACCTCCTGAACCAAGGGTAGTGACCCTTTGAGGTTAAGATACTTCAAAAGAAACACATGGTAGAGCAGCTGCAATCGCTATCTGTGAATTGAGCTTTTCTGATGAGTCAGCTGGAATTTAGGTAAAGGCTGCCTTTCTTTGAGATACAAGACCTGTACACTTCTCACCTCGTACAGTGCCGTGGCTGTGCGCCACGATCTCGCCCTTGACGCTGAGCTGCAGATGCACTTGTGTCTCTTCTACAGCATTGAAGAGGGTCACGCTCACAGACTCTTCCACGCCGGCACGGAAAACCGATGGTGCAGCTATCAGGTAACCCCTGGGTATCAAAGAACAGACATACAGAGGTACCTATTACTTTAACACTTTGTTTTGTCTAAAGCTTCCAGACAAAGCTGATATCACAGGATGGAGGACACACAAGCAATGGTGCCTTTACTTGTGGTGGACTAACAGAAATGTCAGATGATCAAACACAAACTGGCAAGCGTTTTGTGATTAAATGTAATGACGAGTTGCATGATTATAAACCTTTACTATAGCTCTGTCAGGTGCCTTCAATGACTCAGCAACCCAAGATGTAAGCCCAACACTGGATCCTTCAAACTGGAGAATACATTAATTTCAGTCTAACGTTAAACCCACTTTTTTTTCCCCAAAGGCACTTTCCGTGGAATAAGGGGTCAGCCACTAGATTTGGGGGCCCAACAATAATCCCAGAACTACAAAGATGCCGAAGTAGCTGTGACGATGCATGTCACCTGAGCCACCATATTGGGGAGGGCAAGTACATACAAGTGAACGGGGTGTATTTCTAAATTAAACAAAAATCACAGAATGGTTTACATTTCTCAACCATTTATAAAGTCGGAATGAAACAGAAGAAGCGATTGTTTTTTTTCCGGTTTTGTGACGTATACCCGAGTTCTGAAATGTTTTGAACGACAGTTTGCAATATGTCAGTCATCGCAGCCCCGCCCTTGTGCCATTCCTCGTGACCAGTAGTGAAGAGAGGTCGTTTCGAGAAGGGGAGGAGGTTGTTTTTGATTAAAGATTACAAGTGCAAATTCATTTTTTTAAACATTGTGCACATATAAATATGATAAATACTTCACCACTGTGTAAAACAATTAGAATGATAATTTTTTATTTCATGCCGACTTTAAAGGTTTACAATCTATGTGGAGATCAAAAATGTTCAGTATACTGTCCTTGTTTTTGGAAATTTGAATGCTTGTCAATCGGTTTAGAAATGTACACAATATTGTACTTTATTTTGTCTGCCAAATTAATAAATGTAAAGGTAGTTTACATGAAATAGACAGGTAGTCGTTCACTTTTGTGTGTTTATATCGATACCTTGCCCTCTCCAATATGGCGGCACTATTGATAGATAGCAATCGTTCAGATTTCTCAATGTCTATGTATGTATTCACCAAAGAAAAGTGACAACCATGATTGGGTAGAAAAAAACAATGCATTGTACAGGAATCGTATAGTCATGTAGGGCCACCTATTGTACCAGAGCCGATCGGGGTTTCGCCAGACTTCTATAGCTTTTGTTGTGTATTTGGTGTAAATAAGCCTTATGGTGAATAATCACAAGCCCATCATAAACAACATTAAACTTTAAAAATGGCTCTTTAGAAATTCTTTATCTGGGCGTCAATGTAGTTTAAACTTATCAGACATGAAACATTCTTGCGAGAACTTCTTGTTTCTCAAGGCATGTCATGACAAGGGCCGCGCAAACATAATACAATATTAAAGCTATTACCCTAATCCATCAGGCTATGACACTTTGGAATCCAAGATGTCTGGCATTATGTTAGAAATCTCAACCAAGTTAAACATTTAGTTCCAGTGATTTTAAAGGAGGACAAAAGGACAGAAACATTTCAGTTGGGAAGGTAACTGACCCAAAATGTGCCAAAATAAATAAGATTAATAGCATGCCTGAGGGAGAGATATCAGGCGGTTGGCATTACGGTTCAGCGAGGCCAGAAGCAACTTAAGTATCAAGGCATGAGAAAATCCCCTGCAAGGCATCTAGGCGGAATTGATCGCATTTGATCCTCACCAACCCATCTTACAATAGTCTCATGTGTGCAGCGGGCATAAAACTCTTCAGTGTTTACAAGACAGCACTATCTGCTTTAAGGAAAGAAAACCCTCTGGCTGGCTTAAGAGGATGTGGCTCTCTGACAGAGATGGCATTTGGTTATCGACCTCTTTTCGTTGTGAGCTCTGGTGCTCGAAATATTTGGCACAGCCGCATGTAATGGTTACGGAGACTGGCATTGAGCTGTGCCAAATTATGTGAAAATGACCGATAAAGGTCATTGACCCTGGATCAACTTAATGCATACATGTTAGGTTAAGATGTACGTTTACTGGACAGAAATCGTGCATGCATTGTGGATCCTAAACAAAACTACAAATTGTCAAACAACACAAGTCAGTGCCACCACTTTTAAACAATTCTGACCAGTTTTCCCCAAAAGTGTTTTACTACAGTTAATTTTACTACAGTACAACAGCATGTTCTTGGTCATTGCAATCGTAAAACTCAATGGTTACCCTAGTAATGTCTTTAAGGGTCGACATTTTATTTGTGGCTGACACCCACAACACATTTCAACAGCTGTCGTAACGCAAGGAAACATTTCTCAAGTGCCGGGAAACATCTGAAGTGCTGCTTATCAACTGCGATAACGGCAAGGATGCAGCTATCACCTGACTGCAGTTTAATGCAAACATTGAAGAAAATACAAATCTGTAAGATTTCTTTAAATGCATGCTTGTTTCCAATATACCATTCATCCGAAACATTGCTCTATTTAAAAGGACACGCATACTTACTGGCTTTCTTGTGAATGAACACCAGTAGTAATAACGCACATGAGAACAGTCCACGGCAGGGTCCAGAAACTGCGCTTCACGTGCAACTCTCTCATCATGTCTCATTGGGTTTTCTCTGTGTATGCTGCGTGAAAATCGTTGTTTCTGTGACTATTTCTATTTAAGAATACAACCATCCAAACTATCCACGAGGGGTGAGCACGAGTTTACGCTCCGTCCGCTTCATCGTGTGCGAGGCTTTAATCCCATTTTTTTAAACTGCTCTCCACACCAAAAGACAATCCCTCTTGGCGTGTCACATTTATCCTCCTCGGCTGTGATTGCTCATATTTCAGCATTAAAAATAGTCTCCATCCACTCCACCACTCGTGTTTTCGTTAGTGCACATCAGACCCGGTGCGCTGAGCTCCACGGCCAGTAATGTAAGCGGCTGCTGCGCTCGCCCCTTTGAACTCTCGAGGCTTTTGTCTCTTTCAGTGGTGTGTCAGAACAAGTCTAACGGAGCCCCTGTGAACTAGTAGAGGCAAGACCACACTGTCCCTGCCACACAGATTATTAACGTTCGTGTCCAACACGCTGCGAAATACACGACTACACTCAATTTGTTTGATTTAAATAAATGCATGAATTTTCATTTATTTTAATAAATAAGTTATTTTTAGATTTTCATCGTTTAATTTAAAGAAAACTTGCAGGATATGTGACTAAACCAAATTAGATTTTGCAATGAAAATGCGTTGCGTCAAAAGTAGAAAAGTTGAACATTAGGTTTACTCCGGAGGCATAATAAGAGTTTTTAGTTGATGTATGACGCTGACGCCATCCAGTGGTGGGTGAGCACGAGATATGTGCATTTTATGTTCATTTCGTGTTAAATACATTTAATGCGAATAAAACAACTTCAGAAGGATCGAAGTTTAACGTGTGGGACATTTTCTTGGCTCTTTTTAAATATTTAATAGATATAGTACAACAACAGTTTGACCAGAACAAATAAATTAGGCAAAAATAAAACTACAGTTAATATTTTGTGTATACATTTTATCATATATATGTATTTTTTAAATTACCATTTTATAAAAAATCTTGTTTCATTTTATTTATATTTTCCTAATGTCTTCTTAGATGTTGTTTCGTCACCTTCTTCGTTGTATATTTTTAAGTTTTGTAATACAAACACACACAAAATACACAAATTAAATTTACGCATGACTCCGTGGGATTCTTTTTTTTTTCATTGAACAATTCAAATGTACAACATTGCAGGGTAAACAGAACAAACAGCACATTGTTGACAAAAATAATAAATAATCCAGAAGAAATACAAATTGAGTAAACAAAAAAACACAAAAATACTAATAATAATTTAAACTAATAAAACAAACTAGACAGTTTAAGCAGGGGTTTCAGGGAAAAACTTTTCATAGTGATTCTGTAAGGTATTACTTTTTTCGTTCTTTAACAAAAACAGCGATTTAAGGATAGAGTTTAGTTCCATTAGAAAGGGTACACATTTTGGTATTGATTTTGCGAATTTTTGTTTGTGAATAAAGAATTTTGCATATAGAATAGCAAAGTTAATCAGATGTTCAAGAGCAATGTCCTTTGGGTTAACATAGTAACAAATAACATCTTTAAGGGAAAGAGAGTAAACAGTGTTAGCAGCATAAAAAAAATAAGATTCCTCCGTGGGATTCTTGCATGCACACAGTTTTAAGTGTGACGTCATGTCGCGTCATCATCTGCGAAACTAAACAGGAAGTGAATGCTACAGCGTGACTGCGCCGAAACGATACACATGTTGCAAATCCGTAAATATATGAGCCGACCAAAAATATCCACAGCAACGCTTTTTTGACACCATGGTAAGTTTGTTTTCGTGTATAAGAAGTAAATCGTGTAGCTATGTCACCTTTTAGTGTAGAAAGTTATGTGCAAAAAGTAATAATCCTTGTATTGTAGCATATAAAGTTATGTGTGGTATGTTCGTTTATCTCAATAGCATAATGTTATATAGCAATACTAATAATGCGTATAATAAATGTTTTCTTTGAATAAATTCTTAATTTTTAACTAGAAGTAGCATGGTAATATTATAAATTAGGCTATAACTCTGATATAACTGAATAGTATATACCTCAACTTTTCTGACCCTCTATCTGTTTCTTAAGGCAACTACAGATTCTAAAAGTTTGGTGCAAAGATTTTACGTTCTTCAAGCCGAGCGCGTGGAGGCCTTCAAGCTTTTTGATGAGTAAGTTTTTGTTTCCTGTCTGTTTGTGGGGTTATTTGAGGTACGTTGATGTAATTGTATTTTTTTACTCAGGGGTCATGAAGCATACTTGAGGACGGGGCCACACTATGACTTTGAGCACTACAAACAGCTGGTACATGAGATAACAAAAGCCTTCAGTGGCATTTCCAAAGAAGTTCTGGAGATTAAAGAGCAACTGCACCAAGACTTCGACCGGCCTGACCTCTCCGAGCATATGGAAAAGCTGCAAATTAAAGAGAAGGAGAAGCTCGAGCTGGTTAGCACTTTTGCCCATAACTTCATTGTCTTACAAAAAGAAGTATATTATTCATAAAGAGACACTAGCGTATGGTCAAAGGGAGCGCTTTGCGTTGTGGGATACACTATTGCATGTATTATTGCACTTTTTACGGTAGTTGTTGCAGTCTTATGGGTATTCCACAAATACATACAATTTGCATTCTGTGCACACAGTAAATATATGCTATGTGCTTTATAAACAGGAATAGTGGAATGGTAGGATGTTATTTTGAGCAAGTGCTCAATAACACATTCTGACCAGAAAGTTAAATACTCAGATAAACATGTTCATATACATATTCGGATAAACTCAGTCATTAGCTAAATTTCAGGCATGCCTAGCTTGCTCTCTATCATCCGATTCACAGCCCTCACACAAGAGTTTAGTTTGCTTATACAGAGCATCAAGTTGCATTCAAACCAGCTGTATCCAATATTCTCTGTTCTGGTATATGGAACTTGAAGTCCATGTGTGCTTCATCTTTATGGATAGAACTGCAAATGCATTAAACCAAGTGCATCACAAATGTACACGCTAATGCATTTCGTGTATTGTTTATAGACAGCTAAGTTACAGCTGGCAAAGCAAAATGTCCAGGATCACCCAGAAAATGAAGACTTCCAAGAGAAACTTCAACAGCTCAAAAAAGAGTGAGTACAATTTTATTGGTATTATTTTTCTGTTCGTGAGCAGGATAAAACAGTTTAATATTTGGAAGATTTATGTCAGATATGTACAAGGTTCAGAATAGAGCTGTTTATCTCAATATATGGCTATATTTTTAAGATAGTCTATATTTTTGCGCTAGAATAAAATTGGTTTTCTTTTGCCCCATTTAAAAAAAGAAAAAACATGATTTGGATAGAACAGCTACAGTATTTATTTGTGCAACAACAGTGAAAACATAGATAGAGTGATTCACATTAATTGTAATTTTCAACAATATTTGATAATCACATTATTTTATATTGTATATCTTCAGCACAATTATCGTGATTATATCACACAGAAACAGCTCAAGTTACTCATTAAATCTAGAATAAGTACATTGAGAAAGTTGACCGTCTGTGAAACAATTGTTTCAATCTTCGTATTAAGTCAAACTTTGTTAACTTAATTCTCTTGTAATCTTTTTGTGATGCTTCTTGCATGAATGTTCCACATGTGTCGGCACATGGTTTCTAGAGAAGACTTAACCGTGTAGATAAACTTGTAACGGTAAATTTTCTACCCAGGCGAGTCAAGACTGATGTTTTCTTTAGCAGATGTGTCCGTGTCTTTGTTTGGAATCTCTCATGTCAATTACATCAGCGAGGGTCTGTTTGTTGTGCTTAAAATTCATGTCAGACCACGTATTATGCTTCGGATGGCAATTCAATTACCAGCCATGACAAATGACATTGTATTTACTCACCCAAGCCAAATTTCACTCATGTGAGTTCATTTTGGACACCGGATCTCGCAATGGACTTAGGAACTCGAATGTTTTAAATAGCTGGGGTTAGTAGACCGTTCCAAACTGTTTACACTATTAGATATTTAGTGGATGTTGCTTATTTGCTTTGAGTTGGTAACTAATGTCTGGAATTAAGCTTCAGATTAAAAGCATCTGTTAAACAGCACGTAAGGAATCAGAGAAACAAATGAACCTGACAACATGTCATTTGCTGTATCATTAATGCTCTCAGCCTGGTTTTAATATACTCGCCATACCTGGTGTTTATTACGTGGCAATCTCTCATTGTTAAGCTTGTCTTCCTTTCCTAATGGAGTGTTTGCAAACAAGGTTTGGATCAGATATCAGGTTAATGATGATGACTTATTATTCTCCAGAATGGTCCTATTAAAAGATCTCTCTCTCTGTTTCTCTGTTAGTGTAATAAAGAATAAAGCGGCTCTGGCTGATATTCTGCAAGACTTCAAGTATGACTCAGAGGAGACGGAATGAGATGGATTCAGTCCTCTCTGAAGTTTCTTGACTTGTGGAGAATAATGTAAGATATCAATGGTATTTTCCAAAGTGGTTAAGTCTCTGCGGTATTGCTGCACTTAAAAGCTTTGCAAAGTTTGACATTTTTTACCTTAGATTTTTTTATTGGTATGGTCAGAACATGCTTTTGTTTGTTGAGTTAAGTCGGTAACTCTGTTGTAAATAGTATTCATGCTCATATGCATAATATTGAAAAATTAGTTATGTTTCTTAAATATTTTTTTAAAGATAAAACGAGATCTTTGCACAATGATACCGTATTTACATAAAACCTCTAAATAGAGGGAAAAAGTAAATTCAATGGTTTAATTAAATGATCTCTACTTGGAGTGACAAACAGTTAACATGATCTTATTTTTCGTTATTGTGTTTACAAATGTTCACTATTTAAAACAAATGTAAATGATTTAGCCTGAAAATACACATTTGTAAAATGTACACTGTATGAAACAATTTGTATTAAAAAAAAGTAATAAAAAAACATTTCAAAGCAATCATGACGCATTTGGTCCCTTAATGCAAAATTTTGCATTACAAACACCTTTAAATAACTGCAGATTTCAATTCAGCAAATTTAATCTGACGTCTTTGTATGTTTTATGTAACACAACTCTTTTCTTTTAAAGGACATATTGTTTTGCAGATTAAAGACATATGTGCAGAAGTTTTATATTGTCGATAACGTTGATAATACATTAACATACATTGCAATGCATGCTGGGAAATGGCAAAATGAATCAAATAAGTAGAATTTTTAATATGAAATTTTTTATTCGGACAGCTCTGTTAGGATAGTTGGGTCAACATTTAAGAGAATTCAAATTCATTTAAGAGATTCAAAAATAATAGCGATTTCTTAGTATCAGTGACTCAAGAAGCCACATAGGCAAGATAAAATGTTATTTCTTATTTTACAATGTACATAATCACAACCATAGTTCACTCTTTTCCAAAAGAATCTTCCAGCAGTATATCCTGGAGCTTCAGCAAGTTATTTAAGTGATGCTCCTTATTTCGGATGCAAAGTCAACGGCGCGTGTTTGCTCCAGAGTTGCCAGGCATGAATCTTCACAAAGCTCCCAATTATGCAAATAATCTCTTTTAAGCTTGGATTTTATGCGCTTATAACATCAAGTCTATTTCTTTGTATTTTAATGCCCTTATAAATAATACATCTGAGACAAAAGCACTTCCTCTGCTGTTTTGTTGGAGTCTACAGCAGGAGGAGAACAGTAGATCATGTCTCTAAACTGAGGGTTGCTTGTGGGTTCCTTCAGAAAGTCTTCCAAAAGAAATATCCCGAGCGCTGGAGAGTGATAAAATCCATGTCATCAGGAGCGTTTCAGAGTTTCACTATGATTTACCGTTTTGTAGTACCTGCAAGGCAACACAATGACATTTACAAGTAAATGTGATGATTTGATATATGAAAGGAAAGAATCGTAATTGGTACCAGCCATTCTTGTAGCGGACAATATTCAGTTTAAAGTTGTCTTCAAAGGATAGTGTGACTAATCAAGCAAGCTAAGTCTCACAACAGTCGACAATGCCAGAGGAACAGTAACCGCCGAATCGGTTCAGAGAGCGTGCAGCGGATGTTGGTTAGGAGTATCCTCAACGCCGCTCTAGGCTTTTTGGGCTCGGCTCGATCACAGCTGTATCTTTGCTATGCAGTCTAACCTACGAGGAATTTATTAGAATTCCTGCTGATTACTTATACCGGCCGTGCTCTCTCTGTTGTGGTAGCCGTCCGAGAATAAAAGATGCTTCGGCATTAGCGATTGCAATCAAATGTGTCCGTTGATCAAAAGCATAAAGAGATTTTTTTTTAATTCCCTTTTTTCACGTAAAACCGCTAAATGGCTTTTGCATGGACCCTATTTCATGTATGCCAACAGTAATGATTTGCTGTTTGATGTGTGGTATTAAGAAACAAAGAGATGCTTTCCTGTAGCTCGGTGGTTAGAACATGGCGCTAGCAACACGAAGGTCATGGGTTCGATCCCAGGGATTGCACAAATGTATAGTATCATGCCATGTAAATTGCTTTGGATAAAATCGTCTGTGTAAATGTAGATATGGGTTCAGCTTACCAACCTGGTCGTGCGTTTTTTGGGCTTTCTGCAGCCAGACACGCCACTGGTCATAAAGTTTGATGCTAACGTCCGTGCAGCCGTAGGAGTGTTTACGCATCCACCCGAAAAACTGCTTGAGCTCCTTTCTTAGCGTTGAGTTCGGCTCACTGGGCTTCAGATCGCAGGAACCACTATTTAATCTGTCTGCAGGGGGAAACAAAAAGGAGTCTAATCAATTTGAATTATTTAGGATTTAATTTAGAGCACAATATCACAACTGAACAATGTTATCGCTGTATTAAGATTTAATCCCACAACATTTTCAAACTTTATAAGGTTTTATTGTGTTAATATTTTTATTAATATCTTATCCAGAGTAAACATTTAAAGATTTTACGGGAAGTCGTGGTCGAAAGTTATGTCCCACTTTGGAAAAGTTAACACCTTTGCTTTTTATTCAAATATGGTTTTAGAGATGTATTAAAAACTCAGTATGTTGCATAGTTGTATTATGAGTGTAAACTAAGCTCAGCTCTAAGAAGAATTTAAGGAATCTTTGCAATAAAAATGACACACAACACCTGAGCAAAGATAATTACAAAAAAAAACACAATATACAAAATAGAACTTATTAGTATACAAGAGAATCAACAAAAAATTTAATAACAGATAGATTTCTTTGCATTTTTTATATATTTGAGTAAAACCCATATTCCCTTATATGCTATCGTTTGCCTTTTTGCTAAATATCCATTTTATATTTGCCAAATAATATTTTACCCATTTAGTAAAAAAATATTTATTGTTGATTTTGTCTCATACCTTTATGCCTCACATTTTGATGGTTAAATTAAACCTGAGGGGGAATTAAAACCAAATATTGTACAAATATGCCTCTTCCAGACATCACTTTGGATAAAAGCGTCTGTTTTTACCATGTGTTCGCAAAGACTTTTATTGAAATGGGTTGACAACAGTTGCTTAAATGCTGTCAGATACAGTGTTGCCCAGAGCAATGTGCACATACCGCGAATAACAGGCTATTTACCAACTCTTTACTAATGAGCTCTAAAGCAATAAACATAGAATGCACAAAATAAGGGGTAGCTCAGACTTGCCATAACTCATATTGCACTCCATTCACCAGAGCTTAATAACATCCTTTCACATGCCACTCAGGACATGTAACAAAAATCATTTCTTATGAACCAAGTCTGCTTTCACTGAGTTTCGGGACGACCGCTCCTTTAATCTGAGCGTGCTTTAAAGACTTTCTAAATGTATAAATCTAAAAAACAATCCCCTAAAAAAGCTCATCAAGTGTCCCCCAAAGCGCTCTGACATTTCGCTGAGGTCTTTTGAATCTGCTTACGAGAGATCTTTATCTAGTGGCGTGACGTTTTTTTTTTGTTGTTGTTGAAATTTTTCAGTGTGTACATATGGTTTGGATTTAATTAGCTTACGATGCAGAAGCTTAGCGTGAAGGACAGCAACTTGCATCAAGGCTTCGCATTTAATTCTGGGCTTTAATGTTTGCAAAACTTACCGATGCCAGGTGTGGACGCGGCCGTCGAGTGACTCCAGTCGCTCCAGATGCCGGCCTTCCTCGAACCGTAGATACCAACTGGGCTGCAGCGCACCTGCACGAAATATACAGTGCCGGCCCTTAGACCCGCTAAACGACAAGATGTCTGGTTCCCAGCATCATCTATCACCTGCGAGGAATATTCACATAAAAAATGTATTGTTGCAAAACATGTATATGGGGAACAAAATGTTCCATTTGTAAACTTTGTCATTAAATGTCCAATGAGTAGTTTTTTGGAGGATCTTTTGACAGAAATCCAACATAATATACATAACTATGCCATCAGAGGTGTATAAAGACTTTACATAATGAAGCTCTATGTTTGTAATAAATTAGAATGAGCTATTTCTGTCTACACACACCGCGGGTCCCCTTACATGGAATTCACCATTTTGTTTCTACAGTAGCCCTGCATGGACAAACTGCTCTACAAAGCGCTTTTTGTAAAAACATTATCTCCTTTGCTAAAGAAGCGAAAACGTGACGACTTAGTTCTGTATCAGCCACCATAGTGCTTCAAAATGGAGTAGCAAGTCATCGGTTGCAATTCGCAACCACACCACTACATGCTGCTAAATTTCATACACATTTGACCTTTAACAAACATTTAGAATCTGCTACAAATTTTGACTCATTAATTATTCCTCGACACGCTCTTCGGTTAAATTGTGTTTGGTGTTGAAGTAAACCAATCGTTTCGAGTCTTACCTTCCATTCTTCGCTCTCTTCCAGACGATATCGTATTTGGTACTTGGATTGAAACAGGTAATCTTTGAGGGCAGGAAGACTTTCCCAACGGACACTTAACTGGTCCTCCAGATCTCCAACACGACTCACGTAAACATCAGAGGGTGGATCTGTAGTTACTAAATGGGGAAATAATGCATTAACAAATATGGATGATGTTGATAGTCTTTCTTGACCTAATGTCAACAAAATCTGATTTAGCCTTTACATAAACCACACTTTCCCAGCCAGATATACATCTGTCTGTTGCTATAACATGTTCCCGTTTCCATTGTTTTAAATTCAGGCTCACCCTTAGGGCAGAGCCAATCACTGAGGATTCTGAAGATTATTGGTTCTGTAATGCACTAGATGAGTAAATGAAGCTTTCAAGATGTGTCATCCAATAGGCATTCTTACTCCGAATGTTCATGATCAATCAAATTCACTTTAGTGTCTAACCGCAAAGAACTTGTATATGCGTTCAGCGGGGGGCCAAAAGATCACATTGAGAATTTAATATAACTTTTTTTTTGAACTGAGGGAACTCAAAGACTTTGTATAAAGTTTGAAACCAAGAAAAATCATGTGGCACAATGAAAAAGAAATATAAGATTTAGCAATATTTCAGGACCCCACGTGTGAACACGCAAATGTGTGAGTGTATGTATATGAATGTGGACAGGCAGACTTTTTGCTGCCCAGTGCCCTTTAAAATACAGCTTTTATGAGCCGCCTTTGGAAATATTTCAGGTATTGGAAAGTGATAAAATGATTTTATAGTTTGTAAAAATCCATTCGCTCAGATGCATGTGTGCGCACCATATGCGGACGTTCTGATAGTTGAAGGCATGTGAGAAGAAAAGTGTAAAATTTGGGCACATTCGAACTTAAAACAGGTATTGTTTACTTCGAACTAGATCATTTTGGTAACATACTTACCCACGTCTAATATGTCCAAAGTGGTGACATCAGATGTAGCAGAGCCAAGCTGATTGGATGCTTCCACCCAGATCTCATATGGTGTAAAAATGGCCAAATCTCTTGGAATGTAACACGTATATGGCTGCCCCGTGTTTTCCTCGCAATCCTTTTCTTTGCCGTACCACCTACACGATTATGGAGAGAAGTTTAGGATAAAAAAAGATGCTTTAAAAACGTTCAATGCAAGAGAATCGGACGCTGCTCACTTTAGTTTGTACTTGAGGATGTATTTGGTATTGATGAATGTCTCTTCTCGACTCCCTGGACTCCATCTGCAGGTGAGGTCCTTTGTGTTTCGTGACCAGCATGTCAGGTTGACGGGACTCTGGGGAGGCACTGTACATCAGATTGAAACGAAAAGAAAATGGGCAGCGTGAATATTCAAAAACACATGGGCCACAACCTTGGTTCAGTGCAAGCGTATCCAAGAGGGAGTCTTCAACAATTGTTCACAAACTTCTCAAAAATTCACATCTCAGGCTGCCCTTTTGCAACTCAACACTTACAACCAACATAAATGCAAGATCCAGCCAAAACTTCTCCATTTCCGCGGTGACAAACCAGGTTGTCCCCCGACTGCTGTAATGAACCATTGAGTTGATGTAGCGTGACGCTTGATTCGGTCGGGCTCAGCACCCTGTACGTGTTTCTAGCTAAGCGTCTCCCGTTCAGCGTCCAGTACAAAGATCTAGCTGTTATTTCCAGCTCGGCGCTAACCGTGCACACCGCTGTCAAACTCGAGCCAATGCGAAGCACCGTATCCTGGGGGGATATGACGGCCAAGTCTGGGGGTCAGAAGAAGAGGAGACTTCATGATTCAGGAAACTTTACAACCGGATTTATGACCGCAATGCTTTAACAGTCGGCGATTGCTCGGAAAGGTCTCGCAAGGTCGTTTTTCAACGGCTTAAGTAGTTTTCCATCCTCTAAATATTCGGCCTCTGTGTCAACAGAGCTCATATTTATTCATGTTCGAGAAAAAATTTTGGAGGTAACAATGGGTGCGTTTGGAAAAACTACTACTTGTGTCCTTTAGGGACGGCGAGTGTTAATGCGGATCACTTCTGCTCATGGTGGGAGGCGGACAAGCTTTTTAACATGTGCTGTTGGAGCCACAGCTCTCACACTAACTGAATATTGAAGAGCTGAAAAGCAAGACAGAGCAGAATAAATAGTGTAAATGAGAGATTCACAATGATATCTTGAAAAACAGAAATTAAGCAGGTTGTAATCATTTTTCTCTGTGTTTGTAAGGACAAATAATGTAACATTATGTGTAAGCATGGTCTTTGGCATTGCTAGTGCCATGATATACCTGTGGAGCTACATAAACATCCTTCAGCTTTGATAAATTCCACCACACAAAGAATGCAAATGACTTGTTAAACGCATGTCTGGTCTTTATTTATTTGTACACTTGCTCACTCATTCGTCTTGGATATTGTCGGGAAAGGCTGATCAGTCACTTTGGTGTGAGTGACCCGTAAAAGTTTGTTTACTAATGAGTGTTCATCTTTTAATATTTGGTTGATCTGGATTAGGATGTTCTTTTTATAGCCATAAGAGAAGTTGAACACATATTTCAGAAATGAATTTGCAAAATGTACATAAAAATTGTTCGCCACGATTATGTATGTAATGCAGTCTTGATTTCAGCACAATTGCAAAAAAATGTGTTAACATTTTATTGTAATAAATAATTTTACAAATTTGTGCTTCTCTGTCAGTGCACACTGAACAAACACTTATTTACAACAAGTTTACCGTGGTATACAAATTCTACCAATTGTTAAAATGATTGTTCTAGTTATTAAGCAGAAAGGATGGCATTTTTATGCATGAATAGTTGCATGGTGTAATGTAGGGGAGACTGGGGTTAGGATTGGTTAAAGGTAGTCTCAAATTGCAAAAAAAAGTATTGCCTTTCTTTCAAAAAAGTTGTAAATTATAATGATTAATATTAACATATTATAATAACTATATTACCATATAGTTTTTGATTGAAAAAATGAACATTGTTAGCTCTAGGATATTTAGAGAAGGTTTTAATATTAAATGAAATGGCCTCAGCTGTTCACATGTTTTATTCCTTACATTGTTTTGTATGTAACCTTTTACATTTCTGTTGTTTTCAGCATAGTTGCATCTTAACTGCTCTGCCTAGGTTTCACAATTTACCCCATGGTGAGAAAACACACCCCGAAATTGAGTCATGATCTCACAAAAAGGTCAAACTGTATTTGATCAGCTGTATGTTTTTCCAGGGCAATAGAAGACAATGACCCATGTAGTCAGGACGTCAAAGCATTGGCCTATACTGTACATGAATTGACTTGAAAGAATAATGTTTACCTGTAAAATATTCACTGGTGTATAAGAATGACAATACCCCTGGTGTCCTCATTCCTTGCTTATTGAAACATGGTTCAATTAAGTAATAGTCTAACAAAAATGACTTTAGGGTAAAGCTGGTAAAACATGCGCATTTTGCTTCTTATGTTTCAAATATGATGTCACGAACTTACATTGAAATAGTTTAACGTTAGAGATAAAAGATTAACCGTATTTTTGAGGACTTATTGAACGAAATTATCTCCCTTTTCTTTCCAAGAAGTAAACTTAAACAGTTCATGTCCATGTGAGATAGTACTTACGTGGTGCGAGCGCGCACGGAAGAAGCGTTACCAAAAACAACATTGCTATTGAAACGGTGATATTCTGTCTGTCGCGCGCGCTCTCCGCTGTGTTCTTGTCATGATGGGAGCGCGCGCACGGGCAATCCATTCTTCTTCCCAAATAACAGATGAAAAAGAGAAGCCTTGAATTGCATCAATCACGAAAAATCCTCAGGAAAAATCATCGCACGTCCCGGAAAGCACCATTATGCGAGCAGCTCGCGCTGATTCACCTTCACTCTCAATTTTAGACAAGAATCAATAAAGTGCACGCCTTAAAAGCTACAAAAGTTTGTCTGAAGCCCCTCCCACGTCTTACCACACAGCCACAAGTCATTATTAGCAGGGCATCAGGAGCCAACGTCTCCATGACTTTTTGACAAACGTAGATAACTGAAAACAAAGAATATCGATTCCAAAAACACAAAACTCACAATAATTCACTTTTATTCGTTTTGGTTACTTCTCACCAATGTCTCAATGAGACTGTTTGGTCTATAGCCAATACACACCATTCATTCTTGTCCGGTGTACAGTTGATTATGGCCTGCTTTGTGAAGCCACATCCACACCCTCTCTTCAATGTGAATCATATAATGGGTGAATAGTTGCTAAAGTTTCTTATGAAAATATAATTATTTTGTTGATTGTTTGTATTAGAGAGCTGTCAATACGTTTTTGTTTTTGCGTATGTTTTGGAGATTTCTACACATAGCCAATTATTATCACACATTCCCCTAACAACTGAACTTTGGTTTTATTGGTAGTAAAAGCACAACTATAAGTTTATTTATTATTATTTGTTGTGAAACTATAGAGTATAAAACTATACACTTTTGCAATAATATGACCTTTGTTATATTTCCTAAAGTGACATAACGCGTGTCCAGGTTTGGACAGTCTCGAGCTTTTGCCAAAGGCATTCAAAGGGCCTTTGTGCACCAAAACATAACACATTTTTGAGGTGGAAAAGAATAGAACAGAATATAATACAATAGACATTTAATAAAATGCACAAAAAGATAACTTAGCAACATACATGCGTTGCATTATTTTAGTTGTATTCAGGACAGATTAATCACACAAAAATCTCAAATAAAATGAAATACACGAAACGATATTATTACGATACAAGTCATACAACGTTATTTTGTTTAACATTTTTATAGTTGCAAGACATCATTTTTCTTCTGGCTTTTATATATTTTCGATATCCTCCCTTTTAAATCCCCTCTTACTGCAATGCAAAGGACGGAGTGCGCCGGTAGAACAACAGCAGCGCGTGCGTGATGATGTGAGGAGTGACGACACGGCGCATCAAAGGCACGAGATCGCCGAGGCAGATAGAGACCGAACCGAAACAGCATCGGCATCAGCAGGGACAGGTCGAGACGCACCGAACCCGCAGACGCGCCAGTGCACGCCGAGACTGCTCTTACCCGAATCCTACGAGACGAGATGCTCCAGTTCGGCGGCAGGGTGCGCGGCGTTCCCGCGCTCGTTTCTCTTATTCTGGTAGCATTGGCGGCGGCATCATCCGATCTCTTTGACAACCAACTGGGCGATATCAATTACTGCAAAAAACAATGCCAGATGTCCATCAAAAACAAAAGCCCCGCTAAAGTAAGTGCCACGTACCAGATGCGTCTGCAGTAATAAATGCTTTGAATAAGATTTCGTATTAAGTATTTGTAACCATTTGAAGATTGGAATCAATAAAGCCATTTTGGAAAAGAGAACTGAATCGTGTTAGATGAAGTAAAACCTTCGTTTTAAACACAAAACCTTTGCGCGTATGAGGCTTCGACACTGCGCAAAAGATGGGAGCATTATTTGGCAGCATCCCGAGTCGATTCTTAATCGATTCATGGATTACTGTGCCCCAGTTCTTGGCACCGCATGGAAACCTTACTTTGTGTCCACCAAGACAAGGCCGAGAATTATGCGTTTTGACGCATGAATTATAACGGTGGACACTGACGATTGTCATTCCGCTCATTCGTGTCAGGCGATCTATGCTCGAGCGCATCTGTCAACCAGATTTGTTTAAAGCGAATCGAAACATTGCAAAATCTAAATGCGCAAAACGAATTCCATTGAACGCTCATCTCTTTTGTTTGATGTTGGCCCACGAACCCTGGGAATGATGTCCGGGCGCGTTATTCGTTCAACTACGATTGCTTACGTAACGTTAAGGAATAGTGTTTTCTGTATTTCCAGCATCTGGGAGTTAAATAGATTTTTATTTTGCGTAGTAGCATCACCTTGCGTATCGCACTTCGGCAGGTGCGGTGCGTTAAGCTTGTCGACTAGTTATAGCAGTAACGGCGTCGCATCTTACATTTTACTGCAGGCTATTCCATTATTTGCAGTCTCAACGTTTTTAACACTCGATCTTGGTTAGTAGGCTACTCTGCTAGATTTTACGTAATCTCTTTTATTTTACTCTCATTATCATAAATTCAAGGATGCAGCAGGAGGGGTATAGGAACCGGTCACTGATAGTGTAAGACAGTTAACGTCACAGACAAGAGGTTTCGGTGAAATGCATGAGTAAATTACTTTTTTAATGTCGGTTCAACCTGTTTGCCTTTGATAATGCTTACAATGTTTAATTTTGGATACTGTATTAAGATAATAGGCTTATTAGTGAATCTATACTGTATGATATAATCATGCAATGAAGCACTTGATAGTACTTGTATTTTAAATAGGTAACGCAAACATGTTCGTTTCTAAAATCATTTCTAGCCGGTAATGGCAATTTTCTTTTTCAACATTCGACATTGTGGGTCATAGTGACGTCCATTAAGTTCAATCTATTGATTCATAGTGAACTTGGAGAGAAAATCTAATTTATATATTAAATTCATGACAGCATTGATCCAGACTCTCAAGACGTCGTGTGAAGGGTGACCTTTGTTTGTTTGTCCTTGAACAGTCAATTACTACTTTGCATGCAAGGTCACACCTGGCTCAGCATTTGTTCATGCGCTTACGGCCGCACCAGTGATCTCTGCAACTGTTCAGATTAGATTTTCCACTTCAATCATAACAGTACCACTGACATTCAGAACATCTCAAACGTGTCGGGTCTTGTGTAATGACTATCAGCATCCCGGGTTAGATATCGCATAAAAGATGTTTTAAACGTGGGGAACATCTATTAAAGTTGATTCTTGGAGTCTGTGTTACGCACTGTATGTAATTATTACTGTACAAAGTATACAAAGAGATTCCTTGTGAATGAAGCTTTTATGAAGTTGCCTTGTTCGTGCAGGACTCCATCATGAATGCCTGTCACCGTGGATGCCGTCTGTACTCAATCTGCCAGTTTGTGAATGGAAACGCAGGCGTCAATACAAGCAAAGAAGAATGCCAGGGAGGTAAGATATCAACCTTATGAGCTAATAAATCATTACGGAAGAAACATGCCATTGATTATCAAAAGTTAAATTAAGTGTAATGTGGGTGGGTATAAGTGAAAAGGAATGTGGCGCCAAACTACATTTCCCACAATTCTCAATGGCGGCAGGAGAATGCTAGAAACACAAAGGTATTAAGACATCCTTAGCTGTTCATTCAGTTTCAGTAGCAATATAAAAGCTGTGTTTGACAGTAAATGAAAAATATATAAAATGTGCCCAATTGTTACAGTTTCCACGAAACCTCAGACAAGAACCACTTAAACTGAATTGTACCGGTGAGCTGGTAACAATTTAAAGCGAGAACTATATTTTCAAAGGGAATTGCTTGTCAAACGCATTCACTACGTTGGAAAGAAGCAGAGACGAACATTTGACACCAGTAATGTTTCGGAATGAGGCGCTGCATAGCCCAAGGACATATATTGAGTGTGCAGACAGCCTGATAGCACTCATTTTTATCTGGCGATGATTTTGTGCGCTAGTGGCAAACGGTCAATACGACTCTGTCTGTGAGAAGCTGCTAGGCAAGAAGGAAGTTATTTTATTGAAAATCAATTCTCCGCTTTATGGCGTAAGATGCTCTGATGTTTGTTGATATTGATGACTGCTCGACCATTGGGAGCGGTAGACAGAGACGGAACCGCCCGACAGGTATCATTTGTGTATGTGTGTTTGTTTGCAGCGTGCCAGGAGGCCTACAGCAAACTGCTGGAGCAGGAGGCCTGTAGCACTGGGTGCGCCAGCCAACCCGCTGAGCCGGAGATCAAAAGGAGAAAGGTAAGATTTTTCACACGTTGTTGTTTCCTCAAGGACGGATTATGGCCCCCAAAGCTGCGGATGCATTTTTGGGACCCCCATGAAGCAGAGACAATTGACTTAAATTGGGTTCATTCTGACTTTGTGAGGCGGTTTTCCGGACAGCGATTATTTTAAACTAGGACTAAGCCTTAGTTTAGTTAGGATATTTAAGTCGTTTTTAAAATGATTCTTAACAAAAAAAAACATCACCGTGCATCTGGAGACAAAACTATCACTATTTTAAGATATGTCAGTGTAACATGTATTCAATTAAGACACTTCTAACATTTAAGTTAGTATGGGACTTGGCTCACACCCTGACGGGAAACTGCCCCAAAATCTCAAAACTATGACATCTCAAAATTGTGCCTAAAATTCAGATTTTATTTTTTGATAATTTGTCGCATGAAGAAGCATCTGTATACAAAAACATTTTGTCATCCGAAGGTGCATGTTAAAATATATAAAATGACTTTTGTAGAAAAAAAGATTTTGCCAATATAGTAAAAAAACTAAAGTTTTATTTAAAAAAATGAGATAAATGAAGAAGACAAAACAGCCGCAATAAGTGGTTAAACAATTCTTCAGTACAGTTTAAAAAGCTTCTATTATACTGGCTGATAAAATGCCAAGAGTGCGATTTTGCAAATTCTGGGCGATGGGTAGATGCTTTTAGTTACAACATGAATCTTATAGTTACACTTGTGTTTACTATTATTCTAAAATGTGCAAAGAAAGTAAAAACAAATGTTACAGAACATTTGAACAGCAGTGTAGGTCTTTTAAATGTTTTGCTAAATGAAATGTTAAAATGTTCTTCATTTGAGAATCACTTTGCAGTGTCCGCTAAATGACCGAGTGAAAATGACAAGAGATCACAAAGCAAATATAAGAGAGGAAGTATTACATGTGACAAAGTAAAGCCATACTTACATGATTACATCATGTCTTTAATACACTCCGATGGTGACAACAACATTTGTCGTTTCTTGCTCTCAGGCGACTTGCAGGCCTCTCAGTTGGAGGTCCCTGCCATCCAAACGCTCCGGGACTCTTTGGCTCAGGCTCTAATCCATCCTTAGTTGTGGTGATTGATTTTTATCTAACATTTCAAGCTCTCAACAAATTACTTTCGATATTATCTATAGCTGAAGGCCCTGACCAACCGCCCCAAGCCCATCTCGGTAATGGATGCCCTTTCCGGCTGGTGCAATGACATCGTCAGTTCCGCTCAGAGCTTCATTTCCTCCACCTGGACCTTCTACCTGCAGGCTGATGATGGGAAGGTTGTCGTGTTCCAGGTAGTGTGTTGTCCTTCCTCTTTTCGTTATTGTAAACTTCCCAAGTGACTCATATGCTCTCGGTTTCAAGATCTGGTTCGTTTTACAACGGTTGCGGTCGCAGCGCTGGATTATCTCTATCCACTGATACTAAATTAGAAGAAACTGTATTTTCTCAGGGGATCTTGCCTTGGTTTGCAAGTTTAGTTTCAAAAGGTTGCGTGCTGTTTCTAAACCATCTACAATCATAAAAACAACCAAAAAACACTTGTGTTTATAAGGACTATAGATTTGCACAAAACAGGAAAATCTGATTTTATTTACTCACGCATGTCATTCCAAACCTGTGTTCTGCAGAACACAAAAGAAGATATTTTGAAGAATGTTGGAATTCAAACAACATTGACCCCTTTCGACTTCAATTGTAAGGACACAAAACCAACATTTCTCAAAATGTGGTATTTTATGTTCAAACAAATTCTTTTCACCAAAGCAAACAAAATTACATCATACGAGCTTGGAACAATATGAGGGAAAGTAAACAATGACAGAATTTTTCTAATTTTAGGTCATCGATCCTTTGGCCCTCTGGGGTTTAAAGACTCAGCACCAAACGTAGAATTAAACCTACAAAAGTTGTCAGTGTAATCGCAGCCACGATGAATTGTTGGTTTAACGCCCGTGAACGAGCCCTCACCGCCATCATGCGGCTAGCCTAGCGCGTGTTTAGCGGTTAGCTTGCAGTCAACCGACCAAGTGAAGAATCGACTCAGGCCAAAGGTCGTACAGAAGAGGGTGAAAACCCAATGTTTGGTTGTAGCATTACTGTTGATGACTTCTAATTCAAGCAAGTGGAGAACTTTGACAAAATAGCGAGACGCCATTTCTGGGGAAGTGGAAGACTAATAATGGGCTTCCTGCCTCAGGCATCTAAACAAAGAAAAAGCTGATTGTTTTTCAGGAGGCCTGCTGTGGTGTGCCTTTGGCAAAGATGAGGCTGTTTTTAGTGTTACATGGACAACTGCACAACATTAATATAAAAAGCAAAGCACAAAAAACATAGTTCTGGCATGACTTGATGTTCTGGCGCACTACTAGCAGGATTTGAAAGGTTTCTCTATAAATATGATTTATGGTCTAATCTGATTGATTTTCTTGAGGAAGTAATGAAATGTGTTTTTCTTACGGAATGTCTGAGAGGAATTCGAACACTTTCTGAAAGAGCGCCGCACACATTTCCCTAAAGTTTCATATTGAAAAAATCAAGTCGAACAGCTTGTTCAGCCTTTGATTGGTGTTTGATTAATGTCCGATGTTCTCAAACACTCATTTATATTTTATATTATAAAAGTCTATCATTTTGGTTTGTGGACATAAGTTATTTTTAAAGTACATTGCCAGAGGATAGTATACCCCAAAATTTAACTTTGCTCATCACCCTCATGTCATTCAAAACATGTATATTACTTTATTATGTGTGGCACAAAAGAAGATATTTTGAGAAATGTTGGTGGTATGTGTCCTTACCATGAAAATCAATTTGGGTCATACTTTGTTTGGTTACCAACAGTCTTTAAAATAACTTCTTTTGTGTTCTGCAGAAGAAAGAAAGTCCTACAGGAACGCGTATGTGAATAAATGATGAAAGATTTCTTGTACCAAAAACTTTGCACTTCAGTATCAACTGTTTGATGTGAAATTGTTAAAAGTTCAAAATCACCTGCATTACTTGATTTCTCAAAGAGGAACCATTCAATGCTGATTCAAAACATTGAGACAGACATGTAATTGGGGGGACAATTTACTCTCTTCCAAATATTGAAGAAGGGACATGTTGCAAACATTGGAGGACGTCTATGATCTGTAGCCCAGTTTCACATCAGTAACAGCCCGACATTTGACATCAGTTAAACTACAGTCTGTGCCTAATGTGTGTCCTCCCCGTCCAGCCGTCCAGGGTTTTGTAGGTCCCTTAGAGGTAATCAACAGGAATCCGACTATTTCCTCCGAGCTGAAGGGTAAACACGACTCCGTCGTTGACTAGCCACTGATTGGGGGATGAATTTTTGTTTGGAAAAAGGTCTCCCATCTTGTTTAAATTCAGTGTAGACGACCGCTACATGCGAAAAGATGGGCTTCGGAGAAAGAAAGCCAATCCCAAATAAGGAAAACACGATTGTTTACTATTAAGTCAACAATCTAGGCTTTCGTCGTCTTGGCAGCCCCGTAAGCTGCATTGATCACCTATGCCGAGTTCTGCAGTAATGCGTGACAGATGCACGTCAGCCCGCTTTCACTAATGGCAAGATTCCATCGGTCTGTGGCCAGTCAACATTAACTTCCTCAGATGTTCATTTCTCTCCCTTTGATTCTCGTCCCTTGAAGACATCTGGATTCAATACGTTTGACAGCATCCCTTTCAATTAAACCAACTGTGAGAGTTGAACTTTTTTGCAGAGCTAAATTGTCCATACCATGTTGCATTTCATGCTACGCCTTCATGTCTTCTCGTGTCTGTTTTTTGGGTTTGCTGATACGTATCTGTCTTTAATCTTTGGACATTAGGATAGGACATAACAGTGAGTTGTATGTTTGCGTTTGTGCATGTGGTTGATGCTTTCATCCAAAGCAAGGACGGGTCAAGATGGTTAAATAGTCAACTAGCGCTCAAACCACAAGCTGGTCGATTAGTACGATTTCTCATATGTATATATTTTTCATTTGATTTTTTATTTTTGAGCGGTTCTGTTTAGATTAGAATGTGTCCGTTTGCAGCCCTTCGGCTTTAAGACAGTTTGCATATATATATATATATATATATTATATACACCTCCGGTCAACATTTCAACATTTAGCTTGACAAAAAATGTTACTCATGAACTTAAAAATCTTTTAACCCGTATGTTTCAAGGTTGTTATATTATGATTATTCGGACTTACTAATGGATCAATAGGAGCCGAAAAAGTCCAGCATAGATGGAAATTCCTTTAATATGGTTAAAAAAAGATGATGGATGATATAATGTATGATTTTATATGATTTGGCAAATTCTAATCAAATTCTCAACATTTGTTCATCTATTTTGGATGTTTTTAGTCACAATATATTTCCCACAGTTCCAGGTGTGTTATTCCATGGTTTTGATGTATTCACTATTAGGGCTGACTAACAATTAATCATGATTAATCACATCCTAAATAAAAGTTTCTGTTAATATTATATATGTCTGTGTACTGTACATATTAATTTTCTATTTATAAATACAAAAACATAATATTAAGGAAATATTTAGATGTATATATTTATATTTACCAATAATTTAAACTACTTCTAAACGTTTATACATTATTATATTTTGCTTAGATATATGCATGTATTGTATCTGTTTATAAATAGAAAATAAAAATTCACAATACACAGAAATAAATTATGTTAGGATAAACTTTTAGTCTGGACACGATAAATCGTGATTAATCCTTTGATAGCCCTATTACTATTATAATAAAATGTGGGGAAACTCTCAATAAAAATGAGTAAATCACCCTAAACTTTTGACCGGTAGTTTACATACATGCATAAACTAATCTATACCTTGAAATCTAAATGTGAAAATAATCATAAAATAAACCTATACGGATAGCCGATTATTCAGAGTGAATTCTGCAGATGCTGATTCTGAAGTTTAAATGAATATCTCTAAACTTTCTGAATGTTATTAATTCATATAATGACTATTAATATTGGACATAAAACTGCGATGTTTCTTTACATTTTCTATAAAAATAGCACAAAATCAGAGCATTTTCCTGTCCTATTCTGAGTGATCATCCCCTGAGTTTTTAAACTGTCCACCGATAGATAATAGTGTGGAAAAAGTGCCTTTATCAACCAACATTGGCTGATATATCATGGGATCTCTATTCCAACCGTTTAATATTCAATCCCTTTTAATAAAGACCCACTGCCTCCAGTTATAGATTACTTATCAGAATACAAGACTAACATAACACGCAAACAGCTCCCTTGGTTTTCATCTACTAATGCACCAACATGAAAAACAGCGCGTGTTTGCTTCGGCCGACCTCTCTGTGGTCATTTCAGAGGTTCACATGACCCTCCCCAGAGAGCCTCTTACAGATCTGCTCTAAGACGGATCTGAGTCCGTTTCTGAAGAATTCAGTGGAAGAGAGTCGAGATCCCTCTTTAATAAGATCTCACGGGGAAGCTAAAGATGCATTCTTAAAAAAAACATGCACTCATTCACTCATAGGGCAAAATGTTCTTTCCGAGACTACTGAGACTTTCCTGTTTGAAAGTGTCCTCTTAAAAGCATATTTTCGGGTTAGATTGACCCCCTGCACTTGTTGAGTTGACTAGCTGACTTTGCGCCGCACGACCATCCATATACAGGATGACTTATATTTTTATAAGAAGTCAATGATGTCTGTTGCTTGCCAGGTTATTTTTTTGCGATTCAGGATTTTCACACCCAATCCCAAATGAGTCCACGAAGAGAGAGTGTGTCAGGTGTTTCCTCTCTAACCGATCGCTCTAGGGAATCAATTTCTGCCTGTGATACAGACGTAAGCTGGAGCTGCATCGGCGGTTAGTTTTAGCTTATGTTATCCAAACGTGTTCTCCGTGTCATCATGTTTGACCGCGCCATTCATTATCCTGAGAATCGCAATAGCTTTATGTCACAAGTTTTATTTCCTCACCCAGGCGTTGAAAACTTCACCATAACAAAAGCGCTCTCCAAGCCAGCCGTCTCATTCAGAAGCCTTTCCGCTTAGTAAATCCCATAATGCCGTTTCCTGCCCTTGACAGTGTGTTTGTTGATTCTCCCAGAGCCAACCAGAGATCGAATACTCCTTGCCTGAGTTACAAGCCCCACGCTCCAACGTGGCTGACAAACCCTGGCCCCAAGTCAACTCGCACACACAGCGACCGCATACTGGTAAGAGGATCCACCTTCAACCCAGATGCTTGTTGACAGCTCTTTCGTTTTCTCTCAGATAGTTCATTTAAGATCGGAGCTTGAGCTTTGACTTCTATTCGCGACACATCTACTTGTGCTGCCGCGGTTTGTGTGAAGCTGGAGGTTCATGAAATCGATGGTCATGAGTGCTGCCTCTGCATCCTTGCAGGTGGGCGGTTGCACGGAGAGAGGAATGCGGCAAAACTTGGTGCGAAAGGAAAGCATGTCAGCCAACACGCCGAGGATGCAGCTGCTGAGCATGACTTCCTGGGCTGCATGTCAAGGTGAGATGGGATGAACGCAGGTGTTATTGTTGTTATTTTTGGTTTGATTAAGTTTTCGAGAAAGCTGTGGAGAAATTAAAATCTATAAATAAGGTGAACAAAAGCAATACATATCTAGCAAGCACATTTAACAATGTTGCATTTTGGTCGCAGTTAGGTTATGTCACCGTACTTTGTTTTTAAAACATTTTATAAACAACAGATAGATAAAATGTAAATGTTAAACTTTACAAAATAAGGTTTTGTAGCGAGCAAGGTGCGACGAGAGCTGTGAGGGAAGGACGCGAGGTCGGTGATGCGATCTCCTCCAAGAGAGATGCGAGACCGGTGCAATGCGCAGCTGACACTCATTATCACTCGCGTCACCGGCCTTGCGTCGTTCACACACGGCTCTCGTCCCTTGCTCATTCCAGGTTTTATTTGTTAACATTAGTAAATGCAATAGCTAAAACCAATAAACCATCGAACAAATGTGTTCATTTTTGTTCATGTTAGTTTTTTAGCAAAAGTTGTATCAGTTAACAGTAGTCAATGCATCATGAACTAACTTTTAGAATTTTACTTACATTAACCAACATTAACAAAGATTAAAGGTCAAGTGTGCAATTTTTTGGAGGATCTATTGACAGAAATGCAATGTAATATACATATTTATGTCTTCAGAGGTGTGTAGAAACTTGACATAATGACGCGTTATGTTTTATTATCTTAGAATGAGCTATTTCTATCTAAATACACCACGGGTCCCCTTACTTGGAATACGCCATGTTGTTTCTACAGTAGCTCTAAACGGACAAACTGCTCTATAGAGCGCTTTTGTAAATATGTTATCTCCTTCAGCAAAGAAGTAAAAACATGTTAATAATGTGTCAGCCACCGTAGTGCTTCGAAAGGGAGGGGTGGAGGGAGCCGTTGGTTGCAATTCACAACCTCACAGCAAGATGGCGCTAAATTTCATACATTGGAGCTTTGATAAATTCAGATTTTTTTCTACAAATGTTAACAAATATAGCCTTATTATGAGTCACAACAAAACATTTGGAAAACTTCACTAAGAATATTCTCTAACAATATCATATCGCTTATACAACATTATGAAAGCATATTAAATATCATATGTAAAAAAAGACATTTCTGCATTTTAAAGTGTGCTTTTTGAAATAAGAGTTGAACTTATCATCGTATCTGTTTGACAGGCGCTCAGGGCTGCCACGCTGGATATTAGCAGCATGTCTTTTTCTGTCTATCATGGTGATGCTGTGGCTGAGCTGTGCCAGTCTAGTCACAGCTCCTGAGCAACACGTCAAGAATCAGGTACACGCTAATGCGCCAGACACACGGATACAAAACAGACAATGTGTTAGTCAGCATTAAAGCATAACTTTCCCTTTATATGGCCAGGTTTTCAGGTTGCCAGATATTCATGTTATTTAAAATCATGCGCATTTAAACACTGCACCTGTTTTGTGTCAAATAAAGAAAACCTTATTTTACACATACAGTGCTTTCTCAGAAAGATAATTTAATTTTTTCGAAATTATTTGAATGGCAAACAGAAAGTTTTTTATTTTGAAAAGTTAGTACGGCAAATGACATCACAAAGGATTAAATGGCATTCTGTTGCCAATGTGTGTTTTTGTATGTTGAATATTTAGCATAGATGCTGTTTTTACAGCTAAGCATCAATGGAGATAAGGAGTTCTTGGATGACACCCAGAAGATCAACCCATACCACCTGACGCCTGTGATTGCCATGACCATCAGCCAATCGGAGGAGAGCAAAGAGGCGGGTCCACTTCCAGTCAAGGTGGACCTCAGCAAAACATCGCTTTAAAAGCACCAAGGAAGTACTTTCGACAACTAGGGTTTAACTCGCGCTTCTGAGCTACTTGTCTCCAAATTAAAGGGAAGCCGCATAATTTTTCTAAAGAAAATATTGCATGATGCTATTTATTATATGGGTTTCAAGTACGTCCTGTCTAAATCCTAGTCTAATCACTGAATCCGCGAACCTCATGGAATCGTAGTATTAGGTGCTTGTTTACATAATGTACTAACTTATGCAGTGTCAGCTATAATATATACATTAAAAACACTAGCAACGTTTGAACTCATGAACAACTTTAACAGCTATTTTCATATCGCTGTTGTTATATGTTCTCATTGAATTTTGGAATAAACACACTGGGGGCTCGTACGGTAGATAAAGATGCTTATATAAACCTCGAAAGGAGAGTATTGGAGTATTTGTCAAGTTCTGGCAGCTCATCCAAATATTCAATTACACAGAACACACACAGGCTACTACTGAAATAAACCGTTAGCGTTTTCAAAGTGCTCCTCCTCCTTTGATAACAAGCTTTGATGGCGATCTGTCAGGAACTGTTCAACTTTTTTCCGCACACTTAGATATTCACTTTGAATGGAGCAACAGAGATATCAAATGCAACCAATTAGCAAAATACGCTCGAGATGACATTTACAAAGCGTTTCAAGGACCGTGGCAGCGTGCTTTGAACTGATACGCTAACAAAACAACACACGTTACTTCTAACATAATACTAAATGCTAATAGTTAGTTAAATTGTAGAGTTCAAACTAAAAACATTGTATGAACACAGAAATGCAGGGAGATTTTAATATGCATTGTTATGCATTTAAACTAAAATGAAACTTAACTATCCACATGCATATCTAGAAAGCATGATGTATATTTATTTATTTGTTTCTGTATTTATTCAAAGCGTACAGTAACACATCATATCTCGACTGCTGTGTTTTGCGTCTCGCTTAAAAATAGCCAATCGATTCTTATGCTTAGAAACTTATCCCCACTTTCAGAAACATTGATGGGCAATAAAGTTGCTGTTCTGACCGGATGTGAATTGTTGTATTCTACCCTTGCTTTTATTTTCTGTCCTATTACAGATATTGTTTCATCCCAAAGGGAAAGGTGTTGGGTGGGATTTAAAATGGGGTGGTTTCTGTCTACCAAGCACCCGGTTTTGACAAATATATCTTTTGTAACCAGACTGTAGACTCGAGGAGCTTTAGCACCGTTTGTCATGTGCAGCTATTTTCCACTTTTAAGTCCAGCCACATTGCATGCTAGTACGCTATGAGACATTAAATATATTGTACAATCTCTTTTTGAAAGCGAACTGCTGTAGGCTTGTGATCTTTGTGTTTTTTGCTAAGTGTTTGGTAAGGCATTGTTATTATGATTGTAAATTATTAAGAAGCCAGAGGCAAGATCCCTTAATAAGCCATTTAATATTTACTGACTATAAGCAACGTTATCACTGTATGGAATACGTATCAATAATATTTGTTTTTCTCTTTTGAACAGTTTCCCATGAGATAATCCATAATATCCGACGAATAAAGTGTTTTCATGTAATTCTTCTGGTGTGGGTATAGTTCTTGTACAAGAAGATAATTCAATAGGTGTGTTAACTGTGTGGTGGTCAATGTTTCAAAATAATTTTATTTAAAAAACGAAAATATTTGACCCTGTCTGTGAAAACCAGGCATAATCTAATTCTAAGGAGCATCATCAAGTTTGATCTCAAACATTAAAGGAATAATTCACCTTCAAAACGTAAATTCTGTCATCATTCACTCACCCTGTTGTCATCTTAAACCTGTGTGATTTTCTTCTTCTCAAAAAAATAAGATATTTTTTAGATAGATATATTTTGAAAACTGTTTGTAACCTAAAACCGTTGGTCCCCATTGACTTCTATTGTATGTACACAAAACCAAAGTCAATGGGGCAACGATATTGTGTTACCAACGTTTTTCAAAATATCTTCTTTTGTGTTCTGCAGAAGAAAGAAATTCAGACAGGTTTGTAATGACAAGAGGGTGAGAAAATGATGACAGAATTTTCATTTTGAAAGTGAACTATTCCTTTAATTTCACTTTGACTTCAGTCGTCAGCAAGATTTTATTTTCAAAGAATGGTCTTTACATTATATGGTATTAATTTATGAAGAAAAAGATAAATCATAAAAAATGACTTTAACCGGGTTTTTACAGGCAGTGTCACATGTGTTAAACAAAACAAAACACGATATCGGGTTAACTACAACTGTTTTTCAAAACTAAATGTTGATTGCCACTTTTATTAAATTGTCAAGTATAGGGATGTAACAATATTATCGACATTGTGTTATCGTGGTCACATGACTGTATGAAACGATAGGTCTTCCGGTACTAAGATAGAGAATGTTAGAGAATGTGCAATTCTTTTATTTTATAAAAGGGGTTTTTAGGTCATTTAACCCGTCTCATACTATAACTCATACCTCACAGCAACATTTATGATTAGAGGATAAAGAAAAGAGGATGCTTATGGCACTTATGGCACAAGTCATTATTTGTCATTTTAAATATTGCAATAATTATGTACCATGGACTTTATGCGGAGGTATCATTGTATAGTGAGATTTTGATGCTGTTACATCCCTAGTCAAGTAAAATTGAAACCTATCATACTCTAAATCAATGATTTGGTCAATGCCTTTTGCAAAGTAACAAAGAATGCATAATTTCAAAGAATGATAATACATGCTGTTAGCCTATAGATCTGTCTTAAAAATGCATCCCTAAATAAATGATTTATCAACCACCACACGGGGGCGACAGGAAACCAACAATAACTGCATAATAAATCTGCAAGCATTGTAACTGACGCAAATAGGACGTCTCAGTTCTGATGATTAAAGTATACACATTTTTTTCTTTTTTTCAAATAACCACATATGTATTCAACCCATATTAAACAAAAATAAAGAGCTTTATGTTTTGTCAAAACATTTTTAGAAGTTGATATGTTGGATAGCGCACAAGTGTACATTCCCACTATTGTCACCAGATGGCGCAAGTGCATATGGCTCTGACTGCGACTTTGTGAGGAGTGTTTAAATGAACTATTGGTTATATCCGGAAATTAAACCTCACCTTTATTTGTTTTTAACACATTTTTTCTTTTGTTTATATAATATCATAATCTCAGCCTCATGAACCTTCTGACATCGAACAGTTTAATGAAGGTGATGCATCTCAAGACGTTCACAGGTATTTACCAAACAAACCACCTGTGCTGTGAAGCAGGTGTGAACCTGTGAAGGTCAGTAGCACGTTTTAGGTGAGAGGTCCAGCAGATTGTTCCACAATAACAGCTTCCTTGAGAAATATCGAAAGCTCACATACTACTCTCCAGTTGCCCATTGACTGTGATAAAGCATTTCCCACCTAGAAAGGTCTCTAGTGCTCTTTATTAAAATAATAGAGAGTCATCTATACATCATTTAGCAAATACGAAACATGGAATGGTGGATCAGTTTCCTTAAAGCTCAGTTATCTTATGTACGTCATTTTGCCTCAAATGCGCAGTTCATATTCTGGTCCATCTCAGTTTAGTATTAACCTGATAGGCAGATGAGGATATTAGATAGAGAGCATTGTGCCACCGTGCAAACATTAACACAGTCAGCGGTGCTCTGATGCCACACAATAGTATTGCTGGGGGACTAAAGAAACCCAACTAAAGATAGAGTTGTTTGCATATGACTCACAATGGTCAGTTCCTGAAGCATCTGACTCAATGTTAACGCACAAAGCTAATAACAACCCTACACGAACTCCAGGTGAATGAGAACGCACTGTTCTGCTCTGTTTGTCCCCCATACGTATGGACCGAACGCTATCCCAGAGTGCATTGCACCTCAGCCACGAAAACCTATTATGAATAACAGCGGCTCACCTCATCTGGGTATCTTTTGAGAATAAATCAATACAGTGGGGGAACGTTGCGATGCTGTTATTTTGTCTGTTCTGGAGAAAATTATTTACAGATTTTATTCGTACCACAATAGTTCATAGGGAACCGATGATGTAGTGTCAAGATCCAAAAAGAACAAAATAATCTTCCTGTTGTTACAACCATGGTTACCATGAAACTACATTTTTGGAAGAGCTGTTAGAAACTTTTCTTCTGTTTTCCAACAGGACCCCTATTCCGTTTTGGGGGTGAACTTTAAAAAAAAAACATGACTAAAGATGTGCAGCAGTTATTTGTCTTCGTACATTTTCTTATTTTTTGGCTCACACGAATATCATTGAATACTTGGCTTTCCTGTAGCTCAGTGGCGCGAACGACGCCAAGGTCGTGGGTTCGATCCTATGGGGATTGCACATACTTAGAAACTAATGTAAAGGTTAATGCATTGCCGGTTGCTTTGGATAAAAGCGTCTGCCGAATGCATAATTGTAAATGTAAATAGATCATTATCACTAAATTGCAGGTGACGCAAGTATGACGTGCCTTATACCAAGTACAGTGTGACAAACAAGTCAATCTTGTTGCGTGTCACAGTTCAAACTTGTGCATTACACTTCAATCGTCCTACCGTAGGGGGTGCAGTGAGGCTGGGTTTGTGTAGTATCCTTATTGCTGCCGAGGTGTGGAGACCGTCTGTGGGCTACAGCACCGTTTTAACCCTATACCACTGCCTTATCAGTCCTGCAGTACATTGAAGAGCGAAAAACCATTGCCAAACAGGACCCTGTAGAAATGTACAGAATGATGAAAGAGATAGATAGAGACAGTGTGAGAAAAGAGGTATGAATGCGATATCGGGTAGTTTCCATAATCATTTCATTCATGCATAAGTAGGTGCTTTCCGAATATGCTTCCCAAATTTGTGGGATACCAAAAAATGCAAACAGATTTGATAAAAATACATGTCGTTCTTTGTCGTACACTAATAAGGTGATTACATACATAGGTTGCAATATCCAAAAATAAGCAAAAGGAGTGAACCGAGGAAAATAAATCTATACGTGAGAATTGTGTGCAAACACTGCTCTTTCTATAATGTTAGTTTTTTTTTCTATAACATATTTTTAAAACTGCATTAAAATGATAAAACGTATCATTATATTAACATATATACCAGCGTTTTATTTCACACATGTGTGCATCTGGTGAGTTTCCAATATAACAATCTACTAAAATTCCAAGTACACGTCCAGCCTCATCCGTTGAGTTTGATAAATATGCATAATATACATTATTCATGAGTTAAACGAGCCGTGACGTCACAAAGGCGTTGCGTGAGTACTACTTGACGCCTGTCAATCAAACTAATAAAGCGTGTCTGACCTATGTGGACTTAGAGCGGACTAGTTACACTAACGTTTACAATCAAACATCAGTCAGTCTGAGAGAAATATAATGGTTAGGGCACCAACACACGCGGACGAAGGAAAACTTTTACGTTGCGACTTAACAAACAAAGAACGCAAGAACGTGTCGATTTCCGTAGCGCAGCGAGTGCGCGCAACGTCTGTTGCCCTTCGTGTCAAACGCACGTTCATTGACGAAACGTTAAAACGTCAACTGATATATTTCCAGCGTGCTACAGTACACATACGACGGAGTGAGAAGATGGACAGCTTATCATACATCTTACACCCAGAGTTCAGCTCTGAGATACCCAACACGCCGCTCACCAAACTCAGCGCGCAGGCATGAGAAGACGGTTTCAAGCTCCCCTCGCTGTGAATTGATTCTACTATGAGCCTACCCGAATCGGAGCGAGAAACAGCGGAGGTGCGCATAAAAAAACCTAAACTTTTAATCGGACGAACATCGCCTAAAAACCCGTTTTAATTGAACAAATATGTATTTATTGGTGTGATTTGTGCGTATTTGTGGCACAAAGCGAAACACGGTTTTATAAACGCCGGGTTTTCTCTCGCACGTCTTTCCTCACGGAGCAGCTCCCCCCTCCACGGTAAAGTGGAACGTTCCACAATTTATTCCAGGGAAAGACTGACAGTTTTTTGGGTCATGAAGCAGCTGTTCAAGTCAGCGGCCGTTCCTCCCTCTGCTAGAATAAGAAATTAGTCCATTTTAAAGTAAATAACTAAACCCCGGAGCTGATAAGGCAGCGTTATAAAATACTGTGCCGTCGCGATTTTACGGAGAGAATGGACTTAGGATAAAGACACAATGAATGTGAATGTTTCTGTCCCATCGTATTATGGAAATGTGAGATCTAAATATCTCGGATCGCAAATGGAGGAGGAACAATAGAGACTATAGCTTGGGCAAAACAAATAGGCATACACTGTCAAGTGAATATTGGAAACCTATTCATATTATTTGGAAATAACATGCATAATCGTAAAATAATGATGAACTGAAATGTTTCGTTAAATATAGAATATTTAGTGTGTTATTACATGTTTATTACTATGTAATAAGCACAAAAATGTTTCTTTCGAATATACATAACATATAGTTGACTAGCATGAATCAGTCCATCATGACTAGAGTCGAACTATCCAAATCTGGCTCAAGTGCAAACTCGCATCACATCCGTACTCAAGTGGTCGGATCACTTTTTTTCCAGCTTACTTGTTGCATAAGATGCATTGTTAATACCTTATGAATCAAGGTTAATGTGGATAGATGTGCCAATACCTGAGCCGTGTATGTCATGTGTAATGCTGTTTAGAGACAAAGATTTGAATAATTAAAATAATAGTAATAACTCATGAATAATTCTGTCTCTTTCCTCGTAGAAAGATTTTTTCATTCTCATTCGTATGCCGTGATTTATTCTCAGCGAGATCCGTACTGCCCGGCCCTCGGTGGTGAAATATGATGTGAGATTTCAATGACCTGTAACGGCAAGCATCTCGCTTCTACAAGACCCCTTCAGATTTCTCACGCTCGTAGATAAAACCCCATATATTCAGTGAACGTACAATACATATGATGTTAGATTAGGATGTTCGCTTTAACTCCCAGTGTGGTACCGGATGTCAACGTGGTCTGTATTAACGCCCTCGCTCTGACTCTATCATGTGCAACATCACCAGTCAGCGACCATCATCCCTTCTCGAGCCAGTAATGGAGATCATATGTGTAGCTGGTGCTGAAACCCAACACGAGACCTCCACATCAAAACCGCCTGTTGCCGGGAGAGGGGCCTGCAGGATCTTTCCCACTTCAGGGGAATGAAAACATATTTTCATAGGTCTCGAAAACATGCCTTAAAAAGTGGAGAGGGGCCCCTATGTCCCTCAACCAAAAAAATTGTGATGAGGCTGAGATGAGTTCACTTTTGAGGATTGGGTAAGGTTTGTTTGATTGTGTTTTTATCATTGTGTATCATGTGTTTTTATAGGCATATAAGTAGTATTGAGTCTATATTTGTATTGTTAATGTTAAAAAAATACCCTCCCAAACTGAGCCTGATGTATGGCTAATTTTTTTACCAGCATCCGATGTAATTTTTTGCTACAGTTGCCTTTAGTTTGCTTATTTGTGATATTTTACATAATTTTTGCATATTTTTTTATTTTTAACCCGATTTTTGCATAATTTAGCTGATCCGGAATCGTGGAAAAGAAGCAAAGTAGGAATAAATGCAAGATTTTGTTTGTGCGGTTAATAAAATTGTAGTTATAAATATTATATTGTTATAGAAATATTTTGTGACTGTCCTTTCAAAACCTTGGATGTCCAACTTCCCTGTTGGAAAAAACAATTTATTTTTAAATGAATAAATACTGTGTTGTCTAAGTTGAAAAGCACTTTTTATTGGTTAGATATTTTGCAAAACCCAATGACAAACATAAAGGTTGACCAATAATAATGATTTATGACAAAATATGGGGTTACAAGGTTTCAGAAAGACAGCAACAATATATAAAATTTACATTATATTACATATCAGTCTGCACTTGACCAGCATTTAAAAAAAATATTACCGTACAAAACACAACTCTGTGCGCTTACAGGATTGACATATCAATGAACTGGACAAATGTTTTTTCTGCCAATCACTACAAAGATTTCAGGTGGGTTATATATGGACACACACAAGTTGTGATTGTAATTGTCCTACTGAACCTTAAAGGTGTCATTTTTATTTGAATGAATCGAAAACAATTCAAGTAAAGGCATGAGACTCAATCAAGTGCATCTAATCCCATCAGCCTCAGCCGAGACTCTGCGACTCATGTAACAGCCATTTACATTTATTCATTTGGCAGAAGCTTTTATCCAATACAACCTAGGCCGTGCCTTCAACACACGACTGTCCAAAACTCTCTCAAATCTGCTGACATTACACAACAGTCCTTCTTGTCATCGGTATTTTTGTTGATGTAGAAGCAAGTGTAGTACACAACGGAGTTTAGATGAGTTGCACACTAAATAAGATCTTTTTGCAAGATGTATGATTACCATTAACAATGTTCATTTACAGAACACAAAAGAAGATATTTTGAAGAATGTTGGGAACCAATAACATTGACCCCCATTGACTTCCATTGGATGGACACAAAAGACATTTCTCAAATGATCTGATATGCAGATTTTGAAAATGATTGTAAAGACTATATTTACATTACATCTCTGATTTTTAATTGAACACCTGGTTTTAACAACCGTTTTGGGATTTAATCACAAGTGGACAGTGCCAAATACAGGTGTTAACAGGGTCTGTGATGTGTCATAGGAGAATCCTGACTTCTGCTGTTTCACACACACATTCGCTGTCCTCAGATCAGATGTTATCTGTTGAGGTGGCATCTGTGGTGCAGACAGCGGATGTGTGAACAGGATAAACAGCAGCAGTGGGTATAATCCACTACGCTTAGGCTGAGAGTCATGTGGATTAGCTGCCTCTGGCTCTCAGAGACTCTTCACTCTGCCGTCACACCTTGAAAGGAGCCTAATTGAGCCAAATCTAATTATTTGGGACCCAGACACTGAGACAATCAATTGGGCCCCGGTTGGGTTTAAATGGATCGTATTGACGTAGATACAGGATTGAGTAGTATTGAGTTAATTAACATGAAACTGAGGGTAGAAAATGTTAACTGATTTGTTACTCATTTGTGGTATTGTATTTAAGAATAATCTGGGTAACAAAGATGAGTGGTTGAGCAAATGCTGCCTTAAATGGAGAAAAACATTGTGACGTTAGTGAGGTGCAAAAAATAAACACCAAAATGTATCATTCCATGTAGAAATAGTTCATCCATGAACTCATCCGCATGTCATTTCAAACCTGTTTCTCTTTCTTTTTTCTCCAAAATGCAATAGAAGATATTTTAAAGAACGTTGGTAACAAAACAACATTGACCCCCATTTTATGGACACAAAACCACTAAGATATTTCTCAAAATATCTTCCTTTGTGTTACAGGTTTTAAACGACATGAGTGTGAATAAATAACGACCCCCCCCCAAAAAAAGCTGCACTTCTCAGTTCCCCTCCACTATGGCGAAACTTTCAAAGTACCTTCAAAGTATTCTAAAAATGCGAAAGCCAATTTTCAAAAATAATTTTCGAAGTCATGAAAATTCAGACTGCCCACAAAAGTATGTTACGATCCTTCTGGGGCAGCAATGAGGAGCAGAAGGCTTTTATGAAGTTTTCAGGAGGACAAGAAACACGCGAAGTCGAAATTATAAAAGTCCGACCTCATACTTTTATGCAAAACAGCATGGAATATATCAAAAAGTGCAAGGGTAGAAAACGATTATTGCTATTATGGGCCAAAAACCCGCAAGACGGCAATTCCCAGCGTAACACGTCTAGCGCGCATCCTTGCTCCCTCATTTACATGCCTGCATGCATATGCAAGAAGGCGTGAATATGCACGTGTGGAGCACGCTGAGCGGGACATAACGCTTTAAGAAGACTCCTAGAAAGAAAAGAATGCTGGGATTTGGCACGCACCCCCACTGGAGGAGGTTCAGAGCTGCAGTCAGAATAATGGATGAATCACTGAGGGTTGATAAAGATGGAAGATGTATTAAAGGGCTGAGCAGTGTGGTCAGAGAAAACAGACCTCGGTGATCCAGAGTGAATAAATAACGTACATTTTTGGATAAGCAGTTAATGATAAAAATCTCGGTTAATCTGGGATTACGATGTGCACACAGGTTTGTCAGCCTCAGATTTGCAACGTGCCCAATTCCTATGAATTTGTATGATGTGAATCATATAAACATTCAATTATTAGAAATAAGCAATGAGGAAGGTCATACTGTGTCCAAATCTGTATAGCTTTTTCTGCAGAACACAAAAGAAGTTATTTTGAAGAATGTCTGTATCCGAACAACATCGGACTCCCATTGACTTCCATTGTATGGACACAAATCCACGCAGACATTTCTCAAAATATCTTCTTTGGTACAGAAGAATCATATAGAGGTTTTAACAACAAAAAGGTAAATACATGATGGCAAACATTTAATTTGTGTATGTGTGTCTATTTTACAGTAGGCTATGTGTGTATAACTGTGTGAGTTGTTGTGTCAAAAAGGAGGGTGTGTGTGCGCGAGCGGGCGTCACTGTACAAGTATGTGAAAGCGATTGTTTGTGTGTGTGTTTCTGGTGATATAATGAACACCTCTGTGTGTGTGTGTGTGTGTGTGTGTGTGTGTGTCTGGTGGTAGCCTGTTTGGTAAGCATATGCATGTATCCAATTATTGACTGTGTGTTGTCAGTGTCGCCCAAGGTGTTTGTGTGCGTGCCGCATGAAAATGAGCGAGGAAATGCGCGTATCTGCGCATGATGGCGGTTTGCGAGCGCGTGTGAGAAAGCCAGAGAAATGGCTCGGCGGTGATAGTTTTCCTGCAGTAATCAGACAGAGTACAGCTCTGGCCCTGTGTAGCTCTCCCTGCCTGCGGTTTGTCCACATGCCTCGTCTCCTCGCAGTGGGGGAGGGTTGCGCGCGCGTGTTGTGTGTACGTGTGTGTTGTGTGGACGTGTTTGCTGTGTGGACGTGTGTGCGCGCGCAGTTTTAGGGGTGTTGAGGCCCTGGAAGGGAACAAGCAGATCTTGTTAGCTGGCCTGACCCACGGAAACACAGTCAACAATGCAAAACACTGAGAAGGGAGCTGATATCAGCCGAGACGCATGACAATGCAGCACAAAATGAAGACGGGAAAATTCCTCGGATGGCATTTCACAGCGTACAATCAGACTGCAAATGTCATTTTTTGAACACGAGCTGCTGTGTTTGTGTAGCCTTAAGTAAAATGTTGCGAGAAAATCAGATGTGTTTACATGCGACATTAAAGAACAATTTGGATTTCTTTGCCTAGAAGTGAGGGACGTGTTTCATTCAAGTATCAACTTAAGGTTTGAGGAGATACAATCTCTGAACCTCCAAAGGACTGGAGACACATTGAGATCTTCCCGGGAGCATATAAGATCCGCTCTCCATCTAATCCTATCGCCGTAAAATGTTGTAAATATATAAAAACATATCTGACAATTTGACACAAAGAAAATCAGATATGCTTTCACATGTGACATTGAGGAATCTATTACCAATATTGTTCTTTTCTGTTTCCACGACAGCTCCATGTCGAAAAGGCTCTGCTCCATCTACCTACATCACCCAAATGGCATGCGTGGTCCACCACATTGTGGTTAGGCTTTTTTCATGCGCAGAAAGGCTTTTTCTTGTTGCTCTTAGCAATACCTGCTTTTGATTAGTTTGTAGAGACTGTGCATTCGGTTGAGCGAAGCCTCTCTCGTAGACATGTGCAGTTCTGTGCTATGAATCACTTGATTCATATTTACCCAGATTCATATTCAGGGATATTGATTTTTTTCTTTAATTTCTTAGAATGCACATTTGTGGTCTTATTGTGCATGTTATTCAAAAACGGCTTGTCTTTGTAATCTTTAGTCAAATGGTGTATGATTACTTTTCGCCGGCTTTCCTTTTCCACTGACATCTTGTTGGCCATGGGTATTGGTCAATGTAAACACACATCCCAATAGATATTTAGGTGTTGTTATATGGCACAATAGTGTTGTATGTAGTGTGACCGGTCTATGATATCAGTTTGCACATTGGTTAAATGCTAGTTAAACATAAAGTAGTAGTTCACCCTAAAAAATTTTTTTTGTCATCATTCACTCGCCCTCTTGTCGTTTTAAACCTGTATGACTTTCTTCTGCAGAGCACAAAATATGTTGTTTTGAAGAATGTTGGTAACCAAACAGCACTGGCACCAATGGACACAAAACCAATGCAAGTGATGGGTTTCCGGTTAGCAACATTCTTTAAAATATCTTTTTACAAAAAACGTGATGAGTGATGAGTCGTTTGGGATCAAAAACGGAGGGATTTACAAATCAATAGACTCTTCCGTTTATTCCTCAATTTAAAACAACAACAAATCCAACCAGAAGCCATCAGAGACTCAATATTTTGCTAAACGTGTGTGTGTAAATAGCAATACTTGAATAAATAGACAATGAGATGTTTCTCCAAAAAAGGTTTTGTGAGTTTAATTCAGTAGGAACAAGAGGGACGGTGAACTGTTATGTCTTCCTGTGTGCCGTCGTCTTTGTTGTGATTCGGTGACATCATCCTCTCTAATGTCAGCCTGCAAAAAATCTCTGCGACTGCGAAAAGCCATAAACACTGAAGATTAGGTCAGAGCTGCTTTCATAACCACTTTTCTGACCTCTTTATTCCTTCTCTTGCTGACTCTCTCTTTGTCTCGCTCCGTCTTGGTGTACTCCCATAGAACCTGACCTGACTCTTAAAAACTGCTCTTTCGCAAGGTCAAGTTTCCATGTCTCCTGCTCTTAATTCCAGTTTTCTCATTTATAAGATCTCTTGGTCCTGATGTGAATGTTTATCTAGTTAGGAATGAATAAAAGGAACTGTACTCTCCAAAATAAAAAAACATATACGTCACGTTTTTCCAAACCTGCATGATGCTATCTCTTCTGTCTAACTGTAGATGTAGATGCTTTAAAGTCCGTGCATACAATGTGTCTCATGCACTGTTCTTTACATAAAGGCTTTAAAAGATGAAATATTTTTTATGGCATGCAGATAATGTTGGTCAAAAAGGGAAAAACCCAACTGTTGGGTTAAATTAACCTAGAAAATGTTTATTAGACCCAACATTGCAAAAAACAGCATTTCTTAGTATGTCCTTGTCCAATACATCCTGTCTCACAGGAATTTATTACTTGCACAAATTCGAGTAAAATTGTGTTCTGAATCTGAAGATTAATTTATTTAAGAAGCAAACTTGTGTAAGAGTGTATTTTCACTTAAATATATTTTTTCTATGACATCTGGAAGTTTTTTGTGTAAAAAAATCCTGTTGTTTTTGCTTTACACATTAAAAAAATATTTACATAAATTGTTGTCACACCCCACATTTTGTTACATTGACTTCAATTCTTAAGCATAGGAATGCTTGAAACCGGAAACGCGAGCTATGGGAAGAAGTTTCGCATTTGGACACATTCCAAAATTCAAGTTTGGTGAACATTGACTTGGAAAACTGTATCCTGTTAAGACGTGTGACCAATAGAAGACTGATGAATCATGACGTGAGCTTTTACAAAATCCAAGATGGAGGAAACATAGATAGCAGGGGTATAGGAACCTGAGGAGATTTTTTTGTTTGCGACACCTGGAAGGGAGTTGGCATTTTAGGACTTCCGGTTCCATCGCTCCAAAGTCGCTGTTTTTTTTCAATGGGTTTTTGGTAAATACCCTGAAATAATGTCCTTGCATGATACCATGCATGTTGGTATCTCCTCTTTGCCCGCATCTCTGAAACGCGTTTATTTTTAACAAAGCTCATCGCTCTGAAAAGTGAGGTGTGCTATGATTGGCCAGTTAACCAGTGCGTAGTGATTGGTCGAACACGGCAAGCATGTGATAGAAATGTAACGTGTCTTACCATGTTTGGAACATCAGGATCCAAACCAATTGAACTGACAGTACTGACTTGCGTATATGGGCGGTCTAAGTCAACTCATACCACAAACTGACGTGGATTTGTGGTGGTGAGGTTACAACAGGCATTTCAGGCAGGTCTGGGAGAGCATTCACTTTAAGACAGAATGCATCTTTTGTTCCGACACTTTTTGTTGCAATTTTACGTGTCTAATACATACTTCCGGGTTAGCTTGCAAAAATACGTCATTTCTGAGGTACTGGATTGCATTCCATATTACATTACATCACATTCTGAATAATACATCTTACTAAGAAGTCTAGTGCACCCTTTAAGTCATTTTATGAACACTTTATATGAAGACGACAGTAAACCTGACATCTCCTATTGTGCTACACAGAAGAAAGTCCAATATAAGGCTAAGTATTTTTTTTGTTAACTGTCAATCAATGTAATACTGTAATACGCCTTTGAAAATCAAGGTGTTGCAAAACCAGTTTTTCCATGTAAATTCTGAAATGAACATACAAGCCTGTCTGTCAATCAGCAGCTTGCGGTTTTCTGGTTTAAGTGTGTTTGGATAGGCTCTATTGAAGAAGAAGAGTTTCTTCAACACTAACAATTACTCGCTGCAGAGGAGAAACAGGCATTGAGGGGGATGGGGCGTGTGGGGGGATGATAGCAGGGAGGCATTAGCATTTGCAGACTGCAATTATGTGTAATTTTCCAACAGTGGCGAAATTAGAAACCAAACAAAACAAGGGACAAATAGACTGTGTGGATTAGCTCTTCACTGACACATCTGATACAGTGAAGAGAAAAAGATGTGGAGATGCAAGGGCGGGGGATGGGAAGGTGGGGGGAGCGTCATTGGCGACATCATCCAACATGCAAATATTGACAAACAGAAGCATCTACTGACAGGTTAGACAGCGTGGCAATTGATGTATACAATGGATTCAGATGCACATTGGATTGGGTGGGCATTTCTCAATGGTATACGGAGGGGAAAGGATGCATGCTTGGCTGCCATTGGTGGTGGCCATTTTAAATGTGATGAAACCATTGATAAAAAATGCTGGGTTATTTTAAACCCAATGTGGTTCAGAAATGGACAAAACCAACTGGTTGGTCACAATAGCCCAGAAAATGTTTAATATTTGTCCCAACTATGGGTTAAAGTAACTAAGCATTTTGGGTTGAGATAATCCAGCATTAACTTTAAAAAAGTTACCTGGTTGGCTTAAAATATTTATAATAAAATTCAATATTAGTCAACACACTTAATTAAGTTAAACACAAATTCATAAACTCAATTTATATTTTTAAGTTAAATTAACTCAAAATTTTAGCTAACCAGGTAACTTAATTATTAAGGTTGAACCAAGGAAAAAAATGACAAATATTTTTACAGTGTGGGTAAAATGTGAAAATTGGTGAAAATAACCCAACATTTTTCCGTAGCACACAGGATTAATTATTAATAAAACTAAACATTTTATAAAATAAAGTACAAAAACTGCTGAAATACCAGCCTAATTGAACAAAAAAACTAAAACACCACATCAAATAAAAAGAATATTTACAAATTTTGCTGGTGCACTATTATTATTATTTTCTATATATAACAATACACAATTTTGCCTAGACACTATTTATTAATTTTCAAGAAATTGATTGAAAATTGTATTAATTTGTTCTTTATTTAAATTAGATTTGTTTTGGCACATTTTCCTTGATATCAGGTATAATATAATCCTGTGTAAATGACCCCTTAAAGTGACAGTTCATTTCTATGTTCTGATGAACACAGAGAAAATATTTGGAAGAATGGTTGTAACCAGACAGATTTTGCCCCCTAACTTCCATATAGGAAAAAATACAATAGTGCTCAAAAGTGCCCCAGAACTGTTTGCTGTCCTACATTCTTCAAAATGTCTTATTTTCAATATTATTTTTCCCACTATTTTAGACAATAGGTGGCAAAATCCGTCTCGTTATAAGCATTCTTATAAGCTTTTATGTTCTTTATCAGAACAAAGAAATTTATACAGATTTGGAACAACTCGAAGGTGAGTAAATGATGACAGAATTTGAAGTATCCCTTGAACACCTCCTATTGTTAATGTACATTTGACTGTAAACATTTCTTGCTGTGCCAACAAACATGACTTCGCAAAATTGCTCATTCTTTCATAAATAGAAGACTGAGCGAAGCCGGTTATCCGGCTACCGAGTAGAGAACCGATCCAACTTGCAATCAGCGATCCTCGATCGCTCCTTTGAGAAAATGGGCAGGTGCGAAAAACAAACAAGCGGTAGAGAAACCAAGCCAGCTCAGTGAACCACATACGCACTAAAACCTGCGAACAGCTCCGCAGAGGAAACTGGAAATGAGGTAATTAGGAAGGGTTTGGTGGAGAGGTCTGGTCTTAACAACTACTGAGCTATGGCTAAAGGTTGTGCCTTCCATGACATCTGGACAGCTGTGATTAAAAACTGTTAATAATCCCATCAAATAGAAACATCATAACAACTTGTTTTTATTCCTTAATTAGCCTAGCTCCTCCCCCACCTTCAAATGCCGCATTAATTAGACGCACACGAATGTGTAACCACCTCCAATTAAGTTCCCCTGTAGCTATGTGTTGAAGAAACATACTTTTTTCTCAGCTCTCTATGAAAGGTTGAGACAAGAACACAACCTGTCTTAGATGTTCTCGTGTGAGCTGGAGGGTAAAACTGATTTTGGGTATTCTTTATTTTCAGAGATGATTCATAAGCGAAGACATAATATGTTTGGAGATTAAAAATTACATGAATGTTTATGCAATATGCATTACATCAAAGATTTCTCACGGAAAAGGTATTAGAAGATAAAACTGTACATTTTATCAAATTCATAAATTATAGCCTTTTTTGACTGACATGACACATTTTTTCCAGGGTATTTAAAGATATAGTGCATCCTAAATAAAAATACTGTCATCATTTACTCATCCTTATGTCATTTCCAACCTCTGTGACTTTCTTTCTTCTGCAGAAGACAAGAGAAGATATTATACAGAACTTTCGTGACCAAACAACACTGGCACCCATTGACTTCCATTGTATGGACACAAAACCTTTCTCGAAATATCTCCTTTTTTGTACAGAGGAAAGAGTCATATGCAGGTTGTTATAGGCAAATCAGTGTTTAAATTATACTTTTCTGACTAAAGTCATCCACAAATGAGCAATTTGGAATGTGACACTAATGGACAGTAGAAACTTATTCGTTGACTTATCTGACTGCAAATATGTTAATATACCCATATCACCCTGAAACAGTCATAAAAACCTTCTGAGTTTGGGTTTGTTTCTGAGCCCTATCTCTGTAATGTTATGCTGAACCTTCCGCGGTAAATCTTCATATCTTTATGGAAACGTCTTTTCGAATGGCATTGTGGCCTAAATTGGCACCTTCAGCTTTAAGTGCGCAATTATTTCTGATTTATCTCTTTGGACATAGCTCAGCATATTGAGTTGATTATTGTCATGCATGCTCCAGATTCTGATGGAGGTTTGCGGTCTCATTATTGACATTATTTCATAGGAACGGTTCCCTGGGATGTCCTCGACTCGAGCATTGTTCTTCATTAAACGGGAGCCATTTTTTATTCCCTATCCATTCTGTATTGTTGTCGCAGTAATGACTGTACAGAAGATATGCGATGTCGTAGCATTAGGATAGACAAGCGCGGTGAGACAGACTGGCAGATGCATAGATGAAGAGACAGATTTCATAAGGGTTCAGGGGCGGGCTTCAAACTCGCATGTAAAACATGTTCAATTGCATGTACATGGAGAAACATTTGTGATATTTTGACCTCAATTTCATTATTATTTCATTATTTCAATTATATATCGGATTTTAAACCTGTGTGATTTCTTTATTTCATGGAATACAAAGGTGAAATTGTGATGAAAAAAAGCGTGAAACCCTAAAACAATGTTTCAACTATGATTCATTTAAAGAACATTTGAAATTGTACTTGTTTTTTGTCCTGTTTAAGATTGGTAACCCCAGTCCCTATCCTCTTACGTGAATAGAAAAGTTTGGACAAAATAGTTTCCTTTGTGTGTTACAAGAACAAAAAATGTCATGCAGGGGGATGTTTCAAGCATTGTTCGCCAACTATGGTCGCAAGTTCCGCCGTTCCAGCATAGTTCAACGATTCAAGTGTTTCCTGAAACCATCATTCGCAGCATCACACAGTTTCGTGTTTGGAACTACAGGTCTCTAGAGCTGCGGTTAGAAACATATATTGTTTTCACTTTTTTGGTTACATGGAACAAAAACAGTAATGCAGGTCTGAAGGGCAAGTAAATGATCACAGAATGTCATTTTTGGACAGACTGTTCCTAGAGACAGCCCCGGTCACCATCCACCTTCACTGTATAGAAATTCACTTTTTTGTTACATGAAAGAGTAAATGATCACGGAATGATCTGTTTTGGTGAACTGTTACTTTAATAACAGGTATGCTGGAAACCCGACGAAATCACCAGATGAGATGGGCCAGCGGTAAGTAATCCTCACCGACTGCTTCCACTCTACATTATTCCCTATCTCAGGCTTCTAATCTACACCGGAGCGCCGGATCTCTGCGGGTCACAATTCCTCTGCGCTCATGCGGTGCCCTTCCCCCAACCGGAGTAATTGGACACAGCTTCTGCACAGGGAGCGCGTCTTTTTTCTGATTTAGCACGCCAACCACTAGAATTAAAAGAAAAGGCTTCTCTGGTAAACGAGGGTAGAGGAGTGAAAGCAAGAAAGACACAGAAACGTTGGACTTAGGGGTCGCTTCAACCTTTGATGTTGGTGCAGTATATACTGTGTCTCAGCTACCATCCAGTACGGACACATAAACGCACGTCCGTCTGTATTTTATTAAGGCTATTTCCACATATCTCCGCTGCCAACAGGGCAGCTTGGTTGCCCGGGAGCTATTAAGCCATTAAGTGAACACAACACACAATCACACCCCAAGTAGAGGTCTCCACATTACCTATCAGTCAGCGTGTATCGATTTGAAGCATGTTAGCCGGTCCGTTTGAAAAGGAGTTCAGTTCAGTTCAGTTCAGTTCAGTTGGACTTGCAAGGCAAAGGAAAAGGCTGGTAGGAAAAGGAATGCAAAAATCATCATTTATTCACCCTCATGTCGTTCATAACCTGTATATGACTCTTTGTCCTGTGGAACACAAAAGAAGATATTTTGAGAAATGTCTCATTGGTTTTGTGTCCGCACAATGGGCGTCAATGTTGTTCGGTAACCAACATTCTTCAAAATATCTTCATTTGCTTTCTGCAGAAGAAAGTCAAACTTGAATAAATAATGAAAGAATGTTCGTTTTTGGGTGAACTATCCCTTTGAAACTGTAAATGTTTAAGATGTATATCTGCTAAAAGATCGTCCTGTCAACTTTTATGAGAACACCAGCTCATGGACAGCCACAGACCAGAAAGACTAAAGGCCACAGAAATGCATCTGTGATTTCATAGGGTTTTTTAGTGCCGTGTAAAAATGACTGTCTCTCCAACTGACCACGAATTCTTCACCTATCTCTGTTTGCAACAGTGAGGAATCAGCAATGCACCATTACACTAGGATAATCATTCTTGCTTTTAATGTCAAGCGCAGCATCTTTCTGCTGGTGCATCTTCGCAAAGCAGAATGTGTGCGTGCGTGCGTGTGCATGTGTGTGAGAGAGAGAGAGAAAGAGAGAGAGGTAGAAGGATATGCATAAAGATGTTATTGCTGGTGTGCAGAACATCTATCATTTCTGTCTGAGATTAATGAATGTCCCGGGAAAGACTGCAGAGAAAAAACGAGGTAATAGATTAACGGTGGACTATCCTCGGTCAAGTGACCTAAAAACACTAAACGTTAATGACCTCCCAGTATGTGCTATCTATCTCTCTCTCTATCTATCTATCTATCTATCTATCTATCTATCTATCTATCTATCTATCTATCCATTCATCCATCCATCCATCCATCCATCAATCCATCAATCCATCCATCCATCCATCCATCTATCTATCTATCTATATATATATATATATATATATCTGTAAATGAGTGATTTTGTTTCCATTTGTTGAAGTAAATGGTAATTAAGGACCCGTTTTACCAGAATTCAGTTAATATTTGTGTTACTTAAACTAATTTACATGTAAAAAAAACTATTAAAATGTGGAAACAGATAAATCCATGCAAAATCTCTAAAGGGATTTACTGCCAATTTAAAAAAGATTATGACTAACTGCAGTGTACTTCATTAACATACTGTCTTCAAGCATCTGGTAGTTTGATGATACGGATAGGACCAGTGTTGTCTAAAATCAATCAATCATATGTATACTTTTCTTTTGTTATATTCATGTAACATATTTGTTAACTTTTTCTTAGTGTTACTTGTTTTTGTTTAAATATGCCACAGACGTTATAGCAATTCGAAGCAGTTCAAAATCAAGTTAAAGGTTCAGTGCATGGAATTTAGCGGCATCTAGTGGTGAGGTTGTGAATTGCAACCAACGGCTCACTCCTGCCCCTTCCCTTTCGAAGCACTATGGTAGCTGAAACAGGGCTACATTGTCATTACGTTTTTGTTTCTTTGCCGAAGAAGATAACGTATTAACAAAACACATTCTGAAGTTTGTCTGTTTAAGGCCACCATATAACAACATTGTGAATTCCTTGTGAGGTGACCCACGGTGTATGTAGCTAGAAATAGCTTATTCTTATGAATATAAACATAACGCTTCATTATCTAAGGTCGTTATACACCTCAGAAGACATAGTAATGTATATTACATTCCAGTTCTGTCAGTTGATCCTACAGAATATACACATTGGACCTTTAAATGCAATAAAAGTAAATAGTCTAAATGGCCCTCTCTCATTGACCTGTCTGTGTGACACAGGTCACTCTTCATTATGTGATGGAGGATTATGAGGGCTATGCTAATAAGCATTTATGTAGGTCATGTAACCCACTTACACCCTCCCAAATATACAAACTCAGACAGACTGACATGTTGACAGGCCAATCACTGGATTCATAATGACACTTGGATTCACACATAAACTGTTAACCTCTAAATACTTGTAAGGCAAACATCCTTTAAATTACATATTCAAGGTTGCGTCAGCGAATCACTAACCCTGAGTATAGTACTTTGACATAAAGTCAACAAATACGGATGACATTTTACTAGACTGAGAAAGTTTTTCCAGTTACATTTGGAATATGCATCAGATTGTTAGTGAACAGACCATTTTTTTCCCAGAAAAGTAATTGTTCCAAATTCACTTCTATGTGTTATGTGTCAGTATCGCCCTCCCCAATAGGGCGGCACCGTTGACTCACAGGCCGAAGAGACAGCACATTGTGGTGTCTGAATAGATTTATAGACGGTTTTATTGGACGCAGGCTCCTGGCCCGAAGTTAACTTCCTGTCTGTGTTTGGTTATAATATTTTATATTTATGTTATTGCTAATTTATATTAATATTTTGTTGTATATAAATTGTATTTAATCAATTAAAACTACTCAACAGTTATTGATTCTTTCCGGAGGTCTACCTGAAGTTAAGTTTGGGCAATGTAAAGTATATGCTGTTGCCACTGAAGCCGTCTATAGAATAGACTGTCTGTGTCTAAAACTGCCTAGCATCCACATGTAACATGCAAAAAATGTCATTAGCATTTCGCCATATTTTCTAGTTAAAATATCTTACATGTTTAAAAAGAACATGCATTTACTTTAGACGCATTAGTGCATTCAGGACACAAGACTTTTTACATAATCTTAAAATAAGTTTATTTTTGTTATCCCTTTGGCAAATATTACTCTCATTTGATGCATTATAAAAAATGACTGTTGCAGTAACTGCATGTTAGTGTTTTTTTGCAAAAACCCTATTATCATGTTGGCAAGTTTTGCTCAGGGCAGGCAACACTCACATTTTGTTCATACAATGTTAAAAAAATAACATTTGTTAAGTTGATGCAAGCCAGTTGCACTTGTCTTGTAGAAAATATCACTATGATCATACATCTTATCTATTTAGCCGGCTAGCTTATTTTCACATAATGTATGTATTTATTTAATTATTTCTTCATTTTATTCGTTCTCATCACTGTGCACCAGTACGCCATTTTGAAATGGCTAGACGTGCCCATGCACTATATTTACACACATGTCTCATTTTCTTGAGTATTGTCATCTGTCATCTACAGGAGTAGGTGTTAGAGAAGAACTGCTGTTTGCATTATGGAGCATTAGTCATTTTTAGAGAGCCAGGGGGTGGAACACAATGCTGCCCATCTACCGCCCAGCTCTCCAACGCTCTTCAGTTTTCTCTATCTATCTCTATTTCATTCTCTCTCCCTCTCTGTCCCTTTGCTGACCCCAGTGTTTTACACAGTCCTGTGCTGAGCTGAGATCTTTCCACACTTATATGATCCATCATATAGAAAGGAACACAAACATATTTGTGCTTTTATAACTGTGATTACTGTCTGGAACAATGTTTACAGATGCACCGGGAGAAGATTGATTGGTTAGACAGAATTTGATTGACAGTTTCAGGGTCAAGGGATGCCGAAGATCTTAAAAAATTTAGTTTACGTGAATTTTAGAATGCCAGCTGCAATTTTTTTTGATATGTTGGTTCTATAAATAAATATACACAACCACATATATAAAAACAAAAAATGTTTTCATAATTGATGAAATGATATTAATCGAATTGACAGCTTTAAAAAAATGTTATATAATTGAAAGTTTTGATCTAATCAATCAATTACAATGTTGTATGATTAAAAGTTATTGAATGATTGTTGTTATTTTCAAAAATGTTTTAAACACATTTTTATGTAAAAGAAACATCGAATGTTTACTTGGGGACAACCTAAACTAACCCTTCCCATGTCCAAAAAAAGGCCAAATGGGTTCATGCTGTGATATTTGTGACATAACAACAAAATGGCTTCTCACCACCCTGACATTGATTTGGCAGACAACATTTTTTATTTCCGTTTTCTTCCTTATTTTTGTTCTGTTTGAGCCACAAAAATAATGCTTTAAAAAATCATGAATCATAGAAGAACTGTACTCAGTCATTCAATCTATAAAATGTATTATTTATGCGTCTTTATTTGAAAATAAATTATTCAATATAGGCACAAAAAGATCAACGTCATTGAGCTAAAAATTATTATGACAACAAAAAAGGGTTCTGAAACCGAGGCTTGAGGTATAATGTGTATCACACAAACCTGCATGTGATTCTTGATGTGACAGTCTCCATTACTCGTCTGCTTAAATCCCTCCCACTCCCAGCGCCCACACGCACACATAAACACACATACATGCACATCTCTCTAGGCACACCGAGGTCAGGCAGAAGCATCGCTAGAGGGTTGTAAGCACACAGGATCATGGGATTGTTGGGGGGGTTCAGACTTAGCACACGTCTGTGTGGGCAAGCAGGTTTGGCAAGCACACACACGTGGGTGGCTTTGTGCAAGACAGAAAGAGTGAGCGAGAGAGAAAAGAAGAAAGAGTGAAGGAAATAATAGGAACCATTCAGATTTTTGTGCACAGGCGAACAGTGAATACATTAAGGTCTCGTGCCGGAGATGATGTACATTATCCTGTTGTGTATTGTGATGTCATAATGCTTGGCCTTGAGTCAATAAGATGTCAGTCATCTTTCATTTAGTTCCTCTGTGCTGTCAGATGCTTGTCTTTTCCTGGCTTGGGTGAATCTCACAAAATGTGAAAAAAAATCGAATTAAATATTTGTGTAAAAATATATACTGTATGTGTACAATATTTAATGTTTATATATATTATACTCCTTAAAATAATTTAAGAAATTTCAAATGTTTTTCAACATTTTTGTATCATTTAAATTGAATAGTTCAAGTGACTTTTAAAGCCAATTTGATTTATTATTGACGTTTAAGGGAGCATTTGAACAAAAATATAAAGCATCCCTTATAGGAACATATAATATGAATATTTTCATTAAATAAACAAATTAGATTTAAATAGCATCACCTAACAACTTCTTATGTTCCAAACCTATGTGATATTTTCTTCCTTTCCATGAGGTGTAGATAAAGGTCATTTACGATGAAAGCGGATGGGGACTGGGGCTGTCAAGCTTCATATGCACAAAAACACCATAAGTATTTGTAATTTCTCTACATGTTAAGTCCTCCGGTGCCAAAATAATAACTTTCCGCAAGGTGCCAACAGACTGAAATGTAAGCTCACTGTGAAAAAAAATAGTTGAATCAACTTAAAATAATGAGGCAACCTATCACAAGCAGTTTTGAGTTTTGAGTTAACTCAGCAAACTGAGACTGAAGTCCATCCAATTTAAACAAAATATGTTTAAGTCATTAGTTGTCACAAAATAGTCAAGTTTACCCAATGAACAACAAAAAAATATATATTTGTTGGCTGGACATAAATAGAGCATATAGATTATTCAAAATACATTTATTTGTCTTTTACAACAATTGTACATGTTGTCTGCCTCAAATTTTGATCAAAAACTGTTAAAATAGTTTTTGTTTAGTGCATTTATACCGACATTGCTTTTGAGTCTCTTGAGTCATGCACTTACACCGCAACTTTGAACACAGGATTGCATGGTAACAATCAAAAACCATCATTCATTAAAAAAACACAACAGATAACAAACATAATAACGATATTAAAGCATTAAAATAAACCAGTAGGAACTAAAACACTAATCTTTTATAGAAAAACAAATAAGAAATATAGAATTGAAGAAGCTGCAATGCATCTTGGGAACTTTCAAACTTTTGCAATTTTTTTGTTGTTTTGAAAGTTGGGAAAACTTTCTGATACATTATAGTCAACAAAATAATCTTCATTGGAAACATGTTAAGACTCGTTTTCTTTAGTATACGCAAAAAAACATTTGACTCCTTTAACTAAAAATTCTATGTTTAAGTTACTTATTTATCTTTGTAGCGAGAATATTTTGCAAGTCTTTGCAACATTTTTTACAGGGCTGTTGTTTACTAGAAATAACTGTTTTATTAAAACTGTGATTGACAGCTGTGGTCACCATTCTCTTGTATAGAAAAGAATAGCTTAGATGTTTTGCTATAAATTATTCCTTGTGTTACAAACAGAAAGTCACAAATGTTTTATTTACTTTACAGGAAGACAACCAAGTCTATTTTTAGGATTATATTATTTTTATTAATTAAATTAAAATAAAAAATGTTGTAACATAATGTAAAAAATCCAATTTATCTCCTATTTTTACATCATATACGTAACCAAATTCATAATAAAGAACAGAAGATCTAAAGCAAAATGGGTGAATATCAGCTAAATGATTTTCCCATTTTTTCTTTGCATGATAAACATGTAAATAACCTAAATTGAAATCTGAAATCTTTGCACTATCTCCCTCTGTGTCTCTCTGGCTTACAAACACACACTGATGCAACACACCTAAGCGTTCGCCCACACATTCATTGTGAGCTGCGGTGGGACTGGATCTCAGCCCACAGAGACACACATGCATGCGTGATTCTGCCACTGCCTCAGCTGCGCTTCAGCTCGCCTCTTAAAGGGACAGGCGCGCACGCATGCGGCTAGTTAGCACTGTGACAGAGGCACTCCATCAGAACCACAACCACACAACTGGCAAAAAAAACACAGGACTGTGGCTTCCTATGAAAAATCAGGGCGGCCATAAATCTAGTTGTGGAAAACAAGCATGCTGCGCTAAATCTGACCAGAATGAGTAGCAATATTCAAGCATGCAAATAAAGACGTGCAAGAAATATTACAATCTTCCCTGTTACACTAACAGCAAGCACTGAAGGGGACCTGTGCTGTGTGTAGATAGAAAAAAAGCTTATTGTAAGGTATTAAAAACATTACACTTCATTACGTAAAGTCTTTATACACATCGCAAGACATTCTTTAGTTATGTATACTGTATTGCAAGTCTGTCAATAGATCCTCTGAAAAATTACATACAGCACCTTTAAGCAAGAAAACATTTTTGGGGCTGGAATCAATTTCATAGGTTGCATTGAGATAAATGTGAATGCCAACGTTATCTTGCTTCAGGTATTAGTTCGAAAAAACAAAAAAATAAGAGAGATTTGTGAATGTCGGCAGAAAAAAGAAAGGTGGTAACAAACTTGTTATAGAATGTGCATTGATTAATTCTGCACAATAAGACAAGGAATGTGTATGATTCAAACACAGATTTTGCATTTTAATAATTTCTTACAAAAACGTAGATAGAAATCCATCGTAACGCACTTAAAAACATAATAGTTCTCATTCAAGAAAGATTCTTAATAGGGCTGTCAAACGATTAATCGCATACAGAATAAAAGTTTGTGTTTACATAATGTATATATCTGTGTACAGTGCATATTCATTTTCTATTCATAAACACCAAACATACACATACTTGTCTATATATTTAGGAAATATTTGAAATGTATTAATTTATATTTACCAATAATTGAGTTTCTAAATAAGCGTTTATTAATTGTTATATATTTTTTAAATATATACATTTATGTGTATGTGTTCATAAATACAAAATGAATATGCACAGTACACCGACATATATTACGTAAACACAAACTTTTATTCTGGATGCGATTAATCACGATTACGCGTTTGATTCCGAGTAATTTGCGAGTAAACATAACTTCACGAAAACTTTTCTACGAATTCAAATACTTCGTAGACATCAGATTTCATAGAAAAATGTGTGTATGTTAATGAATTCCAATCTTTCGTAAACAGGGCGCTCATGTACGCTCATTCACAATTAGCATAATCCCCATCTATGAATTACAGCTACGCAAAAAACGTATCGTAATGCTGGAATCCCATGGACTTCATTCTCTGGTTTGGCTAAATTATATTGTATAATGCATAAGATACTAATATGCTTCTCAGAATATGTATCAATTAAACTGTGTCCACTAAAGTGTTTTAGCCAGCTAGCTTCTGAAAACAACCAGCTGGTGGCCCCTGAGAATGCTTTGGAGCCACTTCACGTTATGCGTTGGTTGCTATGATTTAGAATATCTTCAACAATCAGCCTACCTGCTACTAGTATCTTATTTCGAAGAATAATTCTAGTATGAAAATGTAGTAACCATTAATATTAAAGGGAAACTCCGGCAAAAAGTGCCATTAATAACTCACTCTCAACGCAGAACGCAAATGAAGGTAGTTTTGAAAGTTTTGGAAGCTTTCTGACTCTTCAATAGTTTGCAACGTAACCAAACACACAAGCCACAAGACATTGCATCTGGTGTCAACATCGCTAAATGTATGCACGTTCTGACCACACAGGCTCTATGCCAGAACCCGCATGCGACGAGCGATGCTGACCACGGATGCACTTTCGTGTGGCTCTCGGGACACACGCTGGAAACTAACCCCCAAATCAGAACGTTTTTGAATATAGTCTTTAGTTTTGTTTGTTTGCGCACAAAGAGTATCCTAGTCGCATTATATGAATTCATACTGAACCACCGGAGTGGCCTTTACGCACTTTCAGAGCTTTGAAGATTGGTTGCGTTGCAATCTAAGAAGCAATCAGAAAGCTTCCAAAACTACCTTAATTTGCGTAAGATGTTAAACTACTTGAGGATGAGTAATTAATGGCAGAATTTTCATTTTTGGCTGGAGTTCCCCTTTAACTTTTCCATTGTTGTGTATGATAGTAGGTCAATGTAGTCTTTGTCCCGCCGCTTCTCCACTGTGATTGAACGGCAGTGTAAAAAAGGACAGTGAAGAGCTCTGCGTTTCAGCCAAAGATAAAAAGTAATAAAATGATAAAGGAAAGGGCAAAAGAACTCGTGAAATATCATTATGATACTCAAAATGCAGCTTTAAGTACAGAATGTTACCTGAGGTTTAACATACTATTTAAACGTGGTATGGATCAGGTACATTTCTTTCGTACTAACTAACATTTAAAGATACGAACATTTTCATGAATCCAAAAATGTTAGAATGACTTTACGCACGATTTACACGAAAATATGATCTGCTCGTGTTTCATGAATGAGACCCAATGAGTAGGTTCAAAAGTTGCGAGAGTAGAAAGTAGGGAGCTTAAAGCAGATTTTTACTGTGTAAAACTGCTGCCTTGCCAGAGAAACAAACAACAGCAACTTTGTCACCCTGAGCTATTAACTGAATCCCTCTGTTGTGTCGGATGGCCTCTTTAAGGACGTACTTTTAAGCATCTTATTCCACGGCAATAAATAATGTCTGTCAGACTTCTAAGAGCAGAAGTGAAGGAGTGTGAAAGATCAGAGAGTTCGCGTGAGTCAGGATTGAGTCACAGAGGCAGAGGGACAGGAGCGGTCAGTTCTGTGGGTGTTTTGGGTTTTGTCTTTCCTTTCTTGGGGCCTCACACAGGCTGCAGAGCTACACGACACTCTTGCCGTTCCCCCGGATTCCCAAGAATGAACTCAGATCAGCTTCTGGACATTCCAGGTTTTCCCTGTTTTGACTCAGGAAGAGTGACAGAATGTTTTAGTTTTGCTTTACATTGATCCTTTAATCATATGTTTTTACTGCAAAATCTGAAATGGTGGATGTTCAGGTTTCTCTGTGGGTTTCTGACAAATTTATATTTGGACCATTTGTTGTCTACATTGAAGAGAGAACTTTAAATTACAGATGCAGGGATACTAAATTTCTCCTCCGATACTGAAAACCGATTTTTCAGCCTAATATCTGCTGACAACAATAGCGATAAAATGATTATTTCCTAACTTTCTGAATGTTATTAATTCATATAATGACTGATAACATTGGACATCAAACCGGTGATGTTTCTTAACATTTTCTGCATACAGAGGACAAATTCATTGTATTTTCCAGTCCTCTTTTGATTGACAGGATATGTCAGCCCTGATAACGGCTTATTTTAAACTATCAGCCGATAGCTGGTAAACTGCCTATATTAACCGATACCGATTATAGCTTGACATATCGGTATTCATTTTTGCCCAATGAAAACAATGCTCTCTGAATTGGGTTGATGCCATCATTGCATAGTCTGCAAGTGATACCATTATGCCCAAATTTAGCCAAATATTTGCAGTTCAATAGTCCTTTTGAAATCGAGACATAATATCCTTTCGGATTTAAATATTGACTGCATAATATCTAGCCAGTTGAAATATTGGCTGCCACGGACACTAAACAGCATATAATCACACTTTATGTTACACTTCAACCACTGATGTCAATACCGCAAGCAGGCGGCTTTAGCAAACTATAAATTTGATTAAATGAAGCAAAGATGAGAGAAGAAAAACTTTGCAATGATGCATATCATTCTCAAGTACATTTGGTCACTTTATTGCAAATGACTGCGATTTTTTGAAAAATCACTGCCTGTTCTCTTAAATATAAAATATGCAAGTGTTCCAATATTCAAGGAGTACAAGGCTTCAAAGAAAAATTTTGACTCCTCCCGAAACCGTAAAGCTTTATTATGAGTCCCAGATCCAATTCTTAAGATGATACATAGCCTGGCTCCTTAAAGCTGAACTACGCAACAGTTCATCCATATAAATCTGATGGTTTGAGGTTTACCCACGGTTGCTTTTCATCTCTGTATCAGAGCCGATCTGATATACACACAGTCACGAATAGTAAGAGAAAAGTCCTAAAAGATGTTTACAAGTGTACAGTACATCTGGAAAGAATTTTGTCTGAGTAGGTAGTAGCATATTTGCCACCGGACATTGTGTTTTCTGTTTACAGACATCATATAAACACAGGGTTGAATGACGAAAGGATGAAATTTGAGCCAATAGTCCTGAAGGCAAAATCATTAAAGTACACTGTACTGTACTGAAGGCAGAAAGGCTGTTTTGCTCTCGGAGATAGCTCCCATTCATGTATTACTCATATTCCTCGGACTAATACAAACAGAAAGATATAAGAAATATTTGTTTTCATACAATAAGAGTTTAGAGCTATAAACTTTAAAGTAGATAACATATCACTTTGCAGCAGAAAATACTTCAGTTCATATTAAAATCTCTTCCTTTTGAATTAAGTCTTCAGTGTCTTTGCAAATCCGTGCACCGCTTGTCACGTTTAGATTTCTTCTGAACCTCTAGAGGACAGAGACACACGTGTTGAGGTCATTTTTTAGGAGGTACATCTCAGAAGCAGTAGTCCCCATAAACTCCGTTTTAAATATATTAAGCAAAAATAATCGTCACGTTCCTGTGAGATAATATATTTCGCAAACAGATTTAAGGTCGAAAAACTATTGTTGCACAAGTCCATCTTGAAAAGGCAGCTTGCTCTTTAAAAATTGCGCGTTCTTTGTGCAGTTCAGTATCAACAACCACAAAAATTGGTAAAGGATAGATAGAGGTGATGATCGATAAGTGTAAAATGTAAGTCGCTCTGGATAAAAGCGTCTCCTAAATGACTAAATGTAAAATGTAAATGCAATAAAACTACATCTAAAATTGTCTTAGATTGCCAAACAAAACTACGTCTCGAATGGTCTTAAATTGACAAACAAACCTTCAATTGTCTGGCACCCAAACATTGCGCCAACACAACCTCTCAGATTTTCAACCTTGAAACACGAGCCTAAATTCTTCCTTTCAAAACCTCAAAGTCATACACGAAGGCCCGAGGCAATGTTAGCGTGTTTTCCATATCCCAGTAAACACGGAGAGAGAGTGTGCGTTCCCCTTTAAGAGGCCCCCACCTCTCCCGGCGCGGAGGGAGTGAGAGCGCGTTCCCGGAACAGCGCTCGAGAGGAAAAAAAATCGCCAGCGACCTGTTTCAAGTCCCCCCAATAGAAACTGTGCCTGATTTGTGGCCAATGTTGGAGATGTAAAAAAAGGGAGAGAGAAGAGGAGGGGGGAGGGAAAACACTAAAGGGGGTAGCTATGGAGATAGAGCGTTTTCCTGGCTGCTTTCTTTGACAGGTGTTGAGTGGGGTAAAAGTCTTAAAACAGAATCCAGCATGTACGCCAAAGGTAAAGGAGCTGTCGTCCCTTCCGATAGTCAAGCGAGAGAAAAGTAAGTGAATTTCGCGCGTTTTTAATACTTTTGCGTTGCTTATTAGCGAGTCGCAACTTTGTAAACTGCGCGCACTATTGTTTGAAGGTGTTTTTAGTGCGCACTTGCGCGCTGGAGTGAAGATCGCCGGTGCGTCGGTGCATCTTCTCAACTTTAGCGCCGCTCGCGACACTTTCGTTATTTTGTTCCTCGCGGTATCTTGCTTTTATTTAAGTTTGGGTGCGCACGTGAGGGCGAGAACTGTCCCGTGCGTCCGACCCGGGTGATGTTACGTGCTCGCATCGTTTTAGTTTTGTGGCGATAGAGCGTTTTACCGATACGGATTAGATAAAGTGGATCCGAATCAGGGATTGTTGTGTTAGTATGACTTTTGTGGGCGTCGAATAGGTAAATTCACAAATGCGGTTCGTGAAGCGCGGGTTTAAAACTAAAACATGCATCAAAGTTAAGGGCATGTTTCAGTAGCTGGTTTGATCGTTTGTTTTCTACGTTTAATGTTATTTTTGAGCTTCACGGTGTGTGAATTCGTGTATGTTATGTAGCGACACATTCGTCAATTTTTGTAAGATTAAAATTTTAAGCAAATGTTTTGTATTTGATTTGTATTAATGACACTGGTGCCGCTGCATCGTGGCTAAATCCGTTTTGTGATCCTCAATGTTTTTTTTGACCAAATGTTCCCCATGTGCCTGAAAATACCGGCTGCAACATGAAACTTGCTGAAAGTTTTGATACTTTTTTCACGCTGAATATCTATCAACGTCGTTCTTGTGTGATATTCGCCATGCGATCTTTACACTTGTGTACATCTGTTGCCATAGATACTGAAGAAACGCAACCCTTTAATGTGCGACACATTACTGTTGCATTGAACAAAAGTGATCCATAATCTAAATAAATCTGAAATCGTATCCCTGTCGTATTACACTCGTCTCATGCTACTGTGTGAGATTCTGCAGCATGTGTGGGTCTTGGGTTATAATCGGATGTGTGAGAGATAAAATGTCTCGAAATGAAATATTTGAGTAATAAAGTGTATATCTGAACTTAAATGTGAAAGAGTTGCAAGGTCGGTGTGAGAACATGATGCATGAGAGATTTCCATCCTTTTGCAAGAAATGAGATGCTCGTAATATCACAACCATTTGTCTACTAAAATATTATGTAACCTGCCCTGATTTTCAGTTCTGGATCTTTTTAATACATTTTTAATTGCCGAGTATGTTTATAGCAATATGTGATAGCAATGTCCAAATACTAAGCATCCCTTCTCCAAAGTTGACATATTCTCTGAACACAGTTATGTGGGTTTGCTTCCTTCCAACTTGCATTCAAAATGATCTTTTTCTTTTTTTAAATGTGATTTATGATCTTAATGATTGCAGTTGTGTTTGCATCATGTAGTTTGTTTGTACTAATATACTGTGAATGTTGACAGCTCTTCTAGTGAAGGTGCCACGGGCGTCACATTAACACCACAGGTTGCTGTTTCACGTGTTGTGTTAAAGGTGATGTGTTGTGACCACACAGAGTTTGACCGTCGTTGCTTCGGGAGGTTATCAAAATTCTTCTGCACCGGTTGAGCTGATGGAACTGATTTTACAGTTGACTTAAGTTTGGGCTTTGGGCTGATGTGGTTGGACGTCATTCATTGGCGTCCTTGGATTGCAAACGACGCTCTTGCTGTAATGCCACGTTCCAGAGTTGGTGATATTGACGAGTCGATTAGCATTGTTGACTTTGATTGATTCAATAGATGTTAAATCTAACCTACAACTCGCAAGCTCCACAGGTTCAATCTAATTCAACAAATGAAATGCTCCAAGAAATCTGAAATCGTATGCCGTGAATGTCTAACAGATTCTGATCTCCTGTTTTCTCCAACATCTTGAACGCTTCCACGGCTTTCCTGAGTTTATTGGTGTGTCTTAGAGGCAGAGAAGTAGGTCTGAATGCATGGTTTTGATTTCAACCAGATGGTTCAGCCTCTTCCATAGAGGTGTTTTCAGCTACATATAAAGGGAATCAAGCATGCACATAGAACCAGGACGTTGTTCTTATGAAGAGCGTCTGATTTGCAGTGTTTTGGATAAACGTCGTTCTCCGATACGAATGAGAATAAATTAATTTCCCGTCGTGGACCGCTCGATGTATGGCTGTTCAAGTTGAGTTTGAAGAGTGATGTTCTCTCTAATTATTTAAGGCCACGCTTCATGATTTCTCTCGGTCGTAACACGGAAATTTCTGTTTTTAAGCACGTGTGTTTGGGAATTTTTGTAAAAGAGTGCTCGCTCATCTTTCATCAGAATAATTGAGATGGATTGCTTAGTGAAAGTGTATCAACATTTTTTATTCTAGACAGCCCCATTTTATGGGGGTTTTATGAATGGAAGATTAGCTGTTTTTTATGAAAGTATAGGGATGTGAAGACATGCTATGCGGAGCACTTCAGCGACAATATTATGACAACACGTTTCACGATGTTAATGGAGTGATCCGACCACTTGTGCTAGGTTTGCAAACTGTTTGTCAGAGTATTTGATCAGCTATTGCACAGGAAAGTTATCAGTCAGGTTGTATGGTTTACTGTGGTTGCAGTCCTAATATTTATTTATTCCGTCACAAGGTACTTCATATGCATCCTCTGAAAAAGTTTTACTGAATTATGTACAGATCACTTCAGATGAAGACAATGCTGCTCCAGAACTTCCTGTTTCACTTTTTTACAATACACATACATTTGACCCCAGAAAACCCAACAGAACATTTATATCCAATTAAAAACATCTTTTAGATGTAATTATATTGGTAAGATTTAAATCAAATATGAAACCAGAAGTGCTTCTGGACCAATGTTTACATCTTACGAAGGGGTCTATAAGTCAAAGATTTTATGTATCTGGAGTGTTTGTTTTGTTTGTGTTGAAGCTGAAGTGTGTGGCTTTTCATACCACCACAAATTGCAAAAAACATGTCATCCCTGAAATATCATACAACGCTTACTGTTTATGTATGACGGCTATCTTTACAACTGCTCAAAAACAATCACTTTTAAATTTCGCCCACCTTCAGTCTTTGGTGTAGGTCCCCCCACGTCTTCGCGCCAAACCCTGCAGCTAAATTATTGAAATCGAGACAGCAAAGTTCATTTGTTAACTGTCTGCGCTTCAGCTAGCTAAACTTGGCTCAGGCTCTTTTATGTATAAACGCAGTCTTGACTGCGAGCCTCAGGCTAGATGTCAAGATGTGTTCTCAGGTTAAGTTGGGAGAGCTTGTCATTATGGGAACAGACACGCAGATACGGTTGAATGGAGGAGAAAAGCGGAACCTCGTCAGATATTTCTGTCCATCATCGGCGATTCGAAGTTCACGCAGCAGTCCACACATCTAAATGATCCCTCTCAAAAGTCAGGCGTGAAAACGATAGCCCTCAACTTGTCTCACAGAGTGATTAATCTAAATAAGAAGTCAATAGGTCCACTGTTGTTGCATATGGATTAGCCAAACACAGGTTGAGCCGTTCTGCTTGTTAGTCGAAATCCTGATGTGTTTCTATGACAGAAAGGTGTTCATAGATGAAATCCTTCTCAATAATGCATCATGCCACTACGAGCGGGAACCATCATAAAACTGCAAAACTTCCTTGGATTATTCAGGGTTTTATCCTGTCACTCATGGGAACCTCCGTTTGATCCATCTCAACACCATCCAGACTCTTATACCTCGGCTTGTCCGCCGGGTACATAATTCCGTCAAGATGTCAAGTTGTTTCCAACTTACCACCTACCCTGCGGCTGTTGCGAGCGGTCGCCGAGCCCCAACCTTTGGCGAGGTCGGTGAATTGAAGGGTGGGCGTTCGTGGTCTTTTGAGGTGACTGTGTCAGCCACAGCATGTCAGGTTGATGGACATGAGTGTTCATGAACTCATCGTATCATGATGGGTTACATCGCTCCGCTGGAAAAACCCGGGCTAACGTTCCATGTTCTTGAGAAAAGTGTGACGTGAATAGAACAAGATATTTGAGCTGATGAATCTTCCATTTTTCCACATGTGTAATTGGTTGTAATTAAATTGAAAATAAAATTCTGTAGACTTTCCCTCACATTTCACAAAAGGACTTTGTTGACAGCTGTATATACTTGAGGGTAGCTCCTAAAATGGGTATGTCTGATGAAACGCTTGGAAATAATTTCGACATTTTAGGCAATAAGAGTCCTTCAAAGTTCTTCGTGGTATTTTGGTAGCTGGAAGCTGTTCTTCTGGATATGCACTCTATATGATGGACGGTGGAGAGCAGATAATGACGGATGTTTTTTTTCTTAATTTTTGATAAAGGGTACTTGTTATATTTTCGGCTAAATTTGAGAAGATGTAAGCTATTGTAAATGACAAGAGTAACAAAACATTTTATTAAGACAAAAATATTGGCCATTTTGGAAATTATGCTCCTTTCAAAGTCAGATGTAAGATAAGATATTCCTTGATATTTTCTACTTACAACCATAAAGTGTTACATTGTATGATGTTTGGAAGACATTTAAAGAAAACAAATTGTTAGCTTTAAAGTTTTTCATTGTCAACAGTCGAAAAAAGGCACTAAACAACCAATTTGTAGCAGATAAACAATGCTAAGCAAAGCTAGCATTTGTTTTGCTGGTGTAAAATGTTCAACAGAATAATTATTTCAATCATTTATGTTTATAAGTAATAACAATAATTGTTTGTTGATAATTATTAAGTACCCTGTTGAAAAAACAGCAATTGCTGGGTAAGGTATTTTTATACTGGTTTAACCAGCGGAAACCAGCATCAAAACATACCAAACCAGCATCAAAACATACCAAACCAGCATCAAACCATATCAAACCAGCATATGTTTTTTTCAACAGGTTATAAACCGAGTTGAGGGATTTTATTTGTTTAAAAGTGAAGGCTTCTCATCAACTGTGTTCATCTCCCAGAGCCGCCATCTTTGTATGATGTCATACACATGGGTCCTGGTAAAAAAAGTTAGCTGATGATTTCATGATTTTCCAAATCAAAGTCCTGTGTCAAGTGGTGTTCATATGGACATTTCGACCCTCACAAGTGTTCAGAGTTGATCGCCGTTATATATTTTAATTTCTCTTTATAACGGAAGAGGCTGTGTAACAGCTTTATTCTCCCACGAATATGTGAAAAACTTGATTGTCAATTATAGAGGAGAAACGACCCTGATGATGGTAATTTAATGTGTGTCCTTTCTCTTTTGTTTTGCAGGTTAGCTTTATATGTGTATGAGTACTTGCTGCACGTTGGCGCACAGAAATCGGCACAGACCTTCCTGTCAGAGGTGAGTGTTTTCTTTATCTTTCCCCAGGAGAACATAGTGGCGTGAGACAGAGTCTCTGTACCATTAGCTAGTACCTACAGCATACTGTAGCATCGCCAGTCGGTCTTTATCAATAAAGGAAACGGTACTGCTACAGTATTAGCTCGGTTCTCGCAGTCACTTTATATTCTGGCTCTTTAAATCTGTCAGGGCTGAAGCCTTAGTGTTCATGATTTAAGTGATTAAGTGGATTTTAGGCACTTCGGCCATTGAGCGGTGGAGCCTCTGCTGTAGTTCACACCAACGTTCTCACTATATGAACATCATATAGAGCATGAGGACACTACATGTTTGGAGTGGAGGTGATGCCTCCACTTGTTTCAGAACTGCTCTTAAACTCAACTGCATGTTAAAATCTTGGCCCATGTGTTAAAAGGGGCAGTTGGTTTGTGATATACTCTTGAATTTACTCTAGTGCTCCTATACAAAGGTAATGAAAAACCTGGATTCATTTGTGTTGATGATAGGAAGTGTTGTGCTTGGTTTTTCTTACGCATCAATGTATTGAGTAGAAATAGCGTTTTGAAGATTTGTCGTTTCTTATGTCAATTAGAAGTCTTTTTTGTGTTAATCTAAGACCAAAACAAATATGTTTGACAATTTTATTTGTTTGTTTTGAGATAGTTAGCCCCGCCCACAGGGAAAACATGTAATATATCAATTCTGTTATAGATTTTCACAGATAGTGTTTGACTAATTCACAAAGTGTCTTAAGGAATTGTGGGTACAACCTGCCAGACATATTTTAGTTTTTCCTCTTGTGTGAACTGGTGGGGTTAAATTGTTTGCATGAACTTGATAAACAAACCACTTTTTTCAAGTAAAATATGTTTTTGAGGTTCTAAAGCTGGGATTTGTGTACATGTAATTGTTTGACGTTATCTGGGATTATGTTGCATTTACATTTTTTCTTTTAAATGTTTTCATCTATCTTTCGGGATTTGTCAGGGCCTAATAGATACCTGCTGCTTTTGTTTGTGTGGATATCACACAAACGTATTTTTTTGTCATTTAGAGTAATGTTGATTAGTTTAAGTGTTGATGTGTGTGATGTACTTTAAATTATAACTATATCATGTTTATACAAAAATAAATTTGTCTTAATTCTTAACACTTTTTATATTAAACAAACTCAACTAATATGAAATGTGTTTTCGTAACAACATCACATGGCCTAACATCTTGTCTCCTTATAAATGTAGTGTAAGGGCTGTCGAATCAAATTAGCTTTTGTTCAAAGTTTGCATTTTCCCACATGATTTGAGGTTTTTTTCGAGCAACATGCGGAAACCAAAATATTGGTTTTAGTCCAAGTTTAACCCAGTGGCATAATCCCTGGATTTGCCCAAATTTGCCAGGTTGGCAACTTGAATGACTAGTGTGTCTATGCGTGCAAAATTAAGCTGCGCTCTGTAAGCAAATATTAAAAAGTCAACAAATCAACAGATGGTTGTGTTTACCAATGTTTCGGTGTTTTTGTAAGGAAGGCGGGACGCCATCGTGACCGTCGTCATTACCGCCGTTGCTTTTCAATTAGGCGAACGCTCGTAAGATCTGGAGACCTCAGCGTAGGCACACTTGTACGCCACAGGGGAGATCTTTCGGCCCAGGCAGGTACGCAGCAGGAAGACGCACCTGTGCATTGGAGCTTAATGAGGGAGCAGTCACCTGCTTGTTCCCTTTGCCACCTCACAATTACTGCTGAAACTCCCTCTACTTACACCTTGGACCTCAAGGGGCGACCAGCTTTGCAATGATCAGCACAAACACACACACATACATGCATGCTTTAAAAAACTGGTAATCAGTTCCTTTCATCAGGCAGAGTCGCAATAATGAGCATCAGCTTTTTGGGTGCGTAGTTGTGGACAGGAGATGTTGTAAAATCAATGCATCTGTTTGGAAAAGTAGTATCTATTACAGAATATGTGGAGAAATGAAGTGAAGGAGACCCAATTTGGTGCACACAATAACCATTAATACATGAAATTGTGCATTACAGGGAGGTGTATGAGACTGGGTGTGGATGTCAGCTTGTAAAATATTTTTTCTTCTCAGCCATGACTAGGATATTAGGGATGGGCGTCTATTTTTACACAACAGAATTATGTTCGTCAATTTTAGTTGATTTTCAGATGTTTTGCTCATTCCTTAGCTGGATAGAGCTTGTGATTTTGCCGCTGAATTTAGATTAGTTGTTTTGTAGCTATTTTTGCAATTTTGCAATTTAAACCTTATGACGTATGCTTCTGACCTCCCTTTTTCTCTTCTGTTCGGTTGCTTCCTTAGATCCGATGGGAGAAGAATATCACATTAGGAGAGCCTCCTGGATTCCTGCACTCATGGTGGTGGTAGGTATTGATCCTGTAACTCCACACCTCTAACGCTCTCTGATGGTGCGTCTGTGCTAGCCGTTAGCAACGGGAGAGGAGATTACACAAAAGAAGGTCCATTACTCTTGGAAGCAGAGCGTCTACATATTATAGAAACGTGTGTTGCCAAGCATTTCTTGCGTAAATCAGACCTCTGATGCTTTGCTCCGAAACCAGATTTCAGGAAGCTGAAACAAAACCTAGTGTAGACTGTATGGTTTTGGCAACAAGATAAATTTTTTGAAAAATACATTCGTTTGATGCTCACTGATGGCTGATTTAATGCCACCATTTGGGCAGTTTTAGAAATTTATATCGTGGCTGAGGACCTTAGGTCTTATAAGATGCCTTAAATTTGATTGAAATTTAAATACGTCTTAAGGATCATATACATTAGGTCAAATAGGTTGTACTGCTTTATGAACCTAGATCACCTCCTACATTCACGCCCTATGATTTAAAAAATTCCATATACTGACTTGAATTTTCCAAAAGATTGACACCATGGTCCACAGCAGAACACATAGAATGTACATCTATCCTTCACAAGCTTGTTTTCATTCGGGTCCTGTATCCTGACTTGCAACCATTGGAGTTTCTCTGAACTCACATAGTAGATTTTTGGGTTTCCGTTATTTCCATTTTGCAAATGAAACCCCACGTCCAACCGCTTCTTGTAAATGCCAGACTTATTTTGACGTTCTGTTCTTGGCCGCCTCCTCAAAAATCAAATTGCAGCGTATAGATCAGGTTCACACAGAGCGGCGTGTTCATTTATCACACACAACTTATTCTCCATCTTGGATTACTGGCTCCCCTCTGTGAGATTATTGGGAGTCTTGTAGGGTTTGGAGAGCGCCTCAATGGTGTTGACACTATTGGTGGGGCGTCTGTCTTGAGATACAGCACGTGGGGAAGGGGGGTCGTGACTGGGTTTTAGGGACTCGGAGGGGCCACAGAGTCCCGCCCCCTCCCCCAAACAAAAGAGCCAGATGGTAAGGGAAAGCCAGCCCCTCCCCCTCGTGCGTACCCCCCTCACCAACCTTTGTCTGGAGGATGGTCTTTTGTTTGCGGAAGAACCATCTAAAGGATTAACTCCTTGCATTCCAGTCTTCTTTGTGTTAAACAGCCAAATCTCCTTCCCCGCTACCCATCCACCCCCCCGCTGCATTTTCTTCCCTTCTGTCCGAAGCAGTTTCCTGTTGTAAGGGTTTGAATGGTAGCACCAGTCTCGGGGGTGGGGCACAAAGGGGTGGAGGCAAAGTTTGGGGCAGTCATCCACATCTGTTGTAGGGGGTGGGGGAGCTTTAGATAGGGTGCAGGTGTGGGTCACAAAAAAGGGTGACCGTTTGCGATAAATCTCATGCGTCGATTCCTGTAATCAATGTCCGCGTTTGGCAGCAGAAGAGAGGCGAAAGTCATGCAGCGAAAAATGTTTGCGCCTTGAATTTATTTTCTGACGGCTCGAGGCTGACTTTACATTTTGTGATTGGTGGAGTTGACAGAAAAGCCAAACATAAACGTTCACCTTCTAAACACTTTCAACTTGAGCACAAACGTGTAAGCAGAGAACGTATTCTAGAATAATTAATCAAGAATAATGATACTACATCATTACTCGCATCTGTTGTGTAGTAAAATGAGAGTTTAAAAAAAAGCAGCTGATTTAACATGATATGCTGACATGTAAACATTGCATTCATGGTTTGAGCAAATGTAACATCCGTTTCCTGTGGGCTTGTGCTAACAGGCAAATGAACAAAAGCATTAAAAAAACTTTGCATTCATTCATATGTGATATTTCGCTACAAAATAAAGATCCTGTCATCATTTATCCTCCTCTTGCCGTTTGAAACCTGTATGAATTTCTTTCTTTCGTAGAACACAAAAGAAGACTTTTTGCAGAATGTAGTTTACTGGCCCCCATTCACTTGCATTGGTTTTGTGTCAATACAATAGAAGTAAATGGGGGGCAGTCTTGTTCGGTAGCCAACATTCTTCAAAATATCTTCTTTTGTGTTCTGCGGAAGAAAGTAAGACATACAGATCTGAAATGACAAGAGGATGAGTAAATGATGACAGAATTTTGGGCAAACTATCCCTTTAAAAAGAATACCGGGGCTTGTCACACCTTTCTCACGTCTCGCACAAAAACACTTTTGGAAAAACGCATTCGTCCAATCAGACTTTTAATTGCAAATCTTTTTGTATAATCTCACTAAGATATGTCCGCCGTGACAACTTGCTCAGCCGTCCAGATACACGCCTCACGCTCGCCGTTCTTCCAGACCCTGATGTATTCCTAGTTGCGGCTTTCGGTAACAAAGTGTAACTGGCGTCTTATTTCATTTCCCCTGCACCCTGATTGGATTTGAGATGGTCCTGCTGTCTCCCTCCGGCAGCTCTCCGACAAAGCTGCAATCTCTTTAACGGCAGCTGATAGATATGATAATGCCGCCCGGCTTTATTGTGAAGTGACTGAGGGGCGCAGAACAGCCATGACGTTCCCCTGTCAATGTGCCTTTCTTACTTTTCCCCCTCTTTCTTCACCTGTTTTATTTGTTTCCTGCATGGTTTATGGCTTCTGTAGAATGTGAGGTGTTAATGTATAGTGCCTCCTGCTGAGCGCTCATTTACTTGTCTGTCTGTGGCTCTTGTAGGGCATCATGTCTGCGGGTTCATTCTTTGGCTTCATTCTTTATCTCTTTCTCACTTTTTCCTTTCTCCTCCTCTACTTTTATGGAGTCTAGATTGTCTTCAGGATTGTTGCAGGTGTTCACCGTGCTTTCTTTTATCGTAATTGCAAACTAAATATTTTTTAAATGCCGTTACCTGCCCTGTTAATGTTTTGATGGCATACAATATAAAACACAACGGATTTCACTTTAACAACATTCACTTTCAAAGAAATTGCTGAAAAATGTAACCAATTCATACAACGCCATCATTATAATTTGTGGCCTACTTTAAATGATGTCTATTACACACCTGTAGGACTTTCTTTCTTCTCCAGTGCACAGAAGAAGTTATTTTGAAGAATGTCGGTAACCGAACAATGGTGTTACCCATTGACTTCCATCGGTTTTGTGTCCATACAAATATTTTCTTTTGTGTTCTGAGGAAGAAAGTAAGTCATGCAAGTGGGTGATTAAATGATGACTTCTTTTTGGTCAAACTATCCCTTCACGGCATACCAACAAATAAATATATGTAGTAATGATATATCATCAGTCTTATAGGTAAAGTGACACTTCCTTTAACAGAAAACTTTAGTTTATGGCCTAGAGCGTCAGATCCTGAAATCGAAATACTTAAAAATCATCCCTTTGATTTTTTGCTGCACTTCTGTACTTTAATCTGATGAGCTCAACGTTGTTTAACCTATCTCTCATACTCTGTCCGTAAACACTGAGTGATTTATGAACGCTGCCATAAGCTATACTCTACGTTATGCTCACGAACACAAATCCGTCAAACGGTTTCCACACCGCGGCAAGATATATGAAACTGATTAGCCTCATTGACCTGTGATTTCGCCGCGAGCTGCCTGTTTTGTCCTTTTTGCAATCCGTCACATCAAACGTAAGCTTTTTCCCCACATTCAGAACTGAAGTCTAATTTTGTCACCTCAGCAAAAAGGACGCACCGCAGTAAAAAGTGCTGCCTCGGAAGATGGAACAACTCTCGTGCGATTTCCCAAGCCCTGGTTCAGCAGCTTTAAGAAGCTTCCATTAAATCAATATCTAAAGAGTGAGAGCGGTTTAATGCCGACCTGTTTAACAGGTACTTATTTTCAATAAAGTAATTAAGGGACCATTTGAAGTGAAATCTTCTCCCCCCCAGCAGCCCTCAAGGACCGTATTTTCTTAATTAACAAATATCAAGCCTAATTGATTAGCCACTTGCAGGTCGCACCTCATAAAGCGGGAAGCTGTCTAGGGGTTATGACTCCAGTGACCCAGTTGTGAGTCGTCGAGTTCTGCTTGGTGTCTTGTGATACCGATCAGGAAAGTCGGTTTTATATGGTTGTATAGATTTTAAATCTGATCCGAGGTCTTGCCTGTTCTTGCGACCAGGCAAGAACAAATGGGCGTAGAAAACACGGTGCCATTCAGTGGCCTTGATCTTGTGTAACATTGCCTGTTAGTGTGTTAAAACACAGCAACTGTTTAGTTTGGTGAAATTCTTCCATGTATTTGATACTCAGCTTTGTTTATTCTGCTTTATTTTGCAGTGTATTCTGGGATCTGTACTGTGCTGCTCCGGATCGACGGGAGACATGTGAACATTCCAGCGAGGCCAAAGCTTTCCACGACTATGTGAGTTCCTTTTTTGTCTTCAGAGTGCGGTTGGATTGAACGTGAACTTCTACTCTTGGTGACCAGGTTAACCAGGTTTATCATCAGGTTACAGTTAGCTGCCCTTTTACGTTGTAATGTGTGCAGTTTTATCATAAAGCTTGGAAGCTTAATTGGTAACATACGAAGATTATCTTGTGTCTGTTTCGTAATGGTTCTAATCAAATTCTGGCCCGCTTCTTGAGGCTACCGTGCCATAATAAGAGTAGGCCAGGCCAACTAGGGTCACCCTTGGAGGGCTGCACCCTGACCTTTATGACCCCTGCATCTGTAGAAGACCTTTGTGTCCACCAGAGTTAGTAATGGAAAGCAGGAGTAGCATGTGTGAACAGCCACTGAGCTCCAGCGAAAAGGGTTGCTCTTTGTTGATGCAGCTTTCCAACTGCAAATGACCATGTTAATGTGACCACAAACATTGACCCTTGCTCAACCCTTGGGCTCGGTCGTGAAGGGCTTTGAGTGCTTGCGCCTGGGTATCTACAGTTCGCAGAGCTCACTGGGACCTTTTTCTCACTCTGCGAGTTTTTCTTGGCAGAAATTTAGCGTCAAATATAAATTGTGCAAATATCTTTTACCCGCCACATTAGTAGTGTTAAAACCTTTTTGAATGGACTCTGGAGGAGGATAATGTGTCAAACGTTATATTAAAGTAACAGTGATTTACCTTTGAACATTTAAGTGCCTCACCTAGGCCAAATCTAGGGCTTTGAGTCACGGATTATGCTTCCATTCCTGCTACAGACATTTAATTTGCCAGACTTGCAAGTGAAGAACAGTTATAAGTCCATGTCAGCCGCCTGCCGAAGTTTCAACCAATCGGATCGCCTGTTTGGCTTAGCACGTGCGTAGGGGCTCTATAAGATTAATTACATGGTTAATTAAACGCCATGGCTTAATTAAGTCTGACGTGTGCTCAATTAATCTATATGCCTAATCATTTCTAACACCCAGTGGACACCTGGGATTCCTGAATTGAATGTTCTGACGACCCCCCCCCATGTGATTGACCACCCGTGCTCGTAGTTGACACGATTGTTGTGTGCCCAGATTGACTGTTTGAAATGCTTGGTGGCCTTTTCTGAGTAAACTCGGGCTCAGCCTCCAGGCTTTGCGACTGGACCTTAGGGACTTGGGGCAAGGTCGAAAAGCTCTGATGTTCTGCCCCCAAGTTCTAGTCTGAGGATTAATGACCAGTTTCCCCTGACCTCCGACCCACCACAAAGTTCAGGAGGTTGGAGCGTATCCGGGCTGTGTTTTGTCCTGTTTCAAATGTTTTGTGAAGTAATCTTTTCATCGTGCAATTAATCTCTATTTGGCTTGAAAACGCTGAGTCCAGCGTGCCAGTTCCTGGTTTCAGGGTTTTATTAATTTACGTTTAAGTTTTTGAGGGTTGTTCAGCACTGTCAGTAACGCATTGATCTTCCAGCATGTTCCCCGCTCCTAATTCTCAGAGCTTATTCCCCTGTTGGTCAACCTTCTGCCAATGGCTCCCTGGTTCTGAGAAGACCCGAGGCTACTTTCTGTCTATTTTTGAGACTTTTGGGGACGCCGGGCAAATGTTGTGTGAAGAGTCTTATATTGGAGGTCGTGACAAGCTTTGGTGGCGGGGATGGGGGTTGGTGGTGATGGAGGGTGACTATGAGGAGGCGTCATTCCCGTGGGTTGCTCCAGACCTGTCTCTGTCTGATTAACTTTGGCTCTGGGATCCCCATGGACCGGCTGGCCCATCAAGCCTGCTATCTGAGGCAGGGCTGATAACAGTGCCCATTCCCTAGTGTGTCAGTGGATCAGGGGTAGAAAAACAAGTCGATCCCATGAGTCAAATCGTAGTTGCAGTCGGAGCTACAGTTATATTGACATCTTCAAGTCAGGGCCTAACCGGTGACTAGGTTTTCACAGTCTTGGAATTAATCATAGGCCTGTTGTTTTTTGTTTTGTACACTTTTTGGTGGTCTTGATGGGATTTGGGAAAACCGAGATTCTTTCTTTACATGTGAAGTTCTTTCCTCTTCTTTCTTGCTATCTATCACTCTTTCCCTTCCATCTCGCTCGTTCCCATGTGGCCGGTCAAGAAGGTTGTGCAAGTAAGTCCTCCAGTTGGGAGGAAAGATAATGGGATATAACATGCAAATCTTGAGATCTGTTGAATCTGATTCATAACTAATCCGCGGATTGCTGTAGGATTGTGACTCTGGCTGGGGTCCCAGAACCTGAGGAAGTCCCACAAAACTGTGTAACCCGATGGGGCGGTTGTCGTAGCCCCACAAAAAAACCTGAGTACCATGTTTTTACCACCCATCCCCCCTTTAAAACAGACTGGGTCATCTGGAAACACTTTTGGATTGCTCGCAGGCTTCTCGCAGTCTATACCTACTAATGGTGGATTTGAGATTCTCATAAAGGGTGAATTCCATTTGAAAGTCAGCATCAATGTCAGTGCCATCAGTGCTCTATTCCACCTGAAGTGCATATATATATATATATTCCACCAAATTTTACAGTGTATATATATATATATATGTATATATCTAATGTATGGTTGTTTGGAACACCCATCGATGCCAGAGTTAATTTTTTTAATCTGAAAATTACCTTGATAATATAGCAGATTCAACTCTTATGGCTGTTATGACTGCGCTGAATAATAAAACTTCAGGTTCACCAGTGTACCTATACACATGAATTTTGAAATTCCAGGTAGTGAAAATGAACTACCCAGATTCACTTGATTTCACATCAGGTATATCTCTCCCTTTCACACAAAATGAAAGTGCACAAAATACCATTTGAAATTCGTCCTAAGTCCAATATGAGGCTCGAGTGCACAACAGAAAGGTAAAAGAGTTTGAAAGAAGGAAAGGATAGTTTTAATAACAATACAGAGGTATGGAGATTTCGTCTTCATGACGTCTGTAATGGCTTTCTACAAACGTCCCACAGAACATGTTGCCTCAGTGCCTTAGTCCACAGTTTCTTTTATTACATCAGAAAGAGGAATTTGCATGCTTACATCATGTTTGCATGTTTCAGATGTAATGCAGATTTTTGTCATACTTCATGTAAAGTTGCTTGTGATCAGATGCAACGTTAGCAAAATATCTCTTCTTTTGCTTTTCATAACTTGTACTCTGTCACTTTACTGTTCCTTAATGTCTCTTTACTGTTCCTTAATGTTCCTTAAAGGAAAAGTTCATCTCATAATCCAAATTGTGTTATTTTTACTCACCCACATGATGTTCAACATGTTTTATGACCTCCCAGTGTCTTCAGAACACAAGAAATTCGAGAAATAATCCGAGAAATTTCCAGCCCTCCTCATAGACATCATTGTTATAGTTGTTGTCAGGGTCCAGAAAAGTATTAAAGACATTGTTAAATTTGTCCGTCCGCTCATAGTGTCTCAATTGTTGACGATACTTCGTGTAAAACCCTCCCAAAATAACAAATATAATCAATATATTCTCCTCTGTCTTGTAAGTCTATGGTCAGTCTATACAAGTTTACAAGAATACTTCGACGCATGAATATAAATATATTCTAGTAGAATTTACATAATAAAAAGAAGTTTGAGTGGAAAAAAAATACACTTGTGTTAAGCTTTAACAGTCTTCTACCTCATCCACCCTCATGCTGCATCATATTTCTAAACATGGCTTTTCTCATCCTAGCACTTCATGACCCTCTAATCCTTTAAAGTTGCTCTATTTCAGTGTTTAAATTGGTATATAACTAACAACAATTTCAGCCGTCACATATGCCCACATGGCAGACGTGAACGTTTCTCAATGATACACTTACGAGGCAGGAAACTTGGAGAGGAAGGGGAGCGACAGACGAACATGTTTCTCGTCCCTACGTCTGTTGGCAGAGCTCTGCGTCATTGACAAGACAAGAGAGGGTAGTCACGAAGGAACAGGTGTTTAAAATATCCCAGCGTTTCAGAAGTGGAAAGTAAATAAGCATTCGGTCATTGTCTTGGTCTTTCGTTCGTGGGCTACCAGGTGGTCTCGATGACTAATGCGTGAATGTGATTTTTCAATGCGAGCTGCGTGCCGTCTCAATCCAAGCTGTTTTGCTGCATCACCTGCCCCAGCGTTCACCTGACTTTTTTCTTTGAAATGCTCTGTTCCTGCTCTTTTGTATTTTCATTTTAAAGCTTTAAGAAATGATTGTCCGTCTCAACGAGATTTGCCAGCGTCGTGAAAGATCACAAACAGGAATATCACATGACTCATTCTGAGGATTTGGCATCGTTCACCTTCATTTTGCTTTCTATGGCTTTAATGTTTAGTATTATTTAATATTAAATTTTAGTTTGGTATTGGCTATTGATATTAGTATTATTTAGTTTGGTAAACCTGTATAAATCTTATTGATATTGGCCGATATATCGATGGATCTCTATCGGCTATCGCCGTTTAAAAACAACGGATGATCAGGGCCGAAATATCCCGTCAATCGAAAGAGGACAGAAAAATGCAATGAATTTGAGCCCTGTATATAGAAAATGTTAAGAAACATCACCAGTTTGATATTCAATATTAATACTCGTATAAATTAATAACATTCAGTAGGTTTAGAGATATTAATTTAACATTAAGGGTTTAATGCAAGTTAATACAGTATAGCCACAAAACTATGGCATTATGTATCGAGAGATATCACTCTGAATAGTTTGCTATCGGTATCGGAGGAGAAATTTTGTATTGGTACATTTCTAGTAAATCTAATATATAATGTTGAATTAAGTCTTTTTAACTAAAATCCAAACTCTAAATCGGTGAAGAATGTCATGAACCAGATGAATTTAATATTCTCTCATTAGGTTCCTGCGGATTCCCACCCATAGTGTGTAAGTGTTAAGATGAAGGTTCAGACTGTTTGTTTTGTTTAGCAGTTAGAGACATAAAGAACGTGTTTGTTGTTTATCTTGTAGAGAGCATCTGAATATAAAGACTGTAGGTATTAGAGGATTGTTTATTTAAAGGGATCATATGACACGGCTAAAACGAATATTGTCGTTAGTATTAGATGTAATACAATGTGTATACACGATTTAAGGTTAAAAAACGCTGTATTTTTCACACACCTTGCATGTTTGTAACTCCTCTTTGCCCCGCAAGCGTGGATTTTTAACGAAGCTCATCGCTCTGAAAAGCGAGGTGTGCTATTATTGGCTAGTAAACCGGTGTGTGATTTGTGATTGGTCGAAAACTGCAAGCGTGTGATGGAAATGTTACGCTTCTTACCATATTTGGAACATCAGGTTCCAAGCAATTGTACTGACACTAGCGTATACATTTTGGCGGTCGGTAACGGTCAGAGGAGTTTCAAGCCGGTTTGGTCGAGCATTAGCTTTTAGGTAGAATGCATCTTTTTTTACGACACTTGAATTTTTGTAATTTTACATGTCTTATACCTGCATGGGCAACTTATAACACATCAAAGACACAGAAAAAAAGTATTTGCGTCATATGACCCCTTTAAAGCAATACAGCGTCTTGATAGATCTTTATTCCATTATTTAAGAACTTAGTGATGGACATTTGTATCATTTAGTGAAGTAATGGTCACAATATATTCAATGTACTTTCTTGGAAGTTTCTCCGTTAAAAACAGCCTGTGCAAAAAAAATGGAATTTAAATGTCATCTGTCTGAAGGAGGTGTGACCTAAAATTCCCAGAATTGCAAATCGTTTTGATCTAAACTCCTCCGTTACTTCGAGGTTGCCTGCCAACCCTGATTTAAGTCCAGAAATATCCGCTTCCCACAGAAATCACAGCCATTTGACAATAAGTTGGCTATTCTTCTCAGGCAAAGTTCAGATTTTGTTGTATTGAGCGTTTCGATGCTAATAGCATTGTTGCCCCCAGACCAATTCGGTTAAAGATGCTTCTTTTTATTCTGTAGTTTGGTTTTTAGGTGAAGTTTCATTTCATCAAAAGCCAAATAAATCATTTAAAAAGCCTTGTTTGATTTAATTTGAGACTTGCTTAAAATAGTTTAGTCGACTAATCTGATACTTAATCGATTTAAAAAAAGGTGGGTTTACTCCTCTCCAATATGCCCTTCCACCCCGAACGGTTCTTCAAACGTGAGAGATGTTTGCTCTGTTTCTGCGCAACAGTTGTTCCTCACATCCCTGTTTGCCGTGCCACGGGTTTCGTCCGAAGAAACCATCTGGTTCTTCGGCAAGTGTCAACACTGAGACCGCAGTGGTGTGTTTTTCTCATAACCTTGAAAAGGGGTGCGAATCGAGGCATGCCACTGTTCTCTCCATTTCATTTATTTTCTCTTTGTTGTGCTAGCAGAGGGCAGCTACAGTGGCAGCGAGGTTACGTTTGCGACTTCCGCGGCTGGAATTTACCACGTCTGGCACCGTGTGCATAGCGGACCGTGCCATCCTTCTCCACTTTACTCTCAAGTACCGTCTTGGCACAACGAACTGAACCTTCTACTTGTTATGCGTCGTGTGTATGCGTCTGAATGTGTGCGGGGAGGGTTGTGCTCGGCTGGTCTTGTTGGGATCAAGTTTCAACAGGCTTCCACGAATTGAATGAAGAACAGACAAGCACACAAAACTTGCATGAATCCCTCAAACACATTCAGCCTTTATGTCTCTGTAGATTGGATTTACTCGCGCAGACGCCATTATATCAGGAGATTACGTTATGTGATTTGGGTGGAGTGCTTATTTTTCCATCTCCTACACGTGGTGGCTGACATGTGTGTAAGGAGTGTGTGTTTGTGCTTGTGTGAGAGAGTGGAAAGACCTTCGTTGTATCTTTCCTTGTGTTGCTTTAACTGCTGCTGTGGGTCTATTCCCAGACAGTGAGTTTAATGCAGAGTAATTATTATTTTTATACTATGAGCTTTCAAAGGCTTTCACTAGAAGTCAAAATGGCTCCCAGATGACCGGCTGATTACCTTTGAGTCCATGCCTGCACCTGCCTCCATGACTTACCTTGGCAGAGCTGGACCCAACTGGCCAACGACAGAACAACTCTGTTTAACTGGGATGGTTCTTTAAGCTTTACATTTCTTAATTGCCGCTCTCTCTACTTTTGCTGTCTCTGAATTTCACATGGTTTTTACTTTCTCTCTCTCTCTGTCATTTTCTTGTGTGCTTTAAATTAAAACTGTCGTGTACAACAGTGGTGATACTTTGGTAATTTTGAATTACATTTTGAGGTACTTACTATGGCAAGGTATGTTGATTCTGGCTTAATTGCTTTTTGTACCATGAAGAACCATGGTATTGGTGAAACATAAAGTACTGTGTTCTTTCTTTCTTTCCTACCTGTCTGTCTTTCTTTATTTCTTACCTGTCTTTCTTTCTGTCTGTCTTTCTTTCTTACCCGTCTTTCTTTCTTACCCGTCTTTCTTTCTTACCCGTCTTTCTTTCTTTCTTTCTTACCCGTCTTTCTTTCTTACCCGTCTTTCTTTCTTACACGTCTTTATTTCTTTCTTTCTTACCCGTCTTTCTTTCTTTCTTTCTTTCTTTCTGACCTATCTTTTTTAATTTCTTACCTGTCTGTCTTTCTTTCTTTCTTTCTTTCTTAACAGTCTTTCTTTCTTTCTGACCTGTCTTTCTTTCTTTCTTACCTTTCTGTCTTTCTTTCTTTCTTACCTTTTCTTTCTTACCTGTCTTTCTATGTATTTCTTTTTCACCTTTCTTTTTAATTCTTTCTTTCTTTCGTACCTGTCTGTCTTTCTTTCTTTCTTACCTGTCTTTCTTTCTTTCTTTCCAACCTGTCTTTCATTCTTTTTCTTTCTTTCTTTTTCTTTTTTTCCTACCTGTCTGTCTTTCTTTTTCTTTCTTTTTTTCTTTCTGACCTGTCTTTCATTCTTTCTTTCTGACCTGTCTTTCTTTCCTTCCTGTCTTTCTTTCTTTCTCACCAGTCTTTCTTTGTTTTATTTCTCACCTTTCTGACCTTTATTTCTTTACTTTTTACCAGTCTTTCTTTCGGTCTTTCTTTCTTTCTTATTAATTTCAAGTTCATTTCTTTGTTTATTTTTTTAACCAAGATGACATGTCTTTCTTTCTGTCTTTCCTTATTTACCTGTTTAACTATATTTATCTCTTTTTGTCGTCTGATTCTAAAGCATGAGGACATATTAGAAAGTAACAGATAGAGAGGGAGGAGTAGAGAGGTAGAGAGTGCTTGAGCTTTGTGTGATGGAGAGAAAGCTGTATCTGCGCCTCTGGGCTGCTGATCAGGTGTGCTCAAGCTTTCTGTTTTCACCTCTCTGTGTGTGTCTGCGCAGTCCCAGCTGCATTGTCAAATCATTATGCTCTCCTCTGGTCTTCTGTGCAACATTGTCTCTGTTTGAAACACTTAATGCCTCTCTTTTCAAATCTCTGCTTTCAGTCAGCTGTGATTGCCGGATTGTTAAATCTCCTGTATTGTTAACACGTATTGTTCTTGCACGTCTAGACAGGAAACGTCACACATCATGGCGTTTGATCCGGTTTATGATCTTGTTTAAGTGTTTGCATGCTTTTTCAGGCAGTTCTCTACACATGCTTTCCTCTAATCTACAGTAGATAATAATTCCCTCAGATTGTCATTGTATTTGCACATTGTTGCGAGATTCTGATGACTGTCATTCCTTTGTTTCTTGTTTGGTCTCATTTATAGATCTTATAGTTATTTCTTATGGCCATATACCTATCTTATACCTGGCGGCTTTGCCACGCAGGATCGAACGTTTAATAACTGCTGCAGTTTATAAAGGCTAAGGGGTCAAAGAAAGGTCACAGGCTTTTCAGCTGCCAATCGGAAATCTCGCCGCTGTCTGAAATGTTAAATCACACCTTGCCCCTAAAATCTGACCCTCTGTGCTTTCGAGAGTGAAGATGCTTCGATTTCCGTCTGGTTCTTACTATTATGAAATCTTTCCCTTTGTCAATACTGGATAGTGAAAATGTCCTGTCTTTTTATTTAATTTAACTCTCATATTGAATTCTTGAATTTTATTATTGCCTTTTGTTAGTTATTATGAAATCATAATGGCAAATATGGCAGCGTCATTCATCCGATTGTTAACCGGAATGGCTGAAATTATGTTGAATAATAAACTTATATAGTAATATATCGAGTCAATGCTGAACATACACATGTAAACAAAGGGAAATAACAAAGTATTGTGAATAAATAATGAGCCACAGTAAGTTTCGACAACCCGACGTAAACAAACACCATGAAGCCAATTTGTCACATTTTTGACACATGTAAGCAAGTGAGAAAGAGGGGCATGATTGAAAGCTGGGGGGATGGGCCGTTGACCTGATTTGGGGGGGATGCAGCGGCTGTTGTCGGAGGGTTTGTAATCCAAAGCGTGCACAGTCAGATTAGAGACTGCCCCATATTACAGAAACTGGAAGGGGAGGGTTCAGGACCAATCCACTTCTGAAGAAGATGGCTTTTTCCCCAACGTGTTAGGATTTTATTTACATGCATATTGAATAAGCGCTAGAATTAGATATAGATAATAAAATTAAATCGGACAATAGAAGTGGTAAAACAGAGACCGAGAATATGCAAAAATATTTATGTTTTTTTAGTTCACCAAAAGCACATGTCGTCAAACTTCAATTTCATTTATTTATATAAAGTTATAAAGATTGACACCACTTAACATTTTTTATGGGGCAGTTTTAACAAAAATTCAGCTTTAGTGTATTTATTCTACTGACCAAAGTTTGAAAGAAGTGTGTGATGGCAAAGTTTTGGCTCTTTAATTTGTTTGCTGGTTTATGCAAGTTTATTAGTGCAAGACTGTACAATAAATGTTTTCTGTAATAAACGGTTCAATATGCAGATTATGGCCACCTAAAATGAAGGCTTTGACACTGCTGCAAATTGTATTTAATTGCACTAATTAATTTGAGCCTTTGACTGCCAACGCTGATTTTTCAATGGCATTGTGCGCTATAGGCTCAACGTCAGAACATGAATGGTATTTTGATATTACTACTGTGTTTCCTGTTGCAGCTTTTATTTCATAAATGAAATTATTTGGCTATGGCATTATTATGTTAGATTTAAATGACACTTGTTTGTAATTCATTTTTTCGTGGCTTGATTGTGTTACAAATGAATAGTTTTGACATGTGTTGGCGTTTGCAGTTTGTGATGTCATAACGGTTTCTAAAATGTGCTGCGATACGAATGTCAGATATATCCATTCACAATGACCAACTCAATTAAATTAGACATGTGATTTTCTTATTTCAGTGAATTATTTCAAAGCAAATTTCTATATGGACACATCCTAAAGTTTTAAAGGAACTTAATAACCATTAGTGGCCAGGATGTTGTTTACCCAGCCCCTGTTACAACTAGCCCCGGTGTTCTGTTTATTTGTGATCAGATCATTAGCAATATAAAACTAAACAAAGTCGGGTTTAAGGTCATAATACTGTATTTAAATGTGCACAGGATTAAAATAAATCAAAATTTGGTTACGAGGTTTGAAACTCTTCCCTAGGTAAAAAGAGATATATTTTGACTTCTACTATGTGTCCCTTTGCGTTTGCTCTCCTGTTTGTTCTTCTTCCGTTGCTTTTTTTCCTATTGCTTTCTCTCGTTCCATCTTTCTCGTCTCCGCTGTGTTCCATGCAGAAATGATTTCCATTTCTGAATTAATGAGGTTCAGCTGAACTGAGCATCCGAAATCTGTCTCTCCGTCTCCACCACAGGTCTATGCGCAAGTACACGTGCTGAGGATTACATACTTCGTTAATTTCTACATTACATACCTTCCGCAGAAATGTGCCATTTCAGATGTTTAAATGTTTGGTTCATATCAGAAACAAAAGTTATAACCTGTTTGTGATGACCAATGCAAAAAATTGCTCGAATTTAATCAAAACGTAAACGAAAAAATGAATTTGTGTAAAGAGCGAGTAATGTATTTGGTTTCAGGTGAAGGTCTATTAAAATTTGGATGGGCACAGCTCGGACCGATGTAAGGATATGTGCGCACTGGTTGGTGCCTCGTGGGTCAGGGCCTAGAATCGGACTTTGTCACCATGGTAACACTGTGCAGTGTATGCAAAATACTACAGTGCTTTGGGACCGTTGGAGGGTGTTAAATCACCCACCCCCAACACACACAAACCCTACCTAGTTGTTTTCTTGTGTTCTGCGGTATAAACAGCTTCAATTTGTTAGCTTGTTTTTTGTGCTGCAGTCAATACTTCGATTTAAAATAAGATTGAAGTACAGATGAAATCGCTACGATTTTAGCATCTTCAAGCGTTTGTAAGGACCACATTTCCGTGTGATATCTTCAAATGTAAAATGTAAGTTTTGTTGTAATGTCAGAGAGGCACCGATTGGTCAATAATCTGCTAAATAGCATTGATCGCGAGCGTTTAGTTCCTCTGGCTGGATACGTTGGTTGGGAAGAGAATCGATGCTGTTGAATGGGGGCCTCAGTGATCAGGGATTTCCTGCTCCATACACACTGTGGTCACATCATTTGTCTTCATTTGGCGTACGATTATTCTCTGTAATGGGCTTCATCAGAACGAAAAGGTTAACACTTCTAGCCAAAAGGACCTTGGACATGAAGTGGCTAAGATTATCAGGCATTCACAGCGGTGAACGATTCAATTTTGATTGTTGCCCGCAACTCTCCATCCTTCGTCTCAGAAGGACCGTCTGCGAAAAAAAGGACCATTCTAGGTTGCAAGTAACGTATAGTAAATATGTGTTTGGGAGAACGACATCAATTAGTCATTTTTTCTCATCGAATGCTTGCTGACGGACAAAGGAAATCCCTTTTTAGATTCGGTTAAGTTACTCGACGACAGCTCCCGGATTTTTAGACGATTGTGTGCCTAAGTGTTCCATTGTCTGGAATTGGTCGAGGGGGGGTTCTCTTTGAACTACTGCTTTACAATTGATCACAGGCCCTCAAATTACCCTCTTTAGATCAAGGTTACACCTTTATAGCTGCTGGTTATCAGCACTGAGCTACGGCTGGGTCCGATATGTTTTCTTTGGAAATGGAAAGCCTGTTAACATCTTTAGGAAGTGATTCTTCAATCTACTACCCTTGTTCTCACCCCCTCCCATTTTGTGGGAAAGATAAAGTCACTTCCTCGTGCTTGCCTCTCCTCACCCTCCTCCCGTGCAGAGTTTTATTGGTCTTAAGAGTTGTCCATCACTGCTCTTGCTGTTTGAAGTGCTTCAGTCGTATATCACCGCCTCTTCTCGCTGGATGTCCTCCTACTTTCTGCCAGGGCTGTATTGGTTTGTGTGTGCGTGTTATGGATTGGCATGAGCATGCAAGTATGTAGAAATTCTGAAAAAATATAAATTCGGTCGTCATTTATTCACCCTCATGTTGTTGAAAGGTTGTATATCATTCTTCTGTGGGACACAAACGAGATATTTTGAGAAACTGGTTTTGTCAGTGGTCAATGGGGTCATGTTGTTTGGTTACCTACGTTCTTCAAAATATCTTCTTTTGTGTTTTGAAAAAGAAAGAAAGTCTGTTTGAAATCACATCAGGGTGAAAAAAATGATGAATACATTTTCATTTTTGTGTTAACTGTCCCTTTAAAATACCTGAAAAATACTATTTCTAGGGTTTAAATTAGTTTATAAGTTAATTGAAGTTTATTCCCTTCAATCCATTTCCTTTTCACTTTTTGAGTTATTCTGTGTCTTCTTTCATGCTTATTTACTTCACATTTTTGCCTCACTCGTGGCCTTTGTTTCCTCAATGCTCTCTTTGCCCTTGTTTTTTCACCTAACAATCCTTTTCCTCGCTGCTCTCTCTCTCTTCATCTCTCCCTCTCTCAGTCGAGGACAAGGAGGTGAAAGCCAAGCGGATTACAGTGGCAGTTTAATCTGGCCGACCTACCAAAGGATTTTTTTCTGCACTTTCCCGCAAGCTTATGAGGCAGAGGGGGCGGGGAATTGGGGAGGGGGGTGGCAGGGGGACCGGAAAGTGTTGAAAGGGAACAGGATTTCGGATTCAGAGGACATAGTTGGTCCAGGAACCTGTGTCAGATCGAATCCAGACTTTATAAAATGAGGGCTGGTAGGGGGTGACATGAGACTGTGAGTGAGCAAGCAGAGGATGTTAATGCTAGTTTGTTACTCATTTGTTTCCATCTGTCCAGTCATTTTGCATCTGTGGCTCTGTATTCCCAGAGTATTAAAGGGATATTTCATCAAACATGAAAATTCTCAAATGTTTTATTTACCCTCATGTTGTTTAAAACCTGTAAAACAAGGATGAAGATATTTTGAGAAATGTCACAGTGGTTTTCGGTCCATCCAGTGGAAGTCAATGAGGTCCAATAGGGTTACCAACATTTTTCAAAATGTCCTCTTACCATCTTTCAATCTTGAGACCCATTCACACCAATGTGTTGATGGTTGATTTAAAACGGTTGGTGCTTTTAAACAAGAAATCACAACGGAGTCTTAGAATAAACGTCTAAATATGTCGACATTAATATAACTATTGTTATAGCTATCTTTATTGTTATCATTCTTTGTATAAAAGTGCCTTTACTCAATCAAGACTAGGCTATAAATTTGCAGGTTCAAGTTGACTCTGCAATTCACCATTCACTTTTGCTCATTTTTAGTTTACCAAAGTTTCTAATAGATTAAGCTAATGACCACCAGCTACGCTAACGCTAGTGACTTACTATCTAATGTGATTAACGATTGCCAAATTCTACTTCTAATGGCTTCCTTTTACAACCATTTCAGCTCTGCATTACCCTTTTAATTTCTACTTTAAATTCACAGTGAACTACTATTTAAATAGCCTCACCACCGGGAACAACTCAAAGCACACCAAGGGAATTGAATACAAGGGCCATTTCGATGTAATGACCGATGCTATATTGTTCCACTGACATAAAACCAGCTCACCAACCATCGCTAACAGAAAAGTGGTCAAACAAAGCGTTAACGCTTGTCTCTTTCTGCACCTTCTTTGATGTGGCTCATATCGCTTGTACTTTCATCAGCGCTCCCCGCTGTGAGAATTTAAAATGGAAGGGGTCCCTCCTCCAATGGGATTAGCTTCAAACTGGTACTTGTCCAGTGGCGTCAATGTTTCTGAAAAGGACTTAACTAACCTCCACTCACAGGAGGTTAATGTGGGCTCGAGAATTGTTTGCCTTGCAATTAACATGCTGTATGGCCCGATGGGGGGAAGTCAAGGGCTGTAATAAGTAAGAAACAAGACTTCATGCAACTGCACTTATGCTTGACCAATTCCTGGGTTGTTTTGACCCATTTATGGATCAGAAACTGATAAACCCAACCGTTGGGTCAACCTAAATTTTTTTCGGGGGGAAACAACATTGTAGTTGTATTGTTCTGGTTTTTCATTCCCTGGTTTTCTATCTTGTAGACATCTTTCTAGAATGGACAGTGGTGGTCTTCTTGACGAGGTCTAAGCAGTAGACCTTATTTTAGCCGACACCAGGTGCATAATGTTTTAGGAGGGTGTTACATGATACAGACCAAATGTAGGGGTGGATCTGCACGCAGCCCCTGGTTTAGATAGGGTAGGATGCTGGTGTAGATTTGTTGGAGTTGATCGGTGGAGGCCGTCTGAAAGGTCAGGTGTAGGGCGGAGGGCGCCAGGAATAGGGGTGTGAGATGCCTGCTGGGTTTGTTGGCACTGTGAGGGACGCCGTGGTTTGGGCTTTCTATCAGTCTTCCAGTCCTAGGTGTCACGTCGGATGAATGTGAACTCTACCCCTCTCATCAGAAGTCCCCCTTTCTTTATTTTTTGTCATTTTACTTTTTCATTTATTCCTTGTTCATTTTTAGATGGCTTGTTATTGTAAAATTTTATTTTGTTTTTACAGATAATACATCTCGTTTATGACTAGTTATGCAACCCACCAATAACGTTAGAGCATCCAGATGCACGGAACTCCTACTAGCGACCTGGGGACCTCCATCAATAATCACCCGCGATGTGAATGGAGCTTTCTTTGCAGAATGCTTTGCCAACGCTTCTATTAATCATCTTTCTTGCGTCCCTTTTTTACTTCCGTTCTTCATCTCAAAAACGCAACGCTGTGGATCTAAGATGCCTGAGGGAGGGAACGCAGACGGGACCTGTCACCATGACAACGGCTTCTGTGAGCTGCCTGACACCCAGACTCGATTGTGGGAGGGGGTGGGGAGAGAGAGAGAGAGAGAGAGATAGAGAGCGAGGGTGTGGAGACAGACAACCCCGTTATCCCCCCTGGGACTTTTCGGTTTGCGTGTTCACATGTAGAATAAGCATGAAGACAGAAAATGTGAGCGAGACTGAACGCTGTATGCTGCACACATCCTTGCGGCGTCCCCAGGGTCTAAGTGCCCCTTACACTTTGAGATCGGCATCAAGCCCACACCATTTTTCACCTTACATTGTCGAACACTTTGACACAAAGTATTTGGTTCCTAATGTCACTCTAATCGCATTATGATACAAGCGTAGTGAATTCCATCCATGCTTCCTACATGGCTAATGCAGTTAAAGTGAGCTTCAGCTAAAAGGTTTGGTTCATTTAGCTGAACAAAGACAGGTGTCATAGTATCCACCAGAGAAGACCACAACCAAATGGGCCTGATGATTTAGTGCAACATCAATGTTTTTGTACATTTTGTACATCTGTAAAGATGTGGTAGGATTGGATAATGGTCAGCTGGATTCTGCAAGCATCTTGTTCCCTGATAGCACACATACATCTGGGAGATTTGATATCTGCATTTACATCTGCAAGACGTATTTTTGGATTGCTTGCCCATCTGAAATACGTCTCTGAGAGGTTTCATGTCAGATGTCATATAGATATCTTAAATATGTCTGTAAGATGCATATTTAGAATATATGTAAAACTGCTTTTCTAAGACGTTCATCAGATGTTTCTACAGCAGATGTTTTCCAGATCTTTAGCAGATCTCTTACAGACATACCTGTGCTCTCTAGGTTGAAATTTAGTTTATTGAAGAAAATTAAAATCATGAAAGGCATTTTGACTTTTGTTGGCTAGTGATATGTTCTTACAATTATTGTTATGTAAATTATGTACTATTACAAACTTATGGTATGTTGTAAAGAAAACGATGTTCTAAAATCCAAAATGTTCACATGGATCTGTGAAAACGACTTAAAAACGTTTACAAATGAAGTAACTTGAGCTGCACAAGCACGGTTTTGTAGTCGGCAAATGTTGTTGTTTTTGTTGTCCAGCACTCGCACATGCATATCTGAACAAGGATCATATAACATGCATGTACTTTACATCGCTGTTTTCACAAAGTCAAATTTTTTGGGTTTATACAGAGACTGTAACGTAATGTTTTCAAAAAATCTTAATATTTTGCATTTTCAGGGTCCCGAAATAGCCAAAAAGTTCTCCGTTTATAGTTGCATGACAAAAAATATTTTCTGACTAGCAATTTTTTCTTGTTTTCTAATACAAATTATGAAAACAATTGTAAATCAAGATACATTTAATTGACAAGTAACCTAAGATATCTAGTCTTGGTGAAGAATTATTTATGTTTATGTTTAAAAAGCACAAAAATCTGCCATTGGGGTACACAAATATTCTTAAAAAATTAGAAATTAAAACTGAATTCAAGTTGATTTTCTTAGCTCACTGGCAGACTTTTGCTTGTCAGGTAAATATATTTTGATTAAAAGAAATTAGGATATTTGTACCAAAAAAGAGAACAAATCTCGATTTTTGATTTACCCTGCAGAAAAAAGTAAATTACAGATTACAGGGTCCAAACATTAAAAATATCTTCTCAGTCCTCTCAAATCGAGGACGTGCTATGAGATTGTATTGTTTTGTTCTCAGAGGATGCTGGAGACGGCCCAGTTTGTGCTATGGAGAGATACTTCTGTCAGGCTGTTTACTTATTGATGGGAATGCTAACACAAGTTAGCATGACATGCACACGGCCGCACATCGACGTTTGCAGTCAAGCAGAGTTCCTTTTTAAACGCATACCGCCTCTTCTTCAACAGCTGTGATTGTTGGGCTTTCAGGTACTTGTAATGTCTTAAGAGCAGGGCATGTTTTAAGTGCTCGGACGAGCACAGTTTGAACCGATTTGAACCTAGGTTAGCTTTAATGTTACTGCACCTATTGGCAGTGTAATAACTTTGGGTGGAAGTGGAGAACTGTAGTGCTTGGCAGCAAGTTGTTGGACTCGGGATTTGACCACTGGCTGGGTGGGCTGACCACTGTTCGCCGCACGCTGGTTTAGAGTTGGCTGACATACGTTCAGTGGTTTCACTCATGATCTGCAAGGGATTGTGGATTTGCGAGGGAACCCAAAGTCATATTATTTACCAGGCAGAAGCTTGTAGAAATGGGTTGTTGGAGAAGGGATTCGAGTGGGATTGTTGTTTATGGTTTTCTTTTTTCTTTGTCGGCACCAGGTGTGCTTTCTAACTTGGTTATTTCCACCGTCACAACTTAATTTTCCTCTGTTTGTTCTAAGCAGTTTTTCTTACGCTGGGGTTGTCACGACACGTGTACTGCCTGGTGATAAACATCTCCCAGTTCTCCACGGCAAAAATGAATGCTTTTAAACGCACAAATTTTGAAACGCACTATTTTATTGGGCCAAGATTTTAATAATGTAGAATGTAAACACTCCAAGAGTCTTTCCAAAGAGGAATGATTTCTGTTGAACACAAAAGAGGATATTTTGTCTTGTATTTTTGTGGGGGTCAATGTTGTTTTGTGTTCTGCAGAAGAAAGTCATACAGGCTTGGAAGGACATGAGGATGATGAGTCTTTTTTATAAAGTAGCTGCTTTGGAGATCCTAAAAGCTTTCAGAGTTCTTGATAGACATGGACTTAAGATTTTTTTTAAAACACCTGTACTTTATACATTGATTTTAAATTGATGACATGATGTTGTTGATGGATTTGAATGTTTCTTTGCATGCGTCCTCACAGAGCTTGTCGCTCTGATTGAAGTGCAAAGGATACAGAGCGTACACGTGTGAATGTGTGTGTGGCCCTTGTGAGAAAAAAGTGGGATATCTGACACAGCCAGTGAGGTGGTGAACTGGGTCAGGGCTTGTGACTCGCAGAACATGTGTTGTAGCCCAGTGAGGCCATTGGTGTCAGTCCCATTTCTTTTGGATTGTAGATAAATCACCTTTCACTTTTGGGCATGCTTCTATATCATTCAATTGCTTTTAGTGGACGTAGAGCAAGATTGATAAAAAGTGAAAAACGAGGTATAATGAGATTAGAAAGAAGATTTAAACACAGTTAAATATTTTTTTGCAAAAATTCTGTCATCATTTACTTCTGAAACTTCTGAAATCTGAAACACGAAAGAATGTTTTGACACCAAACCAATGGAAGTCAATGGGTACCGCCGTTGTTCGGTTACCTACATCCTTTAAGACATCTTTTGTGTTCTGAAGAAGAAAGAAAGTCACACAGGTTTCAAATAACAGGAGGGTGAGTAAACGATGACAGACTTTTCCTTTTTGGTGAACTGTAGGGCTGCTCAAAAAAATAGTGAAATGAGACAACATGCCAAATAATGCAGAATGTGATGCGATATTATTTTGTAAAAAGAGTTTAATTAATTTTCAATTATTTTGACTAAATCATAAAAGATTTATTATATATATTTATATAATCCAACATGTTGTGAAAAGAAAGCAACACTACAACTTCACAAAGCATCTGAAACGATTACGATTTGCAAGTGTGTGATATTTTAATATTTTAAATAAATTGTTCAGCTCTAGGTGCGATTTTTGTAACTTGACAATTTTGTGCACTCGAAGTCTGTTGTTTTACCAAATGTGAGTTAGCTTCTTCGCAAGCATTGTTTTCTTCTATTCTGCATTGTACTAATAATACGGAAAACAGGTTGAGCTTTGGGGTCAAAGCTTTCGAGTTTTCAAAAAGCTTTTTAAAAGTTATTCTGTATAATAAAAGTCACCGCTATTTGTTTCCACACAAACAAACGCAAACACATCTGTCCCTGAACATGACTTTGTTAACACCCCTGAGCAAGCATAATTGTAGGCCACTGAGATTGAAAAAGCTGGGGGTTCTGGGACTACCGTGTTTTCGCGTGTGCATACATGCGTGTGTATTTGCGGGGTGGGGTTTACATGAGGGGTTTCCTCGGAAGATTTGTTTACAGGTAATTAATTCACCTGATTGATACAACAGCTGTTGGCACCATGGGAGAGAAACGGGGAGAGAGAGGGAGCGACCCTCTCCATAGCGGCTTCCCAATGCTACACGGTGAAGACCGCAGTTCCATCGCTCCATTGATTAAAAGGCGCATCTGTCAGCCAGCACTGCTGATTATGGCCTCTTGCGCTCACTGGCTAATCTTTATGGAGTCAACTCCACTGACAGAGTTATTGGAAGTGGGGGATGTTGGGAAATAAGGTCTAGAGGAGGAAAACGAGTGGGAGAGGAGCGAAGAGTGTGGTGAAAGGCAGTAAATGGGGAGAACTGAAGTGGTGTTGAATGTTTGCTTGAAGTAAAGCAAACGCAGCCAAGAGAGTAAAAAAAGTTTGAGGTGCTGCCTAGTAGATTTTTCCTTTATTTTGTTACAAATGTAGATTCAAATTGTACTTAAAATTAAATTAAAAAACGTAGTTTGATTTCCCCACATTTCGTTCAAAAACTGTATTTGACACTTTCTTCTGTAGAAAACATAAGTAGATATTTTGAGAAACAATGGCAGCCAAAGCAGGTTAAAATTTCAGTGCCTCATTCAGCTCCGCTGAGATACCAGCGACTACTTGTTAGCCGCATAGGTGTGGATGTGTTACTCGGCAGGTGATCTGGGTTACACTGTTCATCCAAGAACAGATAAGGCCGGATCCATTCCTCATCCTGGAACCCTGCACCAGATCGATGGCCAGATTAAGCCTTTCCTCTCCTGTCCGCTGCCCAGCCGAGCTCAGCGATTGATGCTGATAATTAAAACAGCAGTGGCTAATTACTTCAGATGGTTTGGACCGTGTGTGTGGATGTTAGACATGCGTTTGAAGTTATCTGATGAGTGAGGGGGTTAAACCTTTCGAAGAGATTGGTTCATGTTTAATTGATCTTTGGACATTAAGGGAAGAAGGAAGAATAAACAAGGTGGCATGATAGGGATTAAAGAAATTGCTTGGGAGAAAGATACTTTTTGTCATTATTTACTTAACTGTATGGCCTGTTTTACCTGTTTGAATCTGAATGCTGTCATTCTTTCCCGAGATATTAAAGTAATAGTTTATTCACCCAAAATATTTGTGATAGCTTAACTAACAGAAAATATGAATATATGCGTTTTTTGAATGAAATTAATACATAAAATGTATATTAATAATTATAATTATAGTTCAATTAAAATAATTCCTTAATTAAAAGAATATGTGGGATGGCATGAGAGTGATTAAATTATGAGAGAATTAATATTCAATTTAATGATTGGGTAAACTAGGGCTATATAAATGCAAACGTAGGAAATATTTACATGTATTTATTTATATGTACCAAGTATTAGAATTGTATATAAATGTTTATTATAATATATGCATGTATATGTATGTGTTTATTAAAACAAAATTAATAGGCACAGTATACAGAAATATATTATGTAAATACAAACTTTAATTCTGGATGCAATTAATCGCGATTAAACGGTTGACAGCTCCACACAATATAATGAATTTATCGCTTCATTGCAATGTGTGTGTGTTGGAGTTGTTTACATTACATTTGATGTTTACTTGCCAATATATTTAAGGGCAATTCCAGGATTAGGGATGTACATAACGTTACATTCGCAGTCAACAATTGAAATATAAACTCTTAAGAGAAAGTATTATTACAAATATATTGAACCATCTAATTAGATTTTATTAAATCCCTGTACAGAGTCCAGAATTGAGAAAATTTCAATCTATACGCAAATTTTATATTAAATAGGAAAATAAACACAGTTATGGATTTGACAACAGAGGACACACATTTTTGAAAGATATGCATTTTATAAAGCTTTTACACAGACCTCATATGAGTAATACAACCTTTAAATATTGACCTCCGATCTATCAGTATGGTGAAAACCTTTGGTAAAACATGGTAAGGTTGACATTTGCAGGAAAATTGCCCTTAAATGTAATTTAAATTGATTTAACAAACATCATATATACTTATACATTTTAAGTTTCTCTTCAACATTGTGTAGTCCTCGTGTAATAATTGACCAAATTTTAATTTCTAAACAAACTATTCCTTAAACACGATCTGGGATTCGTCTGCTTTAGTGGTCGAGAAAAAGATAGCGGTTGCAAACAGCCAAGCCTATCAAAAGCCACGGGCTCCTTTAAACTCTATCTTAATTCTGCTCTCTCTCTTTTGCTCCCTGGCCAGGCAAGTGATTGACGGCCTGAGGGTTTTAATGGGCACCAGAGAGCGGGAGAGCCAAGGTCTGAGTTGTCATGGCAACAAGCCGATTGGGCCCTCTGCCTCTCTACCTGAGTGCAGTGCAGTCGCTCTGTGTGTGTGTTTGTGTGAGAAAGAGCTGCGAACGACTCCTGTAGCTCATCCTTCCCGCTGATTGGACGCCGGTCATTGTGCCTTCTGATTTTCTCCTAGTTTATTCGTCCGTGTGTACGTGTTAATGAAAGTCCTCATCCATATATCCACTCGTGCGCGTGCTGTGACAATAGAGCGGGAGCCATTGTGCTGGTTAAACCTACACCAGCCGCTGTGTAAACAAAATCTCACCGGTCCGATCTGTCACTCAGCCCCTCCCTCGCCTTAACCAAACACGCTCGCCAATCCCTCCACCGCATGCAAACACCGTGGCTGGCCCTACCTCACCTGTTATCTACCCAGCTTCTGGCTCTATTTTATTCCACATTTATGAGAAAGTGCGTCCTTGTGCATGGATGATATGGAAATTCATTGGGTTTTGTGTGATTGACATATTTGTATGTTAAGGCAAGAAAAATATTGTCATGTAGGGTATTAACCCTAATCCTCTGTGGAGCAAGTTTGAAGCCTTCGTATCAAAATTCTGTCATCATTTATTCACCCTCATGTCATTCAAGAACTGTATTTGACTCTTTTTTTCCGTGGAGCACAATAGGAGATATTTTGAGAAATGTCTCAGGGATTTTGTGTCAATACAATGGAAGTCAATGGGGGCCGAAGTTGTTAGGTTACCAACACCCTCCAAAGTTAATATTTTTGTTTTGCCGAAGAAAGTCATTTTGAAAATGTGAGGTTGAGTAAATGATTGAATTTCATTTTTGGGTGAACTATCCCTTTAAGAACCGAGGCGGGATTGAGTTTTGTGGTAGATTTTTAGTGAATATTTTCTGTGTATAACTTTCATTTCTATCAGGGGCCAGAACTTCCTGTCTCGTAATTTATGGCTAAATGTTATCTTTACTCTATATAGTTCTGTTTGTTACATCTTGTTTGTGTGAGAGAGAGAGCTCTAAAAATAAGGAATTTGAGTATGTTGTGTGTATGTAGCAGTGCTCTTTGACCTCTTGGGGTCAGCGCTGAGTGTCTGGGCTGTTAAGGTCAGCTGCACCAAGGCGGTTTGCCCTCCTCCACCCAGAGCGGCAGGGATGGATAGAGGGGGATCTGATTACAGGATGGAGGAGGGGTGTTGGGTCATGTGTAATCCCCCCGTCTCCCCCTGTTTACCGGCATGGGAAAGACACGGCTGAGGTTGGCTTTGTCTGGGGTGATGAGGGCCTGTAGCCTTCAACCTAAACAACTGCTCACATGACAAGACATTTTACATCTTCATCCGTGTTTTCTTTTTAACCATGGTGTTTGGCCAAATGTTGTGGTTTGTTGAACATGTTGAACATCAGTTGTTTGTTTTAAGGGTCAGTGATGTAGGCAAGTACAGGGGCATTGAAAAGAAATCTCTATGATGTCATTGTGTTCATTGATTAGTTTTATATATTTATTTATATATAATTTATTATACAGGAAACGGAAATGATTTTAAATTATTTTTAGTTTGAATACTTGACTACTATGTTTTGATCCTAAATATTGTGAATTGCTAAGAGTTGGATTTAACATTTATTTGAAGCAATCTGTACCTTGGCTATATCGCCATCTTTGTTCAAACTGAAAAATGACAGGTTACTTGGGTTTAATGGAAATAAAGGCAAAACGACATTGCCCCCTGATGTGCTAGCTTAACTAACATAAAATATGGATATGCATTTTTTTAAATCTAATAAATCATAATAAATACATAATGTAAATAATAATAAATATACTATAATATATATTTTAATTATTTGTTTGTAATTGTTAGTAACTGATTTGCTTGATTTTAACCTATAAAGTTACAGATTGTAGCTTCAATTGAGTGTACTGTTTTACATGTACAATAGTGAAAGATTGGAAACAATACAACATTTAATATATCAAAGAGAAGTAAAAATGGCAAAAATGTACAATTTCCTGTCTTATTTTTTTCTAAACCAGATTTCGCATCTTTTTGTCTTTCAGAGTGCAGCAGCAGCTCCCAGTCCTGTGATGGGTAACATGCCGCCCAACGACGGCATGCCAGGTGGACCCATGCCTCCCGGCTTCTTTCAAGTAAGACCTGCTCTCTCTCCCCTTCCTGTTAAACCTTTTCCTTTAACCCCACGCATTAAACCTCCAACGTTAACGGTGCCTCACCCTCCCCTCTTTCACTAACCCCCTTTATTTTGTTCTAATCCCCGTCCAGATGTTTCTTTCCCACTATCGGTCCCTCTCCGTATTTCAATTCATTTCCATGCTACTTGTTTAAATGAGTTGTTGGTACAGTAGCAACTCTCACTGACGCAAACGGAGAGCCGCGTCCCCTGATCTGAGATCAGTCGGATGCCTCGATTGTTTAATCCCTAAGGCCAAGACTGGTTAACAACACGCTGGCTCGGTTGTAGCTCTTTGACAACACATATCTAACAACATATCTGAGTGTTTTAAATTCCGGTCTGGGATTTGGGAGAATGCTCGGGGGCACTGTTCCCAAAGTCAAGATGCCTGCGGGAGTTCCTCTGCCGTAGTCGACTTTATAGAGCTATTTATTCCAAGACAAAAGCTAGTCAGCTTCCTGAACAAACACTCAGTTGAGCGTTACTTTAAGCCTAACCCCGGGTCCAACTTGTTTAGGCTACTTGCTGGGCAACTAGGAAAAACAATGATTTTCTGTCTGTAAAAAGGAAAGCTGTAGATCAAGATTTAAACTTCAGAATGTTCACAGCTCTTTATTTGTATAGTTATATATTCAGCTGTTTATTTTTCTTTATTCGTTTATTTTGTTATGATTTATCCCTGTTTATTCATAGCATGTATAATGCAATATTTTGCAAATATTACCGAAACAGATGAGGTAACAGATGAGGTATCAGATTCAATAGATCGGATAGAACAAAAGACATCAGATAGATGAACAGTATCAGATACACCAGCAGATAACGTATCAGATCAGATTATATTGGAGTTCTGGTAGGGATAGAGTTGCATCACATAATACATGGAACAGATAGAGCAAAGGGTAGAAGCAGATATTTAGGAGATCGGCATAAAGATCAAACAGAGCAGCAGATGAGAGTAGATGATCTAGAATAAGGTAGCACTATAATTTATCAGCCATATCGGTATCGGCCGATAATAAAAAATGTAGGCCGATATATTATAGCCGATCAATCATTTCGTCTGGTTTAACTTCTTTGGCTGGAAGCTGCTCACAGTTAAAATACAGTACAGTACTATCTTTCTGTTGTGACTGGTGATCATTCACTTCTATTAGAAAAACATTTTTGACGTAGGTACAGTATGTAGACACTTTTCTGGGTTGCAATAGACGAACAATGATGTAGCATACATGCCAAATCAGTATGTGGCGCTGTAATTCTGCCTCAGAGATGCACTAAATGCGGAGAAGAAGACTTGGAGCATGCGCTTAAATCGTGCGCCTTTGGGTGATGACAACACCGTTTCAGAAAATATATGGATTGGCTGTGTACACGAAAACGTAAGGGTGTCGTTAAAAGGCCCCCCTCCCGCCTGTATAACTCAACATTTCTACCCAATAAAATATTTCAGAGCTTGCTGTTAACTAGAAAAGTTCATATTCGATATTAAATACCTGGGCCTTTAAAATTTGACAAAATGAGCATTGAAATGCATTTTAAAACAACTAAAGTATATTTCTGACCATATGTCTTATTTTAAAGGCCCAGGTGAACGCACAGTTTCTGCCAATCTGCTATTAATCTTGAGCACACAATACATCATCGCATTGATTCACTGCAAGTTCCTGTCGTTTACATTATGCACGTACGCGCCGATTGCCAACAACACACAGACATGTGACTTAGTTACACTTTACCAGGTGCGGTTCATGCCCGGCATCTTTTAGCGCAGGGACCGCTCCATCTATCAATTTCAAACGATCTACAAATCCAGCGTTATATCCGCTGTTTATATCCATCACTGAAATGCTGTGAACAAACAAACACACCTCAACTTCCCTCACTATCGCAATAGTAACGAGCTGCAGCTGCAGGGCCACAGCGCAGCCAATCTTGTCACAGCGCAGCCAATCTTGATGGTAATCGGGTCTTCCTATAGCTCATCGGTTGATGCGAGGGCTCGCTATTTCTTTCACATTGCGGTCGGCATATTTTTCCAGGATAATTTCCCAATAAGGGACTAAGAAAAGTTGTAGCGTAACGACCTTTCTTGTTAGAAAAAACCTTTGGGAAACCTATTAGAACCTTGGGGGAGTGTATCAAGCACAGAAATACTACGTAATATGTTTGACCATGTTAAGCATGAGAAGCCAGCACGTTTAACATTGTGAAGAAGTCAGAATGCATGAAACGCCGTTAGATCACCCCTTTAAATGATTAATCATCCTGAGGCCCCCTTTGGATAACAACGCATCTAGATAGATTTCTGAGAGAAGTTGAGCTGATTGAGAGTAGATCGATCATCAGAGAGACAAGATATAGCAGCTTATTTAGTAAAAATCTTGTAGATCATCACAGAGAAGATCCGGTAGAGCAGCACATTGAGTAGATGTTCAGCTACCTCATCAAACACTAGATCATAGAGCTCCAGATTCAGCAGATGATCTATTGGTTCATCAGAAAGAACCACAAATGGAATAGATCGACTGGTAGATCATCGGAGAGAAGATCTAATTTAACAATTATCTTGTAGATCATCATAGAGAAGATAAGATAGAGCGCCATATTTAGATGTTCAGCTACCTCATCAAAGATGAGATCAGATCGAGCGTCAGATTCAGTAGATCATCGAGTAGTTCATCATAGAGAACAGCAGACGTATTAGATGATCTACAAGATAAGAGAGACAATCAGAGATATCGCAGATATGCTCAAATCTGTAGAATAGAATAAGATTGTGGCAAAGTATCAAATGTAGCACCAGCATCCCATAGAGCAGAAGATATCGATGTGAGCATCAGGTAGAGCGACACATCTCGGCATATAGAACCGAGGAGGAGAGCGTTAATGTTGCATGAGCCGCGTTCAGAGCAGGGAGCAATCTGACTGTTGCGTGAGTGACATTGCATTCTATAAATAGCGCGTGTGTGCATAAGAGCGAGAGAGGGAACTAAGAAAGAGAGGAAGAGGGAGGACTTTGTGCTCCACTGCAGTAATTCCCTCCTGGTAGCAGCCCAGGGCACGGCAGAAGAGAGGTACGGAGAGAGCGAGGACACAAAATGAAAGAAGGAGAAAGAGAAAGAATAAGGCAACTGTGGCCAAATAGACCGTTCCGTGGATGCATTCCTGATTATTCAGTTGCTGTGGTCTGGTGACACCAATTATATCTTGGCATATATCCTAGTGGCCAGTATATCACTTTTTCACACCTCACATCGACTAACTACCACCTCCTCTCACTCTTGTTCAACACGGCTGCAGGACGCAGCAACGCTAATAATTGGAGCTGTTTCTTTTGTATCTGGTTTTAATTGAAGTTGAGAGCGCGGTTGGAAAACGTTGCGGTCCGTTAAGATTTCCGTGGATGGATTGTGTCTTTCTTCTGTTTTATTTTCATCTTTTAATGTAAGGCCATGTCTACACCGGATAAAAGACAATAGAACGCATTAGAACCCATTATAGCTTTAAACTTTGTTCACACTGGATGCGGCGCGGCGCAGCCGGTGTGTCGTGTTGCGCCGCGGCCGGTGTAGACACGGTGTCGGCTGTTTTCTGCTCTTATTAACTAGACACGGATGCTAGTGATTTATGAAACTAGTAATTCTAGTTAGTTCTAGTTCTTGCGTCTTGGTTGTGAAACATATATTACATAAGGATCACTGCGTGTTGCTGCGTCTGTGTTGCTTGGCAACCGCTTTGTTGTTGTGTCTGAAGAACTACATTGTTCGGCGGAGATATCATATTTTTATTATTAATATTTTACGTAATATCATTACACGTGCTGTTTTATTTAATGAACGGTGTTATAAAATCACTGTAAACCATGGCTTATTTGATAACTGATAAATATTGAAATAATCGCCTTGGTTTGGTTGTGTTTTAGCACAAATTTTCAAGTGACGATTTTTGGGATGATCGCCATTCAGAATTAATGTACAAAGACAACATGTAGGATTAAACACTTGATAGTTTCTATAGACCAAAGTCCAAGATTAAGATGATGTTGTAGATTCATTTTTTTTGGTAATTGAGGTCCAATGTAGATAAAAAAATGAGTAAGACATTACAATGAGAAACACAATGCAGTAGAGTCAAGAATTGCATTATTGATATGAATGTAGCATGGTATCATCAGGTCCCTCCTAATTTACATCCTTTTTTTAACGTATTGAAATATTCACTTGCAGAAAATGTATTGTGGCCATTCCCGTGTCTGTTGAATTTCAACAAAATCAAACCTCAGGAGTGACATGTGATAGAATGACAACAGGACGGGGCACATGAAAACTGGTAAAAATCTACATTTAGTCATTTAGCAGACGCTTTTATCCAACGTGACTTACAAAGAGTTCAGGGAGCAATATGCGATATGTCATACAGGAGCAATAATACAATAGGTGCCAATGCAAAGTTACTGGTTTCAACAAAAGCTAAACCACTACCTGTTGAGAGAAAGAGAGAGGGTTAGTGTTATCACATGATAAATACTTTTTAAACTTCTCCAAAATACATGTACAAATATAACTGTTGTATTGCTTAGAAGTGAATATGAACTTGTTTTCTTTGTAGTATTTTGAGGTCTGAAAAATCCAGAGCATCTTTTGTTATTTTGACATCTTTCTCGCGTTTTAATCTTCTGCAAATTAATGCAAATAGAAATCATTTTTTTCTTTAAAATTGGAAGGAAATATTGTTAGTTCACAGAATTAGACACAAATGATTATTTTACCTAAACATATCTATAAACACTAATCTCAGAACACAGCTTGTTTTCTGCAGCTGTATGTTTTAACAGTTTATACATTTCAAACGTAGAAAGGTAAATAATGCGCCGAATACCAACAATAAACTGTTGAACCATTCACGCTAAAGAAGTTTTGGTAGCGAAGCTATGCAACCATGCGCACATCTGATTGTGTCTCCAGCGCACACAGGAGCACACAGTGATAATTAACACACGCGACCTCGCTATCTGCCTGCGATCGGTGCGGTCCTGCGAGAGAAGAACGGAGGTGAACAGGGGTAAACCCTCCTGAACATCCCCTCTCTCCAGACTCTCCTAATCTGTACCTCGCAGGCCCAGACTCCCAGCAGCCTCCCGCAGAGCGAGGGAGTGAGTTGAGCGAGAGACGCACAAAGCCTGTGCGCTGGCGTCTGGCCCGGATCTGCAAATTTTTTTATTATTTTTTTTATAGCAGAGGTCGGCCCGTTCAATAATCTTCACGCCGAAACTCCACTGCACCAGCTTCTCTTGGGAGGACGGAGGAGCGAGAGGGAGGGACCAAAAAAGAAAGACAGAGTTCTAGTGTAGCTGGAAACATCTGAAATGGATGGGGTTGTTTTGAGGGAAGAAGGTGGGAGAATTTCGTCAGCTCCTTTTCCACGAAAACCTCTTGAAGCCAACAGAATTCAGACACGACTAAAGGCTTGCAGGAGTCTCTGGAGAGACACGGTTCCATCAAGGTTAAAAGGACTCGAGGATCTTGTTTAGACTTGTCGCTGCGAGGTGCAGGAGTCTTGGGACATTGATATAAGTGTCCATCACGGTTGTTGTCTAGTTGACATAGACATAGATGTCCAGATACATAACTACACGGATAATATTAAAGAGGGCATTACAAACCTGCATGACTTTCTTCTGTGGAACACTGAAGAAGATATTTTGAGAAATGTCTTTGTGGTTTTGTGTTCATACAATGGAAGTCATTGTTGTTTGGTTTCAAAATATCTTTAGTGTTTTGCATATGAAAGAAACTCATACACGTTTGAAATGACACGAGAGGGGATGCAAGAATTTTCAATTTTGGGTGAAGTATCCCATTAGGTGTTATGAGCCTAGATGTTGTACAGTATATTATATTTTATATTTATTACGTATTCTGTGCCGTTACTAGTTTTTTACAATATTAACGCACAATACCATTAAAAACCATCTTTCCAAGACCGCTTACCTTCAATAACACATTTTCCTCAAGTCTGTTGCTATAGAATTGGATGCGAATGTACACGGAGACAATGAAATATGCATTGCCCATGCTTTGTTTTGCTTAGTGCTTTGTGTCCCCAGTAACTCGTCAGCAGCTACACACTGCCCCCTTTTGGTCAGGAAGCGATATTGTTTCATTGCGATGCTCGAGCTCCGTGGTGGCTGGTGTCCTCTATGGCACCGTCCCGCTAGGAATACCATTTCCCGTCGTTCTTTCGTGGTGGGAGGGGCTTGTATTTCGGTGCCAAGCCGTTATCTCCTTAGCTGGGTAGAAAATGATTTTATTAATTGCTTCATTTAACACACACACACACACCCTCCTCATCCAAGACACGTACACGCACAATTCAACCCAAGTTGTTCCTTAGTCACTCTACAGAGGTGGCCCGTAGGAAGGGGTGTGCCTCGTACCCATATTGGAGACACGGGGGAGGCCTCGTGGTGGAGCTCCGTTAAGGGAAAGGAAAGCCTGCAGCAGCTGCCCAGCCCAGTAGGAGATGCCCTTTGTAGGGGGAAATAGGTTGATTAACTACTCTACCTTGGGTTGAATGGTTTTACAGACGACTGAAATCATTCTGCTTTGTGGTGTTAAGAACAATTCAATGGACTGCACACCAGTAATGTTGTGTTAGGAGCCTGCTGGTCAGCAGCATATGTTGTGTTATGGATGTTGTGGAAGTTGCCCAGGGCATGGCAGAACAAAGCTCAAACCAAGCTAGCATGGACATTGATCCTCCCACATGCATCATTTACTCATCCTCGTGTCATCTCAAACCTGTATGACTTTGTTTCTTGTGCAGAACACAGAAGATATTTTGAAGCTTGTTGGAAACCAAACAACATTGACCCCCATTGACTTCCATTGAATCGACACAAAACCACTGAGACATTTCTCAAAATTATCTTCTTCTGTGTTCCTCAGAAGAAAGAGTCGTATAAAGGTTTAAAAAGATTTTTTTTGTCTTGGGTGGACCATCCCTTTAAGCCTCAGAAGCATCTAACTCTGTTTCTGCGAGGTTTTGTAAAGATGAGGCGTTTCTGGAGCAACCAACATAATGAACAGAAAGGAAAATCTCTTTTCAACATATTTCCCCTTTGATAAAATTTTGATTCATATTGGAAAAAGCACCACCCCAGTTTTACTCCATTGGTTGAGCCACGGTCACCAATTTGTGCCCAATTTGGTTTCGGTAGTTTACGGTTTTGTTTGATGCCACTAATGCCGCAGGAATAAGACACAAGGTTTAAAGTTAACAACCTTCAAACTCGCCAGCATTTTTTCACAGAAAAAATGAGTTTTCAGTAATGAAAGGGAAAACAGAATATGACTGTTATTTTTGAATAATATGAACTACAGATTATAATAAATTTATTTATAAATAACATGTGACTGTAAAAAAGGTTTCTTTTTGGTTAAGTCTGTTTTCAACAAAGGCTAGTAGACTTTGAAAGGAGAGTAACTTTAAATGTAGTAGGCGAATTGGCTGGCAAGTAAAAAAGTTCATTTCAAAACCCTGTGCGTCAACTTTTGTTTCATTGCCAAAAAGTGCTAATCTGATGTTGCATCAAAGTTTACTATATTTCCTGATATAATTGTTAACATACAGTTTTACCATTGTGCTGTTTAAATTAAACAATCTTTCCTCTGTTTTTAGGGTCCACCTGGATCACAACCGTCTCCACACGCACAGCCCCCACCACACAACCCCAACAACCCCATGATGGGTCCACACGGCCAGGTAAGACGCTCACCCTGTTTCCCGGCTCTTTTATCTTCAACCCATGAATAACCCTAGATCCACTTGTAGGTCACGCACCAAGTGCTTTGGCCGACCACGATCTCATTTAATCTTTTTGTCTTCATCCCCATTCTCCTTATTTCTTTCACTTCCCAAGATGCATCGCCTGCCTATCTGGGAAAACAATATCTCTCCTTGTTTGTTGTTTCTCATCTCTTCCCCAGCTAAAGCACATTACCCCGTTTTCTCTGGAAATGCAAACACACACACACATTTGAGCAGGCAGTGACCATGTTTTCAGATAAATAATGCAGACTGCGGCCCAGCCCGTGAGGAGCGGAGGTTCATCTAGTCAGGCCCGGTTCCTCCCTACGGCCTGCACTCAGTCCCACATAGTCCATCAATATCCTATTAATAATTCAACACACACATAGATAAACACACACAAACATGCTCACACACAGTGCATAAACACAAGACAAACACAAATATAAAAACACACTTTCTGTGTTATGCAAAGGCAGATGGAGCAGGTTTTTGTGGATTATGTTACAATTTTTGGACCAAACCTACATCAACTAGTGTTGTACTCCTGATGTTTTACTCACTGAATATAAATTCTTTGCAGGTTTCACCTTTAGCATGTATAAGTTATGTACTTGTTTTAACAAAATGTTGGTTTAATTTTCTATTACGCGTAGCTGTTGCGTGTCTAAATGGATTTTCTGATAGAAAGGCCAGGACCTTGTGAGTGTAGGTAAAGGTGTGAAATCTTTCTTTTAGATGTTTGCCTGTAGCGTGACGGCGCCCCCTGCTGGTTGCTCAGGAGTCACGTTATGTGCATTTTACCGATTTTCAGTTCACTATGCCCGAGATTTCTGTCTCTAATAATGTAACCTTTCATGATTATTAATTGTGGGCACTTCAAAATACTCTTAATCATTTTAGCTTGCTTTACATCATTAAAGGATAATACAAATTCTGTCATTATTTACACGCCATCTTGACATTTCAAACCCTTAGGACTTTCTTACTTCTGCAGAACGCAAAAGAAGATATTTTGAAAAACGTTGGTAACAGAAAATCATTGGTCCCCATTGACTTGCATTGTTATTGTGTTCATACAATAGAAGATAACCAAACACAGACAGGAAGTTAACGTCAGGCCAGTCACATGTGTCCGATGAAACTATTAAAAAATATATATATATATATTTTTAAATGAAAGAAATGAATATGTTAGCACAATGATATTTTTGTCTTTACTTTGAACACCATGTCAGATTTCAGTCAAACTGCTTTGTATGATGTGGTACACTTTAAATTGACATCTTTTCGGCTCTCTCCCTGTAGCCTTTCATGTCTCCACGTTACCCAGGTGGACCCCGCCCATCACTCCGCATGCCAAATCAGGTACAAACCACGCCCCTTTGGCTAAATACATGTATTATTCCTCCTGACACTTATTCTTTACCAATTTCTTTCTCTTTTTTACTCCCGCTCAGCCTCCAGGTGTAATCCCAGGGTCACAGCCACTCCTGCCAAACAGTTTGGACCCAACCAGACCGCAAGGTACCTGCCCAATAAACTCTCTTTTAAATCTCTACATATACTTTGGGTATTCTGGATCTGTAAACTGACCGTGATCTTCTCTATTAGGACATCCAAACATGGGCGGCCCGATGAGGATGAATCCACCCAGAGGAATGGGCGGCATGGGCCCACAGGTTGGTCAACATCCCTGTCAATCAAATGCCTTTTACCCTACTTGAAGTGAGAGCTAAAGTTCTCCATCTCTGTGTTTGTAGAACTACGGCGGTGGAATGAGACCTCCTCCGAACTCTCTCGGCGGTCCCGGTATGCCTGGCATGAACATGTGAGTGTTAGTCCTGACATGCACGTTTAAAAAAATGTATGCCACACTTATTCACACATAAACACTAATGCTTACATTTCCTCTCTTTCACAGGGGTCCTGGTGGTCGAGGGCCGTGGCCTAACCCTAACACAAACTCAGTAAGTGTTCAAGATTCAGAATCGACAAGTTCAAAACCGTATCACATGTAGTTATTTTGGAAATGTTTTTTGATGTCATCATTGCTTTTTCCTACAGATAGCATACTCATCTTCATCACCAGGAAATTATGTGGTAAGATTTTGTCTCACTCGCTTTGTGTTCTATTCTTTTTTCTGAAATGATCTTGAGAATTCATTTTCCGTTCTCATCATGCAGGGTCCTCCAGGAGGTGGTGGACCTCCAGGAACTCCCATCATGCCAAGCCCAGGAGGTCAGTTTGCTTTCGTCTAATCCAGGGGATTTGCCGGCAGTTGTGCTCTGAATTTCAACTCTTTTTTTTTTATTGAAAGTTCATGAGTATGAAGCGGAGTTGAGGAATGATCTCAATGACTGAAGATTAGCTTAAAGCTCTTTGTTTTGTAAAACGCATTTAATACATCAGCCAAACGTTGCTTGTCTCTGCTGTTTGCTGAGCAATACTTCTCAGAAATATATTCACAGTTTAATAAGAAATGTAATCTGTTTTCTGACAGACTCAACGAATTCCAGTGAAAACATCTACACAATGATGAATCCCATTGGCCCTGGTGGCAACAGACCGAATGTACGTTGGCCAGAGGAAATTTTCTGCTTCATAAGAATAGGTTTTGTTTTTTGTGTGAATCAGCTTAATTGTGGTCATGTGTTTGTAGTTCCCAATGGGTCCTGGACCTGACGGTCCAATGGGTGGTATGGGATCGATGGAGCCACACCATATGAATGGATCTTTAGGTGAGACTTCTTGATATCAAAAATATCTAGGTTTGAAATGACAGATTATATTGTGTTTCTCAAGGTGTATTAATGTAATTGCTGTTGTGTCAATAATGTTAAAACTAATCATATTTACCTGTTTTGATTACAGGTTCAGGTGATATGGATGGATTGCCAAAGGTGAGGAGTCAGTCACTGGAAGTACATGAATTTCACATTTCGTCGCTGCTCTTCCCAAACCTCTGTTGACCGAATTCGCTGTTATTCAGGAAATGGAAAACACTTATCGAAGTTGACAAGAACTTTTTGAAACGTTTTATTTGCAAAACTACGTGACAAATGTAAAGGTTGACTAATATTAATGATTTATAGCAGAAGATCTAAATCACAAAATATGGAGGTACAAGGTTTTGGAAGGACAGTGATGACATTCTTTTCAATTGCATTTTAAAACAATTTACTATTTTAAAGATGCAGCGCAATTTTTTTTAATAGCATCACTTAATATAATGCCTAAAGAATTCGGAAACTGAATTGGTTGAAAAAACAGATGATTTTTCCGCATTTACTCACACTATTGGTTGAGACGTTTTCTTAATGTTTTAAACAAACTGATCAATGTTTGATAGAGCCAAAGGTTTAAAAATTTTCGAGAAAAAAACCCTACGAATGACTTGCTAGTAGTTGTCTTTGCATATTAGGCAAAAAAAAAAAATATGATTCCCAAAAGGGATTTAAGATTTTATTTCTTACAGACACAGTCAGAAATGAAGTAAAATGAAATCGGGCTAACTTTATACACTGAAAAATATATGATATAATTGAAATATAAGGTAAATGTATGAGATAAACGAAAGTAAAGTATAAAAACTAAATTATGAAAAAGGAAATAAATGGAAAAAAGCACAAAAACTAAAATATTAAACAAATTAAATGAAATCCAAAGTATATATAGTGTATACAACAAAAAATTTACAAGTAAGGAGTGGGAAGAGATGAAACTGAATGTTGACCATAAACAAGTAACTTTTGACCCAAAATAATGTTTTTTCGCTTCTGTCGCTTATGTAGAACTCTCCGAACAACATGGCAGGTATGAACAACCCCCCAGGGACCCCACGGGATGACGGGGAGATGGCAGGCAACTTTTTAAACCCATTCCAAAGTGAAAGTGTAAGTACACATAACACCAACCCACATGATCTCTCCTTCCCCCTTCTCCTTTAACCACCTGAAAGAAGTATCGCTTCTGATCAGCAGACGTTTCTGTCAATTCAGACCTGAGTTAGGCCAGACATCTTGAAAACATGTTTCACATGTACACTTCCTGTCAAAATTGGCTGGACTTTGCTAGAAACGAACCTGAATTAATGCTAATCACTCTTAAAACGATTGTGATTTTTCTCAGATCTGAATACGTGGTTGACATATTAGATGAGTTTCTGATATATTGTTGTTCGTATTGTATTGCTGTGACTGTTGCATCGAGTCGTGAACTTCCATAATATTAAAAGCAATTTATATGAACTCATCTTTATCCCTCTCCTTTCCCCTTTCCTCTCTTCTTGTTGCAGTATTCACCCAACATGACGATGAGTGTGTGATTTTCTTGTTGTTTTATTTTAATTTTAATTTTTTTTAACCCTTCCCCCCACCCCTTCCTAACCTCTGCCTCGTCCGTTTTATTTTATTTTGTCCGATCATTACACCCACCCCTTCCCAACCATCACCCTCCAACACTCTGGGCTGGTGCGGTGGCGCCCCCTAGCGGGTCGGCATCGCCGCGGACCGAAGGACTCATGGTAGAACCACCCAGTACAAAGCTGGTGCGGTGACGACGACTGGAAGAAAGCGAGCATCGACTCACAGGAAGAGCCTTCTCGTGGAGTCCACCTGCCTGCCCGGCTTCGTCACCGGTTCGGGACATTGAGGGTCCTCGACGGAACCACCGTGTGTGTGTTTGTGTGTGTGTGGGACTGTGCCAGGAGATGTTATCACGCTGCTCATCAGCATTGAGACTGGTGGCTTTATTTCAAACCTGTTTTTTTTTTCATCGGCATTTAAACGCTTGAGGACGGAGGCCTCCGCTGTTTGATTGCCGTGTACATTTTGAAACCGGAAATGGTGACACGATAAAGGGCAGGAATGGTCTGATTACAATATATTTGTATATTATTGATAATATTATTGTTCTAATTTTCATAATTGATATTGCTATGATGATGTACTCATAATTTTATCCTGTAAAGGGCACATTTGTAACTCAACAACATCGATGACAGAATAAGCACACATTCAGAATTGCACAATGACACTTCTGTTTACATGATGATTTTAGGTATTTGTCTATATGTTTTGTTTTAGTCGTTTTGTCAGATGTCGCTCTTTGCATATACCTCTGTTCTTAGAACTGATGTCATCACTACCAGAGAAACGTACGGAGATGTACAACCTCAGTTTAGTGTCTAAGTGGCTTCTTATTGATTACGATCACTGGCGTAATACACCTGCATGGCACTGTATTTAAAAAATGGGAATACGTTTTAAAAATGTTGCATATATCATCCTTTTCCGGGCCTCAGCGTGCAGAGTTAAAGGGTTACTGCCATTGCATTCACTGTCATCTTTCTATTTCAGCATAGCATATTTCATCCTCATGCCACGATCACCAAATTGGTCAATATCTAGAACGAACACATGTGACCATCTATTCTAGATAAGTCGCCGTCTATAGTTGTGATTTCTCCACTATGTTTGCCATTGTTTTGCAAATGTTTTAGAATATTACCCCTGTATTTGTAAAAGTAGTTGGAATAAGCAGACTGCTCTTACAAGCACCCGTTTTCTTGTGCTCTATAGTCCCATGTCTGTAAATATAACTTTTTGGTCATGGACCTTATTGGTATTTTCAATACACTACTTGTCTGTGAAGCTCATGTGTGGTGCCATCTTTTTCTTGATGTGAGGTTGCATTTTGCTGCCCGATACGGAGTCTGCAGACTTTTATTTGTGGTGTAGTATGGTGAAGGGTTGGGATAAAAGACAAGGGTGCATCTCACAAAGACATGCCTGGTCATATTTTCTAAAAATTATTTTTAAAAAAATTACTCGTGAAATTCATATTTCTATAGTTCTGTTATTTTCAAAATAGAGTTACGATGAAATATTACTGGAATTGTAATTTAAATCCGGATAAAGATTAAGTGAAACAAATATGTGAAAAACTTTTTTGCATTGATTAAAATAAAATCCAAGGCAAAAGCAAAAACCTTACATGGTAAAATAGGTTTCTCTTTATTTTTAAGACATTTTTTTTTCTTCATTTTAAGGGAAAATATGAGTCAGGAATGTCTTTGGTTTTATGAGATGCGCTCAGCTATTGACTGGAATTCAAATTCCCATTGAAAGATGTGTAAGCTCATTAAACCCGCCATTTCATGCCCACAAATGTTTCATCAGCTGTTATAAAACGTACCCATTGTAAGAAAACAAATCTTGATGGTCCCTTTGACCCCTCAAGCCTTTTTCTTGTTTTTGCTTTTGCCATCCCAGTTAAAATGCTTTTGTCCAGTACAGTACATAATGTGTTTTTGGACATTGGAAGAGCAGGTCCAGGCTCCTGGTAAGTTAAGGTTGAGTGTAGCGTGTGTGGTGAACAGCCCCTCATCTTTGCCCGAATCCTTTTTAGAACCAACCCCCCACCTTTTGTTTTACTGTAAATACTGTAAAATGCATTTTGATATCATTGACATGTTTTGATATGTCAGTCACAGCCAATGAGTACAGCTGAAAATAAGTTATAAAGATTCTGTTTGTGTTTTGTATTTTAAAGAGATGCTTTTGCTGTAAAAATGCAGATCGATGGTCACCCTTGTAAATCAAGTTACGAAATAGTTTTTCGCATTATTTCTTCAAAAAAGGAGCATAACTTCAATCCAAGCCTGAATTCCAGACATTCAGGAAATGGATGCGTTGTGTGTTACATAATACAGAATATGAGTTTGAACAGAACAGGAAAAATGTTATTTGATTAAAGAGCACCGTGAGTCAAATTGAAAATGCAAGTCTAGATAAACAAGTCTGATAATTGGAGATTTTACAATTATCCCCAAGTGAATTATATTAATTGCTATATTAGAAACAAGTCATTTTCATTAAATCGAGGGAGTTTGGGTATTATTTTTAAAAAGAGAAATGCATTATAAACTTAAAAAATTATTTAGATTTCTATTCACAAAAGAGAAATTGTTCAAATGGAATAGCTTGGTTACTCACTGATCCGCTTAAAGTTTTTAATTGTTGACCATCTCTGCACTTTTGTTGTGATGTATTATATTGTAACATTAGGAAGATGTTTTCAAAAGGAATTATGCAGCAAGGAAGGGTCATGGGAGGGAATGACAGAAATTCTTCTGTAATTTTCGTCGTCCTTTCTTGCGACATGACAGTATTCAATATGAAGCAGTCTGTCCCTTTGGGTTTGCTTTGTATTTCATAGTAGGGTAGCTCGGATCATTGTCCCTAGGGCCTAGATGTCTTGTGTAGGTAAATATGTCCTTTGTATGTTTCTTTATATTGTAAAGTTTCTTTAGAATCAAAGAAGAAAAAATAAAATTTGCTTATAAAAAAGAAATGATTGCATCAATAATAAATGTAATTTGATATTTTGTGCGTTTCAGTTTTGTTTTTTAAAAGGGCATTATTGCTTACATTTTTGTCCAGTATGAGACACACATACACAGAGATGTCTTTTAAAACATTAAAATATTATTTTTATATATTATGCATATAAATATGCATAATATTATGCATATAATTGTTTTTTGTAGTTGTAGAACATAAAACGAAATGGTTGATTCACACGGTCATTATAATTAAAACAGCCGCAGTCATTGAAGCGACCTTGGCCGAGAGACTTTTATTTTGTATTTGTTGGATTGGCCTTTGGCTCTACCCGGAAGTTGAACTGATTGAATCTTGTTTTGATGTCAAAGTTGTTGCTGCGCTGCTCCGAGCAGGTATTCCCGCACACTGCGGTAAGTATTTTATAATTCTTCTTGTTTTGCAAGACTTTTAATGCATATAAACAAGCACAAAGAGTTGCTACGTTATTCATAAGTAGTAAATTGTAGCGTGTGTTGAGCCTGTGCACGCAAGCAAAGTTGCTCGAATGTTCTGGAAATACTTGATTTTCTCCAAATGAATAGAGGTATTTTCATTCATTTATGAATATATGCGTTTAGTCTGCTTATGTGAGACAATATTTTTGAATCTTTATCGGAAAACGTTAGACCCATTTTTTCTGATGAAATTGCAATATTTTCAGTCAGTAACAGTAAGGATATTAGCACAAATAAGATGCACAAAGAAGTATTCAAATATTTTTAAACAAAGGTTTGGTTCATATTTTTTTTTTAATATATATATGTTTAATACTTTACGTTGACCAGGGTTTACTAACGATTACGTAGAAAAGGTCACGTGCTCTCTATAGGGGATAATGGCAAGGCTGAACCATGTTTTTTGGTCAGGTAACGTAACTTCCGATGTTTTAGACTTAAACCATGCCATGTTTTAGACGCGTCTTTGAGACACGTGGTATTGAAACACATGTCTTGAATAAGACACGTAATATTATTATTTTAAGTGACGTTTAGATGATTGCAATTTACGACTATTTTAATTCACTGGCTATATGGATGGATTAAAAATGTACAAGGGAAGGCAAATTGGTTAAGAAATTATGAACAAGTTTCTGATAAGTTTTTTATTTATGTATTCATAGATATTCTGCACATATGTGCATGCTATGTGCTAACTGTTCGGTGATTGTTAGCTCTGTGGTATTTTATTCACGTGTTTCAGTCTCTACAGTCCTGTTTTAAAGGGTTGTACTTTGCCAAACAAAAAGAAAATGACAGATGAAATCACTCTAACATCACAATTTAATTATTTAATGAGTCTGAATTAAGAGCAAATGGAAACTTTTGCTTATGTCTCCTGGGTCTAAGATATTTCTCCTGAGAAAATGACCCCAAAATCTCCATTGGAAACTAAGTGTCAGAAGACATCTCTGAGTTATAAAAACAATCACTTTTTCTTGTGGGTTCATTTAAGAGTTCATTGACAGAATGTTGTCTAGGTAGGCACCCCCCTAGTTTTAAGGTAACATGGCAGCATGACAAACCTAACAATAGCTTGATAAACACTTTTCATAAATTGTGTGGGTGGTTCTCACGAAACCACTAAAACATCATGGCAGTAAATTATAAATTGAGTTATAAAACATGCAATTCAGTTACACAAAAAATGATCACAATATAGTTATTTGTGTTCTCTACCTTAGACAAAACATAATTTTGACAGGAATGTATTTTATCGCCTTTTCTGCTGAAATTCTCATAACCGTGACACTTCCTGATTTGTCTGAGTGCATTGTATGTTGTAATTTAAACAGAGTAAAGTTAAAATAATGTAAAAAAACTATTGGATGTTCTACAAGATGTTCTCAAATGACCAAAAAATTATTGATAGAATATTCATGTATAATAATAACGAAGAAATAGTTGAATAAAGAAGTGTCCAGGAATAATATTCTCATTCCCCTTAATGTTTTTTAAAGACTGTTTAAACACACATAAAGACTTTTATATTTAGTTAGATTTTTATGTGAAGAAACACATCTACTAGCACCTTTTAAATGTTAATAAATATATATGTTTTGTTAAAAACATAATATAAAGGGAATTTGTTGATACAAGTGTTTTGAAGAAAATCGTGTTTGTCATCTTGAAACCAAGATTTTACACCCTTGTATGAATCTACAGTTGAACAGATAATACTGTATGCGCTATATTTAAGTTAACCTCTTTTGGTTTATCATTAACAGGGAACTGCTGAGGGCTCTTAGCAAATAATGTCGGCTAGTTTTTTTGATTTTCTATTTCATGTTCGACCCATTGAAGGTCACTGTTTAGTGGTCGACCTTCGCATTGGAGATTTCCAGTTTCTCTAAACTTTAACCTTATCTTAGCAACTTGCGTCATTTATTGCGGATATGTATACAATAAACAATTGGTGGGAGGAAACCAGTAGTTTTGCACTGTTTAGTGATCGGAAATGCTTCATTAATAGTATAGCTAGTAGTCTGCCTTAACAACATATTGCATGTGATGAGTGAATGCTCACATAATCATGTTAAGAAAACCATTAATCATCAGGTAAGGTGCAACACTACATACTGTTTATTTATTGTATATATTAAAGATTTTTTGAAGATCAGTTTTCGAAATTGATATATTTACCTACATATATAATTGCTTAAATGCAGGTCATCTGTGGTCTAAAAGGATGCAGATTCATTCATATTCCCTCTACGTGGTTACAAATATGATGGTTTTATGCTCAGTGCTGTGTCTAAACCTGGTACTCGTCTCTGCTCCTACAGAGACCAAATGGCCGACATCAATGATGTGAACTGTGATAACCGAGAGGCGGTGCTGTCGGGAAAGAAAGTAGAGCGTGCCTCTCTGCTGGACAGTGGGGAAGACTTTGAGATGTTGAAAGACATGGAAGACGATTTGGATGAAGACCTACCGCCTTTAGAAGATGCAGGTGGAGGACAGAAGAAAAACAGTGTTGCTGAAGATGCTGCTGAATCAGATGCGAATGCGGACCAAACTCCCACACAGACAGAAGAGTGGCTGGATGTTTTAGGTATTGAGGACCTGTACGTTGTTGTGTCCAGCAGGTTTCATTGTTGGCTGAACTGTCACTTTAAGACGTTCTCTTTGTAACAAACAGGTAACGGTCAGCTCAAAAAGAAGGTTCTGGAACCTGGTGCAGGTCCAGACAGCAGACCCCAGAGAGGTCAAAATGTGACTATTCATCTTAAAACCTCTCTCACCGATGGAACCGTGGTGGATGAGCAGACCGACTTATCTTTTACTCTTGGTGATGGGGATGTTATCCAGGTATGTTCATTATCTGATGTCATCTTCTGTGTTGTCTGAACATAAGAGCCCCTTATTTGTGGACTAATTGAAATGACAAGATTTTTGGTGTCTTTCATTTGTAGGCACTGGATCTCACAGTGCAGTTGATGGAAACAAATGAAAAAGCTCTTGTTGAGGCTGGTGCAAAATACGCGTATGGTCCTCTTGGAAGGTTAGTTTAAATGTTTAACAGAAACTGAGACACACAAAGTTATTTTGGGATTTTTTATACCAATTGTGAATGATTTAATTGAACTTTATATGAGAACGGATCACCTCATACAGCATAGATTACTTTATCTCCACCTGCTTGGACGCATGACCAAACAACATAAAACAATTCTTACTTTTATAATGACTCGGTGATTCAAAACCATGCATCGTCTTTCAGATCGTCACCAGCTGTTCCCCCTAATGCTGATCTCACACTAGAGGTCCAGCTTTTGTCGGCAGCCGATGCTCCAGACCAGGAGCTCATGCCACCCTTGGAGAGAATTAACCTTGCCAATAAAAAGAGAGAGAGAGGAAACGTTCACTATCAGCACGGTGACTATGCTTTTGCCGTTAATTCGTACGGAATCGCGCTGCAGATAACAGAAGCAAGTTCCAGAGGTGAGAGTTTTATTCTTCTACTCAAAAATGTCATTCATAACATTCTCATAAATGAATAAATGCTTTTAGTGGACGTACTGGAAAGTTTGATATATTATTGGGTTGTATCTCATGTGTCTTTGCATGCACTAATCATTGGTCTTTTATCGCAGTGGATATCAGTCAGCAGGAAGAGGAAGAACTTCTGGACATGAAGGTGAAATGTCTCAACAACATGGCCGCAGCACAACTCAAGCTAGACCACTACGATGCCGCGCTACGATCTTGCGTCTCCGTCCTGGGACACCAGCCAGACAATGTCAAAGCCCTGTTCCGCAAAGGCAAGGTTGGTTTTCCGGGTTTTAAAGCATATTATTTTCACTTGCTCTCATTACATTGAAACGAGTTTTTGAACTCAACGACAGCAGGCATCTGTTTGGTTCCATTCAGACTGCCGGTTGAGGAAACGTGAGCCAGAATGGGGAAGAGATTCAGATGTGTTGAGATTACAAACTGTTGTCATGTGATGTGGGTTTTGTCCGCAGGTTCTTGCTCTGCAGGGCGAGACTGCCGAAGCCATTAGAACTCTAAAGAGCGCCTTGAAGTTGGAGCCTAGTAACAAGGTAATGCAGAACATTTAAGCATTTTTAGCATTTAAACTATACTTGCATCCCCAAGATAACCAACAGATGGCGCTGCAGACCCCCAAATGGAACCCGTCCAAGCCAAATGGAACATAGTGTTCACAAACCCCCAGGATCTTATTTCTATCCGTGTCTAAAAATAGCTGGGTCCCTTCGCACTCTTGCCATATCTAAAGCAGCGTTCCCCCGTTCTGCTTACAGAGGCGGACGGATGAGGTTCCCCGTGTCCTGCCATCTGATTGCCATTGCTTTTTGCTGTAAGAGCCTTCTTGCATTGCCAACCCACCTACGTGTGCACAAATACACCCCCCACCTGTTCTCATGTGTCTGGTCTTTATAGAGATAGAGACGAGACTCAAGTATAGTATTGCTTTCTTCCATCTGACAGACTTTCATTTTGTTTGATTGTGGTATTCTCGGGTTCGTCAGTAAATCAGTAATTAAATGAAATAACAGGTTGTCGTGTAATATTTTGACTCGGACTCTTGAAAGGGCACATTTGAGATGTCATTCACAGCAGGTGCTAATTATTAATATGCAACTAATTAGTTTAATTATTAGTTTTAGTGTTAAACCTTAATTTTAAGGGGCAGTATATGATGTGTTTAATATTGAGGGTTGAGTAGCGTTCCTTCTTCATAACAGAGGTTTATAAGTGTCAGTAAGGTGTGAATTAGGGAGAGCTTATCTGGTTATAGCCTTGACAGTCTGGAGAAAGTAGTCATGTGGAATTTGCAGTCTTCTTCCTTTAACTAGTTCTTTTTGATGATTTTTAAAAATGAAACTTGAGTAGCTGATAGCACGTTTCATAAAAACATCCACTTCACTAATAACTGAAAAATGTATGGAGATGTATGGGCCATGTCGCAAGATGTAAACACTGGCACAGAAGCTCTTACGGTTTTATTTTTTACTCCTTTTTTTATCTAACAAATTTAATGATATTTTAAAGATATTAATTTAGCGTTTTTTTTTTGTTATAAATGTTCTGTTGGTTGTATGTCTTTCAAACTGTCGTATAATCGTGTACCACAGGCAGTTTCTGCCAATCTTATATACATCTTGAGTGCCTATACGTCGTATCTTCAAATAGTATTTAGTTTGATCAAATTTATAAAAGAGAGATACAGCTGTAGAATTATTTCCGGAAAACACGAGCTGCTAGAGCTGGGACTAGTTGGGAGAGTTTGATGGAACTACAGCACGAGCAAGCAACACATCATCAGATTAATCCCTTCATGTTTTGTACATTATGCATGAGGACACAGTATGAGTTAGTTTGACTTACCGCATGCAGTTTATGTCCGGCATCTTTTAGCACTGGGATCCCGCCTTCTATCAGTTTCAAACAATCTCCAAATCCAGCGTTACATCTACCGTTTATATAACATTGGTTGAACAAACAGACACACCTAAACTTGACTATTGCAAGAGTATCGAGCTGCAGTGCAGGCCTGTGAGAACTGTGATGGTAACGGGTCTCGCTCGTTGCTTGGCTCGTGGGCTGGCTCTTTCTTTCGCCTTGCCGTGCTTTCCTGGGAGAATGGCCAATAAAAGGAATATCTCGGAAAGTTTTTTATAATTCTGGATCCCTGTGTTGTCACATGCCTGTCATGTCACAGGAATCCAGAATTATAAAAACTTTCCGGAATATGTTGGAGTGCTGGGGGAGTGTATAAAATACAGAAATACTATATCATATGTTGAACTCGTTTTAAGTTAACTATGTTAAGCATTAGAACCCAGCAGGTTTAACAGAGTATAAAAGTCAGAATGCATGACATCAGTCTTTAAAAAACTGAAAAAGAAAGTTCTTTCGGACCATTATTGGGTCAACGTTGTTTATGTTTTCCGAAGAGGTCTTCAAGTCAAAAGGTGTGGAATCCTAATTACTTTTATCGTAATGTTTACGCTGTGTTTACGTTGCGTTACATTTAAGTTACGGTTACATAACGTTTACTGTGTTTTTGATAGATTTATTTATTTGTTTTTTACTGTCCAAATAAATTACACTAAAGTACATGAGACTTTAAAACCAATTTCACTAAATACTATGTTTCAGGAATTTTCAACAATAATAAAATTTGCTTACTACAATCAAATGTCGTTATAATAAATATTACCTCTCTTTCAAAATTACCTTTTCATTTATCGTCTATAATCCAAGTGTCTGCACTCTCATTGGTTCAGACTACTGAACATCTATGCCTCTTTACTCAAGAAAGCTGAGAATGAAGCTCAGGTGTCTTGATTTTAAGGTCATATGAGGTTAAAAACAAGCTTTTCATGGTAATCCATGACCCACATTTTTTTGGGTAGAAGAAACATCTTTCACTTCTGCTTTTATCTTCTATCTAATACTGAGAAAATGTCTTGAAGTTGTTTACATCCTGAAGTTTGTTCAATTTCTGGCAACATGTTCATGTAAGATCGTTTCTCATATGTCGGTGTGCTGCAGTGTGTCGGTGTGAGCAACAGTTTCATCATTCTGGCTTTCTGTCATCACCACACACACATCTCACTCTCTGCCCTCTTCTCGGCAGACCATCCACGCTGAGCTGTCGAAGCTTGTGAAGAAGCACTCAGAGCAGAAAGGAGCCGAACAAGCCATGTATAAAAAGATGCTGGGCAACCCAACGAATGCCAGTGTGCAAAAACACCGTGCCAAGTCATCATGGGTGAGAGAATAAACTGTCCCTTTGAAACCATTTGGTATACTTCATACCACACTTGTTTGTTAACGAGTATCTCTGTTTAATAAAAACAGGAAGTGGGCTGCATATTTACAAACCACTCGTGTCTGCCCGAACCCATTTATTAAAAGTCATTTTTGTGTTTCTCTTTCTAGGGTCTCAGTTGGAAGTGGCTCTTCGGTGCCACGGCTGTCGCGATTGGCGGTGTAGCTTTATCAGTCGTCATCGCAGCTAGAAATTAGCATGTCACTGTCACAAGATGGTCAACGTGATGTTGCAGAAGAAACTAAGCAAACCTCTGAGACAGCTTACAGAATATTGAAATGAAAAGCCTCTTATTTAAACGCATGAAAGATCAGCTCGGGGAGAAATAGATATTATAAAATTTGTATTTAGTATTTATGTACAGAAAGGTTCCTAGGGAAAAATAAGAAATGTATCTATGTACAGTAGGTCGTGTCGCTGGATGGATATGTTTGTTTAAATTGTTAAGCGTTTCACCCAGAAGGAAAACAACGGAACTTACTATTCTTCCTTATGTTATTTTGGTGAACTGAAAATTGCTTGTTGACAGTTTTCAGACATTGAATAATGTGATTGTATTATTTTTCTTTGCCGTACAATACCTTCTAATATTATTTACTGACACTAAATACTGAACACGTTTTCAGAATCATACACGCATGTTGTACTGGGTTTCGTTTTTGATGTTTTTTTAGGTTCCTTTAATTATATTTTGAATGCCTGAGATTTTCATGACCAAGTAATGAGAAGATATTCCAGATATTTTGCAGCTTCTAGAAGAATAATGTGCATTTGGTGACCAATTTATTTATTTAGGATAAACAGTGTAATTTTTAAAAACCGATCACTTATGTTGATCGTCTCAATTCCCATTCCTGTTTTGTAGTGTTGGAAACTTTCAGCATTCCCAGTTGTTTTCTACCCTGAAATAAACTTTTGCACTGAGTTCGTGGAGTTGAAAATATAGTGATTTCTTGGAATATTGGAGAAAAATAACTTTGGTGAACAAAAAAGAACACGCTGTGTTGCACTGTGACGAGAACTGGTAAAGTTTAAGGTCCACTCAGCTGTGTTTACAGTAGACAGTATAAATGGTTAAATAAAAGACCAGCAAAGACTGAAAGACCAATCGCAACTCGGGATTAAAATAGATTTAAGAAAGGAGACCAATTGCAATTCAATATGTAAATAATAAATTATATAATCACGGCCGAACATTCGAGCAATGTCAGAAGGAAATCTTTAAACGTATGAAGTATGAAGTTTACAAGATGCCACACCTAAAATTATTTACATAGCAAAGTTTAAAAGTTTCCTGCGACATCAATTAAAAGTTACAAGAAGTAACCTCCAACCTGAACATTTGAGACAAACAATTCTTTATAACAGGAATGTCAAATGTGTTTGAGGTATACAACGTGATGAAACGCATCGGTTTCCCTGGAATGAGTTTTAGGGGGCATTCCCCACTCATGGGGTATTTTCAGACATTGACGTTATTCTGACGCAGCTGTATGAGGAACTGGAGTCCGATCAAAACGCTTCCTCCACCCCTAACCATGAGTTTTCCGGTATCTGGCAACGTAACCTTAAATTAGTTTTATTAAACCTCTTACGATAAAAGATAAACGATTGCCTCTTGTTGACAAAGTGCAAATCTATCATAAATCTCTTTCTAATGACGCCATTCGTGGCTCATTTCTCTCATTATCACCCAGAAGCCACGCCCCCTCCGGCCTGTACGTAATCCACGCATCATGAATAATCATATCCCTCTTTCGCTCGAGCTGCTTGTTGCGTTTACGGCAGAGGCGCGTGAGCGTGGTGGGAAATGTGAGCAAGATGGCGGCGTTGAAGGAGGAGCAGTGCTACGGACTGTCCTGTGGAAGAGTCAGCAATGGCAGCAATATATCCGTTTATCACGTCAAACTGACAGACAGCGCGCTGCGAGCCTTCGAGGACTATCAGACCAACAAGGTAAGACCCGCGTCGAGCGCAACTCGAGCTTGGATGAACGGTGCTAACAGGCTAACCGTGCGCGTTCACAGCAGCAGGCGACAGTTATTTCGCCGCCTGACAGCAAATCACCCACTCAGCTGAACAAATTCTCCTGAAAGAGAGCAGGAACTTGGGTTTCGATTACCGGTGACTGCGACAACCTGTCGTTGTCCTCCTCACTTTAAACTAACTTGCAAACACTGACGAGCGTCGTTATATAAACACCAGTTAGATTAGTTCATAAAACCGAATAACTTGTGTGTAACGTTGACGTTACTGGTTTGGTAACGTTGGACTGGTGGCAGGCGGTCTAGTTTGTTTTAAAGAAACGGGGTTTATAAAAACGTGAAAATCTTTTGAAGCAGGCCTGAAAAGTCGTGTAAATCAATATAGAAATATAGCTGATCAAACGATATTTGAGATATCAAGTAACGTTAAAGTCGAATGGCGATTTGGTTTGTTGGTTAGAAAGTCAGTCTGGGACAATGTAAGCTTTTCGGTCTGTGTTATCGAGTTGTTATTATTATTTTAATACGTCTCCTGTTTTAGTTTCTCAAAGCCACAAGCTTATCTGCTTTAAAAGGAGATAAAGTTATGTGAGGTTGTCAGGATTTTACCGAGCCCATGTCATTGCTGAGATAACGTTGTGTGCTGAATGTATTAGTTCAGTTTAAAAACACAGAACCTTAGTACTTAATGCCAGCTAAAAGGGATTTGATGTTAAAACAGGCAGCTTTCAAACATGTGTCTGCGTCTTTAAATTGTGATATGTTAACGAAATCTATCAGCTGATGGTTGAAAACATGCTTAAAATAGCTGAGGACACAACTTGGTGTAGGTTAATAGATTGTATCAGAATCCATTACGGGGCAACAGGTTTGTCAGGTGGATTGTATTGATAATGACATATTGATCTTTGCTGTTTCAGATCAAAAGAAGGCCACAGTGGTGCACAGTGTCTGGTATTATATAGCAAACGCAACTCGATGACACGACAAGGGCCAAGTCTAGTATTCACACTCAAACTTGAGCAGAAGTTGAGTCACACTTGTGATGATGTCAGAAAATGGGAGGATGGGAAGACAAACTGCAGCTTTCAGTCTACACCCAGACTGATGGCAACTGCTGAGTAGCTAAATGTTTTTTTAATGCAAACCTTTCGAAGTCTGGTTTAAGCATTGCGCTTCTATGCGGCGATTAATACGGACTGTTCCTTGGATGGGATATGTGAAACTAAAGTCGACCGGTTACACGTGACACTCTGAAGCTGAAGCTTTGCTTGCGAGTATTTTTAGCGATCGGGCGCAGTGCACAAATGGTGCACCAGAAAGTTTAAAGCAACCCTTAGTTTGGCATGTTTGCATATTTGAATTTGCTTTTATTGCTAAGGGTATTTTAGTAAACCTTTGCAAAATGTGCCTAGATGGATATTTAGATTGTGGTGGCGACCACACTTGTCTCTATCTCAAGCTTTATGAAGTCTATATTTCAACAAACTGGAGAGTGACCGTTCGAGGGAGATTTGGTGTCGTCTTTTGTCTTTGTCTCAGCTCATGTTTTGAGGAGTGTTAGCTACTTGTGTGACAAGTGTCATGTGTCACACACGTGTTTTCGTCGTTCATATGATACATGGGACCTATATGCCCATATGTATGATATTAAAGGGGTCATATGACAGTGCTAAAATGAATATTATTGTTTGTTTTAGATGTAATGCAATGTGATTTAACGTTCACAAACGCAGTGTGTTTTTATCTCCTCTTTGCCCTGTCTATCTGAACGGGGAGTTTTTTTACATCGCTCTGAAAAGCGAGGTGTGCTATGATTGGCCAGTTAACCAGTGCGTAGTGATTGGTTGAATACCGCATGCGTGTGACGGAAATGTAACACCTCTTACCATATTTGGGACATCAGGTTCCAATGCAATTATTCTGACAGGTACGCCCACCTCACTTGCATATACATTTGGGCGGTCTTAGTCAAATAATACCACGAACTGACGTAGATTTGTTGGGGTGTGGTTACAAGAGGCGTTTCAGACAGGTCTGGGTGAGCATTTGCTTTTAGATAGAATGCATCTTTTCTTCTGACACTTTCATTCTTGCAATTTTACTTGTCTAATACATTCATGGGCAACTTATAACAAACCAAAGACACAGAAAAACAAGTATTCGTGCCATATATCCCCTTTAAAGTAATGTGAAATGCTATTATAATGTTTATGGGCAAATATATAAATTGAAGGCATTTTGTCAGTTTGTATTGGACCGTGCATGCAAAGTAATCTTTTTTTTTAGTGGGGCTTTCTTTGCAGTGCTGTTGTGTTCGGGTTCATGCATGCTGACTCAAGCCGAAACCTGTATTCAGGTCTCTAGAATTTCACTCCTTTCGAAAAGTAAATCTATGAACTATTTTATCTACACAGCAGTTGGTCCAGTGCTCAGTGATGTCTTTTTTGCTTCTTGTATCAGCCAACGTGCATCACTTTCACCCATGTTTCTCGGAAGAAAATGTAGATCCTGTCTCTCGCTGAGCCATATGTCATTTGGGTTTATCAGGACACAAGCTTTGCTTTACCTCTGCGCTAAACAGGACTTTTGATGGAGAGAAATTTATTGTCAGAAATGTCTTTGTAGTTCAAATAAATGGGTCGAAACCTTTACCGGGCAGCCCTGCTGTTTGCACGACACTAGACAAATGCTTTGTGTCGCCTTTATTACATCAGTTATTTCTCCCCAAAAAAAGTAATTTCTTTTTAAAAGGTTTTGTTATCCAGCTCTTAGTTATGGTGTATGGACAAAATAAATTCTGTTATCATTTACTCACCCTGTTTTAATTTCAAACCTGTACGAATTTCTTCTGCAGAACACAAAAGAAAATATTTGAAGAATGTTTGTAGCCGAACAACGGCGGTACCCACTTGCATTGGTTTTGAGTCCATACAATAGAAGTGGATGGGTACTGTTGCTGAACATTCTTCAAAATGTCTTACTTTGTGTTCTGCGAAATGTTTGAAATGACAAGAGGATGAGTAAATGATGACACCATTTTAATTTTTAGGTGAACAATATGAACTATCCCTTTAAGTCATTATGTCTTTTATGACAGGGTTACTATTTCTAAGACAAAGATTTAGCCTCCAATTGTTCTAAACAAGGCCATATTTAAAACGTTCAGATTAACCTGTTTGTTGCAACATTTATGAGGAATTAAGGGCAAAGGAAGAATCAAATTGGACCTGGTTTGCTCTCAAAGGAGGACAAAGCCTTGGTTTTAAGTTATGAATCAGTTAAGTAATGAAGTTATTTTTGGATCACTGGTCAGCGTGTAAATTTCTACATTACATTCCGTCGAGCATACGCCAGTCCTCCAGAGAAAAGCAAGTACAGATCGCTTTGGTCAGCAATCTGCGGAAATGGTCATTAAAGGGACCTAATGATCTTGTGAAACAGCGTTTATCTAGTTCTCAAAAGCAAAACTACATTACGTGGAGTGTGTTTCTCTGTGTTCGGTGTCTGGGCTTATCAACCAAGGGAAATTACTTTAGGGGCAGCAGAGAGGAAGCACAACCTGAAGTATCTTTCCCTTGCAATTTGTTAGAATTTTTCCACATTCACATGGATTTTGCTTTTTGAAAGTGTTTTTTGACAGGGCTGGCTTTATAGAGAGGTGCCAGGCCAGGTGCTAGACAAGTCTGCAAGAAGTTTTAATCAATACTTTATTTGGAATATTACAACTTTACAAATATTTTTCACTTGCTGTTTGTAGGTAACCACTTTTTCACTTCATTGTTTCAAAGTCCTTTGAATCTGTAGTTTCCTGAGCAACAAGCTACTAAAATAACTTCCCCAACTCTGATTTTCACAGTATTAAGTTAATAAATACTTAAACATCTTCTCTAACACTAAAAGAACATTTATAGTGACACATCACCATAACTTTCTTATGACAAGTTCAGATGGTTTTTACTGTTTTGTTGTCGTTTTGATAAATTAAAGATGGGGATACACACGCATTTTCTGCAAATCTCATATCAATCCTGAGTACCTACACTAGTTTTGCGATATTCTCTTTAGTAAGATCATTCTATCGGCAGCCTGTGGATCTCCGATACATGATAGTATCGAGGGGCGGGGCAATTTACGGATTTATCTATGACATGTGTGGATAGAAACAGAAGCTTACGTGGCTAGAAAATGCTCATGTGTGACTAAAGGTCGACTGATTTATCAGACGGCCGATTAATTGTGTAGATTTTGGTGATTTCTTAATTAATCGGCCATCGGCTGCCCTGATTTCTCAAAATCGGCATTGGCCAGAGAAAAAAACATATTGGTTGACCTCAATGTGTGACTGCGATAAGCATTCTATCAGAGTATAAGTTCAGTGCAGAACATTGTTACTTCCCACCGCAACCTTTTAAACAAGAGAAAGTTAACTATTGCTCCAAGTCAATATCATTATCCAAATAAGTCACTGACGCCCACGTGCAATGTTATTATTAGGGCTGGGTAAAAAATATAGATTCTTCGATATTAACAGATTTTCAATTTAACAAAAAATATCAATTTATTGCTCTGTTATTTATTTTTTAAATGTCTTTGAAATCAGTGAACGTTTTAGACACGGTCGGGGGGAATCACACTTTCAAAGTCACTACATCATAGACTTACGTGGTGTGTGTAAAATATAATAGGCAATGTCTTTAGTCCTGTCTTTACTCATTTGTTGGATCGTGTATTATCAAAAGATCAAATGTACCACTCACCATCCACACCAAGCAGCCACTTTTACTTGTATATCCTTGTACATCACATCTTGAGGGTCATAAATAACTTTAAGTTTTTCAACTTCAACGATCAGAGTGTTGTCCATTATGTCGTCTTGAAGATCCCCGACTATTGACATCGGATACAGTCAGGTGCAATTGTTTATCATTCCTGATGTCAGCATGACATCTGATTCGCTGCCAATATATATGTCTGTAAGCTTAACAGGACTTGCAAGGACATTTATAAACGTCCTCGTGACTGTTTAAAACACACTAAATGTCATTGACAAACTTTTAAGATGATTTTATCACGTCAATAAATTGCATTTAGGACCTTTACAATGTACTGTCACTTTAATTGCGCTTGAGTAGAGCTGCAAAAATAGACTCGGCGCCGAAATGATCGCTGCACTGCTGCTTACGCGCCGCTTCTGCTGCGCGAGCACGCGCTGCATACGCGTGCGGTATGAATGCCCTCATCTGTTAACATGTTCGCCGAAAAAAATACGCTCTGCTCGCACTCGGCTTACGCGTGCGGTATGAAACCGGCGTAAGATCCATGTGCGCTCGCAAGTGCACTTCCCAGCAACCTGCCCAAAACCAAAAAGTTTGGCGTTTTAGGTTTCAAATTTGATGTTGAAAATTAATATTTACTAATTAAAAATGAAAAACAAGAATAAATACAATACCATTGTATTTTAAGTGTACTTTAAAGCAGTATAAATATAGTATTATCCCACTATATTATTTTGTTTATTGTTCATTAAAAAGCAACTACTTTTTTACTTTTATTTTTTATAGATTAACCAAACCGAATCTCCACGTGCTCTCTTGAGAACCAGATAGATAAACTTATGTGCACCCCTGACTATATTGCAAGCATACACTTAAATGTGGATTCCATGCCTGCAAAACAAGCATTTTAATTGAAGTACTAATAACTAATCGATATTGAATCGAAAATCGAATCGAATCGAAACAATAAAAACAAGAATCGAATCGCCAATTTGGTCGCAAAACCCAGCCCTAGTTATTATGTTAAGAAAACAAGGCACATTTTTGTGCGATTACTAGGGATTGCACAAAACTCAATATAATATTGGACCGTTCCGTACTAACCCCACGGTCAAATACGTGAAAGTGAATTGCGGGTTTGCGTGAAAAAAATTCTGTGCGCTTAATTACACTGTGAACTATCCCCACGAGTAATATCTAATAGTAAGTGGTGGTCGGGGGGTGAAGCGAACACAAGATGCAATGTGCTGTTGTGGAGTATAATGCTGACGAACAGACGCGAGCTGCATTTATTATATGCCCGGTGTACTAAAGTGATAATGTCAAAATTTGGCACATCAAGAATGTATTTTTACACTGCATACGAAAGCAGCACGTTCGCCGTGCACTCAGCACATGCGGAAAGAGCGTCTACAGCACCATGCCAAAGTCCGTTTAACGAAAGTCAGTCCGTTCGGACAGCTATTTACGTCATAGCAAGAGCACCTCCAAACCACTATTTAGCATTCCTTTTCCTCCAATTTGCAATGTCAGTGGCGCACCTTGTTCATATATTATCTTTGGCCTTTCCCATTGAGCCCATGTTTACTTCGATAACAGCAATGGCAAGTTTTGCATTACGTCATTTTTAAATACTCTGATGCGCAAAACCTCTTCAAGAAGCTTATTTTATTGGCATGTCGATGAACAGTAAACCAAAAACTGCTGTGAGCTGCCAGTGTAAATCTTATCATTTGTTCACTACACCAAGAGTTTACAAGTTTATTTTCCTTGACTTATTTTATTATCTTTAAGCAAAAATCAATAGAATTTCAGTAAAATAATTTGTTTTCTTAAGTTTTTACTGTTCCTGTCATATAAGCGATGAAAAAACGCTTTATGTCCCGAAGTCATCAGAACCGAACCGAAAACCGTGGGCAAAAATATGAGGTTCGTATTGAACCGTGGGTGAGCTGTATTGTTGCATCCCTAGCAATTACTGCCTGTCAGTTGAGTTTGTGACAAAACATGTTTATTACTGCATAATAAAATTCATTAAAATAGAAGTTGACTATGGCCTACAGTTTTTTGTATTTTGTGTTTTAAAAGCGCTGTTCTTGATTTACATTGGCCACTAACGTTATATTATAGATTTGCCATGAATCGCTCAGTTCAAACTCGACATTGGTCAGCACAGTACAAAAATATTTAGTTCTCATGTTGATGCAGAGAAGAGATGATACAGGCATTGTAGAAAAATGACTGTAGAAAGAGCGATGTCTTATTTATTACATAAAATAAAAGGTCTGTGGATTTTAAGTATATAAAGAATGATAAAAGTCATGCAGCAGCTTGGACCTGCGTTAATATTATAAAGTCTTTTCAGCAGAGACGCCTTAGAACACACGGAACTAAGGCTTTTAGCAGATATACTCACAGATGTCTATGGAGATACTTTCCAGCACAAAGACGTTTGAGACCCCCGATGACGATGAGGTTGCTTTGATTCGGATCAGTATGAGGAATGTTGTATTTTCTGTTTGTTAGAACCAAGATATGTTGTTGTTGTAATATTAGCTGTATGACGGAGCAGTTTTGAGCGTCATTGTTTATCTGGAACTCTTTAATATTGTACGCGTTGGCGCTAAAACTCGAGAGAGAGCGCATTTTAATCTCTTACTCGATGATTAATAAACGTACATTTAATCACATATCCGTTAGAACCGTAGAGAACGATCCGTACGGATCATGGATCATCCGCGATACCTTTCACCACTATAGAGTGGGGAGGGAGAGGAAACGCTCGTTGTAGAGTTGTTTGACCGTCAAGGGCTGCTGTACAAAACATGGCGGCGAATTCAAGTATGTACGGCCGTTGTAGATATAAACATCTTATTCTAAGGTATAAGAAGCATAACAGTTCATTACATAAGGTCTTTATACACCTCTGAAGAAATAGTTTTGTATAATATATTGCATTTCTGTCAATAGGTCCTCCTAAAAACCCAGTATTGTTCCTTTAAGGTGAATTAGAGACTATTTTTCCCTATATATTTTATCATTTAGGATTTCTTTAAAAATTTCTTGTCTCAGTCTCGTAAACTCCATCTGGTATCATGGGAGAATTGTCTCGTCTAACCCCTTATATCTATCCACCGCATGTAAATACAGCCATCACTGAAATGCTGTGAACGAACAAACCACTGACTTCTCTCAATATCGAAAGAGTAACAAGCTGCAGTTGCAGGCCCACAGCGCAGCCAATCTTGATGGTAGGTGGGTCTTACCATCGCTCGTCGGTTGGAGCAGTTGGGCTATTTCTTTCGCCTTGCCGAGCTTTTCTGGGTCCAATAAAAGAAATAGGATCCCTGTTACGAAACGGGGATCCAGATTTATAAAAAGTTTCCAAACATGTTTGAGTGTTGGCGAAGTGTATCAAGCACTTCGCCAACCATGTTAAGCCAGCACATTTAACAATGTAAAGAAGTCAGAATGCATGAAACGGTGTTAATTCACCCCCTTAAAGCTGGGTAAGAGGCCGTGTTAATAAGATGCTGTTAGCAGCATCGCTCGCAAATCTGTTACTTGTGTCGACTCTGCAGCAGATTTTCTAGATTGTGGCCGGATTCAGTTTCTGTGTCATTGATATTTAAGGAATGCTGATTCTACATTTTTCATTGCTGGAACTAGGGTCTGGTGAACCAAAGTGCCAAACATGAAATGTCAGGCTGTCATGGGACTTTTGGCTTCTTGTTCAATTTGACCTTTTTGATCACTTCTCTTGTGTTTGCCAAGCCTGAAAATGCTATAAAAACTATAAAAAAAATGTGTTGTATGTCATTGGCAACAGTGATGACTTTATATAGACAGTTTCATCGGATGTACATGCTTGACCTGAAGTTCATTTCCGGTTTGTGTTTGTTTATTGGTCTAACTAGTGTCTAATAATACTATATTGATATTTTAAATGATTTATGTTATGGTAATACATTTTATATCAATATTATATTTTGTAACAATTGTATTTAATTAACAGTTGGTCTAGAATTTTATTGTCTTTTAATTTTATTAAATAAACAATTTGTTAAATGGGTTGTGTAACTTAATGTGTCGCAGTTACGTTTAGCCATGTAACGGCACTTCTACTGGTAACTCAAAATAATACAGACCAGACAAAGTTGTAACTTGCTAGCTAATGGGATTTACTTGTTTCTTTTGCTTGTTTTCAGAAATAATCTACCTAGTCTTTGCAGGTCTTTGTAAGATATGGTTAAATATCTTTTGACTTTGATATAAAAGCAACAGATGTCTAATATTCTATCAGCTTTTATTCATAGCAAAGATAATTGTAGTTCAAGGACAACATCTCTGTATTGCTTCATCTCCTGTCCCAAATTAGTCCTGTTGCTCTGCCTGGATCTCCAGTGATGAGTGAGCTGCTGGGGTTTCAACAGTGAGTGTTGGTCAGGAGCGACTCAAGGTTCGCTTTGTGGAACATTCTGGGCCCATGTCCCAGGGAATAGTGATATGTCAGCAGCCCATTCAAACGAACAGGCTGAGAGGTGCACTCTTTTTAGGGCTTTAGAGATTTGGTTGATGCCTTTATTTATGATGCTTTTATTGATATCTGATCTACGTTGTCACGCTTTCTCTTACGTTAATGTTGAACTAGGTTATCAAACAGCCAAGCTTTTTAAACAAATCTATATCTGTAATAGGTTGTACAAGTCAATAAGTCCTCCACTAGTTTAAGGCTGACTTATCTTATGCAGATTTACACCTTGAATCTGGGTCAGGTGCGCAGACTGCGCATGTTAAATATTCTTAATCTAGTCAACTAATGGTTTTAATGAAGAAGGCCCTCAATAATAAGACAAATACCCTTATTTGTATTGTAAGCATGTTCACTACATAGCATGTACATTAAGTTTCCTGTGTCCTGGCTTCTGTGAATGTATGCTGGGATAGGATGCATTGGATGTGACGTACACAGCCTGGGCCTACAGAGTGGTGTCTCCATTACCTACGCCAATCTCAGTCACAGATGGAATCAGAAGGATGATTTATTCATTTCCTGATGTAAGCCAGAACCCTGTGGATAAGCACAGAGCTTCACTGCAGTAGCACAATTTGACGAACTGAATTAAATGATCCATGGTAACGTGCTACCACAGTCACAATTTCAACTCTGATAGATCTAGAATCTTTGTTATATCAGGCAAGAATCTGAATTGCTTGGACGGTTGATAGGACATCTCTTTCCGCGTTACAACTTTTCAGTTTGATTAATTGCACCATTATAATTAAGGTTGTGTTGGAAAAATATTTAGACAAACTAGTTTGGACATTTTCTGGGATTATTTTTAATTAAGCGTGCATGTATTTTGAAGGGCCGTTCACATTGTAACGATAACTATAATGAACTATATTTGCATCCTCACCAGATTACGATAACAGTGTTTATTTTAAGCTTGCGGCTGCATTGTTCCCAATCACTAAAATGAATGTATTGTACATGACCTGCTGCTAATGCTCAAGTTTCCATTCCCGAACGTCTTTTCCACAAAATATGAAGGCAAAGACAGGACACTCTCTTTGAAGGCTGATGGTGTGCTCGTGTCTGGGATGTAAAGGGTACATTTTGCCAGCTTATGAGTGTTAAATTGGTATACTGTATCCTGCTGTAAACACACCGCTTTCTGAACGCCACAGTCTATTATTCAGACATTAAACCCGAGTCGCCACACATAAATGAAAGCCGCTGCTTTTTTAAGGTATTTAAATTGATAATGTTTTACACTATTTACAATGTTTCGACATATTAAGCGGTTTGAGAACCTCAAAACATCAAGCCTGACTGGTCAACCAGGCTGTAAAGCAGACAAGATTGTTGCTTAACTTCCTCATGCTTCCTTGTGCGATCTTGTTCATGGGTTTTTGATATTTGTCTGGAAAAAAACACAGCCAGACGGTTGTTCGTCTCATCGGCCTCTCTAATTAGCACGAAAGCACATTGTTTCCGATTCAGCCGTTTGATTGGCTGATTGAATGCAACAGAACTATCTGCCCTCTTCAGTCTTTCCACCCCAGCTTTAATGTAATAAGTGGCTCGAGCACCTCGCTGAATCATTACAACCCGGCAAAAGACAAACCGAGCAAATTAGCGCAAAATGTATGTCCTACGCCACATATAGGTGGTTGTCTAAAATTACTTTGATGTCGTGGAATAAGTGAGTGAAAGACGTGTTATTTATTGTGAAGTGGCTTGTAGGTGGCTTGATTGCTTTAGGAGGTGGAAACCAAACCTGAACCCTTCAGTTTAAAGTAGTAGGCACATTTCAAGGGAGGGTGGCCTGTGTAGTTCGCTTGCGTACGTAATTGCATCAAAATGGTCTGTATAAATGTCGCTGGTGACTATGAACGCTGGCCCGAGCAAATGGTCTGATTTGTTAACTTCACGCTGTTGTTTTTTCCTCCTCTTCTTGGCACATGCTGTTGAGCCGCTGTTGAAATTGTGCTCTTACCTGATCTAAAGCTCTTTATATTGGGAAACAGGCCACACACTGTAAGCTGGGAATTACCTGTTAAGCAGTCTCTAACTTGTAGATCCTGTGTTTTTTCATACAGTCCTGCCTATTTGTGAGGATTACTCGGCACTTTGGGTTAACCGTTTTGTGTGTGCTGTTTGTAGACTTGACATTTTTGCATTTTTAATGTTTTTTTTTTTGCTTCTGCAGGGCCTGACTGCTCAACCACTAATAAGATTCACAGGAAATCAAGGGGTAAGTGTACAACTTCATTTTAGTTTTGGGATCAGCTTCAAGTGTGCACTCACCCTTTTGCAATATGTAATATAAAGCATTGGTTCTCAACAGGGGGGGCATGGCCCACAGGGGTCCCCAAGCTGACTTCTAAGGGGTTCTCAAGATCACTTATAATTTAAAATGAGACAAAATGGGCATTGACATACATTTGTAAAAAGCCACAAATAATTTTTCTTTTCTTAATTTTGGCCATTTTTATAATGAATAAAGCTTTCAAATATTTTATTGGGTTTTTGTGAGTGGAAGTAGGGCGTTTGAATATTGTTGAAAACAATGGACTCAACAAGGTTGAGAAACGCTGTGTTAAAGTTGACTCCGCAACCTCTAAATTGGCAATTCTGTTTAAACCATAAGTTGCAGTTTATTTTGCATAATTATCGTTATGAGAGTTTAAGTCAAATGATGTCAAACTGACATTTCCCATAAAATCTGACCGCTCAATTGATAATAAATGATTATTTTAAGCTCACCGTTGTAAATTAGGGTAAGGTAAAGAGACAGTTTTCAAAAAAAAAATTATACACTTCCTCAATCCCTTTTTTTGTTAATTTTATCCTAAAAAAAGGTTAAGGATGGAAGCTTCAAGTTGAAATACATGAATACAGATTTTAAATGAATAGCTTACACGAGATTAAATTCTCTCATATGATAATTGTTACTACCTTTTATGCTTTTCGTGCTATTGTTGTCACTGTTAACTTTCATTTAATAAAAGAAGAACAGGCAGTACATTATTCACAATTTATATTCAATTTAAAAAAAAAAACTTGTGTTCCATTGAAATATGTAGTAACAACATGAGGTTGACTAGCATAAATTTTGTATGAAGCTTTATTTTAGATTTAGAAGTAAAAGACCATTGACACCATTATGCATCCACTACTCTTATTTTATTACGTGTCATTGTTTGCTATATTCCATGTAGTCACAGACCTTGTGAACCATGATGTCCTATATTGTTAGAAACGCATAACTGATGTGATGACTTCCTGCTGCAAAATCATCCTAACAGTAACCACAACATCCTCTGCTCGGTTGCGAAATCAGTAGTGAAGCCTTGCTATGTCACCAACATCCATTCGTTTGCATCATGCAATCAAGGAACTCGCAACATTTCGGAACATTGTGAAGGTGGTCAATATCCGTTTTCTTGAAAAAAATTCTTGGAAGTGGCTGATAGACGGTCTGTTCCAACAGAACCTGACCACATGCCCCAATGTGGGAATAGCCGTTCCATTCTGTACCAGAAAGACTCCAGTCATCTTTCAGAACCATCATCAAAACCCACCAAACGGATTTTAGGCATTTCAGACCTGTGCATTCCAGTTCAGCAGAACGTTAGTACTGTAAATGTTAATGTTTCCGTTTCAGAATGTTGAAGAATCTGGTTGGTCGACCTCTTGCAGATTTTAAACCCTAAAGCCATTTCATTTGCCAGATCCTTCGCACATCTTATGTAAGCATGCAGAAGTGCAAGTTTTGGGTTTTAAAAAGTTTGATACAGTTTATAAACCACGTGGTGAATGCTTCGAGCCACTCATAACCTAAACATGAAATCTTTTTGTTACGTTTACTTGCCCTCATGTCCGTCCAAACCTGTTTTACATTACTGCTTTACTGGAATCGTGGAGAAGCAAGTTTGATAAACTTGTTCAGCGTCTTTGTAAATTGACGCTGAATGAGACTGATGTTGTGACAAAAAAAAAACGCAACTGTAGTTTTCAGATGTTGAAGATAGTGTTCCAACTTGGACATGCAACAGTTCAGCCCAAATGTATAGGAAGTCTTTCATCATTGATCTCTATCAGAATGTGTTAACTCTGATTTGCTGACTGCATGCAGGAGCTGCGCGTTCACGCTCCACCACAGTTCACTGCATCCCATGCAAGATAAGGTCTATTTGCTGCTGGATTCCCTTTTTTTCAGAGCTTTTGTAGCATATTATCAGCAGCTAGAGATCATTTGTAGAAGCCTTACTATGGTATTTGGCCCTGCGTACCCAAACGGAGCAGCTAGACGCTTGCAAGTGTTCTTTGACATGCCACACTTTTGTCTTGTAGGCCTACCCGTTTAAAATTGGTAACCAATGGGTTAGATTGAATTTGCTCAGCTCAAGCACAAATGCCAAAATTGACATTTTGTCCAAAGGGCTGATGCCATGAGCTCTACATGGTTGTTCTTCAAGGCCCGGTCTTTCTAACAGACGAAGACAAGATTCTCAAAGAAAACACAGCCTCCTGTCATGTTCTTTTGCAACATGGGGACCAGAGTTGAGATCAGGGAAATCTAGGAGGCTGCTGTTTGGAAAACATTGATTTCCTTTGTCTCAGTTTGTCAAATGGGAATTAAAATGTTTGAGGGTCTGCAGAGAAGACTGTCACTTAAGATGGTTTAAACTAAATGTGAGTATAATAGCAGAATTGTTTTTTTAAACCGTTCCTTCAAAGAATGTTAACTGTTTATCTATGCAAATGAAAAGGCATTTCTTGCATTCCTATTATGTGATACAAATTATTTGTAGAAACATCGAAAACAATTAGTCAGCATCACAGTGAGCTTGATGGTAGTGTTGATAATCGATCATCTTGTTAATTATATTTTATACGCTGTTATTTTTTCCTTTCGTCCTTGTTATGGTAAGACATCCAATAGCTATAGTATGTAGTAGGGCTGGTAAACGATTAATCGCGATTAATCATATCCAGAATAAAAGTTTTGTTTACATAATATATGTCTGTGTCTTGTGCATATTTATTTGTATTTATGAAGATGTATCCAAACATGGATTTATTTCGGAAATATTTGCATATATATATATATGTATATATATGTATATATGTATATATATATATATGTATATATATGTATATATGTATATATATATATATATATATATATATATATTATTCATATTTATTTAGTTATTTTTATTCATTTTTATATTGTATATCTTTTTTTACATGTATGTGTTTATAAATACAAAATGATTATGCACACACATATATTATAAACACAAACTTTAATTCTGTATATATTATATGCGATTAATCGTTTAGCAGCCCTAGTGTGTAGAGTATCTAACCCGTACGGCAAGTTGTCATTTTACTGTAAACTACGATTAATCTTGCTGGTTTCCACCTTCCAGTTACTAGCATTGACTGTCACATTGGATTTCGCACTTCAAAGTGCGTCACTTTTGGCATGTGATGCAAGCTCTTCCTTTAAAAGCATTTCCTCTGTCTTGTGGGTTTTTTCTTTCTGCGAGTTACCGCGCAGACGTTTCTGAGGTGAAGGTATTTGCTGTATCATGGTTTTCTTCACGATGAGGAAATGCTGTAAAAAGGCGACTACTAATAAAATGAACTAAAAAGCTATATCTGAGTTAAGCCACCGAGTGACCGTAAGTAAGGGGGGTCTTCATCTCGGCTGTTGACCGTCTCGTATAGGAGTGTGAAAAGGAGCATGCGAGCCAGCTTAGTGAAGCTTTGAGCTGAGAGAGCCTTCGGGCAGGCGGCGTGCGGTTCAGACACTAGCTGTTATTTATAATCCGCCACCTGTAGGCCACACACGTGTGAGGAACCTTGGGTAAACAGAGCAGGACCATGGTGAACGTCACAGCCGTTTGTGTGTTGGGAAACAACGCGCCATGTCATGTTGCGGTTCACAGAGTTCCTTCTCTACTGCTGCAGTCATCCACATTCACACCAGCAGTAAGTCTGTGAGCCTACAAAATCACGTCACCCAAATAAAGCATCGCCTACTAGTTTCCATGACTTAGGGACTCCTAACGCCAGGTCACTTGTAGTAATGCGTCTACATTTACATTCATAGCTTTAAAGATGAATTGCTCTTGTTTTAAACTGAAATAGTATGTGATGAAGATAAAGGGAGCAGATTTTGTTTGGTCATATCATCTTTTTGTCGTGTGCTTTAAAATTGCTCTTTCTAGACGACAGATGTTACTAAAAGTGTGTTCAAGTGTAATTTATGTCTTTTGGTGTAGAAAAATGTTAAATGTCTCTTCATTAGCCTGTTTGAATAGCCGATCTGCTTCGGTCTCGTCTCATTGCTTATATTTGCTGCTCCTCCCTTCTTTCAACAGAAAATCTCAATACCGCAGTCAGAGAATCCAAATGAGCTACGAACGTTTACGTTCTACCTGTCCAACGTGGGGAAGGACAACCCCCAGGGCAGCTTCGACTGCATTCAGCAGTACATCACAAGGTAAGAATGAAAACAAAGCATGTCTTTATTCGTGCCCACTGAAAGGAATACACACTCAAGGTAGAGTAAGGTATTCAAACGTGTTAAAGCGTTCTGTAGTAAATGTTGTTGCCATGGAAACAGGTTTAAGTGATGTGATCAGAGTTTGTCTTATGTTGAGAACTCTTTGTGATCGCATCCATGACATCATTACAAGCGCCATCTGCTCCCAGTACTGTTCGGCCCTGGCTGTACACCAGAACAGAGAAAATCAATTGGATTTGGACAATTGTCCAACCAAATGAGGATGAAACTGCTTGATATAAATGCATTCTCGTGGATTTATGTCCATTAATGTTTGTAATAAGGGGTCAGTTTAAGTTCGGTCATTATAAACACCGTAAAGGCTGGTTCACACTACACACTTAAATCTGAACAGGTTTCAAAATATTTGTCATCTCACACTTGCTGACTGATGTAAATGGATAAACATTCGGTCTAATAGACCCTAGGCTTACACTTTATCCTCATTGATTATAATGGATGGTGTGCGTCGCTCACATCTGGAGTAGACCGTGTTAGGACACACCATTGAAGAACGAGGTTGGCAAGGTTTCATGGTGGTTGAACTGGTCATATGGAGCCTCTTGAGTGCTTGACTGAATGATTCTGCAGGTGTAACCCTTGAGGTTTCGAGGACCCATGCAACCACCTGGATCTCAATTGTGCAATGACAGCTGTTACTTAAAAATGGCTTGTTAATATGGGAGGTAGCACTATACTCTGCTTGTGTGTTTGCATTTGGAGTGTGTGACTGGTTTGGTCTTTTTCTAGTGAAGGGAGCATACAGCTGGACTGCTTGGGAGGGATCCAGGACAAAATCACGGTGTGTGCCACAGACGACTCCTACCAGAAAGCCAGGCAAAGCATGGCTCAGGCCGAAGAGGAAACCCGCAGCCGTGGAGCCATCGTCATCAAGCCTGGCGGGAGATACGTGGGTAAGTCCTTTTAGTTTTGGCACTGTTTGAACATAACAAATACTCAAAAGTACATTATTTGCAAACTCAACCTTCATGAGGATCTTCATGTTCTGAAAATGTCAAGAACGTGATAAACGTAATAATAAATATAGACTGCAGATATTGTAATTCCTATTAAAACTCTTGGACACATCTTGCAGACCCAAATCATAGGGTACGAAGTCTTAAAAGAAGAGCGATTAGAATTTGATCCGTTTTCACATCAGGCTCCGGAGTCTCTCGGTCTACTCCGTTTTCCGTCTCCATGTCTGGAACTTTAGCATGTTGCATAATTTAGTATCTGTCTGTTCTGATGCTCAACGATGACAGTGGCTAAAAATATTACACTGAGAACCCGGCGACTCGAGTACAAGCTGCACCGAAACATCAATACTCCAGAGAACTTCAGAAATCATTCAGCTTTAGGTTTTTGTTGCTGCACTGGAAAAGTCATTTCATAAAAGCGAAGGATGCCACATGGTTCTAAACTGTGTTCGTGCACTAGAACCGTGACGCAGCAGTTAGCGCACATGCATCCAACACACGAGCTGTCATGTTTCCAGGGACACAGACTTAATTAATCCTGAGTCATGTACTACACATAGAAATTGAAAGCTTTCATGCTTTTGTCCTTCTGTATTTACTTCAAGCTGAGGAGTTATATCTTAAAAATTTTTAAATGCTGTTTACTACCTTAATACCCAGAGATAGGGAGTAAATCATTGACTCGACAATCTACAGATGTGAGGTTTTAAAAAATGTTTTAACATTATATTTTGGTTAGTTTAGACGGTTGAACAAATACACGTTGTTAACAAAAAACAATACATTTCTAAGATGACCAACTGTATTTTTCTGTTTGCTGTGTTGTTCAGGTAAGCGGGTACAGATCCGGAAGCCCATAATATGCTCTTCCGACGTGGCTCCTCTGCGGCAGACCTCCCGTCCTGTTATTATCTCCAGTAGTCAGAAAAAGAAGCCACCGCGGCCGCTGAGGGAACGGCTAGTGCACTTACTAGCCCTCAAACCATACCGCAAACCCGAACTCCTTGTGCGACTCATCAAGGACGGTCTCCCTCCTCAGGACAAGGAAATGTTGGACAGCCTCCTGCAACAGGTTTGGGCTTTTTCGTTTTTGTTTATATGTATATTGTCAAGTTGAAAATTAAAGTTCAAGTCAAGTGCATTGTGGGATCTCACAAGTTTTGTTTTATATTACACGGACAATGTATCAGGTCACCCAAGTACTTTTGCTTGGCTTACAACCTGTGCAAGTAGACCATAAGTAAACAAATCATCTTTCTAGAAGATTATTTTACGGTACACTCCCTTCATCTCAGTTCAGACTGAGTTTATTGCAAACCTACAACTCCTTTTCCATTGGTGCTGTAGATTCAGTTCCACATACTTACTATTTTTGCATTGTGTTTGCGTTGCGTTTATTGCATACTTCAAGCAATATGGTAACGTGCTATTCCGAGCATAGCCAGTGATTTGTAGACTTAAGTGCGATTTCTACTTCTGCACCAGACCTACGCCGTATTTGTCTGCTTGAACGCCCTCCCTTTAGGTAACAAACACTCTGTGATGGCATCGGGTTTACTCATACGCATTTACGAAAGAATATTCAAAATAAATTGTGTGTTTATCTGTATTCAACAACTCATGCTGTAAAAGGTACTGTTTACTTGCCGCCATCACTGCACGAATCCTTCTCATACAGCTTATTCAATGAAACGCTTCTTCTTTGGCTCTTTTCTTGTTTGGACACAAGCAAAACAGCTGGGGACACTGACGCCTGGTGGCCATTGGCTGTCGAAGCAGACAATGACGCTGAATTTTAAACAAAAAACAAGCTGCATGTTGGCTACGACGTAGGTCTGATGGACAAGTAGAAATCTGCCATTGGCATTATGTGCACAGTATACATACTGCCATAAATAGTACAAGCAATATGGTGGTAAGCTATTCTGGTCATAGCCAATGAGCCACTTTGAAAGTTTAGGTTTTATTTAGAAACGAATGAGTCATTTTGACAGTCACAAGCACGTTTTTGAATCAGACATAATGTCTCGACCAAATCGCATTTGTCAGAGCGCCCTTGCACCAAAGTGCACTGAACACAGAGTCCTTTGTGAGGGTGGTTTGGTTGTTCTTGGTCTTGAGGTGTAGTACTTTTACACTTCTCTTATTTTGCTGTGTTTTCGTCTCTTTCCTCACTATAGGTGGCTAACCTAAATAGTAAAGACAGCACCTTCACATTGAAGGATTGTTTGTTTAAGGAAATTCAGCAGGATTGGCCTGGTTACACCGAGATGGACCAGCAGATTCTGAAGAGAATACTTGTACGGTAAGTTTCAGTGGACGCGTCCTCCGGGTATTTATACATATACAGTACATTATGCCGTAGCAATAACAAACTTGCGTCACGTTATTGAATCTGTATGTTGACTTATAGTGCCACGGTGAACGATATGGCTTTGTGTTGCTTTTATGGTCAGGTGACAGTGAACTTTCTCTCCTTCCGTTTGTAAGACATGATATGAAAGTAGCGAATGTTAACAGTAGCACTACTGTATCCGTTTCAAAGTAACTGAACTTGACATTTAGCTGTAGCTTAGACAAGTAGCTGAACACTTAGCAAGCAGGGATTGCACTTTGAACCTCAGCGCGAAAGCCTTTTTAAGTCCATAGAACCCCCTCTCGTACCCTCCCACTTTTTTGTCTTGCTGTCTATCATGCAAGAGCCATGCATGTTGTGCAGTCGGGAGCTTAGTGATGCAACTCTATTCTAGCACATGCTGATCTGTGCGTGTGTGTGTGTGGGGGGCACAGGCTCAAGGTTTGGCCATGCATGGGCAAAATGAGTTCAATGGACAACGTAGCAGCTCATGCCTACCCACTTACATGCAAGCACAGCACTCAGTCTGAGTTTGGGATGTCACACTGCCCCCTGTTGACATACCCATGGCACACTTAGACTAGGGGTTCTACACACACATTTTTCCAGTCTAAACTTGTTTTTTCTGTCCTGTGACTCTCATACTCCACAGAAAATTGTGTAAGCCTCAGAGCAGCGCTCCTGCTTTAGGAGAGAACCCGGTTAGCCCTCCGAAAGAGTCGGCCAGCAGTTCACCTTCTCAGGTCAGTCTTCCTGCTCTCTTGTAAATGTGTCAAAGTCAGTCTTAAACTATACTTAGATGTGGTGTTAACAGTTTGAATGCATTCAAACTGTTAACACCACATCGGAGTACGAACCCTGAATTGGCAACAACTTTTAGCTTTTTAAATGCTGCCAGTGTGAATTAACCTTTACTGATAGTTTGTATGTAAACAAACCAATTTTACAATCTGTCCCCACTCTCATTCAGCAGAAACGACCTGCTGCTGAGTTCACTGATCCTCTGGCCAATAAGAAGCCCAGAATATCGCATCTAGCTAATAAATCCTCAGGGCTCATCAACGGCAAACTGAGCTCCTCCAATGGAAAGGACTCTTCTAATTCTCAAGGAGGAGAAACATCCTCAAGTTCTCAGATCCCTGCGCTAGAGATCCCCCGACCCTTCGATCCGCTCTCTGACGTCAGCAATGATTCCAACGGCCGAGACTGCGAGAGTCAGGAGACAGCGGTGGCGGAGAGGTTAAGTCAGCCTGTGTTGTTCCCGCCCCGCTCCACGACGCAAACGGGAGGACCAGGTTCGACGCCGCCGGCCCAAGGCGCCCTGGAAGGGTCTCAAGATCGGTCTGGTCTGCCCCCTCTGCGCGGGAAGTCGAAGAAAAAGTCGAAGAAACATAAGGATAAAGACAAGTCTAAGGAACGAGACAAGGATAGAGAGAGAGATGTGAAGAAAGAGAGGAAAGTCGAGGTTGAACGTAACTCGGAGCAGAGGAATACCTGCGATATCACGACGAGCGATAGGAGCGCAGGTTTGGATCGGTTTCTCTGAATTATTAATGTACCTCCTGAGGTGGTTTCTGACCTCATGACCTATTCACGTCATTTGTGTGTGATCTTTGGTTCTCAAATGCGCGTCACAGAATGCATCGGATATGTGCTAAACAAGCTTCAAATCCTAAAATAACCCAGCAAGTAGTTTATTTACCTTTGCATGACACTGTCTAGCTTACATTTTTTTCAAGGGCAGTTTTTCTTTCATAACTTGTACAAGCTGACGTTGAGAAGTAGCGTCCTTGCTTATCTTGTCCTGTCTCCAAACAAAACAAAAGTCCTTGAATTCACCTGCTTTTCCTGTTCAGGTCTGAACGGAACGTGCGACAGCTCCAGCATTCCTGCGTCTTCGTCGGAGATGGCAGACTATTTATTGTAAGCTCCCTTCTGCGTCTTCATACTAAAACACAATTGACGTCAGTAGTTTAGCTAAAACAAAAATAATTGTATTTCCTCAACAGAAAGTACACTGTGATCAGTTCGCCAGAGCAGCGTCAGAGTTACAAGAACGACTTTAACACTGAGTACAGCGAGTACCGGGGCCTCCACGCAAGGATAGAGGGCATCACCCGGCAATTCACAATACTCGACTCGGAACTCAAACAACTCCAGCAAGGCACAGACAAGTACAAGGTATCCATTTAACTTCTCCTTAAACATCCGCTGATTCGCGCTTTTACTCGTGGGATTACAACTTCCTCGTTTTTATTAATTTGTAATACGCTGTCAGATCCCAGTAGTAGTCTTTCTTCGGAAAATGAGAAATAAAATATTCAAATTTTCATGTCACAAGCAGGTGGCTTGGTTAATTAGGAAGCTGTTTATATGAAGGCCAAACAATCTTGACTAAAGAGAATAACAAACTGATTAGTGCCAAGATTAACAAATACAGCATGTTGAAAGGTTTTTCATTTTTCTTGTTTGTTTCCGGTGTTGTAAGGATGTTAAAACCAAGCATTTGATATGTGGCACATAAATTAAATACAGAATTCAATCCGATGTTTGTGCATTAAAGCTACTTGGGGCGCCTTTGAAGAGCATTAGATTTTAGAGCCCAAACCATTCGTTTTATAAATTCACAAACAAGGATAAGCTTATGTGGATTTGGAAGTTTGATAAAAGTTTTTTTTACTATATGGTGAAATATGAAACGCCAGGTTGCTGTACGACATAAGAATTGCATTTGATCAAACCAGCAACCCCTTAAAAACACGGTTTCTAATTAATCTAAAGCTTGAATTTACAGAAACCTAATTTTACCGGCATTTTAGCTGCTGATACGATCTATAGATCTTCTGGCAATGAACGGAACAATTTTAACACTGACTAGTCTAAATGTGCAATAATGTGGGTGACTTTAAAGTCCGAGTAAAGAGACATTAAAATATGTGTTTTGAGTTTGTCACACAACAGAAAAGTGTGTTATAACCCCTCCAGCCAAATTTGAATGGAGAAAAAAACATCCAAGTAAATAAAAGTGATCAAAATCTTAGGGGAAAAAAAGTTTGTTCCGAACTCTGAGTACTCTCCCCATGTCCGGGGAGAAGGCTCCTGGTCCGGTATTATCCCGATCCCAGAGCGCGTTGTGGTTACAAATAGCAGCCGGCAATGTTTAAAGATAGCATTTGGGACTGAGGCAGCTTAGAGAGACAGGCATCATAGTCAGCGTAATGGAAGTCTATTTGCTTTTAGCAAAGACTCTCTGTTTATAATTCAATCACTTATTTAAAAACTACAATACTAATTTCTTGCCAGAAATGTAACCAAAAGTTATTGAAAGTGGGAATTAAACTTACATTTCTACAAAACTAAGCTCCAATGGGGGTTTCGGCAATTAAATTTTTTCGAGCTTGAGCCATCTCGACCAATCACGTTCCATGCATGTTGTTGTGGAATGTTATGTTGTCATTGGTTAGCTGTGTAAAGGTGCTTGACAGGACGTTTTTTCAGAAAAGTTTAACTTTTTCCAACCTCAAAAGATGCAGAAAAAGATGCTGGCATTTTAAAAGTGCGATCAGGCCTTTTTTGAAAACACGGTTTACTCCATATGATTATAATTTAAAACGGACGCTAGCAGCTTCAAAAAGAAGTCAATTGTGAACACAGACAGCTTTGTCTATTTGTAGTAGTTCTCTCTTCAGCTAACAAGATAGATTCTGGGATTGATAGCAAACCAGCCGGGTGGATTATCTGCTCGTTGCTCGTCTCGAAATTTGTTAATTAAACATCATTCACTGAAGCACGTCGCGGTTATGCGCCGTGATCCTCCTTCCGTTCGTGTCTTCGCTACCATTTGTTTGTTATTTGAGATTTGTTTAGTTGGGCAGAGTGAGAGCCTGAATGCAAAAAGCTTACAACCCTGAGCTCATGATTGAGCAGACACCTGATGGTAGGCGCTCTAGTAATAAGGGAGGGGCCATGGATGCTTGGACAATCCATTGTGTCCTCGATCCCCTGTTTTAGCCCCGCCCAAAAAATCCTGAAAAGAGAATCGGTGTAAAAACGTTGAACGGTTTAACTCCACCATTCAGTACTACATACTTCTAAATCTTTGTAATGTGTTTCAGCAATACATTTCTAACATCTATAATGTGTTTAGAAACAATTCTCAGATTTCTCTTTACCCGGACTTTAAGATTTTTATAAATAAAACATAGGTAGATTTTGGAGCCGTGAGTTTATTAGCAATTCAGTGTATTGAGTGTATTGATACTGTATTTGGGAACACTATTGTAAAAATCTGTTTTATTTTTTCCTCAGACAATCCACAATCAGATACTTGAAGAGTATCGCAAAATTAAAAAGGTACGTTCTAACGTCTTCCATTTTTTTTTTATAATACCAAGGATGATTTTTTTCTTGAAAGTACTGATCTATGATCTCTTCTCTTCTCACAGACTAATCCAAACTATAGCCAAGAGAAGAACCGCTGTGAATATTTACACAACAAACTGGCACATATTAAAAAACTGATAGCGGAATACGATCAACAGCAACTTCAAAACTGGCACTAATACCAAGATTTTTGTCCTCTTTTTTTTCCTCTTAATCTTTCCTGCTCCTTTGAGACAGAAAGAAACTGGATTTTGTTTTCCTTGGCTTTCTCTAATGTAAAATGCCACGAAATGTTTTTCTGTAGTGGGCCAAGTGCTCTAGTGAGGAAGATGCAGACCCATGAATTTCATTTATTTTTACGGGACTTGGGGCATATTTGGCCAAGCTTACCTGTGTAGCCGAATGCATTATGGGATAGCCTTGTGGGGCATTGGTTGCCTCTATTCCCTGTTCGAAGGTCTCCGTGTGTGTGAAAAGATAGCTTTTTCCTTGATGGCCGGACAGGGATAACCAACACTGAAGCGGATTAGGTCATTCCTGATCCCAGTTCCTGATACTTTAAGATTTAGAGAGAGGAATAAATTTAAGTGGATTTCGTTCCTCTATGTACCCAAATGGAAGGTTCTAATGATAAACTATATTTTATTTTATATTTATTTTTTCCTTTTTTCGTCTTCCATAGGGATACATCAATTTAATATTATTATTTCACACTCCCTCTATGAATGCAAAACATCCGACCCCCTAGGTCTTTGTTTTCCTAATATTAGTCAGTATTTAATGCATAAAGCTACCTTGGATTTCATCGCAGATCAGATTATTTCCCCATCAGAAATACTTTTTGACTGCTTTTGAGGGGCACTATTTGGCTTCTACGGTCCTTTATTGTGCGACACGCTAAACCATGTGCAATGGACAAGAACTGAACTACCGGAGTGAGAGAACCATCTCCTAAGAGGCTTTGGGAGTATCAGTATTAAGCTACATTGGAGACCTCCAGCTTGCTAGACCAGGGTTGCCATTCCAGAGTTGCGGGAGCGGTGTTTAAGCATCACGCTCTAGGTTACAATGCAATATTTATAATTTCACTCCAAAGCTCTGTAGATGGTGACTCGCCTGTCAAGTTCAGAGCTTTGAAACGGTATCGCTTTATCCCAAACCTTTCACATCCGCAGAATGGAATCAGATGTGAACGTTGCCAAATTGTGCAACCTTGTGCCTCATGAGCTGTGGTTCATCTTTCCCGTATCTACAGTATTGCTATGAGTGTGACCGTAACGTATGTCAGGTCCAAATTCTTACGACGGCATTCTTCCACAAAATAGCGACTGTATCCCTTTAACGTAGCCCTGTGGTGTGCTCACGGGGCTAGTGGGCAAAGACCTGAAATACACTCGTTCACTAATGTCTTTTACTGTCTTAACCCTTTAGCAGGCCCCGCTTGCTTTAACTGAGCATTTCCAAACAGTATTTTCCTTCATGAGATGACTGTTAAATTCCATTCAAGGGCATCTCGACGCATCTCATCGGGGAGCGCTCACTATCTAGTGTACATGTGCGCATAGGATCTATTACAAACCTGTGATGTATTCATGTAAGATCCCTCCTCGTGTGACCGTGGTATCTGCCTCGCGGAAGCACGACCACAAGTTGCTCATTTGTCAGGTCCTGTTGAAGCATCAATTGTACTTCTGATATCTGAACTCTTTTATGTTTAAATATTAAAATTCAGCACTTTGCTCAGCTTCTTGCTCTTACTCTTACCTGGGTTTTGTTGTGAGAGATACTTGCCTTGTCTGTTTGTGTACGCATGCTTTCTGACTGTTTAAAGACCTGTTTTCAGTGGTTTTACACTGCTCTTCTGTGTTCGAGAGAATGCCAATATTTATACAACTGCCCCTTCTGAACTTATGACCAGGTGTTGATCTTTAGAAGTGCAGTCAAGCTAAATTTACCAGTCTGGTGGCAAATGGCAAAAAAAGGTGGACTTTTCTTGAAAACCATTAAGTATTTATTTTCGAAAATGATCACATTTTTCCTTAGTTACTGTCTATTAAGTTACCTAACAAACAGTCTGATGATGAAGAATGTGAAAGAGGAACCAAATGGTTCAATGACGACGTGGCGACTCGGAGAAAATGTGCCAAATGACCTGTTGTATAGGTTTGCATCAAATGAAATATGTTGCAGTTGTAGCACAAAAAAAAAGAAAACGAAGGGATTGGGGAGCTTTGGAGTGGAGAGTTGGGATTTCAACGCTAAAACCCAAAGCGCGCTTTTTTTGAAACAATAAGGGACTGGGGCTGAGATTTATCTTGATATTTCAATAAAATTCTTGGAAAACTGTTCTCAGGTTTATTTGGTTTTGTGTTTGTAAGGAGTCACATTAACCGTTAATTGCTTTATTACTCTAAAATGAAACAAATTGCCTGTTGTGCCTGTGTATGTATGCTGTTTAAAACTTTACCACTAGGAGGCAGTACAGCCTTTGTTTTTAATGCGATACACTTAGTTCGTCCAGTTCCCCTATTTATTTTGCTGGGTAACAGTTTATCAGTCGTTTATTAAAACAATACTAAAAGTAGATTTAAAGGTGTGAAACAATGGAATGCACAATGTCATGACTACAACAAATCGAAGATCAAATTCAGATCAGTGTGCGAGTCTGTGGCAATGCCAAGTGTGACATCCGCAGAAATCCATCGCTGTGATCCGTTGGCTCTTCGTTTGGCTTCAGTTTAGGGGACGCTACAGGAGAGTCAGAGAGGTCGTTCTGGACACGTGCCAGGATCTCGGACCTGGCTCCATTTGTGTCCTCATTCAACCTGAAGTCCCTGCCAAAAGACTCCGCCCCATACGTCGAATTTCCTTGTTTTCTTAGGACCGCAAAATTTACATTTATGCGACTTGCATTGCATCATCCTATACATTTGGTTATGTGCAAAATCTTGGGATCGAAACCAGGCCCTTGCGTTGTTAACGCAATGCTCTTACCACTGAGCTCAGGAAAGCTGACAAACGCATATTTACATCCTCCCTCAGGAATATATGGAAATGTACTACATAATATAGCCTGGATTAGAAAGGGGTTACATTCATATATTCACGTGAAGGGAGGACGATCTTTGTTCAGACTTACGTCATCCGTTTCCCATATATTAACTTTCTCTATTTATTTTTGTGAATTCTGCTCATGGACACATAAACACGGTGAATTGAATAGTTTAGAAAGGGCCAGGTATGTATTTGGGACAAACAACACTCTTTATCCAAAATATCTATTCAAATTGACTAATTTGTATGTTATGATTAAGGTATTGCTTTTAAACCTGGGATAGACAATTCGAGGTATTTAACCTGCTTAAGCACATTGACATTGCAATGTTAGGTTTTGCATACTGTTAAATGCTTACTGTATTGCAAGACTTAAAGGGAAAAAATAGGGCTAGTTGTCAAAACGTATTAGTACTGAGTTTGTCACTTCCCCGATGAACACATCTCCAGGTTTGGTCATAACAAAAACTTTCATTTAAACTGCGAAAAAAACACTTTCCACAACTGGAAAATTAGAGCTACAGATTTCAGACCGTGAGTATGTCAAATAAATATATTATTGAATATAAATATAACGCTGTATACAAAAAGTATGGTAATAAAATAATATAAGGCTATATGATGATGTAATGTAACAATATGGCTGTGTCCGAAATAGCCACCATACCCTAATATAGTGTACTATTTGAGGGCATCCATTTTTAGTAGTGTCCTAATCCCTAGGCTGCGTCCAAATACCCCCACTTGGGGTCTTTGCACTTGACTACTTTCATGACGTATTTCCTGTTTTGGGTTGTGTTCTAGTCGGTGAGCAGATCGTGTTTCTAACCCGTTGTGTGTCCCAACGTGCATGTAACGTTAATTAATATGGTGCTTCTAATCATGTGATATAAAGCAGTTTTACAAAATACATAACTACAACCTACGTTTTTCTAAGAAATGATATGTGATATCTAATTAATTATATATTTAAGTCAAATTTATTTGTATTTTATCAAAGCAGCTATAGCAACAAAAATAAAATAATGTTAGCCAAACATACAACCTTAAGAAGTTGTATAACTTACACCGGAAAGCTTTCCGCAACATCTCGCGAGACCCGAGCAAAAAGTCTAATGATTTTTCTAAAACGTAATGCATGATGGGATACACTTAGCCCTGAATACCGCTCGGAAGCGGTATTCAAGATAGTGTGGGTTACTGCACTTTGGCGTTTTATAGTCATTGGACAGATTTGCGCTCTCACTTCCTGTCGCGTGCATGCGCTCTCAAGTTGCCAAGACCGCAAGTGGGGGTATTTGGACGCAGCCCTAGTGGACATTATTAAGTGCACTCATTAAATCCCACTATGCATTATACTAACGAGTGTACAACCGATGTACACTAGCTGCTAGCCATCGATCGTGATGCTCGCGCTGAATGAATTCCCGCGTCTCGGCAAAAGATGGCGCCTGCAGCATTTCCACTGCACCGAATGTCCGAATTTAGTCACTTGTTTTCACCCGCTCCTTAAAGTGGACTATATTAGCGAATTAATGTAGGGAATAGTGAATGAGGGTGTAGATATCGGACGCAGCCTATGACTGTACTCTTCTATGTAAATCATTGCGGAAATACGTCATCACGGTCTGTGGGTGAAGATGACGCATTGACAACTGAGGTCTCCTCGATTTTCCTTGATATTAAAAAAAATGAGTTAAGGTTCAGAAAATTCGTTGTTTCCGTATCTTCTCACACTACCGTTAGCTTGTAACTTGAAAGTCCTGTTAACCTACTGAATGTAGGTCGTTAGAAAAAAAAGAAAAGAAACACGAGATTTCCCCGCATAGTAAACATGGGCCCTTGACATTCGGCACATGTGCTAGAAGAAAATGGTACGTCCCGCCCATTCAACGGTTAATGGCACCGGCAAACTGATTCAAACTGCCCGGTTAATTTTCGAACCGTGTCATCGTTACCCAGCCAATGTGAGAAAGTTGTCGAGAAGAAATCCCCGCGCCGTGAGTATGTCAGAGTACGAACGCCTCGCCCTATTCATTTAACACAAACCGAATTCCACTCTCCCTTTCGTTTCATTTCTGTTGGTACGTCCGCATATACGCGCGCGCGCGCACGCTTTTTTCATTGCGAGCCGGTCAAGATGGCGGCGGCACTGCCGAGACGGAGCAGCCGCTCGGCCTAATCGATCTTTTTCTCTAAATCCCCGGATAGAAATCGACCAAATCATACGCCTCGTCTTTTCGATATACTCCCCAGTCTTCGTTAAGATATTCTCCGTGAAATCATACCGCGTTAAACGGGTGTTTTAACGGAAAATGCTCAGCCTCTAGTTTATGTGTATCGTCCATTAGCTTGTTTTGGGGAGAATGGGGGAGAAGCTGGAGTTAAGGCTGAAGTCGCCGGTCGGAGCCGAGGCTGCGGGCTACCCGTGGCCCTTACCTGTATATGTAAGTACTATTCTGTGTTGTAAACCAAAAACATCAGTGGGATTCCCTCACGACCAGGCAAAGTGGGTCAGGGAGGTGTACAACAATGTGTATTCAAATAGTACAGAGTGTGCAGACTTGTAATGTTGATTGGTTGCCGTTTTATAGTGTTGTTATTTGCATGTTTGTTTATGTTAATGTTTTAATGAGTCAGACCCACTATAAGTGCACAGCTAAAAATGCTACATCAATACATGTAAACAAGAATATGTCTTTAGATCTAAAGGGCACCAAAAAGACAAAGTGCGTTGCGTTTAAAAGAGTTTTCGCAAACGCTGATAATAATCCCATCAGTGTTTGAATCAAAGGGTCTCCCGCTGACCCAGTTGGCCATCTCAAAAATGGACTGTTTCGAAACCTAGTATTCTGCCTACCAAGACAGCACACTGGGCGCCATAGACTAGATTGTTAGGCTCGAATCTTGACAGCTTCGAATTAAACGTTGGAACGTGCTCGTCAATCGAATCCCGACGCTCGTACGTGCGTGAAGACGTTACATGTTGCCTAGGAAGAACACTTGCTAGCGTTTAAGACACAGCCACTAACTGTTAACTGATCTAAACCTGCCGTTGCAGGTCGTATGCGTCTTATTATTTGTTCAGAAATATGGTGCAAATGGTTCTGTGTGACAAAGCAAATATTGTGCGCAAAATACTGCGAATGTGATTCGTTTGTTCAGCGAATATTTATGCACACTGAAACTAACGCTAGCTCTCATGCTAACACTCCGTGCTAGCTAGCTTTATCTATTTTTAACCAACACCAACAGTCAACAAACTACCGATAACCCGAATAATGAAAACGGGGTCTGCTGTGAGTGTAGAAAATGAACATGGACGTATAAGGAGGAAATTAGCTCTTTGTCGGTTCAATATCACACGAAGGGTGTTAAACAAAAGGCGAGCCGTGAACTCAGGCGAGAGGGGACTGTCTCTCCATATTGTGTCAGCCTTATTGATAACCAGCTCTTATTTTTCGTCCCAGCACGGCGTTTACGTAATTTATTTTGCTTTTTATTGTCCGAACAGGGTGCATTCGGTAACATTCGTTTATTTGAAGACTCGATTGTGTTGTCAAATGTGTCAAATCTGTCAATGTCGGCTAGAAATGGATTACTCATTTGGCAGCCCCTGCATTGGGACGGTGCTGTTTTGGTTGCCATCTGCATACATCCTGAGAAAATGTCCACCCAACCCATATGCCTGAAATGTCTTGAGAAGTAACTTGTCATACAAGATTCTGTTGTTGGGTTAGGAATAACTGTCATGCCAGTGGGGAGTAGTGCAGCTAGGGACTTGTACAACCGGTTGCACTTGAAGATTGACTTTATTTAACAATTTTTTAACAGACATTTCGCCCATTTGTGGTTCAAAACCTGTATATGACCCTTGCTTCTGTGAAACACAATTGAAGATATTTTGAGAAATGTTTCTGGGGTTTTCTATTCTATGGAGGTCAAAGAAAGCTGATTTGGTTATTAACGTTCTTCAAAATATCTATTCATTATATATTTGGGTCGTGGAAAATAAAGTAAATCATATGGGTTTGAAATGATGTGTGAGTGAACCAATTATGAAAGAATTTTCATTAAGGGTGCACTGTCCCTTTAACTCCAGTGATGCTGTGCAGATTACTCTGACAATTGACAGTGGTCCGAGAACCCCCGCAATACACGTATGCACACGTATGCTCATGTATTAAATGTCAAAGAGAAACAACAAAAGCCAGTTGATTCAGATTTTTTTTAAATCTGATTAAAGATTTTTCGAGCTCTGTATTACTCATTAATATAGTTCATATTCATTTGCATCACATTTCTTACAAGAATTTGTTCGGAAAGTTCTCGTATTTTGCTGGCACTTTTGTTTACGTTGCCTAGAACGATTGAGCTGTTTTGCGTGGGCGGAAATGGGGGCAGATGAAAGGCTGCGGTTACCACTGAGGCGACAGTCTCATCTGTCCCTCCCGCTGCTTAATATACTACAGATTGTCTTTTTACGCAAACCAAGAATGTGGGTTTCTTAGAAGTGCACTTATTTCAAAGCACCTCAGCCCGTGCTGCGTCACCCAAAACTCCTGCGTGTTTCATTCATGTTATATAGCGTGTCCTTCCTAGTAGTGTCGGCGCTGTGACCTCAGCAGTTTCAGAGCCTCGGTTGGCCTCCGAAGACTGCCGTCAATGACTTGGGCCGATAACGGTTGGATGCCCCGCCTACTGAGGGCTGTAGTTTTGCGGTGATGTTGGGTGAACAGAAATACAGGACGCCTGTGTTTGAAAAGCTATGCATGTGACTTCCACATTTTTGTTTAGGGAGGGGTGAATTGTCTGAATGGTTGTGCTTTTATGGATTTTCTTAAAGGGACCGTTCCAGGAAGTAATAAAAAACCTGTTTAACCGCAGAACATAAAAGAAGATATTTTGAAGAATGTTGGGGACCAAACAACATTGGTTCCCATTGGCTTCTATTGTATGGACACAAAATCTCTGAGACTTTTCGAAATATTTTCTTTTGTGTTATACAGTAAAAAGGATTGTATACAGGGTTTGGTTGACATGAGGGTGAATAAGTGATGACAGATTTGGTGGAGGGGTGAACTTATGGGGATAGAATGAAGATATGAGGATTTCTTTTGCTGTATAACGATTTGTTTACTTCTCTTTTCTGTCATCACTTGAAGACTTCAAATATTTCTTATTCTACTTGACACTGTACATTGCTTTCACAGAAATTCCCTCAATTTGTGTTTATTAAATTTTGAGAGGGGATTCTGGCTAGAAGTTTTTTCCCCAGCTGTCACATTGGCTGCTGGTGGCTCCTCGTCCAATAGTGTGTCATTTTTCCTCACGGCTTTACATTGTGCTCTGGACAAAAGCGCCTCACTCACCTGGAGTGGGAGAAAGGAGAGGGTTTTCTTTCGAGCGCTGGGATTCACTGTTCTTTCCTGAAGTACTCTACACTGGGATCTAAATGTGCAACCACTTGCATGGGAATTTGTTTTTTTCATCATTTACTCACCCTGATGTCATTCCTAACCTGTGTGACTTTATTTCAACTGCAAACACGAAAGAAGATATTTTGAAGAATGTTGGTGACCCTAACAACATTGACCCCCATTAACTTCCATTGTATTTACACAACCGCAGAGTAATTTCTCAAAATATCTTATTTTGCGTACCAGAATACAGGTTTTGAACTACATGATTTAATTCGCCAATTTAGATTTTCCAACGTTCTAGTAAAATCAAGACAGAACCTTTTTCAGAACTGTTACAAAGAACACCTGTTTGACATAACATGACAAAGCTCTTGTAATACAGAGAAGTGTGATGTTATGTAAACCCCCGGCCAAAAACAGTCATCACATTCTTCTCCCCCGCTCGTACGAGGGTTGAGCCATGAGGTGGTCTCCTCGATGATGCGATAACCGAGGCGTGATTTCCTCTCCTCCCTTTGTGAGTCACAAGGGGTACATGAGGTAAACACAATGTCCACTTATGCGTCTGTGAGTCAGTCGAACCTCCGAGCCTGCTCGTGACAGTTTTATTTTTGCTCTCGTTCGACAGCCGCCACCCCTCCTTCCTATTGCTGGGGGGATATTTTTAGCCATAGCACTGGTGTTCCTGTGAGCACAAGACCGGCGGAACAGCCCGTCCTCTTCCGTATGCTCTTGCACACACACGCTTCCCCTCCCATTCAGTACGACACACACATATGCGCACGCATGCTATCAGCTGTCTTAACTTCATTGTTTCACTCTGTTGAAATTAAAACAACCGATCCGCGTCCTAGCTCTAATAAGCGCCCTTATTTGCGTTCACAATCATTTCTCAGTCACGACGCCTCTGACTGCAGAGGTGGGCGGATGAGGTTTAGAGCCGCTGTAGACCCTGCTGAGCGGGAAGAGCGCTCCTTGCTGGATGATGAGGGGCTTAGCAGAGTTTCTCTGGGTAAAGGAAAGTGGGTCACTGGGTCAGGCAGCGGTAGAACTCGAACTGCTCGATTACGACAGGCCTGGGCAAGTTCATCAGGTTAATATCTGCTGTTTTCACACAGGAAGAGCCGAATTAATCTCATTAACCTTGAAGAAGAGCTACAGGGCTCTGAGAGGGCCACACAGATAAAATTATACATTGGATACAGACAATATTTAAAGAGACAGTCACCCAAAAATAAAAATTCTGTCATCATTTGCTCACCCTCGAGTTGTAACAAATCTGTATACATTTCTTTGTTCTGATGAACAGAGAGAAAGATATTTGGAAGATTGCTTGTAAACAAACAGTTCTTGGCCACCATTGACTACCACAGTAGGGAAAATGACAATGACAGTCAATGGTGCCCCAAAACTGTTTGCTTTCCTACATTCTTGAAAAATATATGTTGTGTTCATCAGAACAAAGAGGTTTACAAAGCAATTTTTCCTACTATGGTAGTCAATGATGGCCAAAAATGTCTGATTACAAGCCCACTTCCAAATATCTCAGAATAATAAGAATTGGAACAACTTGAGGGTGAGTAAACGAAGACAGAATTTTCCTTTTTGGGTGGAGGATCCCTTCAATTCCCAGATGGATCTGTGTTACAGCACAAACAGGAAAGATCACATGTCTGTTGTATGTGTATGAACTTGTCTCCTGAAGTAAGTGACAGTTGTGGTTATTAAACCTGTCATTTCTGTCTCCCTCTCCAGGATAAACACCATGATGCTGCACATGAAATCATCGAAACTATCCGGTAAGCTGTTTTAGTTTTACTTCTCTGTCGGTCTCATGCAAACGCAAGATTTTTAAAGATTAACCCGTTTCCTCTGTTTGTCCAGCTGGGTATGTGAGGAGATCCCAGATCTTAAGCTGGCCATGGAGAACTATGTTCTTATTGACTATGACACCAAGAGGTGAGAATATCCATAAGACAACAGGGACTTTCAGAGATACCTTTTTCTGGTTGGATTCGAAATAAACGCTACATTGAATTTCACGTTATATAGATGTCAGGGGGTTATACGTTTATCTTGTTTTGTTGCAGCTTTGAGAGTATGCAGAGACTGTGCGACAAATACAACAGAGCTATTGACAGCATTCACCAGCTGGTATGTTCAAACACTGTTTCCCAGAATTCTTTGCATTTTCTTGTGGAACTTTACTAAATAGACCATTTATTAGAGGTGTTATAATAAACTCATCTCACACGTTACGATGCAATAGCATCACAGTTGTTTTAACAACTTTTAACAAATTAAACTGATATTCAAATAACCTATTTGCAAAACTTTAAAGACAGGATGTCCGATTAGCCGTTGTTGATGTTCAAATCACCAAAACCGACACATCCCTACAGCCATCTTTCGCTTTTGTCTGCGCTCTGCTCGACTAATATCCATCCTGTGCACTGCGCACCTTACTGCTGATTGGCTACAAGGTTGTTTTGGTACTCGCCCCCGACTTTGTCTAAACAAGTGTAATTCGGAAAACAGACACCCTGCTTTTAAGGAATATTTGCTTTACGTACAACTTGCAACATTCAAGGTTGAGTTGAATCTTCTGTATGAAAATAAAGTTCTAATTAGTCCGGTTATTAAGTAAAAAATTATCTGTGAATAATTCAAGAACTTTCTGTACTCTTCTCTGTTTTTCACAGTGGAAAGGAACCACCCAGCCCATGAAACTCAACAAGCGGCCTTCCAACGGCCTGCTGCGTCACATCCTGCAGCAGGTCTACAACCACTCCGTCACCGACCCGGAGAAACTCAACAACTATGAACCCTTCTCTCCTGAAGTGTACGGAGAGACCTCATTTGACCTGGTGGCCCAGATCATCGACGAGATGGAGATGATGGAGGAAGACACCTTTGTGGATTTGGGAAGCGGTTAGTTACCATGACCCCAAAAACATAAAAAAAGTGGTTATTTGACAGGGGCGCCTTTGGCTGTTGTTGTTTTAGTTCTTCCTCACATCATTTCTTCTGTTAAAACCAACTAGGCCCGGCTTAACAGACAAGGCATAAGGCTAGTCCCAGACTAAAAACGAATGAGTGAACTGTCTTTACTCTCCCAGAAATATCCTAAAATATATCAGTGCCATTGTTTTAACTAGAGATGTACGCCAGTAATGTATTCTAAAGCATTTTTATAAAAGCGACATAGATATCTTAATTTATCTAAGGCATGGTCCTGGCTTAAGCTAAAATGTGTCTGTGAAACCGGTCCCTAATGTAGAATAATTCCTAGATAAAACAGTGTTTTTGAAAATTAAAGTGTACTACAGCATCTTCTACCGTTTATTAATTTTCTGGTAAATACTGCAAAGTTAATACTGAAGTATGCTACTATTTAAAGCGGCCATAACACACCCGGTTTCTGACAATCTCATATTAATCTTGAGTACCTATATTGTGGTATTGCATACGTCGTATCTTCAAAAAGTATTTAGTTTGATCACATTTATAAAATATAGATACTGCTGTACGATTATTTGCAAAAGCATACGGCGCGTGCGGGGGGAGGGATAGGCTGAACTTTAAGCACGTGCACACCCATTGCCAACAAAACACAGACATCAGTTTCACTCATGCGGTTCATGTCCGGCATCGTTTAGAGCTGGGACGGCTCCATAATCAGCTTAAAAGGATCTCCAAATCCAGCGTTATATCCACCGTCCAATAAACGCTCTCCTGCACACAAGTGAAAGTGATGTCCGCGCATGCTCCATCTCCAACTCTCGTTGCTGCCGCAAGGTAGTGCTGCATGCTTTCCGGGAGAACTGTCCAATAAGGGACTAAGAAAAATATTTACGAAACAGTTTTATATTTTCGAAAAAGACGTTCCGAAACCTGTACGATCGCTGGAGGAGTGTATCGAGCACAGAAATACTACGTAATCCGCCCAACTCTTTTTTTTTTAGACAAATTGACCATGTTAAGCATGAGAAGACAGCACGTTTAACATTGTAAAGAAGTCAGAATACATGACACATCGTTGCACCCCTCTTTAAAATGTAGGGTTGGGTTTAGGGTAGGCCCTGCTTTCTGCATCTACAGTCTTTAAAAATGGCAAAAAAAATGCCCCGACCCTCCTTCTCAAAACATTTATTAACACCATATCTGATGCACACAAACAGTGCAAATGTGTAAATGGTCTCTAATGTGTATAGGTCAAAGAAGTTAAGATGTTCCCATCAAAATACATTAAAAGTGATTTTATGTCCATAGAAGCACATTAAATGTAAGAAAAATGTCAATTTATATTGTTTTTGGAGAATACAAAATCAAAATTTGGTTAAAATAATGTTACATTGTCATTCAGTGTAACACAATATTTATGTACAACTTCAAATAAAATGCTTACTCTGACTTGTACAAATGCAAATATATAAAATAATAAGGGAGCATATTAAGTTTTAATGTGATTTAAATGAGTAATAAAGTCTTAATGATATGGGGGCAAAACCTAGGATAGTGGCAAATAAAAAAAAAAGTTTAATTACCACTAATAGGCATTTCTGGTGAAAGTTTTTTGATGTCATTAATTAATTTTTGTTGAAAATATACCTGACAAGATTGTTCCACTGAATTGCATTTGAGTGGGCGTTTTTTGTAAATCAGGGGAAAATAAATAATTTGTTTTTGCTCAGAAAAACAAAAATGCAATTAAATTAAATTGAACACATTTTTTTAACAACGACGGTTTAAAGCAGTACAACACTTATTGTTTTAATGCTTAAATCCTTTTTCATCTTTTCTTATATATATGAATCAAATAAAAAAAGATTTTACTTCTCTTGATGTTGATCTTGTGTTCCTGATTTGCAGGTGTTGGTCAGGTTGTTCTACAGGTCGCTGCTGCCACTAATTGTAAACACTACTATGGCGTGGAGAAAGCAGACACTCCAGCAACCTATGCAGAGGTATGTCATTCTGTAATGGGAAATAATGGAAATATTAATAATAAGTTCTGTTCTTTTTGTAGATTCTTGTGCGTACTTTTACTTTTGTGATTGGATCCTGATCATCTTATTGGTAAAACCTCTGTAAGGTGTAATTGCTTTGCATAATCGATTTGCATTTGTATTTTTTCGTCTGAAGTCGATGGACGGAGAGTTCAAGCGTTGGATGAAGTGGTATGGCAAAAAGCACGGCGAGTACACGGTAATCATGTTTTTTAATGTAACCCTTTTCATGAATATTATGAAAACCACATCACCCTTCTTCTTCTGAATGAACGATTGTGTTTTGCTCCACATTTACATTTAAGCATTTGCCAAACGCTTAAAAAAAAAGTTATTTGATTATCGGCCCTTGAATTAGCATGAAATAAATTTTATGACTTTGGCATTGCTCTACCAACTGAGCTACAAGATCTATTTTACAAACTGATTTTATTTGGTCTTGTTTGCGGCAGCTGGAAAGAGGAGATTTTCTCTCTGAAGAGTGGAAGGAACGAATAGCCAACACAAGGTATGATCGCAAACCAGGATTCTTAATCAATGGGATATACTGAACTAATGTCATTTCATTTCATGACTTGCATGTTGTCTACAAGCCCTGTAAGTTTAATGTGCTTTTTTACAGTGTTATTTTTGTGAATAACTTTGCCTTTGGTCCTGAGGTGGACCACCAGCTGAAGGAACGTTTCGCCAACATGAAGGAAGGTTGGTAATCAAATCCAAACCTTTGACCTCTGTTAGACATTTTTTATGATTCGAATTGCAATAAAACTAATTTCCTGAATGAATAGACAGACTGTTGAGGGTTTTCGTCAGTGTTTAGATCAGTGTGTAATACAAACTTGTCCCTTTTAGGTGGGAAAATTGTTTCCTCTAAACCCTTTGCACCTCTTAACTTCAGAATAAACAGCCGAAACTTGAGTGGTAAGTTTTGAACAAACCGTTGATTTTAAATTTTGCATTTGCTCTGTGCAGGGAGAAACAGCGAATGATGAGGATTTTGTTATACTTTGTGACGATACGTGGAAGTGACTGTCGTATTCCATACACAACATTTATTAAACTTTATTACTTAACATAATCCTCTAACATGACTGCTAGTTCCGTCTGATTGATGGCCATCATTCCCATCATTCCACACTCCTTCACAACGTCATCAAGCTACGCCATTGTTGTTTTGATCACGCGCCCTCAAGCGGTGGTTTTTACAAATAGTATCTTTAAATCTTAAATATGCTAATTTGTACATCAAGATCGAATCGTGATGGAACATTACGATTCCTGTCCCTAATGGATTTTCTCACCCGTTACCCGATAAAACCTATTTTATTATAGCATTTCTATTTGCTCATAGTTAGGGGTTAAGAGATTTTAAACAAACCCTAAACCTTAAAATTCAGTATTGCATTTACAGTTATTCCTTTAGCATGAGCTAATTTCCAAAGCGACAGAGACTATACAACTTTAAAAAAATCCCTGAAGACGTACATTGAAGAGCATCCTGGATTGTGATGAAGATATCTATATTTAAGGGTGTTTGTTTGTGTGTAACTTTTGATTGTGTCTTAATAGATATTGGCACAATAATGCGAGTTGTTGAACTGTCGCCGTTGAGGGGGTCAGTTTCATGGACGGGAAAGCCAGTGTCATACTATCTGCATACGATAGACCGCACCATAGTAAGTGCACTTTTATTTGCATCACATGGGTTGTGTTGATCCTCTTGATGTTTACAATTGAAGCCTTGATTTGTATTAAGCAGGTCTCTCTCGCTTGACACATAAAGATACTTTACATACTTTTATTTACCTGCTGAAGCCCGAGTCCGCTATCTCTACAGTTTGTTTTTAACTTATCTTTACTTAGGTTATATTGGCTTATAATTTTTGAAGAAAATCTATTTTTTTTATACAATTGTCTTTATCCCTAGCCTTTATACTATTTTTAGTTAATATTAAATGCTTCCTCATTTGTTACATTAATAAATACAGTATTGTTTGTTTTTGACAGCTGGAGTTTAGAACATTTATATAGGTTAAATTTACTTAAACTTGGTTTTCACACTGACAACTACTGTGGAATTTCAAGCACAAACAAAGGTATTAAAATGTAGCTGGTAAATGTAGCTTTTCTAACCAAACTCTTGTTTTTGTCTTTTGCAGCTTGAAAACTACTTTTCTAGTCTCAAAAATCCTAAACTCAGGGTAAGTCTCATGTTAGTTGGACTCTTTAATGTATTGTTTATGGGTTCATGAATGAGATCATTTCCAATGACATCTGGGCTGTTTGTTGATGGTCAAGGAGGAGCAGGAGAACGCCAGGAGGCGCCTACAGAAAGAAAACAAGAGCAACACCACCACACCCACCAAACCCAAGGAGCACAAGGTGAGACCACAGGAGTAATTCAAATGTGACGACTTTCTTAACCTTTAATAGAAACTTCTTTAGAACATTCAAACTACATAGAGAGGAAATAACCAATAGTATCAGTCGACTTAACGTTACAACCGAATATACAAAAATCTGGGGTCCACCTGTTCTGGATGAGCTTCGGTTCATTGTACCATTGATATGACAGATTTTCCAGTAAAAACTCCTTTTCTGGGTTTTATCCATTGGGATTCGGTTACATGGTGTGAAACCTCACTTTCAATATACTCTGTTCTGCAGACACAGCACGAATGCGGTGTTGAAGACGAGCGCTCAAACTCGCTCCTGGCCGTGAAGCCGTCACCCAAACCCCGCCGTGCCAGACTGCTGGCCAGAGGTCGTAAGTTAGGCAGCAGGAAGCGTGGGAGACCCAAGAAAGCCGCCACTGCGACCGCAGCAGAACGCAAGAAGAGCCAGACCGCCCTAGATCTGTTGCACGCCAAGACCCTCTCCGCGGCCCCGTCTAAGGGTACGAAACGAATCTTAAATCAATCATTATTGTATTTATAATACATTTTATTAACAGACTATTCAGTTTATTTCTCATAGAAAGTAACTATAGTTTTGTTTTATGTTGAGCCTTGTTTGTTTAATTCCATTCCACAGATGGATACAAGTCACCTCACAGCCCATTTTATCCGCTACCTCCTAAAGTTCACCATTATACGTCAAACCAGCTTCTCCTGGGCCCGACTCCGCCAGGTTTGCAGGCTCTTCTTGGTAAGATTTCCTCCGTGATATGCATTTGAGGTCCATAGAAGCAAGTTTTATCCACACTAGATGTGTAGTCCATAACATGGTTAACATAAAGCGTATCATCCGTGCTCTAGATAACATCAAAGTCCAGTATCTACAGTTCATGTCGTACATGAAGACTCCACAGTACCGCACCAGCCTGCAACAAGCGCTTGAACAGGAGAAGGTAAAACCATGGTGTCTTCTTTGTTCTTTAATTGTTATTTACGATCTTGTCAGAAAACACAGTCTTAACATTCATTTTTTTCCTCTCCAGCTTAGACACACGGAGCTGTCATGTCAAGCCGAGCAACTGCTCAACGCTTGTCATTCTCATAAAGAGAGGATCAAAGATCTTTTCCAGTCCAAACTAGAGGAGGTACGGCAGCGGAAATGTGTCTTTCGATCAGAGGACGGGTTTGTCAGCACCCATTATAAGGTTAAACCCTGGTTTTTGTTCTCTGACAGCTGGGCGTGAGGGCCGTGACTGTGGAGGACCTGGTGCAAGCTCAGAAGGAGATCACAGCCCACAACATGCAGCTGAGGGAACAAACCAAACAGCTGGAGAGAGACATGGTCGAGCTGAGGGATCAGAGTTTGGTGCTGGTGAGTGGTCCAGAATCAGGCATGCAAGATAACCTCGAGAAATGAATCTTGTGGTGCTAATCTGCATGTGCCTGTGGGTTTTTCAGTTGAGGTCTCGATGTGAGGAGCTCAAGCTGGATTGGGGTTCTCTGTGTTTGGAGACGCTGTTGAAAGAGAAAGCAGCTCTGCGAAGGCAGATTTCGGAAAAACAGCGGCACTGTTTGGAGCTCCAGGTACTGCAAACCCTTTCCTCAAAGAGTTGAGAGTATATGGAATATATAGTTTTAATGATGTAAAAATAATGTCATTCTTTAACCCTTGTGCTTTTCCAAATCTGTATGACTCTGTGTTCGTTGGGGTACAAAGGAAGGTATTTTGAGAAATGTCTCTGAGGTTTCGTGTTCATACAATGGAAGTCAATGTGGCTCAATGTTGTTTGGGTGGCAACGTTCTTCAAAATATCTTTTGTATGCTGCAGAAAAAACAAAGTCATACAAGTTTGGAACGAGTCACCATTTGAATTCATTTTACGTCCTCTTTGTGTCTTCTCAGATCAGCATTGTTGAACTTGAGAAGAGCCAGAGGCAACAAGAACTTCTGCAGCTCAAGTCATCCTACAGCCCATGTGATATATCCCCATACCGAAGGTCCATCCCTGGCATGGAGCCTCGTCCCACACTGGACTCCGACACCCCGAAACTCACCCCACAAGCTGGGCTCAACGGCCTCAGCCCCGAGCTCTCCATCAACGGCACTGCCTCGCCCGGCTACGACAGATACGGTGGCGCTGGAACAGCTAAGAACGAGCTTCTCACCCGCTACCTGCCCATTTCTCCCGACCACGAGATGGTGCCACCCACCCCAGACCCGAGAACAAGGCAGCTAGGGCAACCCCAGCCCGACTACACCCGCTATTCTCCGGCTAAGATAGCCCTTCGCAGACACCTCAACCAGGATTCGGCTGCCAATCAGTATCGATTGCTAGGAAACATCTACAGGTGAGTCTAAAATGTGACGTGTTTTGTCAATTGGGGTGTTTTGGAGTTCACGTGTCACTTATCACTCACTGGATGTTTTTAAGGGGTGACGGTGGTGCGGTTTCATCTCCGACTCCGGGATTAAAACAGGCTTGCTCCTCACCAAATTGTTCTGATATTCCAGTGAACACCACACCCAAGAGCACAGATAGGGTAAATAACACAAAGATTTGTTTATGTACACCCACTTATAAGCACGGTCTGGAGACTTTAAGCGGTTGTTATGTTTCCGCAGACCGATAAGGAGAAGAGCCCTGCTGCCCCGGGTGACACCATCATGAGTCTGCCGATCAGCATCCCCCTCAGCACTGTGCATCCCAACAAACTTCCTGTCAGTATCCCGCTGGCCAGCGTGGTGCTACCTAACCGTGCTGAAAGACTGGTACACACTTTTGAGGAAATCGAGGATATATGATTTATTTCTTGCATAGTTTTTGAAGTAATTCAAGCGGTGTGTTTTCATTTCGTAGCTGAACACTCCTAGTCCAGTGTCCAATCGTGAGGCTACAGGACAAAGCAACGGTAAGTCAACTCAGTGGTCTACCTCAGGGAAAAATCCCACTTGATTTTCATTTTTGTGCTAACCTACTTTCTGCTCACAGGATACTCCTCCAGTTCAGGGTTGGTGAATGGGTCTCACTCTGCCATGTTGACAGAGGATCAAGACTGCGACGTCCCTTCCCCTCCCCCCCACAGCACTCCAGTCACTGGCCTCCCGCCCCGAGGCTCCGGCCTCAGTTCTCCTCTGGGCACCGGCGGGGTGCTGCAGTATGCCGATGGCCCGCCCAGACTCCCCGCCGAGGACGGCCATGGCCGCCCAGGCCCGGAATCCGACACGGAACCTTTGGACAGTGAAGCTCGTCGTCGCATCTTTTTCTCCTCATCCTCTTCTTCCTCTTCGTCATCGTCCTCCACTGGAGGTCCCCGGATGCATCACGGGTCGGTAAAGCAGGGTCACCATCATCACAGTAAGCATCATAACCACCATCACCACCATAATCACTCGTCAGGAGCCCACGGGCAAGAGGGACGCAAACGCGGCCGGCGGAAACGAAGCTCTTCTGGGGCAGTGCCCGCCAATAGCTCCCCCAAGAGAAGATCGTTGACAGGGATTGGCTGCTCTAGTCATTCCTCTGGATCTCCGCTTAATATTAATTCTATGGTGAGTTAATGATGGGACACGCTTCTTTATCATTATTGTTGTTGTTTAGATTTGGTGTTAAGAAAATAAAACACATACTTCAAAACATAACTTATCTTGCAGCCTTCAAACTTAAATTTATATTTACCTTTATCCATTTGGCATACGTTTCTGTCAAAAGTGACTCGACACGTTTTCTGTTATTTATTAATTTATTTTAGAAGGATTATTTAGAAACATTTATTTGTTTATTTAACATTAAGAAATACAATATATTTATTGTTGTTTAGCTGAAATGAAAATCAGAAATGTTCCAGCAGGAAACTAATTACATAAAAATTAATGTTGTTAAAAACGTAAAACAAAAATTATATTTTTTTATTTATAGTTTCTCACACTATAAAAATAAACAAATAAACAATCAAAATAAGATTTATTATTATACAATAATAATAAAAAGTTTATTCAAAATTACAATTAAAGAAACTAATTATCTAAAGGACACAACGAAATTGTATTCAACTACAATTATCAAGACAACTATAAATACAAAAAATTCTTTACAAAATATTAATAATTAAAAAATACAGTAACTCTGCTACAGGTTCACTCTTATAACTTATAATTAAATATTTAAATATATCAAATAAATTATTAGACTTTTTATAAAATTAATATAAATTTATAATAAAACAATTTATATCAATTTAATATTAAATATAAAAATATGAATTATTGATCAAGATGTCATTTGAAATTGGGTTCTCATAATTTAATATAATTTATTAAAAACAATTTAAAGTGGAAATTAACATTTTGAAATCAAGTGATCTTTTCTGTTTCTCATGTTGATGGTAGACAATTACTTACAGGATTCTTTATAGTAAAAGTCGGAATACAAAAATGGGAAAGTTTGCATAGATTTTTTTTCCGTGCCAGGTAAACAACATTAACCAGCCTTTAGAGATCTCCGCCATCTCCTCCCCTGAGCAGTCAGGCCGAAGCCCATGCGGTCCAGATCTGGATCAGCCACCTGTGCTCAAAAGAGAGCGCCCTCTAGAGCTCAACAACACAGCCCGCTATTCTTCCCCACCCAGTTCAGATGAAGAGGGTGCTTCTTTTGCCCCAGACGGCTCCAATTCAAACCGGTAATACATCTTTCCTTCCAGATCCATTTCATCCACGATGACAGTTTGGTTGATTGCTATTCTTAACCTACTGAACTGTTTTCTCTTTTAGAATTGAAAGAAAAATTTCGACAATTTCTTTAGACAGAGATGGACAAATCAGAGATTCGGAAATGGGTATGAAAATTTTCTATTTGCTAATAATCAATCATTTGTAGTTGATGACGATTAACCACGCCCATCTCATATACAGGTTCACAGGGACGTAAATCGGGTGCCAGCAGCGTAAGCAGCGAGGTTTCCTCTTCCTCAGGTGCCAGTAAGTGGAAATCCACCTTCTCCCCCATCTCTGATTCCAAGCCCACTTCAGACCTCCGCCAGGGGGACCCCCCCTTCGGCGCGGGGGCCTCCCGCGGCGCCGGAGGGGGCACGGACTCTGACTCGGACCAGAAACAGAGGAGAGGTGAACGGGAGCCTTACGCAAACTCTAACCTCTTCCTCAGTCAGGACGGCTGCGGCCGCTCGATGGTGAACGCGTCCGAGCGGCCTCCCCAAAAACAGAAATCAAGGGATTGGGACCTGAAATCTGTGACCGGATTGGCCAGCCAGAATCTCTTCATATCTGCTGCAGCCACCGGAGGCATCTTAAGTGGGAAAGTGGGCGGAGCCACTACTGTATCCTCGTCTCCCTCAGTGGGGCAGTACTTCCCACTGGGCGGTGCTTCTGTCCTGCAGTCCTTATTTGGAGTTCAGGCGCCCGGACCACCCACCAGCGGAGCCTCCCGATTGGTCAACGGACATTCGACGCTGGGAAGCTTCTCCAGCGCAGGGCTGGCAGGAGGCGCTGCAGGAGGTGAGTTGACATCTTGTCGCTTTTGTTTAGTTTATCTGACTTCAGAATGGTCTCTTGGCGGTGGGGTAAGGTAAGTTAGGGGCCAACTCTCGCCTAACTCTCATACACTGCTTGCTGTGCTGTTGATTTACAAGCTGACTGTGCAGAGGCTAAAGCTACACACCCAGAGGAAATGACTGGAGGGTTTAAGAACACGTTAAATGTGGCACCATTTTACCGTAATTCATTGTGAAACGGAGCATAATAATTGTACAACTATTCGTCCCAGCCCTATTCAAAACTACAGTAGAGTTTCCAGTTATTTTCACACACCGTTTAATGCTGTATTCTGGGAATTTAGATGCCTCTGTGAAAATATCCGGACCTGTTGAGTCTTGAGTAATTTATGAGATTGCTATTGTTCAGCCTTCACATTTCTTCTGGGTGTTATGTCTTAAAGGAATAATCCACTTAAAAATAAAAATACACTATTTATTCACTCTCATGCTATCCCGGATGTTTATAATTCCCTTTAGTTGAATACAAATTTAAGATTTTCTTCTAAAATGTGAGCTTGTCTTTGGAAACCCAGTTAATTTGTGTATTTTGATGATTTGCTGTTTTCTATAAAATGTGTATAACAAAAATTAATAATATAGAAAAATAATCTATGCGTATAATAAACATTTTGTGTATATAATATGTCCCTGATATCTTTTATATTGACAGAGTAAGGCCATGTCAAAGACTTAAATCAACTTTTGGTATTTAATGTGCAAAATAATAAAACTAGGGCTGTATATATGGATATATAATATATGTGTGTGTGGCGGGTATATTTAAATGTGTAAATAAATACACAAGTATACATTTAAGAAATATGATTAATATATATTTATGCATAATCTAAATTATATAAATTTAAGTAAATATTTGTTATATATACCATGGTCTGTGTCAGGCCACTCACACATATATAAACATCCACAAAGCAATTTGACTGCTCTAAAATAAATGTAGTGTCAAAAAAATTATTAATTCCAGTATTAATAATAACACTTTAAGGAATATGTACCAAAATCCAGCTTATCATCTCATTTACAGCAATGAACGCACGTTACCTGTTTTCGAAAAAAATGTGTGGTTTACGATTTATTTCATTGTCTTATTTTCAAAATTGAATTATAAAACTATAGTCCGGATTTAACGGACAGGGTTACATATAGTATAGAGTCCCAAGAAGCACCAACATTTATCATTACAGTAATCCAAATATTAACAAATGTCTTCTGAGGTGAAACAATAAAATTGTTTGTCTTTTGACTATATATTACAAGACACACAAGACCAAATGAGATTTGACTGTTTTGTTACCATATATGAATTAAGCTCTCTTATGCCTTTCTTTTGGTTTCAGTTTTGCTAAATTAGCGCAAAATATTTTAAAATATATGTGAGGAACATTACTTCAGAAGACTTTTATTAACCCTCTGGAGTCATTTGGATTACTTTAGTGATGGATGTTCTTTGGAGCTTTGCCGTATGAGCATCCTACACGAGAACAGTTTTCAACTTAAGACTGAAGGGATATACATCTGGTTGGCCTGAGGGTGAATAAATGAAGAATTTCCCATTTTACGTGAACTATTCCTTTAATTGCAGCTCTTGGTTTTGGGTTTTGAGGCATTTCACTGTGTACCCACACTCTGAAGAGAATAGAAACAATGATTAAGGCCTCATTTCAAACCAAAAGTTCCAGAAAGACCAGAAAAAGGATCCATCAGGCCTGCTTCTATCATGTCTTTGTTTAGGTTTGGTGTTTGTTGTACATCAGTGAAACAGCCTCCTTGCTTTATTTGCTTATTTGTTTGGCTTGCTGCTGTGCATAACCTGCCTGAGCCCCCATTTTCTCTCTCTCCCACACCTCTCTCTATCTCTCTATCTTTTGCTTTTTCTCCGTGCTGTTTGTCCGCAGGGATTTTTCACCACTTGGTGCCTTCAGTCTCTTCTCAGCAGTCCGGGGCAAATCTAGGCTCCCAGCAAAGGCATTTGGACACTAACCCCAAGCCGGGGGCTTCGTTCTTGCCCTGCGGCTCTTCGAAGCCCAGCCGCATACAGACAGTTCTGCACGCGCCCTCCCCGCCCGCCCATTCCCTTCCCCCGCCCCCTCCGCTCCTCAACACCACATCTTCCTCCGCCCCTTCCCAACCTTCCCCCCCATCGCTGACCGCTGCTTCTACCAACACCTCCGGTTCATCTCGGCCCTTCGCTGTGCACTACTCCCCGCACCTCCTGCCTCCGCACCCCTCGAGCAGTGCAGGTTCAGGTGGGGCCGGGGCTTTGGGCTCTTGGAGGACTCTGGGTATGCAGGCGTCTTACGTGGCCTCGCAGAACCCCGGAAGTCGGCCCAGATAGGACACGGCAGTGTGTGGGAGGGGGGAGGGATTTGGGCTGAAATGGGAAGAGACTCGTGCTAGGAGGATACAGGGAAGCTGCTGCGTTGTTATGAGTCCAAACAAGGTATGTGGTGTTAGCATGATAACACGCGACATGCTTTGCTGCTTTTTCTTTGTGTAGCTTCATTTCCATGATGCATTTTGTTATGCCAGAATGGTCCGGTTTATTAATGGTTGAAAGTGTTGTAATATGTTCAGGGGTCAACAATAGGAATTGATTTTTGTTGATGCATTTGGACATTTTATTGGTCTGAATTTATACTGTTTTTGGAAAATAATATTTGCACAAGCAATGAAATCAATGCGGATAAAGCACACCAAGTGAGCAAAAGACCACAATATGACCTTTTTGCGAACTGTACGTTAAACGTGATTTTATTGCGTTTTTAGCAGCCATATCTACTACATATATACAATTTTACGAAGTGACCGTTTTGTATGAGTTAACACGATGTGAATCGTACAAAAATTTACCTTTATTAGAAAAAATAATACTGAAGCCCCGTCCCTAAATATATCTTACACAAAAGAAAATCGTACCAAAGTTTACGAATGGGATTGTACGAATTATACAAAGTCGCTAGTTGCACAAGATGGCGCCAGTGAGCTTTTGTAGACTCATTTCTGGTTGCATATCACTGTATGAGAAAAAGAGGCTTTTTGGCCGGCAAATGAATTTTTAAATAAAAAAGAAAGTAATATATCAGTGTATGACAGATCCTCTCTACATTGCTGGGCACTTCATTAAGCAAAAACAACAGGAGAGTGTTATATTTCCGGAAATTAGTCAGCCGACCCTTACATGTTAATATATATTAAATATTTATGTATAACAAATTAAATAAAAAATGTATAGAAATATTTGCATTAACATACACATGTAAATGTTTTCTAAAATATATGTATGCGTTTGTAATCATATATTCATAATTATTGTACACTCCGTTCACCTTTTTTTATTTGCGAATATTCGTATGAAGGCCCCGGTTGCGTGACTGTAAAATGAAGGTGATCCTAGAGGTCCAGTAGTGTCCACCTTTAAACTGATGATTTTTTTGTTGTTGATCCCTGACGTTTACGGGTTGAATATTCACTAATTGTCTAACTTCTTTTTTCTTTACCCCTGACTTTTCCTAGGTAACTGACGAAATCTACCTCAACCCAATTTAACCTATGCAATGGACAGACGTGGACCAATGGGCTCTACTTGCTCACCGGTGCTCAAACGTTTGCTAAAGCCGCCACTGTAACACTGGCTTGGGTATCTGAACCCATCTAAGGTGCAGCTCCATAGAAACCCTCCCCATAAATCATATTCAGATTTACGTGTGTAAATCCCTTTTAGGGTAGCACCATGATGGGGGGATGCTTAGAGTCATGAATTATTCATCATTATTTAACAAGGCCTTACAGATGCTTGGATTAAATTTAAATTTGTAGTGGTTTCACAGTGGATCGTGTACTCCGGGTTGGGAAGTGTTTTACATGTTAGGAATGCTGTTTCTAGTCACATGGGCCGTACACACAGAAAAAAAATTGTGAGAATCTTTATAACCTTGCTGCTGTTATTAATGGATACAAATGTGGCTTTTATGAGGAACTCTTTATCGGGTGAAATGTTTGAAACTGTTTTCTATCCCCATGCAAGGATTTCATACTTATAGCTTGAGCTTCTCAGACTTCAAAAAATCATTTGGACATTTTTATTGTTTCAGCAATAATCCTGTTTTAAAGCAGCATAGCATAAATTGTACTGGCCGTCTATAGGAATATGAAAAAGAAATGAAGAAACCACAAGCTCTGGCTGTATAAGGGTGAAACTCTCAAAAACATATTTGAGTCATATTTTACCCCAAAATCATGTTTTGTCCAAAATCATGCAAAGGACTTTAATTTATTTGATTATTTATTGCTTTTTTTTCATTTGTCAGTTTTTGTTCTTGTAATGTAGAAAAGATTCTCATTGCTGTAACGCAATCTGGATGTTTTGACGTTAATGGGATTCGTTCGCATTACAGTATTGATGGATATGAGCATTATTGAAAATTCAATACAAAATTAATCTTTACCTTATAAATTTCTTCATGCAATTTATTTTTATTGACTTTAGGGTAAAATATGACCTGGACATGTTCTTGACAAACATAAAAAAAATCTATAATTCTTTCATGTTTTAATTTTTACACTGGATATCTTTACCTGTGGAGCAGTTTCTGCAATCATAACGGCATACATCATTTTAATACTTGCGTGCTTTTATATGTCATAGGGAAAGACTATTAATGTTTTACAAGGCGTGAATATTCAATCGAATTTTCATTGTATATACAACCTACACAACTGCACCTTCCCGGAAAGACACAAATATTCAAGCATTCTGCAGGGAATGAGCCACAGAATGAGCAGATGCCTGTAAGAAGTTATGAAACAAAGTTAGTTAACCAATCACTACGTTCACTGCAGCTTTTGTTGATCAGTCGAGTTTGTTTTAATACTCAAGCTTCCATGCTCTCAATGGTGGACCTTACAATACAATGCATGTTTTGTTAAATCTGGGTCCAGTGTCTTACACGGTACAGGCTTATTCAGGTGAATCTGGTGCTGAACCGTTTCTTCGCAGATCTTACAAAAGAAACAAGTGTTTTCCTTCGGATGTCATGGTGCTTTCTGCCATCTGGAAAACCAGCCCAGAGCACACTTGTAAACGTACACACTGGGGAAATGCAAATTGATCACAAAACAAGTAAAAGAAACTACTGGGCAACTTCAACTCATCCATGCGTTTCCTTTGTGTATTTTACTCTACGTTTATTTTGTACTGTGAATGATGATGTCTCTCAGACTATAATTGTATATAATTTGGGTTATTTATCATTTGAATATTTTTGTTTGTTGTTGATTTTGTTTGCGATTGCTCTTTGTTTCTGTCAGAGCACAAGTGTTTGTACTTGACTCGGGGTCTGAAAAACTATGGTGCTACTGTCTGTACAACTTTAGACTGTGCTTATTTATATTCAGAACATCAACAGAAAAAGAAATGAATAAAGATTCTTGGTGCTTCTTTTAAACAGGGATGTTCAAGCCTCGCGGCATTTATTTCTTCGATATTTATGACGTAATGGTGTTACGTGAAGCATTGCATGATGCAGACCCTGCTTGAACAGATAGTGCCGATTTTATACCGAAGAAACACCTTTTGGTCTCTTAAGAGCCGAATACTTACACGTGGAAGATCAAACGTCGCAGGACTTTATTTTGAAGATTTTTTATCGACTTAAATGGTGCTCGTGTCTGAATTCCGAACATGTCGATGCTTAAATCATGACTTGACTGTTCAAGCTTGTATAAAAAACTAAACCGGTGCCGTGTGGTGTTTAGTTACTTTTATTTCTTGACATTTGGTGTTCGCATAAATGAGTGCGTGTTAAATTTATTTTACTACTTTCTTAGGCCCAGATGACTTGGTGCTGACAGTTCACCCAAATATGAAAAAGAGTCGTTTACTCGCCCTCATGTTTTCCCAAACCAAAGTCTCACACAACTTGGAATTTGGAAAATGTGCATGAGCACTTTTTGAAGCTTTGAAAGCTCTAGTCCCCATTCATTGTAATTGCAAGAAAATGTCAGTTCTTCAAATCATCTTTTGCACTAAACCAAACGCTTATGGTTTCTGGGTGTCATGATGATGAGCAAACAATGACTTTTATTTTGGGATGAAATATTCCTTGTACCGTTTTCCACAATATAACACAAACAGCTTCATCTTATTAATGCTCATGATGCTGTTTGCACGGTTGTCAGATGCGCCCATACCAAAAGCTACAATCCACTATCAAAGCCTGTCTGTCCTAGAGTGTGTCGCTTGTATTTTAGAGTTTAAACTTTCTATCGTAGTGACATGAGGTTCTTTTGATGTGACCATAGAGGTGGTTAGTGCGCTTGTACTAGTGATGAACTGATGTGGGGTTTTAATGACCGATATTATATTAACTAAATCATATTTTAAACAGATTAATTTATGAGTTCTTATCCTTTTATTCGATTCTCATAATCGCAAAATATCACTTCGCCCGATATATCGGTCTCTCACTAGCTACTGCAGTTTTGCAAATGGAGACAAAGCAGAATTAAACCTAATTATAGTTTGCGTCCTATTTTCATTATCGTGTATTTTTGTGTTTTGCTTTAGTATGTGCATAAAGAAAAAATCAACCTCAACCAAGCTTTATAGTCAAAATGCTGTTTAATAGATGATGGTGTATAAAATAAGAATATTGTGTAATGGTCTTTCTGTTAACTTAGGACTTTTGATGAAATAGGTAAAAAAGTCCATTGTTACCAGCACTGAGTTTGTTTTGTTGTTATTAATAGTCATTGTTAATGTTACCTGTTTCAATGCCCAATTTGTGTTTTGATATATTTGCGACTGTTTTTCGATGATGGTTTTGTTATGGTTTCATAATCCCGAATACAACAGTAAAGGTGCTCTCCTACACTTTAAACAAGGAAATGCAGCTATGAAATCCATACGCCTCTTACGTTGTGCTAAAGAGGCGGAAACATTTAAAAACGTCAGTGCAAGCTTGGCTTGTTTACTTATTCTGATGTCTCATTTGAACTATTTAGTTCTGAAAAGTGATGTTTAGTTATTTAAAATTGAAAACAGTTCATCATTCTTGCAGATGTTGCATTTTCTCAGGTACGTGTATAGGTCGTATATTGCGTATGGCAACTTGAGTCCTTTGACATGTTTTCAGATTTGAAATATGTAAACTCATAGATTGTGTCTAGTGTCTCAGGAAAAACAGTTTAAAACATTAGCTGTCATCATACCAGACACAGATTAGTGGATATTGACAGGAAGGGAAGGGGTTAACCTTAGGAATTTGCTTTACTGCACTTTATTTACCTGTGATTGCAATTTCAATTAATAATCCATATGCGCTCAGAGTTTATATGAGCTTTATTTGAAATATTTCCCTTAAAATAAAAAAAAGTGTAATACCTATTCCTAATTTCACAGTCTCTCTTTTATAGAAAGCAAATAATTGTGCATTAACAGCAAACTCTTAGTTGTCACATTCGTTTCCATATATTTGGTGCTTACATCATAATGCCTGATTCTATTCATATTTTAAATTGCAGCTTTTGTTTAGTGATATTAATAAAGTGTTTCTAATAAAAATCTAAATTTCATCTGTTTCTTTGCATTTTTTGGGGAATAAACTAGATTGAAGTGATTCATATTCTCACACACCCATTATAGTCATCGCGATTTATACAATATTTGGAAGCTGTTCTTTATATTGTACTTTAAGATTGCCTTACCAGCTTTGCATACCATAATTTACCAGACTTCCAAACACTGCTTGACAAAATAATAACATAACTCCAACCAACCTTAGTCTTAAAAAATATAAGTGTTGTTGGAATTTTGAAAACAGAGGTGATGTAGAACATTATTTACAAGAAATGTAATATCTGCACATAACCAATCATACACAAATGTTAGTTATAGAAAAGCTTAAATCGCTTGCGTTCTTGTTTGACCTGAAGTAGACCTTTGTGTTGTGAGAAGTACCTCTCACTACTTTTAATGTTTACCAGTTGGCTTTGGCCCGATTCTTTGTATTTGGCAAAACCAAATGATGTCCATCTACTATAGTGAAGTGCAGCTATATAATAGTTGGAAAGCCATAATAAAAAAGCTATGATAACCCATTTATACGTATTTTCTAGAATGATGGCCTATACAAAATACTTAAGTTCTGTTAAAAAAAAGAAGATGCCGGATATGAGATGACTTTCATTTCAAATTCCAGTTATGGTAAACTATCTAGCATTGCGTCCTGTGTTGTTTATGCCAGTTCTCAGCCATTCCTTTGGGCCATAGATCCTAGCCTTATCTCTTAGGTCTGATGAAACACCTAGTGTTCGAGGGACCTTGAAAGTCTTAAAAACAGCAGCTGTGTGTCTTCTAAAAAGAGGAATTTCACCAACGGGTAGCTCGACAGTTGCGTACACGTGCATGAAAACAGGATTTCATTTTGTAAATGGTATGTAATGTACAGGGCTTGATGTATTAGACCACCTGTGATTCCAAATCTATATGAGTTTCCTTCTTCTGCAAAACACAAAAGAAGATATTTTGAAGATTGCTGGTAACCAACCAGCATTGCCCCCCATTGACTTTCATTGTATTAACATAAAAACCGAGACATTTCTCGAAATATCTTCTTGCGTGTTCCACAATAGAAACATTCACATATAGGATTTGTATGATATGAGGGTGGGAAAATGATGACAAAACTGATGATAAATGATGATAAAACATTTTTAGTTAGTGTGTGCTCTACATCCAAGGCCTGCAAAACCGAATTCTTCGAATGAGATTAAGGATGTCACTCAACAGACACAAGGACACATTCTAAGAACTCTAACTCCATCCCATGGGAACAAAACAAAGCGGGAGAGGATCTAAAAAAAGAATAAAACTTTGTTGCAGTTTACCAACAAGAAGTCTCAAAACCGTTATCACACACACACCGCAGCTGTGCGTCCGGGATTCTACACAGTATTCTGTTGTCCGTGCGAGCTCCCCCTCATCTTATCAAACCTCATAGGCATGCAATATCCATTCACCGTCCATCTACATTCACACGTCCACCCGCATGCCTCGAATACCTGCTGTTACTCCAAGGACAAGCTTTCTTGGAAACTTGGGTTCTGTCGGGACATTGGGAGGTGTGTATAAAACTCATCGCCTAAGCTGACCCGCCCCAAAACAAGTGCTGGACTTTACAGCGATGGAATCAGAGAAGATGCTCGTGCAGGCAAGAATTTGCCTTATGCTTTTACTGGGTTTGACTGGGTCATATAGTGCCACGGTGGGACATGGGGAGCAAGACCTCATTCAGGTGATGACGCCGTCAGGTCAGTGACCTCCAGTGGTTTTAATCTGCGTCCCAATTCTATTCAAGATTTCAATCGCAAGTCATTTTGAAAATCTTTGATTATAAATTTTGTTTCTAGAATTTAAAGAAATGAAACATTTTGTTATTTTTTCATTGGCTGCTATGCAGCCCTCTAGAGAACTCCTAGATGGGATGTTTTGGTTGGTTCACGCACCCTAAAATGGTTATGTAATTGCCTAACAGGACACAATGATGAGGAGGGTGATGTCAGACATGCAGCGCATTTGCCCAAAATTGTCGCTGAACACCCGATTGACACATCTGCCCATTCAACTCATGCCACTGAAGAGGTCCTATGTCATGACAAGCAACCAGCTAATTATGATGCCATGGATGACTTCCTGTCAGCCCTGAATCATGGCAGTGAACTGGGGACTACGGAGTTCCAGCGATTCGGAATATGTTCGCAACATGATGCAATTCGTGATTTGCAGGTTACTGCATTGACACAACTAACCGAGAGTGTGCGGCAACCGCAAAATGGCATTAAGGGTGTCCAGGCTACAGAGGGTACATTATTTTTGCACTCTCTGACTTTCTGTTTTCTAGTTTATCTTTGGTCTTTTCTGTTAATTAGTTATCTAATAATTGACAGATGTAATTTGAGTTTTGTGGACGTTATAGTTGATATCTGGGAGGTTGAGAAGGAAGAAGAGATCGTTTTGGCCCTCAAGTTCCCGAGGTTTATCCATCCTACCAGCACCTTCTCTTTGATGCTCCTGTTTAACGTGGGATCCGTTGAGGCAGACGACTTGACTATAATGTTCAACAGTCATTTCCTGCATCCAAATACGCAGGTTACAATATTTTTTTACAGCCTGTTATACTAGTGTTGTATATACGATTTATATTATACTGTATATTTGAAAGATAATATGAAGGATTTGCTGTAGGAAATGTGATAGTGAATTAAAACAATTGCCTCTGTGTCATGAAAAGTCGGGTCACTTTGCTTTGTGATTTGTTTTGTTTATACTGTAATATTGACTTTGTGTGGAAGTGTGTGCTATCCATCACAACAACCTGTTAATATGTTTCCCCAAAGTTAATGATGCACCAATACCTTATGATGTCTCTCTTTCAGACGGTTTGCATTTCGGAGAGCACGCGTTTCCTCGTCCTTACAGGAAGACAAAGGGAGAGTCATGCACATGCTCACCTAAAGCTGAGAGTAAAAGTTGATACACTGAAAGCTGAAAATGGTGAGACACCATCTAACACAGAACATACTCAGAACTTAAGTTAAGATTCTATAAAGTTCTCTTAAAGTATTTCAGTAACGTTAAAAAAAGAGCATTTATATTTGGTTGGTCTAAAACGTTGAGAAAATGATAAAAACATTGGTACAAAAACATTATTCTTACATTGATAGTTTGTTACATTGACCATTTGTAACTTAACGACAATGTTAGAAAAACACTTTTAGAACATATTTCTCAAAGTTTATCAAAATGTAATTTCAGTAACTTTAAAAGAGCATTTTATCAACGTTATTTATCTTTGATTGGTCTAAAAGGTCATTAAAACATTAGTATAAAAATATTATTCTTACATTTATAGTTGGGTGTTTAAAAAAATGTGTAACTTAACAGCAATATTAGAAAAATGTTTTCAGAACATATTTCCTCGTTTATCAAAACGTTCGTTCGGTAACGTTAAAAGAGCTTGTTATCACAATATATCATTGATGGTCTAAAACGTTATAAATACATTGTAAAAAAACATTGCTTTGTTAGATTTCACTCCAAAAATGAGCCGTCACAAGTTTCCTTTTCATCTTAGGGAAGAAACTCAGTCTGTATGATCTTCAGGAAATCTTGATGAGGAAGGTGAACGACAGCAATATCACAATGAAGCCGACTCTGCTTTTCCTCGCTGAGAAAGGCCAAAGTGAAAGTGCTTCTCCTTTTAAATACCCCAGGTAAGTGACGCATTTTAAGCAGGTTTAAACTCTGACTTTAAATATGTATGAAGTGATAAAGACAGCTGAAAAATGCTACGTGTATACTGTAAACCCCACGCGATTTTTCTGTATGCATGCCATGGGAAGTCCAGATGACTACGTTTGCCAAAATATGAAGCCCACCGTGTAACCCACTCTTTATGGAGTGCACCTGATTTGACCTTTTATTTTGTTTGTGTCAACCTTTGTGTCCCAGTCCTCTCCCTCCTTCCAAAACCTTTCTTTTCCTGTGCGAGCTGCAAAAGTTCTTAAAGGACGTTCTTCCTCAGAAGAATCCGCTGGAGTCTCATGAAGAGGAGAGCACAACCTCTTTATACGCACTTAACTCTCTACCACCTTTGACCCTTGGAAAGTCATCCCCGCAGTTCCTTCTTTCAGGCCTGGTGAATTCATCCACTCAGACTGTATTTGTGTTCCCACCGCACCAGCAAAGACTCCAGGCTCACCGTGTGGAGCTGAACCTGGAGAGTCCTCTGCTTTCTGTGCTCAGACTGAGACTGGATGAAGCCATTGCTCAGGTGAAGAAGGAGGAGGCGGCGCAAAAGGTGATTGACAGGCTTCAGCGACTAATTGAAATGAGTGCCCTTCCTCCAGAAGGAACGAATGATGAAGCAGGTGAGTACTGCACTTTTAGATCTAATGTAGAAGCATCCCTATAAGTTGACGTTGGAGTTTAATAGAGGTTCATTTTTAGTCACGATAGAGCACAAAGAAGCCCAATACAGGTCCGTTTTGCTGCTGAAAGCCCTGCAGACGGTACTCAGCATCTTGGAGGTGGAACGGGGCCAAAGGGCAGCAAGGGCGGACGAAGACAGCCAGACGACATCCCAACAGTGTCGGCTTCAGTCCTTGATCGTATCCCTGAGGCAGTACACCCTCGAACCCTCCGTGGCCAAGATCAATAACTGTGAAGGATCCTGCAGTTTCCCCCTGAGCACCACCAGCAACAACCACGTCGTCCTCTTGAACAGCCACATCCAGAGCGGCAACCCCGTCAACCGCTCTCCGTGCTGCGTGCCAGTGGAATACGACGACCTGTGCGTGATTGAGCTGGAGAGCAAGGCCACCGTCACGTCCTTCAAGCCCAAAGTGGTGGCGACCAAGTGCGAGTGTCGTTGACAGCCTTTGTGCGTGTTGATATATTACAACGTACAAGTGAAATTTCACAGACCTGCATTTATTTTTGCCTGTAAATACCCGACAGTGGTCTTCTATTTTTCTAGATGCAAAACTGATTCGAATGCATTACAAGTACATGTCTAGGCGTGCAACATCCGCTGTTATTCATTTGAGGTGTGATGGAGGTAATTTTAGAGAAAATGAACATGTCAGAATTTTAACTATATGAAGCGATTCGCTAAATGTATTCAAAATGTTTGGCTGTGTTTGAATAAAGTATATATAAAGGATGTTTATCCGTCTCAATGAATATAAACATACTCACAGGATTTTTTTTAAAACATCTTATACATTAAAGGTGTCATGAATTAAGGCATCAATTTAACCCGAGCTTATGTTTTATAAGAGGATTTATTATATAAGTGAACATCCTGTAAGGGTCAGAACTGAAAACGCTGTTGTTACTGAAATTATTGACCCAAGGATTAGGATTTTTTTTAAACGTTCCAGCTCACATTGAGCGTCTGTTCGCTCCATTTCACCGCGGAATCCTTTCTGAACAAGACCCAGGTCAACGCACGATTTGCAGAGAGACTAGATTAAAAAGCAGCGATATACCGTCAATATTGGATCCGAAAGGAATGGGCAGCAATTTAATGTGAGTAAAAATATCTGCATGATGCGTCACGTTTTTAGAGATCACTTGACATTTCCTGATAATGTGTAACCTAACGTTACGTGTCTAACCAAATTCACAGAAGGCTAACTAAGATTACTACGAAAACTGTAATCCAATCATAGCAGTGGGCTTTTACTTCCATGTCTTCAATGCGGCACGCCTTGAAAATAGCCTATTACTTATTGATTTTGATGTTTTTGAATGTAAAACCTCAAAAGTAGACCCCAGACAACAGTATCAAACAATACAAAAGACCAGTTCATGACACCTTTAAAACAGGATGAAAGAATATTTTTAGTTTTAGCTCACATTTCAGGACAGAGTACATTTTTTTAAATTGCCAATTATTGTTGAACGCTTTGCTTTCATAGCACTGTTCGTATTATATTTCACACTATTCCTTCTTTTTCAGTAATCCTTTGTCCATTTCTTTGTTACGGATCTTCCGTAGTCCAACATTCTCTCCAGGCTGCCTTTGCTTCCCTGCTCTTTTCTTTCTAAACTCATCCATTTTATCCTCAGATCCCCAGTTCCAGAAAGCAAAGGTGTCCCACCATGAATCATACTGTAGAAAAAAAAAAAAAAAATTATAAACTGCATAAATATTGTTTTAACAGAAAACCTTAAGCCATACCTCTGAAAGATCTCCAGCTTGAAGCTCTGATCCAGGTTCTTCCGTCTCTTCAAAGTATGGCTCTAGTACCTCTGTTGCACAGTAAGATACTGTTAATACATATTACATGGCCTTCTGGAATACTTGATTCTGATTGGTCAATACCAGAATACCACTGTTGAACATGTTGTTACATCAACAACTAAAAGCTATTCCAGTTTCTTATATTACTCCTCACAGCAAAGTATTTTTAATTCACACCAATCTGTTCATTTATTTGCCATTTGATAATGTTAAGCCAATTGGTCATTATCACAATATAAACTCCTACAGGTTAAAATATCATCATGTTTATTATGCAATAACGACCTTCTGAATGTAATATCTGGACGTGTAATACACTGACAGACATATTTATTGCATAACTCACATTTAAGAATTCACCTTGTACTTTCTCAACCCCTGAGCTGACTGCCACGATGATCATGGCCACCATTATACACCGATTTAGAGTGACGCCTTTCCATGGATTCGCAACCTTACTCAAGGATTCCACAGGAAATATGCGACGATATTTCACTGTTGGGTCAGAATGGTTAAGTGTTACTTTAAGCTTTATCCTGTTACAATATACATAGATCAATAATGATGCACAAAATTCCAAATCCATGCAATTTTGGTGTAACGGTAATTGATCACACTGTACATACTTGTTTAGTGATCCTTTCTGGAAACTTGAAAAATAGAACAAAGATCTGTATGTAATAACTTTACACTAAAAACATGAAATAAATATTAGCTGTTAATTAAAACTCAACAAGCTAATTTTGTATGAAAATTGGCACAAATTCCTGAAAATCTAACAGAATGTCTAGCAAAAACAGCTGAAATGGGGTTTGTGGCCGTCTGCACAAACTGTGTAGATGATAGTACAGAAGTGCTTGAACTTAACAAGTGTCTGACTGTAGCCTACATTCATTTAAGTAAAGTACTGTAATGTGATGTACATAAAGCCAAAGATAAACCAAAATAACTAAATTAGCAATAGTTGAAGTTAGAAACGCAGCTCTTACCGGGCAAAAGTGGACTAGTAGAAACCAGGAGGTGCTCAAGGAGTACGTGGTTTTAAAGCCAATGTGTCATACAGTGTCTCAAGTTCTTCAGAGTTTTGACGGACGGGCACAGCTGAGACTCGATTATTATAAATAAAAGCGCTTGAATTTACATGGCCTATATTCAGTCTTCAGTTCATGGTTGTTTATGAATGTTATTTGTTATCAATGAAATGCAAACTTAATCAGCAAATCATGTCATTGCTATTTTTATTTTATTTTATTATTGATATCATGTGAATATCTTAATTTTTACTTTAAATATAGATATATATATATATGTAAGTTTGAATATGTACATATGTATATATATATATATATATATATATATATATATATATATATATGTGTGTGTGTGTGTGTGTGTGTGTATGTGTGTATATATGTTTATATATGTATATACTGTATATGTGTAATATATAAATTGCATCTGAATTTGTTTGGACATTTAAGAAATCTTTATATACGATCTTGTATAAGTGATGATGTTGAGAGTAAGCTAACAGTAAGACTTGTGTGTTATAACTTACAGGTAATGTAACTCCATTAAAGGTTTATATTTTATTTATCCCAAGAAGACACCGCGAAGCAAATATCATGTTGTTTTTATTAACTTAATAATTCACTTTTGCATTAAAAAAAATTCCACTCAAACAATTTGTTTGCGTGTTAGGAAACATGACGTCCCACGGAAGACGCGCCCACTCTCGCGCGCTCACGTTCCGAGTATAAATACAGCGGGCCTACGGACAACTCACAACAGACGGAGCAGGGCAAGAGAAGAAACCGAGCTTTGACATTGGCCGGATGGTTAAATCCAACCTCCAGACGATCCTGAATAGCCACTGTTTTGTCAGAGAAAAAGAGAGCAATATATCCAAAATGCCAGTGATCGACCTGACTCGTAAGAAACCCGAGGGTGGAAGGTAACGTGAGACTTTTATGCAAGAGTTTCGGCTAGCTTGCTAGATCGCTCGAGGCCTTGTCTGAGCAGTGAAGCCTGTGCTATACTATAGCATGTAGAATAGATTAGGTTGAAAAAGCAATGAAATTAATATCGGCCTGACTTTTTTGTTATGGGTGTATGTATAGAATCTGACCGAAATATGTTGAATAAATACTAAAGTGACGTAAGGTGTCTGGGTTTTCTTTTCCGAGAGATATTATAAATTCAGTATCAAGCGAGCTAGCATCGATCAGCAATTCATGTTGTCAATCATTCGTCTTTAAGAATGATTGACAGGCAAGTGTCTAGGTATCCTTTTTGTCGCGAGGAACGAACTTTCTAGAAACAATTGGTTATAATCGCTTAATTCCAACTGCCATAACTGCAAGTGTCAAATTTTATCACTGTTGCTATATGGCTGTCTAAGAAATAAAGAGTCGCACTTTAAGACGCATAACGTAACCTATATACGTTATTTCTTATTTTATATCGTCGTGTAATTAGCAATGAGTGATTTACGTATATTGTTTGGCTCCACGTGATTGACGGATCGGTCTTAGCTAACGAAAAAATGGTTAATTAACATTTCTAATATAAGTCAGTTCAGACAATCGTGATGGTGATACTGTATGTATTATTTAATGTGATATTACGTTAATTGCTATTAAAAGAAAGGCGAAGAATATTTGAATATGTCAGTTGCATCGGGTTAAATGTATATTAATCGTAGGCGAGGTAAAATGCTAATGGCTAGCATGTCGCCTCGCCCATCCCCCACTTGTTTGTGTCTCGTGCGTCATAGCTCTGCTGCACGAATTACCATGATGGTTAATCTTTGATATGGGGGAAAAGGGTAATAAATAACAAAATCTAGGATATGTAATCGAGTAACTGTGTACTAGTAGACCTTTATTAGTCTATAATATTTTCGTTTTTGAAACTGTTAAATAAAATTCTCATTTTTAACAGGTTCACTATATGCAAGCTTTCATTTTTTTATTGACGTTAAAAGCAACTGTATTGGTCAATACTGCTGAAAATGTGATTGCCTGTTTGAATTAGGTGTCATGTCATAACTTGCACACTAGGTACTTGACTGTTATGTACAACCTTATTGCTATTTTGCAGCGGGAAATTGCTTATCAAAATCTGCTCCCCCATTCTCTGTAACACTACAGATGTGTCACCAATGGGTGGATTGTTTGGTTATTATATTTGTCACTCATTTCGAAAAGCTTTCATCAGATTTCCTGCAAAAAACACCTTTACTCATTAAAGTAAAATGATTCATGTACATGTGCGCTCATTCATCTGGTTCTAGCTGTTGTGTAACTACAGGTTTACCCTTCCCACGTGATGTAAGCTGCTGTAATGCATCCTTCTTAAATGCAGTGATGTGTTGTCGCCAGCCTTCAAGGATTAGTCGTAGCCATTGCTTAATGCGTCACAAAATGAAGTGCGGTTTCTTGTTGAGCTACTTGGGGTAAATCATTGGAATGAAATTAGACAACCCTGCCTTCTCGCATGCACTGCATTGAAAAGTAAAAAACAAAACTGGAAGGTTTTTAGGTGCAGCTTGTCTATTACCTAGTGATGCATCGATATGTACATTTTGGTCAATAACCGATGATTCTTTAAGATTGGAAGCCGATAACTGATAAATTGGCCGATATACAGCATCTAAATATTAATATAAAATTCACGAAGACTGAAACACAAGGCAAAAAGTGCACATCTGCTTTTATTTGAAAACATCGACTGATTTTCCCTGAAAATCGTGTACAAAGCTTGCGTTACACTAGTTAACGATTCTTCAACATTTACTTTTTCTTGAATACTTTTTATTTAATAAACAAATTACAGATATTCTTACATAGCAACCCAAACAAATTTTTTCTAAATAGCCACAGACAGCAGTGATTCAAACAATATGCTTTTGTTCCTTTAAATTACTTGTTCATAAATACTACATCTAGAAATATTAACAACGTTTTGATATAGCAGCAAATGAATGATCACGACAGAAAGACATTACTGTACTATGGTTAAACTTCTTCAGCTGCGCGCTGTTCACAGTTAAAATAGAGGATATTATTTATGATTTATTGGCCTACATTTTATTATCGTCCGATAACATTAAAAATCAACAGATATTGCCAATAATTTATTGTGCATCCCTACTGTTATCTATCACAAATTTGCTGGTGGAAAGCTGGAAAAAACAATATAATGACTAGATATTCAGTTTTAAAATGACTTATTTGCACCCATTGCATTGTAGTTTGAAATGACGCTCGTTTTCCTAGGAAGTTTTTTTATTCAAAGAAATCCACTAATTTGAATGCCACTTTAAATGTCATGTCCATTTCCTTGCACTTGTGTGCATGATGTATCCTGTCAGATTAGTAATGCGTATGTGTTGTGTTTGCAGTTCCCATCGCTGCAGTAACCCGTGTCCAGGGCCTCGGTGGTGTTCCTGATGTCCCTCACCCACCCCTGAAGATCCCAGGTGGGCGAGGGAATGATCCAAGGGATCACAGTCTTTCCGCCAAGCTATTCTATTCTGTAAGTACATTGCTTTGACTCATGTTCCCGTATTTGAAATGAGACATGCAAATCATCGGTCTACAGGACACAATGCCTATATTTTAAAACGAGAAGTGGTACAACCAAAAATACATGCTTTAACTCATACTAGGGCTGAGCGTTTAATCGATATAGAATGCAATTGCGATGCGAGAGTTGCGATTTGCTAATCGCAAGAGGCTGAGATCTGGACGCGATGTAAAAAAATATGAAATGCGACGGATCCAAGGCCGCTTTGAGTGGCATTCTTGCTAACCAACTGAGTGAGCACACCTCCGTTGTGCCCAATCAGCACATCCCTAGCCAACAGTGTTAATGCCATTCATTAGAAAACACAAACAGTAAGTGGGAGAGAGAGCGTGATTATGGGGTCTGCAGAGTCGGATCGATCATGTTGTGCAAATAAATAATAAAGAAAATTCCAATTCAGAAGACTGCACTGACAGCCTATATCCAACTCGCGTGTCTATGCCCCACGTTGTGCGTCTCGCAGAACAGCCGTATTTAATTGACACGTGGTCACACCCCGTTTCATACTGGACAGGCCATGCACACTTGATTCACATACACAGCCTGTTTCATAATGCTCGTTTATACTTGAGTCTGTCACCACAAGTGCATCTGGCAATATGTACGAGGCTTGACGCACGTGTGCACCCTGTAAGCCCACGCCTGGCTCTGCGTTTCAAACAAATTCTACCTTTTGCTAGTTTCACTTCGAAGAAATGAAACATCCAGCACATTTTCTACTTGTTTTTGGTTCCCAAATACTTAAAAACGAATAAATCCGTTTATGTAACCTCTGTAATAATTCACCAACACAATAGAACATTTTATGGATTTAAGGGTTAAAGTGGGAGTTGTATTTTTTTAATAGAAACTATAACAGTGTACACTGGTATTTGGATTCTATTGATGTGATTTAATCTGGCATCTGCGAACCAATAGAACAACAGTATTTCCTATTTCAATAATGCCCAGAACGCACTACAAAAGGAATTTTATAATTGTTTTAATGGAAACAATTAGAATTTCTGTAATGTTTTTATTTCAGCAGGGTTACTATACCCATACTGTGCTTCACACTATTGACTCACTAATCTCATGCTTGTCGTAAATTTTCCCCAAAGCCCTTACTAATACGGCATTGACAGATGATGCAATGTTTATTGGATCCTTTGACAGTTTTCATTCTACTCTTCAGTACATTTCTTTCGATGGCGCTTACTATAATAAACACTATCTTTTTGTAGCAAAGGTTATTAGACTATCTCTGTAAGCAAGGGTCAACATCTCCTTACTAAATATAAATCCCATAGTCAGTAGGGATTGGGGTTGTCATATTTCACAATAATTGAAACGTCTCATTTCCACAGTTAAATAAAATAATATCCAAGAAGGAACTGTTTTATATTAGAAAGCAAAATAAATAAATTGGAATTGAAAAAAAAAACTTTGTTTATTCTTTCTAGGATGCACAGTTACTAGTTCTTGAGGAAACCCAACAGTTGAACAGCCGTGTACGTTTTTTGCTCTTCGAGCGTCGCTGCTCTGTGAGCAAGCGCTTAGTCTGGAGAGGTGCACTGAAGGGGGCAGATCTTTACATCGAAATTCCCCCTGGTGTACTTCCAGAAGGAAGCAAAGAAAGGTTAGTCAAATCAACACAGTTTTAAGAGTCTTTTTCTTGCGTAGTTTGTTAAAATGTTTACTTGAAATGAAAATATCTACTTATTGGTTATCGTGTTCTTCGTCGATAGTTTTTCGCTTTTGCTGGAGTTTGCAGAGGAGAAGCTACAGGTTGATCACATTTTCATCTGCTTCCACAAGAATCGAGATGACAGAGGTGAGGCTCTCGGCTCTTCCTGTTATCCTGCCTTTTGCACGATCAAGTTCTGCATGATGTTAAAGTAATTTTGCGTTGTGCTTCCTTCCAGCATCGTTGCTGCGGACATTCAGTTTCATGGGCTTTGAGATTGTGAGACCGGGTCATCCCCTCGTCCCAACCCGCCCCGACGCTTTCTTCATGGCTTACAGCATTGAAAGAGACTCCGATAGTGACGATTAAGATCAATCACATCCTTAATTCTATTAACTACACCATCTCACTCAACATGGTCACCATTAAAAGAAACGTAATGCGTATGAATGTGTCAGATTGAGACTTCTAGTTAATTGCTACGTTGTACTTGTAAGGATTGTGCTGTATTTTCAGTCGTATTTGCACTAGTTTAAACCAAATTTTCAGTGACCATTAGTCTATAAACCATTACCACTGGGTTTTACTCGAGTAATTGGTTCCTATGCTGATTTCCCCGCCTCCCATTCCCACGCAATGATTGTTTTAGGGTATAATATTTATGGCTAAGATTCCCCAAGCAACGATGTATGTGTAATCGTGGTTTTCATTGCTGATTTCTTTTATCCTTGTTAAGCTGTTTCATTTCTTGATGTGTGCATGTATCTTGAAGGTTTTAGTTATGACTTCGGTTAGATCTGTCTGCATGTTTGCTACAGTGTGCAGAATAAAGTTCTCACCCTACACTGCCTTGGTTGTGGTACTTGTCACGTCTGTATGCACGATGCACTTTTTCTAATGCTTATCGTTCTTTTTATTTCTTTATTGCCTTGCAGACCCTTAGTGTTTCGTGATATTGTGTAAATGAATTTTTCCAAGTATTGAATTGGTAATAAGTTAACCTGACAAGGTCAAACTCAAGTAGTTTGTTGATTTAGTAATGCATGGTTCATATAAAATCTAAAAATGCATTAATGCATAAAAAACATGCAAAAAAACCTCTTAAGTGTTAAACAAAAAATTATACTATGTTTATATAGATCCTATAAAGTATATTGTATCTACATGCACTACGGACAAGCCCTTTTATTTCATTTAATCAGATGGCCTTTTTAATTTATGAATCTTTACATTTAGTCTGCTAAATACAGATGTTTATAAATAAAAAAGGCCCCCTGATTAAATGTATAAAAAGTGCTTGGCTGTGATGCATGTAGATAGAAATATCTCATTCTAAGGCAAGTAAAACCCAACGCTTCATTATGTGAGGTCTTTATACATCTGTGAAGCCATAGTTATGTATATTATATTGCATTTCATTCAATAGATCATCCAAAAATATACATTTTGGACCTTTAATATATCACAAATGACAATTTACAAAGGATTAAATTATATTAGTGGCAATATTTTAATGAAGGACACAGAGACAAAGACACTATAGAGGTTTGTATGACAACTAGCTGTTGTAAAAATGAACAATAAATCGAGATAACGTGATTATTAAGCTATTAATCGTCAACTAAATTTGAGAATCATGACATTCCTGCCTGTACCATAGTATAATCAGTTTATTGTATTTGGAAAATACAATCATATATCTTAAAGATCATAAATCTTAAAACTCAAGGTGTAAGCTGTACTAGTGGCTTGCCGACTGGCGATTACATTTAACGTTTATTCATTTTATAGATTTACAAAAGCGAGACCAAGTTTTAATCAATCTAAAATGTTCTCACAAAGTTGTGAAGGCCCATGTGTGCAGTTATTCTACGCACATTCTCAATGTCTGTAAAGCATAGATATTGCAGACAGAGATAATCTTCCCAGTCCAAGCCACGTTGATCTTGAAACAGTCCCTTCTCTGAAAGCTTGAGAACCAAAAGTGTCCTCTTAACTAACAGCCAGTTAGAAAACAAAGAACAGTTCAGTTGGTTCTGCTGGAAGAGACCCTTTCGTGGACCCCAAAGCAAGACCTGGAGGGCGCTTGCCACATCGCCCATTACCATCCTAGGTTTCTCCAATGTAAGTTGAGTCACCAACCAAAGCAATCCTGCAGAGTATGGAGAGTCTTGGCAGAGGGATGAGTCACTGTCTGTGAGATGTAGACAGTACCTCAATAAATCTCCCAACTGGTGCTCCTGCGATGTTGTTTCCATAAAAACCTCATTCTCAAAATTGCAGCTCAGCACCAACCGAGGTGTCCCCCGTTTCTCCCACATGGTCTGACACATCTCACCTCTCATCTTCCTGTTGGCTGTTTGATCTCTAGAGACTGTGATCTCAAGTTTACAAGTGTCTGAATTCATGACCCATTCCTTCTTTATCCCATCCGGGTATTCCCTGGGTTCGACCGGTTTCAATATAACACTAGGCCACACCAACATGAAACTCTGTGGTTTCAGTTCCCGGTGAACAACATTCCCCTGGTGCTGTAGTCCTGTTACCAACTGGAGGATGAGAAGACAAAGCCTCCTCTCATAAACTTCAGGATAGGTACAGTGCAAAGAATGTCCCTCCTTAACAAAGTCCTCAAGTGTCCCCAAAGGAAATTCTCTTAGTACGGTCACACCGACACCTTTCTCCAGAAGAGAGATGACTGTTTGCTGTCCGCATGCCTCTGTGCTGCCCCTATGTGATGGCTCAGGTGTTGTCTCGGGACGGTCAGATTGTGAGGGATGAGTTGAAGCTGTGCACTGTGGGAAATGGATCACACCTTGTTGGATGTTTGGATGAAGGAAAGCTACAGGACAATCTGATGCTGAGTCATCTTCTTGAACCTGCAAGAAACATTAAAGAATTACAAAATGAAAGATTCTGGTTACGTTACCCCAAAACAGTTGCACGCAGCATAAAAACAGTTACGTTGGGGCTTAAAACATTCAGTTGGGGTTACGTAGCACATATCAAACTGCGCTTGCTTAACACCTGGCACAATGGAGGAAGTGTGGTTTGGGTTTTTTTTTTACTGTTAGCCAGGCTTGCCTTATAAGGCTGTTCTTGCTGTCTGTGGTTCAGAGGCTCAGCCTGGGAAAGTGTTGATGCCCTATTTACAGCCGTGGATTGAATATCATGTTGCACACATGTACACAACACTACATTTATTAAATTCATTTCACACAGTATCTAATTTATGACTGATAATCTCACCAGTGCTGCGAAAAACCTCCTAGGAACCTTTGGACAACACACTAAGTAGTAAAGGTCCCTCTCGTTCCACTGCTGTCCACAAAGTAGAAAGTCATTTGGCTGAGATGTCCTTACGGTCTCGTTCTCCTGCTCATTCAAAAAGACACCCATTTCAATGTTCTGCATCGTGTTCCTCAGAAACTGAAGATAGCACTCTTGAATGCCGGCGGAAAGCTGCTCATAGCTCCCGAAGCTCCTGAGGAGTCTGTTTAGTTGCTCGTCTGGGATATCAAAAGTCACCTGGTGCAAAGACAGACCTTCACCATGCTCTTCCTTGTGGTCCCCTTGTAGCGCCGATTGGTCTTGGAATGGTGTTATCATGTAAAGGGGATTTTCATAGTTGTAGGTTGCTGAGGGAGCGAGGGAAGGTGGGTCAAGAGCATCCGCTGGCAGGGATAACGTTCTTTTAAGAGTCTTTTTAGGTATGGGAGGAGGAGGAGGAGTTTGGTCGGAGAAGAACCTCGCCTGGTGATTTTCTGAGAAATAAGACAAATGACAGATTGTTTCAAGCAATGTAAGCTGAAGTGCACACATTCTGCACGTTGCACGAACACCTGCGTACTTAGAGTTTGGTACATCTGCAAGAGGAGGTCACGTGTTCATGAAACAATAAATGAAATTCAACAGCTTCGGTTCCTGATACCACGTGAGTGGTTTGGTTCTCTTGTGGCTTTTTGTTTCAGGTGTTACTTCTCTCATATTTGATGTATAAAGGGAAAAAGTATGAATATGAAGACCAGCAATGGGGAAGGCTCTGCATGTGACAGATAAAGCACATACCTCTCGCGTCAAGTTCTCGTTTTCTACAAAACTAAGCTTACTGTTAAACTTTTCATCTATTAATCTTCACAAATCTACCTTTATTTTTTATGCTCACCATATCGATGTATAGGACAGTGGACGGCATTACAGTCAGTAGATAGAAACACTTCAGCAAAGGGAGTCAAGGGGGTCTGTGGTGCTGACAAGTGCACATCTCCCATGTTCATCTCGAGATCCTGGATTGAGTTTGAAGAAGACTTGCTCCTAAAACATGTGCACGTACAGATTTTTCAGATGTAGAAACATAATAACATTTGAACATGTTACAGGATCAACTCTTTGATCGTTCATTCTACGGAGTAACGACTGGTTTATGCAATTGAGGTTTCCTGCATCACAGCTCCTATATGTCAACATAAGCATCACATACCTGCGCTGTTTGATGGGTAGTGCAGGCGGCGATGTCCTTCCTGGCTCTCCCATGAGAGTGTAGTCTGCTGCCCCTTGCATTTTAGTTTGCTGTTTGACAGCGTAAGGCTTCGGTTATGCAACACACACCCTCCTCCAACTGTCAGTTCCTGTAGTTTTCTTCCAGCATGTTAGCACACATGTAGTTATTCTCTCTCTCTCTCTCTCTCTCTCTCTCTGTCTCTCTCTATCTCTCTCTATCTGTCTCACACAGACAGCCTCAGCTTATCTATCTCACATCTGAGGTTGGCAGCGGAAAAGTTGAGTGCACATATGTTCACTTTACATCTACTTTGAAAGGGGAACAAGCCCTGATTAAGACACACAACCATCTTTTGATATCTGCTTGCACTGCTATTGCAGTGAGCTGAATTTGTGTAAAATCCAAAGTATGCTATGTTCTTGTACTATGACATTCAAGCACTAGGAAACCCAACATATGATTGATTTATCAAATTTTATGAGTCACAGTTTAGATTTAATGCAGTTGTATCCAAGCAACTTACAGTGCATTCAAGGTAATCGGTAATCGTGTACTAGATCAGGATTGAATGTCCTTATGATGACTACTAAATGACTAAATCTACAAAAATACATCCTTTAAAAAATCCAGTGGTGTAAGAGGCAGTTTGTGCTTGAAATAAGTTTTGATGTCTTGACCAGTAGAGGCTGCTGTTGTTCCACATACACAATATAAAAAGTATTTTGTGTGGTTTATTGAAAAGTAGAGAAAGTAGAGTGAAATCATTAACAATAACTTTGTGATTAATTGGTATGAATATATTTATTGGAAATTAAAAAAAGTCTTAATTTTTTTTCAATTTAAAGCTGATCACTGTTCGTAGCAAGACAGTATATTATGTAAGCAATGTATAATATGTGAAATATGTACCAAAACAAAACTTGATAAACAAACTTGTTTCTGTTATTCTGAATTTATTTATGGTATTTGTTTAGAGATCATTTTTGTTTCGTTCTGTGCACTACAAACAATATTTCCCCAAATTTTAAATAAAAATGTTGTTTCCATTTGTATTTATTTGTAGAAAATCAAAACTGGAGCTTATGAGAAATAAGAAACAGGTCAAAATAACAGAAAAGATGCTCTGTACTTTTTCAGACCTCAAATACTAGAAAGAAAACAAGTTCAGATTCACTTTCAAGCAAAACAGTAGTAATATTGGTACACATATTTATGAAAAGTTAACATTTTATGTGATAATATTTATCACAGTTTCGTCATTCTGTTAGACTTTCACATTAGTGTTGGAAGACTTTTTCACTCCTATGGTTTGATTTTGTTGAAATTCAATAAACACTGGACTGGAATGGTCACAATACATATATAAATACTGATTAAATGAAAATTTGAAAAGTTCCCTTTTTTTATTTTTAATTGTAAAAATGTTTTTAATACTATATATTCTCTGTTAGGTCATGAACTGTGAGATTGTGTTGAAGTGATCTCGGATGGCTCTGCAGATGAGGCTATGAGTAAGAGTGAGATAGATTATCTCATCTGAAAAAACCAACATAGCACATTTTACAGAAGAGATTATACACATTTACATAATAGGTGAAAACACTAAAGGGTTCTATAAAATTACAACCAACACAACTGACTAAAAATAGATGTACAATGATGTGCATGTAAACTTGGTGATGATAGCACATTCTCTGCCTACCCAAACATACAATTTCTGAGTTATGTAATTTATTAATTTGGTACAAGACACTTTTATCTAAAGCAACTTACAGCGCATTTTAATTTATAAATGTTATCAGTGTGCATTCCCTGGGAATTGAACCCCTTGGCCTTACTGATGCAAGTATCCACCAGCCAAAGTGTTTATAGTCACAACTCCCGTTATTTTGAACCTAAATCTCTAATTTGCATCTCATCTCTCGCAAGGATTTTAGAAAACTTAGCAAACATTATTTTATACATTTAGATCCCTCAAGTGTTGATCAAAGGATGAATCAGTTCTAATTTAAGCAATGGGTGCATGGAGCAAGGTCGCTTTCAGTTGCTAATGAAATCGAACAAGAAAAAGAGAGAGACAATGAAGGAGCTGAAAAGACTGAGAAGTGGACCATCATTAGACTCATGTGATGCTCTCAGTTAAGAGACACTTCACTTTTTGTGGTTTTGAGAGCGCAGGATCTGCTTTACACACAAATGCTGCTTTACGTCAGCAGTGTTTTAATCTAAACACTCAACTATAGTATGTTGTGAACAAACCTGAATATACAGCATATGGAATCTTACTCAGAAACATCAATGGTTTAACCCTTTCATGCATGAAATAATGATAACCTCAGTCAGGATATTTTAATTTAAAACAAGATTTGAACTTTTTGTTTAGATTTTTTGCAGAGATTTTCAGATGTCCACTGGGGGTAAAAGGTAAATAGTATATAATAGTATATAATAATACTCACAAGTGCCCCAGAACTGTTTGCTTTCCTACATTCTTCAAAATGTCTTCTTATGAATTCAACAAAACTTTATAATTTATAAAAAATATAAAGCAATTTATCCCATATCGTAGTCAATGTTGGGCAAGAACTGTTTGTTTAAGAGTATTCTTCCAAATATCTTTCACTGTGTTCATCAGAACAAAGAAATTAATACAGATTTGGAACAACTTGAGGGTGAGTAAATGATGACAGAATTTTCATTTTTGGGTGAACTGTTCCTTTAAACTAAGCCAGGCAGTAATGTCACATTTTCAACAGTTTATAAATGTACTTTCGAATTAGTCCAATATGTTTGTGTAATGTTACTTTACTGTTACTGTCACTTCTTTGTGTAGTTTGTTTTATCACCCAATGACGTTCATAAGTGTACATTTATGAGCAATTGTACATTAGAGCAGAGACTGAGAAAACATCCATATGTAAAAAATACTTTATTTTTCATTAATGGATAATTTTTATAATTATCTTTATTGTTTTTATACCATTTGACCATAATATTATACAGAATTAATAAAATAAATTTTCACACCTGGAACGCTGAACAAAAATAATCCAGCATCAAAAACAAAGATTATACAGGAGAAGGCATAAATTACATTAGTTTCATAAATGATCTTAATTGTCATATTATTGAACATTAAGTACATTATGTTCATCTGACGGTTCAAATTGAAATGAAAAGACTTTCGTTCTGGTTTTTAAAGTGTTTCCGCAAAACTCCCCAAAGGCTTCGCTTGTTTTTGGTGACTGGTGCTTGGCTAGCTGGGGTGGATCGAAACTCTTTCCTCTCAGCCAGTTGTCTTCGGATCTCAATTTCTGCAACACTGTGGCTCCTAAAGTAACGATGGTTGGCAGTAGACGGATGTGGAGAGGTACTAGCCCGTGTCTGGACGAATGATGGTTTAACAGGAACGCTTCTTTTCATTTCCAGCTTTGGGTGTTTAGAAGAGATCGCTTCAGGTGAACGTCTGTGCCCAGTCTGGAGGAGAGTCTCTTCGCTGGCCATTTGTGGGCTCTTGCTTAACGTGATGAAACCGTATGGGGTGGTGAATTTGGGAAGGTGAGGTAGAGAGAGGGCTGCTCTGCTTCCAGGGTCCGAAAAATGTTCTGGACAAGAGAAGGAAGCATCGCTCTGAGTGGGCATCCGTTTAAGGCTGGCATGATCTGAGACGCCTCCGAGGAATTTCCTTCCAGGACATGGAGACAAACCAAACCCTGAGGATGAAGTTGATGATACTGATGAGGAAAGAGAGGAGGACTTCAGTTGAGGTGGGTACGTCTTTAAAATGTCATCAGTGCTCCCCCAGTCCTCTTCCTCAGACTGTCGCTCTCTCTCATTGGATCTGGATCTGTAACCATCATCCAGGGCGAGTTTTGGGATGGTGAATTGAGGGATGCTGTCGGGTGTCACGACGATGCTGCGAATACTGTCTTTACTCCCGCGGCTTTCTGACCCCAGCGAACTCCCGAATGAACACGCGCTGGCCCACATGAGCGCGCGTATGCCCGCGGAGCTGTGCCGACGTGCGAACGGGAAGGGCACACTTTCTGATTCGCTGTCGGCGCTCGTTCCCGCGCAGTTTCCAGCGCTGATGGTGCGCGTCACCGCCATGTTCTTGTGCATTTGCTCCATGGCGTTAGATTTTCTATAGGCTATACAATGTATTATCACTCGTTTGTGCCTAAAAGTGCAACCTGTTTAAAGTACAAGCCCCTTTATATCTGCCCCGGTTTTATTGTTTTGTGCGTGCGTAATTGTGACGAGGGCGGCGCGTGGAAACATGCCCAAATGTGGATCTCCCCGGGTGACTTCCGATCTGACAGGTCTCGTGCGTGAGAACGGAGTCGGAACCCAAAATGGACCATGGTAACCAAAATACCATATTTACTCTTTAATATTTAATATTTTATTAATGGGGATTTATGGTTTCACATTTAAAACAATATGGAAGGTATTTTGATGGAAATGTTGTCATTTTTCCACACAAAAAACTAATTTTTAAGTTTAAAGCATTCCACTTTTATCGCGATATTATATCATACAAATAAAGATAACACTATTTTTATGCCACAAAAAACGTTACGTTATTTTACATCAAATAACGTAAATAACAGAATACAGGAAATAACTTCAACACATAACTACAGTTTAGCATGCTGTACTATTAAATCTTAAATCGTGATATCGTGACTTTAGTGTACTAAATACAAATATTTGTTTATTTGTTAAAAAAACAAAAGTTCAATTTAAAGCTTAAATTTTCCTCAAGCTAGGAATCTAGCATCTATCATCTTTATTGCTGAACATCTGTTGTATTTATTGCTGAAAATCACTGGCCTCATACACTATGCTGTGCACTATGCAGTACGCTAGTGTTGCATTGTGAACACAGACAGCGTGGTCACGTACGGAGGCACGCAGACAAACCGCACCTGTTGTAATTACCTCGAGCTGGGCTGATTGCACGCACTGCGTAAATTGGCAGAGAAGCTGTTTAATTCAGTCAATGAATTAATGCAGAGAACACGTCGAGATGACCATCCAATGCAACTACACCGTTGAGGCCGACAACATTGAGGGCCAAGAGGCAAGTTTGGAGTGTAAAATTGTAAAAAGCGCTATATAAATAAAGTTGAGTTGAGTGTGACGCAAAAAAAAAAACGTTCACATTAATTGGGAACATGCATGACTTTCGGGTGAAATGGGGCTCACAAATACTACAAAAAATGCCTCGTAATGTTCAGATTTGTGTAATCCGACTTGTTTGATTTTTATTAGGACGTATGTAAAGACAATGTTTGCTCTTCTCAACAGAAGAAAGCTGTGGCGAAGAGAGGCGGCGTTATTTCATCCATCCTTTGTCGAATTTCACAGTTTTGGCCAGTCAGTTTTAGTGTAAGTACAAGTTTGTTTAGTTTAAACTATGTAAACTGATCACAGCTGTAGTCGATGTGGTCGAGTAACGTTACAATTACTTTGTGTAGTAAGCGTCGTGTTTGTTTAAAATGGCTGACCGAGAACAACACACTTATTTACTTAAAGGTCATACCTGTTGAAAAAAAAAAACAGCATGTGCTGGTTTAAGCTGGTCATGTGCTGGTCCATAGCTGGTTTAAACTGGTTAAACCAGCATCAAAACAAACCTAACCCAGCAAATGCTGTTCAACAGGGATATTCTGACATGTATTCTTGCTTGGAAGTCAACTTGCCTATATAACATGTATAAATATTATTAAATGTATATAGTTCTGGATGCTGTGTTTTGTAGTTTAGGCTGCTTGGTGGTTATTTGTTTCAAACAGATCAATTTTCAAGAGAAGTTATGAAAAACCACCAAAAAACTCCAGTTTAAGTACTTGTTTCTTATAGTTGGACAGACATTAGCTGTTAACTTGTTAACTGGTTTGTTGCCTTTGGGTTTTTGTTAAAACTTGATAAATTTGTTTGGGAATGTTTGATGTAACTTTCAGATGCGTGCTCTACGTGGTTTGTGGCGGCTGTTTGGCTTTTCTGCCCCAGTAAAGGCCATCTCTCCAACGGGTGAGGAAAAAGAAGGCTCCCCTAAAGAACGACAGTGCAGAACGGTTCGCAAGCGTATCCGCAGGGCCACGCGCCTGCTGTTGGCCATCCTGCCGCGACGCATCCAGAGGGCGCTTGGTTACCCGGTCTGCACCAGCATTGGCTGTGCTGTGTCCCCAGGTGCGTTTTAATCAAAATTGTTCCCATTGTTAATCTGTGTACTCGTGATTTCATGTCATGTTGCATCCAAGGTGTTCCTTTTAAAATATGAATGTTTCTAGAGGTGCGTTGTTCGCCGACCAAACCCTGTGGCAAAGGCAGTAAGAGAAAGCAGGACGACCTGGATGAAGAAGAGGAAGCAGAGCAGCAGTCATGGGTAGAGGCACTTAACCAGGAGATTGCTGAAGAAGATCATGCTGCAGATCCAGATTATGAGGTTTGTTTTGCCTTTCAATACACATTTACAAGTCTAGCAGTCAATATTTTTATATTCGGGTCATTCATTTTTACTCTTAAGTTCAAATATATTTTTTTTTCTTGCAGCCCAGCGCACTTGAGACGGACAGTGAAGAATACCGGTCACACAATGACACTGAGAGCGATTTGGAAGTAGAGAAGGGTGTCGTGGTGATCAAAGATGTGGACACGGTACAGACACACAATCCCTCCACTATAAACTTGCTGTTCTTCATTATGTAAGTATTATTTTGTGTTGTATTTCAGGCTGTTTCTCCAGTGGCCCAATGATGGCAGTGTGCACTTAGACTTGCGCACATCAGGAATGTTGTATGGTTGCAGAGTGTGTTGTGTTAGGGGCATGATCTTTTCCTAGCGGTTCTCTTTTGAGTGCTTACTAGTATGATTATTGTCTTCTGTTAACTTTTTGTAAGTTCTAATGTTAAACGACCTAATAAAAGTGTTTGTAGGACAAGTTTGGCTTATTTAATGTGTCCAGTGCACAATATGGCCAGTAGGTGGCAGTCGCTCGCTTGTCTTTTACCAAGACTGTGTGCATTAAAAACAAGTTTTTTTTTTTTTTTTTTTGTAGCATCTGTAGCAGAGGTACTATAGTTTTTCAGTTTAAATTTTTTGGATTAACCTTTTTTAAATTTATTAGCTATTTTACGTTTGCTGTGTAACTTGAATTTATTTTTATTTTAAGTTGGTGTTACTTAACACTTAAGGTAACACCTCAAATTTTTTTAGAAGTAAAATTTAGGCTAGTACTTAATCTTATTTGATTAAACTATCTAACAGCTAGATCTATTATAATAAAGCAGTGGTTCTCAAACTGGAGGCCCTTTAAAAAGATCCAGTGGGTTGCAGATTGTGTGGTATTTTATAAATTTATCTTGCATTTAATGCAATCAAACATCAGAAAAATAAGCCCAGGAACCAAAATAATTGATATTCCAACATTTTATAACTGAATTATGTTTTTTGTTTAATTAAAATGATAAATTTAAGAATTTTCATTTAGGGGTCTGCAAAACTATGTACCCTACTCAAAGGGGGCCTTTCAACGAAAAATCTTGAGAATCACTGCTATCAAAAATAAATTATATATAGATATAAATTAAGTCATAGAGCAACATAAATCTTATCATTTGAAATTTACATATTTTCCTCTAATTTCATTATTTCAAAACCTTCAATTGCAAATTGAATTGAGCAGTCAGCTGCAAATAAACCGTTTACAGTTCACAACAATGTGAACACTGACATGTAAATAAACGCTTGCTGTTCTGTCTGAGTGGGACCCGAGCTCAGCTCCTATAGACAGACCACCTACACTGGGTTAGATCTCTGGTGAGCTTGGCTGTTTCACCTCAAGAAGAGGGGGTGGTTTATGGCCGAGTACTCTTAACACTCAGTTGTGCCCCCTAGAAATGCATTTCCACTTGCATTAGGCTTGTGTTGCCAGAGAAGGAAACTCAAATGAGACGAGTACATTCGCTTTTGTTTCGAGGCGCTCGGTCGCCTGTGTGAAGGGATGAAGCGTTTCAGGCCAACCATCAAAACACTTTCTGTGTGTTGCCCTAGCTGAGGTTTTCTTTCCCGATATGATTTTCTTGAAGGCTCAGAAATAAAGAGAAACTGCAGGCAGAGTGGGGAGAAGCCTTCCAAGTACGCTTCAGATCCACGGCCTGCTGGGATTTCTTAGCTGTCGGGCTTTTTTGAAGGCAAGATGGTTGAGTCTTGGGAGAGCTGTGTTTTTAGCATGCCTGAAATAGTTTGCACTAGGAGCACCCCGTACCCTTATTTTCTGATGTTCTTTAATGTAGAGGTTGCTTTGAAACAGACGTCTGTGTGCGACTTGGATGCATCACTGAAAGGCTCCAAGAGTGTCTTTGCATGGGTTCCCTTTTTCTATCAACGAATGACATTACCGTGAGCCATGCTTAGATGGTGCTATCTAATGCATTGGGTATTGACCGTAGATATGATTTTTATGGTTATATTCCATCTGGTTTATGCGTTCGATATGCTACTTGTCCTCGGGGTAACCCCAGGACATGTGTGGAGATGCTCTTTTGCTATTTTTGCCAAATGCATCCCTCAGCACTTTCTCGCTCTGGCTCGTTGTCACCTTCCTTGAATGACAATGGGTGTAGGACTCGGCAAGAGCACATTTACTGACCTATATGCTATTAACGGCTAGATTACCTTGTACTACCCTTTCTATAACCTTACTCTGGGTTTAGTTTTATAACATTTCTGAGGTTGTTGTGCATTGTAGAGATTGTGTTTTTTCCTAATTGATCTGTTTATTCTGTTATATTTCATGGGGATGCTTATTCCTTTGTATAGGGTGAAAATGTAAAATTATTTGGAAAAACAGTAATAAAGCCCCACCGTTAAACCTTGCCAACACTGGCATAAAAGCACATCAGAGATCATATGTATTCATACATTTGTAAAAAAAAAAACTTAAATTGAATTGTCGAAGTTATTTCAGCTTTTTAAATATAAATTTGATGTAACTTCTGCTCACGATTTGCTTTTGCGCCAGTGACATCATACAGTAGGTTTAATGGTGGGGTTAGGGGAGGGGCTTCAGTATTGCTTTTTCTAAAAATCATGTGTTTTTGTATGATTAGCCACCAAGTAAAATTGTGTGCATTATTGAGTCCGTGCAGGCATTTTAGTTGGACATTACCGTTTTTACTAGAGTACCTGTTTTTTTATATTTAAGTCATAGTAATCCCAAATTAACCGTTGTTTTGCTACGGGAACCTTAATATTTTTTTTTATATAAAATTATGGTTATACGTATAATAAAACCATGGCTTCTTTTCCAAAGGGTTGATCTAAAATCTGTGTCTTGAAGCTAAATCATTTTACATAACGTGTGTGTATTTTATCAGGTCAGATGTGGTTTTCGTTCATCTGTTTGTAGTTAAATCCTATGTTTTCCCAAGGCTTTTCAGCCATTGCCGAGATTATTGTTTACCGTGCAGCCGCAGAGGTTTTTCACGATCACTTCACTGTGACGTCAGAGCCGTCAAATCATTCTTTTTTTAATCTGCACAGCTTCTCCGAGCTCCTGCTGCTTGATGATAATATGATGCTTTGGTTATACAGCATAACTCTCAGCAGGCTTTTCACCCAGAGGTAATTACTTTATAGGTGCTATGGAGAGTAGTGTGCAACTCAGCTGCAAATTGTTCAATCGATAGGTTTGAGGCAAGACGTCGGGCCAGAGTTCTTGGTATTCAGGGGAGTCTGAATGAAGCATTAATTAAAATGGCTGTCACCGCTACAGTAGTACATGAAAGGTCTCTTATGGTGAACAAAGACGCTGCTACAAAGATATTTACTGATGGGGAAAATGCGGCAGAACGGTTGGCCTACATTTAGTTTCTATTGAGTGTTTAGATGGTCTCGTGGAGTGTTTATGTGAATGTTTGGACATTGTTGTCATGTCTTTCTTTTCTATTAAAAGTTTTGTTTCTATTATGTTTGATTGGATGTGCCATGTTTAAAGGGGTACACATTGCATTACATCTAAAACAAACGATACTATTCGTTTCAGCCGTGTCATATAACCCCTTTTAAGCTGTGGTACATTTTTTACTATTTACATGTATTCACCCTCATGTTATTTCAAAACAGTATGACTTTCTTCTGCAGAACACCGAACAAGATATTTAGAAGAATGTTGGTAAACGAACAACATTGGATCCCATTGACTTCCATTGTATGGCACACAACCACTCAGACATTTCTCCAAATATCTTCTTTTGTGTTTAACTGAAGAAAGAGTCACATACTGTACAGTTTTTAAACGACATATGAGTGAACAATTGATCACTTTTATTTTAGGGTGAACCGCCTCTTCAATTTTGGCCTTTGTACCTTTTGTTTCTGATTTCTTTATACTTGTATAAATATTTTCACTAACGTTAAATCCTAAATCATGTAGGCTTACCGTATATTGTTAGTTTAACAGTGTGGCATTTGTTGCCACTGTTCTGTGTCTGAATCATTTCAAATAATTCTTAAAAATCAAGTTCATTTCTTTTTTTGTCCCTAAGCTGCTTGTTTTGTCACATTTAGAGCTGTCCATCATCATGATTTACTATTCAAAACCGCTCAAACCTGTCACCCTAAATCAGTTCACATACACCAAGAGTGATTTGTGAAATGTTCTCTTGTTAGACGAAATGTTTTGTTGCTTTGAACACTGAGATGAATGATTAAATTAGTTGTAAAATGCATTGCACCATATGGTGTAATCCTAAAGATTCGCTTTTAAGCACAGGTTAACTCTTACTACGATGTACAGTAATACAATTCAATAGGAAAATGACAGAATTGAGCAAAGAATAACATAACTAGATTTTTTTTGTTTTACTGTTAAGTCTCTTTCTCATTTCGTTATTAGAATTACAATGTCATAGTTCAGAGGAGATTGCAACTTTTGCCCATGGCAACATTTCACAGTGAATGCACAAACGGCTGCAGTCAGTCTGGTTCACTTCAGGCCACACTTTTGGTTATGAGTTGAAGTCGTGAGCAGCAGCGTCTGAGCTAGCTCGATATATTTCTCTCACTTTATTAGAGCATAAAATTGCTTCCATATGCCACGTCAGTTTCATAACCAAGTTGAGGAGTTCAAACTGCTGAACTGAATACCCTGTTCATGATGTACTATTCCAGGTTAAATATGAATAAACCAATTCCGTAGAAGGTCATTTTGGTACCGAAACCAATAATTTAGCCTCTAGCAGTTCCTGCGTAATGGGACCTTATTTCTCCTCAACATAATTTCTTTCAAGTCGACAATTAATAGAGGCATTGTGGTGAGTTTCTCCCTAAGTGACTTTCATAAGTCCAACACATTTCAACGCATGCAGTGATTTTTTTTTTTTCATTCTTTAATTAGGATTGTCTTCATCCCTCGTGGATGGCATTTTTAAATGAGTTTTAGAAACCATTTTACAGATCTCGCCAACAGAAGATTCTGGTTTCAAGCCACTCTGGAGTTTTATGACCCACGGGTAAGTATGGTTTATATTTTTTAAAGATTGGAATATTCTAATTTGCAATAAGATGAGGAATTTAACTTTGTTTCTATGATTTGTTGCTTTAATGCATTTTATAAAAATGCATACACTGTAAACACATTTTTTATTTATTAAAATAATGAAATGATGAAAAACATATTTTGATTTAATCTTGCACCCAAGCTGGCTGTATATTACCGTTTTTTTGTAGTTTACGTACAGGGTTTAGGCCTACATGTATACTTTAAACATTTCAACACAATTGTGTCTTTAGATAAAGAGAAGTGGCCATATGCAATGTAGCCTATTTTATGGAAATTGTTTTTTTTTATTAAAAAATTCTGCGCAATTTGGATAAACATTTGCCCTGAGCAAACCAAAAGTGGTGTAAAAGCTTTTTAACCAAAATGTAAAACTAATTTGTGAGAATATCGATATTTTTTATAATGTGAATCTATTAGTATGAATTTTTCCATTATTCTTAAATTGTTTATATGCCACCAGATACCAAGAACACAACTCACATGGCGCACAGTTGCTATGGTTACCCTCTCAGTCTTTTTGGGTGCTAGGTAAAAATATTAATCGAATTGATCTAAATTTTGTGCTTTATTTGTTTGAAATTGATGTAAATTATGTGATTACGTAAAATTAAAACTAATTTATGTAGTTATACAGTATATAATATATAATTATACTTATAATAGGCCTATATAGGTATAGTAATATACATTAAAGACATTTCGTATATAGTTAAAGTATCATATTAAAACATTTTTGACTAGGGGTTCAAAGCTTATTTTGGGGGGGTCAGCGACCCTCACTGATAGCTTTGAAAATCTCAAAAATAATCCATTATCTTCTGTGGAGTTGTGTATTTTTTTCGTCACGGTGTGTTTATGAATCGCAGTGTCCAGGCTGCAGTGGCCGACTTACGTAAGTGCCGTGGGCTGGATTCTCTCAGCCGGATGAAGGGATGAGCACACGAGGCAAAGGTGAGTGAAATAACAAAGAAAATCAAACAAGCTGCGTAGGCAGAAGAGAAAGGCTCTACAAATCCCCCCGTTTATTTTTGTGACTTTGTTTGATTTTTCTCGTGGGCTGTAGGGGTTTTAACGTCTTACAAATCAGAACAGTAAAATACAGTTCGAAAAAATTGTAAAAATAATGTCGAATGATACATGCCTTTTAAGCGTTCTCGAGCATGCTCATGCCATTAATCCACCCACGGCAGGCTCTTCACTGTCTCAATCTGCATACAGCGTGGGAGGTTATTGTGTGGCCTCTCCAGTCCACGTAAATAGCCACATTAGAATCATCGCTGCCCCTTAACATCTGCATAAAACATATGCAACAAGAATGGTTAGGACTACGCTGTCGTCTTGTGTTTCGTCTTGTTTTAATGAACCGTAAATATAGGAGTGACTCATACTGGGTGACCTACAGTGTTTGCATATTTGAAATTTTACATTGTATGTATTAAAGAGATCACTCAAAAACAAAAATTCTTCATTAACTCACCCTCATGTCATTCCAAACCTGTATCTTTTACTTTCTTCTGACCTACACAAAGAAAATATTTTTAAAGAACGTTCGTAACCAGACAACATTGAACCCCTTTGACTTCCATTGTATGGACACCACCAAGACATTTCTTAAAATATCTTCATGCAGGGTTGTAATGGTTGAGTACAGACTTTAAATAGGTGAACCATCCCTTAAAAACTGCATAAAAGCAACATGGAAAAGATCGATTTCGCTTGCTTCCTTGTCATTTCATACATTTCACCCTGTATGTTTTTTCCATTAATATGAGTGCCGGTGTGAGCGGGCAAGGCTGCTTTTTCTCCCTCCTGAATAGAAATTGGATTCGGAATATCTTATTTTCCCAGAAGTGCTGTGTTTGAACATCTCGCTTTTCGTCTGTGTGATTTCAGGATGCTTTAGTGCCCGAAGCCCATGCCGATATGAGTTTATGGAGAACAATACACCCATTTCTATTCTCGGGCTGGCTGCAGTGTATCATTCTTTATAAGCTGATATTACACTCTTCCACGGCAATTGTTCCCTCTGATTGCTTTTGGCGCTCTCTGCGATTGTCTATCATCCTATCATTCCGTAAATAAACATTGGGAGACGCCTGGGCGACGGTTGGTGTATTACGAAGGACAGAGTCAAAGGAAATTGCATGGGAGCTTTTTCAAAACCTTTCCATCTTATTTATGTTCCGTCGGGCTCCAACGGTCGAATAAACGTGTTGACTCGAGCACGGGAAATTTCACAGCGCCATTTTTGATGGATTTGTTTGTAAGATACAATAATTTTCGGGTCTACTCACAGCACGAGCGAGAGTTTTTTTCCCTAGTTGATCCCCTTATTTGGAAATCTGCTTGCACGGTAGAATCTTTTTGCTCATTTCCGAGTTTTCCTGTTCAATGCATTCCATTCCCCTTATCTGCTTTTCCACCTCTGGAGCATTTATGTATATGTTACAGCTTGTATATTGGAGTCCATGAACACAACAAGCTCTCTCTCTTTAAATGCAGTGCTTGAGTTCAGCCCTGTTTACTTTCCTTAGCCAGCAACTCAAATTTCGCAGGAAGTTCACAGGCAAAATCCTTATGACATCTACGCTGACTCATTCCATCGTGACACTGAAAACAAAAGCCCAGAAATGCGGCCACTTTCGTATTGTTTGCTTTCACCAAGCGACTCTTCTCAGTGCTGCCCCGAGAGCATCAAGCAGCTCTGTAAATATTACACAGTGCGTCTTCCTTTGGGCGGTGTGACACCACTCATGGTGCTCAGAGACCGTGATTAAGAGATTCGTTTCCTTAGATGTTCCTTAGAAAGTCAAGGTAAACACAGTGCTTTGCTCTTTTCAACGGGACGCTTTTTTTATAAGATACTCTCATTTGGTGTTATTGAATTTTGCAGACCAAGAGCATATCCAGCAGTGAGTCTCTTATAGTATGTCTACTTTTCAGCCCAGAATTAAAATGTAAAACACAGTGTTACATGTATGCATTTAAGGACCATGATGAAATTTTAGGACGGCATTTTTTGCAATTTAATTTTTTTGGAACACTGAAGCACATTTTTCCTTCAAAGTCTTGGTTCTCATTGTTCTCTATTTTGATTCTAATTACTGTATTGCATTCATTTACAATATCCAGATTTTTTTCTTTTATTTGCTATTGAATCGGCTAATTTGGCCTGTGATTTTGTGGGTTTTTGAAGGCAGTGATGCTACAATACGTAAATTATTAATTATTTTTTAAATTAAATAATGTAATGATGTATAATGCTATCATGAATAAAATCGCTGCAGAATCAAAAAAAATGTTCAACGTTGGCTCAAAACGTGACTAACCTTTAAGGTTAAATTAACCCAGAAAATGTGTATATTTGTTAAAACAACCGAGCAAATGTTGATTTATAACCCAACAGCTGTGTTCGTCCCTTTTTGACCCAACACTGGGATGAAATAACCCAGCATTTTTACAGTCCTTCCTATTTAATGAAATTCATAAAACAGTGTACGACAACTGTTTTTAGGAAGTAATTCCCTGTTTACTAGTTACGTTTTGCCAAAAATACGACCCGAATGTGGTTTTCAACGCCTTAAAATTTCGAGAACTGAATACGTAGGAGCTGTGAAGCAGAATGGCAGCCCTTGTGAAAACACATGGCGCTTTTGGCCAACAGCACCCTGTTGTCGTAGTCTGGATTCCGTATTAGCGATGGCTTGGTTATCTGGCGACGCTCGCAGCGTTACTCTGGCATGTATTGCGGGCCAGAATGCTTGGCTGTGTTCTGAATTGCTCATTACACTCCCAGAGGCGAGCACGGGCCGAAGCAAAAATACAAACAAAGACAGACACAGCAGACAGCAGGGAGTTCCTCCCCTCCCAGACCCACACACACACACACACACACACTTCTCTCGCTGCCCCTGTGCTGTCTTTAGACCCGGTTGCTGAAAAATATATGTGCATTAATGCAATGTGTTGTGAGAGCGCATGGATTTAACTGCTCATTGGACCGGAGCGTGGGGTGTCAGTTCCTGGCTCTCGCTGCAGATCACAATAGATTTTTCTCATTTAAGTGCCTCCTGAAGGCCTTAAAATAGCACTTCTCTGAACACACTCTGCATCATCTGACGAGAACCATTAGTTTGTGATATTTACCGATGAACTTTAATGTCATGTCAATTGGTCATTGGGGAGCTTATTCTGCTTTGCGAGATGTCTTGTTTTTGCCAAGTTTAGCCAGACTGCATCGCGTTTGTACTGCCATGAAGGTGGTCCCAGAATGCATTGCAATGAAAGGATAGTAGATATTTGAAGTATTTTAGGTTTAATCTAATACTGATATGCATTGATAAAAAGCATTGAAAGTGTAATTAGTGTATGTTTGTGAATGTTTTACACAATATTTGTGTAAGCTGTGTACGATATTTGTATGGCTATTAATGGATATAGAAAAAACACAGTTCACCCCAAAATACATATTCTGTCATTTATTCACCCTCATGTCATTAAAAACTGCATATAATTCTTGCTTTTGTATAACACAAAAAGAGATATTTGGAGAAACGTCTCTGGTTTTGTGTCCATTTAATGGAGGTCAATGGGGGCCAATGTTGTTCTGTGACCAACCTTCAAAATATCTTCTTTTGTGTTTTGCAGAAGATAGAACGTCATACAGGTTTTAAATGACTTAAGGGTGAGTACATGGTGAAATAATATAAACTTTGGGCAAACTATTCCTTTAATATCAGGGGACTCTCCCTTTATGTGCCACAAAGAGATTCTGGCTGTGTAGTAAGTGCGTCCCAAATCTATGACGGTTAGGGTGCTACCTATGTTGGCAGTTAGGCATCACACTAGGTTCAGATTTATACTAGATATTTTGTTAACTGTAAAAAAAACTTGCCGTGTATTGTGAAGGTCAGCATACTGGAGTTAACATATTCATCCATATAAATAGTGATGTTTTCAGCTGAATCTCTAAAGAAATTCTGTCTATGGATTGAGTGACACTTAGTTTTCTTTGTAGCAAGAATAAAGTGATAATTCATCTTGTGGGCAGAGAGGATGGCATTGTGGAACGCATGATGTGTAAGCCGTAATGCATTTCTGTTAGAAGTCACAGAGCCCAGCGCCATCCCGAATGTCTGCCATGTTAGCGGTTGTGACTTTGATGTTTGAGACATCCGTGAAACCGAATTGTCATTTGTCTCTGCCTGCCAGGTTCCCATCAGCTGGAAACAACCTATTAAAGTGACAGTAAAAAGTGCAAAGCGCTTATTTTTGTGCCCTTATTTTTATGCGCTTATTCTCTCTTAAAGTATGAGCAGTGTTGTTTCAGCTCACTTGATTTAAAATGACAAGCTTAAAGAACGCTTTCCTTCAGCTTGCTTTCAGGTACCCACGTACCCTTTCCCAACATTTGTCATTAAAGGGATAATTTACGCAGAGATAAAAAAAAACTCACCCTCTTGTCCTATTTAACATGTGTTCATTCTACTGCAGAACACAAGATATTTTGAAGAATGTTGGTAACCGAACAATGGCGGTACCCATTGACTTGCATTGATTTTGTATCCAGAATGGGTACCAACATTTTTCAAAAATCTATTTTGTGTTTGGTGGAAGAAAGTCATTCAGGTTTGAAATGACAAGAGGGCGAGTAAATATTTACTGTTTTCAAACTGACATTTACCTTTTGACATTTACTGACATTTATAAACTTCTGTCGAGTAAAGATAGGTAGATTTTGAACCCTGTTTTTCATGTCATTGTTCAAAAACTGGTATTTATTTTTAGCTAGAAAAGCTTTAGCTTTGAGATTATTTTTTAACTATGATATACTGTATTTGAAGCCAAAGATCTTAATATATTCTATTCAGGTATAGAGACCTAGAAGATGAATACAAATGACCATCTAACCTTGCACCCATCTCCAAAAGAAACAGAAAAAGCAGGTTTGCTATTTATACTTATTTACTCTCTTGGACAATACCGTACCATACAAGCTGAGAATGGCGCTTTTCATGCGAGGCTACTGTTTCGTAAAGCCTCTTAACTCCGCACTCCAAAGAAGTGTCAAGAGTCTACTTTCCTTCACTCGTTTTGAACAGATAATCGGTGTATTTTGCCACAGTCGTTCTCCGCGCTTTATCATCTTCTGCTGATGTTTGTCCTCATCAGCTTTATCAGCCAATGGGCGCATGACTGATTCCCCACGGCATCTTTATCTGCAACCTCAGCTTATTTCCACCTCACAGCTTTATTTAAAGTTAACCAGGACTCGTTTTCTTGTTTCAAATTGCGTTACCACTGGATTACATTTTTGTGCTTTAACCCAACGTCACCGAATGCAGCTTTAATGAAGGACTAGGCCCAGATTTGAAATAACTTTAAAGCTTATTGGATGTGTTAAAAGAACCACCATGGCATTGCTTTTCTGCTCATGAAATTCATGAGCTCCAGCCTTGCTCCCTAAAATGATAAATCAGCATCTATGTTTTCTCCTGTCAGAATATGGAAATCTCTCCACCCTCTTGCACTTAGTCTGGTGGTCCGCGTGCTCTTTTTGTTTATGTTCAAAAGGAACGCTGGAGCCTTGCTGGGTGGACATGAGAGACATTTACATGTGGCTTTGAGGACATCACTGATTTCTCTTGCCAGGCTAGGAACCGTCTGTCAAGTGCAGTAAATACAGTTTTCAGTGACTAGAATGCCGTGGTAGCATCGCTATGCCCAAGCTTGAAAATTCCCAAGATGCCAATCTGTCTTATAAACGGTATTATCATAGTTCTTAACTCATGTTGCACAAGCGCATTAACGTTCATTTGAACACTTTCATCTTTTTCTTTTTGCGTTGTTTCTCTCCTAAATGAATCCATGTTTTGAACGACTCAGTGAGTCATTCATCAAGTCACTTGCTCTGTTCTTGAATGAATTAGCAGTTTTAAACGAGTTGGTTGAATGTTCACTGACACAAAAAAATTGCCACCACCTACTGGCCGTTTTAGTCACATTTAAAGTAAGCCTAACATTTTCCTTAATAAGCATTTCTATAAATGCAATTTGTCGCACATTGATTGAATAAGTTCCCATGCAAACAACCTTTAGTAGTTGCTAAAATAACTAGACACTAGTGTTTTTAAATCTTACCACAGTAAAATTTTAAAGTATAATACAGTATTTGCCAAAACTCATCCTGTTAATCCTGTTAATACAGTTAATACTACAAATATTGCAATGTGTAGTATAATACAGTTCACTAAATACAACACGTTTCATTTACATCTGTGTGTTAAGGAATTCGGTTTTGTAGATTTCAATACTGAACATGACACAGCATCGCAATGCTACTTGGTATCCTGATATTACATGTATAGTATCATAAGATATGTTTATGGTGCCCTAACCCTATATATACTGTACATAATAGATATTTACAAACATATTTGCTATTAATAATCTCAGTAAATATAAATGTTTTTAATGTTATTCATTCTTCAACCTTCTGAATATATCTGCATGCATTGGTACTGTAGTTCTTCAAAAGATTTTTTCTCCCCTTCTTTGCTTTAATCCACTTCCCAGCAGGGATTCATTCGCATCCTATGGGACATCAGCCATGCTCCACTCTTTATGGTTGCTGTCCTGACTCCCCCTGGAGGTTTTGACTCAACCTGTCTTGTGCTAACCCCTTAGACACTTATGGTGCAAATTTGATGTCGCTCTGGCAATGTCTTTGACAACTAAAAGAGAACTACCCCCTAAATTCAGCAAGGTTAACTTGGGGTTCTAAGTGACAATGCTAGTTCGAATCACTTCTGCCTCTCTGCCTAATGGTGATTTCACAGCAGAATGTCACCTTGTATTACTGTACGATGCTCCTCTGCCAAACTGTAGCACAGTAAAACATGCGATTCTGCATACACCCTATCAAATGGGATTCCCTTTGATGAAAAGATCTATGCTTGGAATAAATGGGTTTAGGGTGGTTTAGGCAGGTCTAGCAGGCTGTAGATTAACATCAGCTTGTGATCAACAAGCATGATTTAGTATGGATTTCCATGCTGGTCTAAGTCACTGTAAAAAATATATTATTCCTGCATCTGGTGTGCCTGAATTTTTTTTCTTGCAGTATTTCAAAATTGTGAATATTCTGTACAATAAAAGAGTACATGTGAAAGTACAGCTTTTTGCGGTGTATTTACTTAGAGAAGCTCACCTAAGAATTCTCTCAATATCATGCTGTCCCAAACAAAGATTGGGACAGCAGAATGTGTATTCTGGGTCTCAGAATGTTAACAAATATTAGTGTGAGGCTATTTAGCGAACTCGAAAACAAAACAAGCACATCAGATTCAAATATGGTGATGCATCATCAACTTAACACGTCAAGAATTTCATTGGGACCTGCAAGTCTCGTGAAAACCACGAACGAACCAATGAGATTTGAGGTTATAAATTGTCGCCATATTTCATGTGTGGTTGTTTTGGTATCAATTTCACCAAAGCACAAATCAATAGTTTACTTGCACACACCTTGATGCATTTTATTAGGTACAGTATGTGCTTTTGACGCCTTAATACTTTGGCGCCTAGATGTACATAAATAGACTGATTATTATATATTTTACATCCAGCTTTAGAAAGCACAATGGCACAATGGTGGATAATTATGACATTTTTTTTTGGATAAACAATTTTTTTACTCATCCTTCAATAGTTGCGATGCTACTTTGCTATTCTGACTGTCTTTGTGTAGATGGTTTCGAAAAACTTTCCCCAACACTGATTAAGACGATATTTTCCCTGTACTTTTTTTTATAAAGGGTTTCTTTACCCAAAAAATGAGAATTCTGCCATCATTTACTCATATTCGAGTTTTTCCAAATCTGTAAAAATGTCTTTGTTCTGACCAAACAGATCTTGACTCCCATAGTAGGACAATTGCTTTATCTTACTGTTATTTTGTTTTGTGTTTAACACTAAAGAAGATATTTTGAAAAACGTTAGACTGCAAGCAGTTCTGGGGCACTTTTGACTGCCATTGTATTTTTCCTACTGTGGTAGTCAATGGGGTGGTCAAATCTGTCTGGTTAAGCATTCTTCCAAATATCTTTCTCTTTGTTCATCAGAAATGTCTACAGATTTGGAACAACTCCAAGGTGAGTGACACTTCACCCAAAAATTCTGTCATCATTTACTTTAAGGTTAATAACCACACAGTGCCCCCTAGTGACTTCAATAGCCAAACACAGTGTCAGGTCACCATATGCAACAAGCCAGTCAAGACGGTTGAGGATTAGCATCCTGACTGGCAGGAAAACGTGACAGCAGTATACAGGCTTAATGTGCTGTGACCACTTCACCGCCCTGAAACCAATTTACCAGAGTTTATCACCCCCTTAGAGAACTCACACACGCACGCGTCAAGGTGACCTCCTCAAAGTGCCATGGGAAGACCCTTGCCTCCAGCAAACTGAGTGTCCCTATTACCAGCTGGTTTTTACTCTCACTCAGCAATGCTGATGGTAAAGGAGCTCAAACACCTCCAGGTGCTTATTTTTTTCCCAACCTCCACAAGGGTTTGCTGCTTCAAACGATGCGTGACACATTCCAGTGCTTCCAGATATCGGAAAGGTCATGCTTTCTTCTTGAAAAAGAAGACAAAGGATGTTTTTCTTCAGCTGCCCTGCAATTCCCCCGTCTCTTACCGATTTTTTTCACAGCTGCAACTCAATCGAAGGCATCTTAGAGGTTTTAATGCCTGTGTTGAGGTGTTGAAGGGCGTGTTTCAAAGACCCTGCACATCTAAGGCCGGCTGTGGCCATCGGTGCAGCAATAGCATTGCAATGTGCCCATTTTATCTTCATATTTATTTATTTGTTTTTTTTCAGAGCTATTTGTTTTCAACATGCATTGTAAAGACTACTGTGTCTTGGTTGGAGAACTCGCCTAAAATGTCTAATAATTTGCCCCAAGAATTAAGTTCTGTCAATGCTCACTCGCCTTTTTGTTGGATGTTGAGACTGCATGCTCTTTTAACATGCAGTTCAACACAGTGGTCTGGGACTGTTAAGCTTCAAAAGGTCAACAAATCATCACAGTAGTCTGCGAATAGTGTGCTTTATAGGCTTATAAGACTTGTGTGATACAGAATCCCTGTCATGGGATTGGTTGCATAATCCTGTGTAGAGTAGTCTTTGAAGTTAGTCACTTATTCTTTTTCTTCAAGACTGCTCATACCTTCTTTATATCAGTTACATAAGTTAGATTGGGCATACTAAAATATGAAAAGAAAGACCAATTGGTCTAACTAATTGCTAGTCAGGAAGACTAGCGGCTAAGTTTATGCAACTGGGCCATAATTAGAAACTTAACCTTGTACAGGCCTAATATTGTTTTTTTACTCAATAATATCAACTTCCGATGTAGATTCGTCCCAAATTGTACTAAAATATTTAGTAGATGCTAGTGAAACAAGTAATAGAATAGGTGCTTCCAAGATTAAAGAAAGAATGGTAATGAAATTGGTAAAGAGCAGGAATAGGCAGGGAAACCAATATAGTTTACTGTACTATTCTTCTTTCTGATATCTCAAATACAAAAAGTACTTGTAATCTACCAATCCCCTGCCGAAGGACTTGGAATCAAAATGTGAAAAAAGGAGAGCTAAAACAGAACAGAAGATAAAGAATTGAGCACATAGTCGGATTAAGGGGGTCACATCTGCTGAAATGAAATGATATGACTCCAGCTGCTGGTCTTTATTTATTTCTCAAAACCTCATGGAGGTTTTGAGAACATTGCAAGCACAACTGGCCACTTCCGAATAGGAAATTCTTATTGAAGTTCATCCTGGGAATGTTGAATGCATCCTAATAGTTTATTTTAGGTCGTTTGCACTTTTGAGACGGTCCCTTAGTCATCAGTTATCTGGCATTGTGAGTTTTGAAGCCGTACAGCCATAGTGGAGTATGGATGAGAAGCAAGCTCTCACTCACTCCCACCCTCGCTCTCTCCCTCTACCTCTCTCCCTCTCCCCCCCTCTCTCTCTCTCTCTCTCTCTCTCTCTCTCCACACACACATACTCACACCAAATATCGCAAAGGAGCTGAGGCAGAAGTACGTCTCATCCAGCCTCACACATTCTCTCATACACACTCGTTCAGGAAGCCACACGCATCTCTCCTGTCAGTGGGACAATGCGTGCGATGAACCTGATGACTGCTGGCTGCTGACAACAGAGAACAAAGACAGCTCCTCTCCCCACAGAGCCACAACTCTTCACCGACCACCACCAAAGGAAGAGGGGCATTCTGTCGGAGTCAGGGAACCTGATGCCGCAGCCGGAAGCATCTGAAGGCTTAATTGACCGACTCAAAGCGAGCAGCTGTGCGCAGCCCGCACGTAGAAGCTGAGAGGGACAGCCCATACCGAGGGTCGGCCGATGTGGACGTACCACCTGTCAAGTTCCAGTCCTGGGTAAGCCATTTCATCTTCTCCAGACAGGGACTGTGAAGCGCTTTTACAGAAGCTGACAGCATCCCACCTGTACTAAGGATTTTAGGTGCTGATCAGGCATGTGCTTATGTCAACGAGAAGCTGTCAGTGCTATCAGAACTGTAACCGCTTGTGGCTGTATATAATTTCTAGGTTAACTGCAGTATTCTTTTATTGAATTCAGTTGCTGTTGCGTTAGGAATAAAAGCATCTAGTTGGTGGGTAATGCTGTCATGTTTAATGCAACCTCTGCAGTGTCTCTCGCATGCAAATAATGATCCTCATTATTTTAATATGTCTGGCTCCTCATTTTCGAGAAATAGGAACGGGATTTTGTCACATCTTTTTTGCTGTCGTTATTTTATATATATATATATTTATGTGCATTGCAAAAGTCAACAAATATTTTTTCACGAGACATTTCTGTCTCTTTGTCTAAAAACTAAAAAAAAAAAAAAACTATAAAAGTAGTCTTCACGTATCATGCGGTGCATTAAAGGGATAGTTCACTCAGACATGAAAATACTTTCATCATTAACTCACCCTCTTGTCATTTCAAACCTGTATGATTTTCTTTCTTTTGCAGTACAAAAAAAAGATATATTGAAGAATGTTGGTAACCGACCAACAGCAGTACCCATTCATTTCAATTGTATGGACACAAAACCAAAGTTAATGGGTACCGCCATTCTATGGTTACATTGTTTTTTTGTGTCTTCTACATTGATGGCTTGAGAAAATGACAAAATTATTTAATTTTGGGTGGATTGTTCCTTTAAAATCTAATTGACTTCACATGTCATGGTGCGCCGCTGCGTACAACACGAGCTTGCGTAACTAACAGTGTCTCTAAACTCTCATCCCGAGAAGCTCTTTGAAGATGTCCTTATCGGCCTTCAGATTTTTTATCGCTTCAGTGCTCAAAGCCGAAACGATGGAAAACCAGATTGGCCAGTATGAACACTAATTTCGGCAGCAGCAAAAACGAATCTAGCTTTTTTAATTCACTGTTCTGATCTTGAGGGCATTTTTGGGAACTGGACTTTTCTGTGGACCAGCTGTTTCTTTACTAGACGAGAGAAAACAATTTGCATTGTTGCTCTGTCTGCTGGTTTTTATGACAGCAGTAAGATTCTCTGAGCTCTTGATGAGAGGATGATGAACAGAGAGGATCGCTGTGTGTGTGGGCAGCGGAGGAGGAGGAAGAAATTTGTTGCTGTTGTATTTGGATCAGTACAGACAATAGAGATCAGTCTTGCATCTGGAAAGGAATTATCAACATTGTGTGCTGTATGAGTAGTTTAGGCATACAACAATAAATGATGTGATGCTATCATCACTTTATTAATATTTTGTCGATCTTCCACGTATAATAGTTTCATGTTTTAGGGAGAGCAGTGCAGTTTTAAAGGCAATCCTTAAATATTTGTTACTTTTTTCTATACACCTACTTTTTTATTTTTTATTTGTTATAGTTGTTAGTAGTAGTAATAGTAATAGTAATATTAATAGTAATAATTGCTGCTGGTTAATGTTCTGAAATGATAAATGTAAATGTATACATTTCTTATTTATTTCTTATTATTTATTGATTTATTAATATTCCCCTTTCATTTTTCAATTTCATTCAAGAGAAGTGGCTCGGGTCTTTTGTGCCTATCATTTGTTTCAAATATTGAAGGGATTGTTTACTCAAACATGAAAATTCTGTCATCATTTATTCATCCAAACAATGGCGGTGCATATTCACTTATATTGTATGGACACAAATCCAATTCAAGTCGATGGATACTTTTGTTGTTTGCTTATCAACATTATACAGAATATCTTCTTTTGAGTTCTCGGAAGACAGACAGTCATACAGGTTTGGAATGACATGAGGATGAGCAAATGATGATAAAATTTGTATTTTGGGGCGAACTGGCCCTTTAAGCTTGTGCCATGGAAACACATCTGCATTATTCGACAAGGTTGATGTTCCGGTATTTTTCTTCTCGTTGTTTTTCCAGTCCTTTGTGTTGTGTATTAACAGCCCTTATAAAATGCTACCGTGTCTGTTTAGCATTACGTTTAATGAGCCACCCTGAGATCTCTGTATAATCACAGATCTGGGCCTCCTCTGAGTCGAAGTACAGTAATTGGACACTTTAAAAGAATGATGAAAAGGAGACAAAAGCAGTTTTGAGTCTGTCATTGATGTTTAATTCATTGGGTTTGAAACAAGGCTGCGTTTTGCATATCTAAGGTTCCCGATGGGGCACATAAACTAAAGCCATTTACATGCAGCACCTACTGTATGATGTGTGTGTTATGTTTGTGGGTTGCATATCAATTGCTGCTTGAAGATGAAGCACGTGCAACCTGTTAACCGTTTACCACAAAACTAAAAGGATTAGATCTCTGCAAAAGCTCCCTAGACTCAGAATATACATTGAGATCAGTGTATCATTATTCAAATCATTTCTTTACTAATGTACAAAGTACTTTTGTTGTACAGTGATGCAATGATAACATCATACGGTTTAGATACCACTGATATGCAGTGGGGTCAAAAAGTCTGATAGCACTCGTTGAAACGTTTTTTCAAGTTTCTAATTTAATTGAACATTTTAATATTCGTTTGCAAGAATAACATGGCTTAAAAGCACTTTAAAGAATTGAATTGAAAAATTGAAATGCATGAATTTCAGAGCTTCATTAAGAATTCATTAGTGCCTGATTTTGATTTCACGACAACATGCATTTGATTTGTTTGCGCAAAACCTGAGGATCCCAGCATCTCACGTGAAAAACATTCCAAAGAGCATATTGTGTGCAAACACATCTGACCTTTGGTTTACACACACAGTCAATGACACTATTTGATTACAAGAACAGTGCCGAATCTAATAGATTTCTATTGTTAATACATATTTTCTTTTTGATAAAAATGTTAACATTTTTAATACAAAAAATTCTGATTGTGGGTAAATGATGACAGAATTTTAATTTTGGGGGAAACTATTCCTTTAAAGCTGCAATCCGTAACTTTTGCCTCGATATACTCATTCGTGACGCAGTCTGTGAAATCCAGATTTAAGTCTCAAAATCTAATTATGAGACAAGGACCATCAAAGTCTGATGAAAATAAAACTGTAAATCACAAAAATTGCTTTAGCTGGGTTTTCGCAGACACATTTCTGGTCACATTTCTGTTAAACATATGTGATTATCTTTACGTAGGTTGAAATCAAACAACGTCATTCTGACTTTCCAGAGAAATCATACCTGACATGTCAACTTCTATTACAAGCTCACCATTGTGCATGAGATGAAGTGACAGTTTTGAATGCTGACTTTTATAGTACTTGCTCTATAACACATTTTTGTTTATTTTGAACCACTATTTTCTTACAGATTGCAGCTTTAATTACACATTGAGGTAACTTGACGTAAGTTCTGCTTTTGGTCGTGACACGGTGTAACTCTTTCTGTAGAGTTCAGTCATTGTAGATGTCCCTATTATCTCTTTCAGTGACTTGAATTACCTTTTCACTGTCCTTGTCCACATTGTAATGTTTTGGGAGAGGCTCCGGTTGCAGATCTTTGACGGTTCCCCTGCCTTGGGCCTTAATTTCTACCAGCTCTTTAATTATGTAATTGGATTAACAACCTACGCATCAAACAAGCCCCAAAGCTGTTTGTCCTCTTCTATCAAGATGAGATTGATTTGATGGGAAGGCTTTCAATAAGCCGTCCCTCTTCAACAGTTGCTGGCAGATGGAGGTTGATGAATTTTTTAAATGTTCGCCTTAAAATAGCCCCTCTGGGTTGGAGGTCCACCCACAGGTTCTACACGAGGCGGAAATCGCATTAATGGATTGTCTCCTGCGTTCTTTGGTTGATGTTTTTAGATCCACTATTCCTTCCACTTGAAGTCTGTACACAACTGGCTACTGTGTTATGCCGTGACATATAGATTTATGAATGGAAGTCTTCAAGTCACTTCTGGAAGACCATGTCATGAGGGGTAATGATGTACAGCGACTTACAACTCTATTCCAGCTCTCATTTTTATGCAAGAGAATCATCGTTTCAATTTAAAGACTTTTCCTCTCTGTTATGCATTAGAAAGTCATGATTCATTTCATCTGGCAGTTTTACTGGGAGGGGGTTAGGATGAGACAGAAACAGAGAAAGCAATTTAGCCAGCTGTTGCTTAAACGTATAATTCATAACCATTTGCAAGAGGAACGGGTGAGATAATGGCGGGCACTTAATTTATGGTGCTGTTTTTTTCGTGGAACATTGAAACGTTGGCCTAAGATTTGTTTCACGGAGCATTTCTTGGATCTGTACTCTGCATGAAGAATAGTGTTTATTATACGCTATTTAACACAAAACCAGTATTTAATTCTTATACCCTACCAGACAACATGACACAAACCCAGTTTGGACAAAATGTAAATTGATAATGGGTTTCTTATGTGTTTTGTTATGTCGTAATGTGTCTGGTGTGGATGAAGTGTTACTTATTTATTTATTATACTGTTTAGTAAAATCAAGTCGGTGTTTTTAAGCACACTGTAAAAAAATTCTATAGAAAAATTATTATTATCAAAGAAATTTTCAGTTTTACTTTACAGAAATTTCACGAATTATTGAAATGCGGTAGAACAGTTAAATTACAGGAATAAACGGCAAAGTTAGTTGGGTGTAAAATGACATGAAATCTGTTGTTTTACTTGTTTTTTTTCTGCCGCCCCAGCAGAGGGAATGTTGTTTTTTATGGTATTTTTTTAAAGTACTGTTTTTGCTAAGCCTAAAATAAAATGCATTGCTTATTGCATTACTACTAACAAGTGTCTTGTTTTTAAGTCCCTTTCATGAACTTTCTGTGAAACAGAGGTGTTTATGGTCTATCTCTTACATATGTTTTTGAGGATGTCCTCCACCCTTGCTTCCTTTATGAAAGCCTGTTCTATTTCTTCATGAGCTATACCGGAGAGTTCCGGATTTGAAAATGCTTTGATATCAGTCGCAATGAAAAACAGCCCGTTCCCCATGGATGGTTTAATTGTTTATATCTTTTATTGGGTCGCTCTTGACAGTATGGCGACAGATGGTAAGAGAGATCAGTCTAAACACTGCTCGCCCTCCCTGGAGGTAGCTGTCAAAAACAGCCTGGATGGTTTCATCAGATGGATTTCGTAATGAAGCTCCCGTTCCACACACCAAAGTGGAATCAACAAGGGGGTTTGTTTACACAGCACATCAAGGTGCCATCGCGCTGGCGTTCGGCATGCACGGTTGGGGGCATCCAAAATATATTCGGTGCCTTATTTCGCGAACGTGGATCTGCTCTTCGGAGAGCGTTGCCAACTGTCGTCTTGCTTGTCTGTGTGGCTGTCAAACGTGAGATTTGACTGATGAATAAAGAATATGACTGAAAGCAATTCATGTCTTATTGCTGATTTTTTTTAGCTTTGAGTTGACCCTTTGTTAAGCTCCGCCCACAATCATTACTGCCAAGACATCCACCATGTTTTCAAGCAAGCTTCTCTTTAGTTTCTGTAGGTTGTGTGTATTCGAATAGTTTTAAACAATTATCCAGAAATGATCTATGTTCTGCAATAAAAATACAAGGGGCAAGGCTTATGAGGCGATGCTTGGCGAAAATCAATCGGGAGTGCTCTCTACATCTCAGCACTCTCTGTCCTCTCCTCTATCTCTGTTAGCGTGTTGTTAAGGCTGCCTGTAGGGTCTCAGGAGAAGTGATATCATTACATTGATGACAACACATCCATCTTGGAGAGGCCGAAATCAGCGCTGCTGACGGGACCTTGAGCCTTGGTGATGGGTCTGTGAAGGATAGGCTATGAATTTCTCATGTGACCTAAAATAGGAACTGCAGGCAATCTCGAACTTCTCAAGCATGTTGCCAGTTGATGAATTATTAATGTATAATGGAAACTTCATGGTGATCATGGGGCCACCAGTGTCGCATTACTTTCATCACACATCTTATATGTCTGTATTTAAATTTCCCAATTATTATTAATATTGATATTTCATAATATTCCTTGAATAACAGTCATTTGCTCGATGACATCATGTTATCAGAAGTCACGTCACTTTGGTGAAAAAGTAAGCATCAGTATGTATTAGTAATCGATTCTGCGACATTTCTTGTAGTTGTTTTGTTTTTCTATTGCAAAACCAAACAGACTGAATACGATAAACATTAACTATATACAATACTTGTGTGCAAAAAAATCCAATGGGAATTCTTAGCTATTTTACAAGGTGGCTTATTTCTATAAATTTGAACGATCTTATTTGTACGTTTCAGATTGACTTGTTTTGCGACAATGACTTAGGGCTGGGATAGGGGCGGAGCTTCAGTACGGCTTTTTTAATAACCGTACACCAATAATAAGCCGCCTCGTAAAAAAAGTTGGAAAATCCCATTTTACCCGTTTTTATTTAATCTTACTTTCTGTCACCGTACCCCTCATTGGCACGTACACACTATCTGAGAGTTGCTTTCTTTGTGGATGTGGTCATTTCGAAGCCTGACTGTAGGGACAGTTTGTCATTTCAGGGTTTGTCTGAAAGGACATTGTCAAGGGGACACGTTCATAACACAATTGCGTTATTCATAGACCGTGTCTGAGCAGAGTAATGCCTTTTGTTAAGAATATATAAAACAATGCACTGTCTTTACTCAAAACGCATTGCATGTGAGAAGGATGAAGCGGAGATGTAGCAATTCATCATCTTTTGTCACAATCGTTTTTTGTATGTTGGGTTAGGTTGGTGAAAGGGTTCTGCTATTTCAGAATTAAGAGGATGAAAACGGTTTGTTTAAATTTGATGGTCTGTGTTTTATAAGGGAAATGCATCACGTTTGCAATGTGCCAGAAAATGTACTGTTCAAAAATTTATGTTGGTGAAAAAAAACAATATTGTTTAAGGCCTGAAGAAAGAGGCTTACTGAGGTGACTGGCTGGATGTAAGGGATCTTTCAAAATTGTTAAACCTTTTTTTGCATACGTGAGACATACATCTCATCAATAGTGCGAAGATCACAGCCAATAATTTTAGAAGCTCCCCGAATAATATTATAAACCTGCTTTCTCTGCTGAACTGTGGAGCTACCGTACCACACTATAAGTGAGAAAGTCAGCACGCGTTCACTTTTTTATAAGCCTGTTCTCTAAGAGGCCTTAGGATTGTCAGGCATTTGGGTTAATGCCGGTGCTCCCGTCCGCAGTGTTTATACACCGACAGACTAAAATTGGAAGTTTGAGCTCGCATGGCGAGTAGGAGTGGAGCGCTGTCGAGTCCCTATTTAGTAAAGACTTTGTGGTGATATTCTGCATTTCTTATCCCCAGTCTGGTTCTGTCACGCCTTGTCATAATCTCCATGTAGGTTTCCGAAAACATTTCGTATTTTGTTTTTGAGATTTCTACTCCGTTTCCTGTCTTGTGAATGAAAAGGATTTTGTATTTATTTTCCTGTTCCATAGACCTTTACAGTTGAGAATCTTCTTAATGATGGCAAAGAATTGGCTGTTGGTGGAGTTGAATCGTCCTTGGGTTCAGACAAACCATAGTTGCTTTTCTGTGGAACATTTCTGGCCATGAGATAATCTTAAAATCAATTATGTGTTTTGGGCCAAACTGGATTTACAATGGCGAAACTGCAAAAAAATCCCATTATACATTTGCTATACAGCAGGTATTACACAACGCCCTCTCTGCTGGCGTTTGGCCTGCTGTCGAGCTGTCTTGTTTTGGCGGTATGAGTCTGCCAGCTGTCTCCAGTAGGCCATTGTTGTCCAGCCAGTCGAGAGATTACCGCTGCTTATTGGAAACGGAACGCAGGCACAGAGCCACAGGATTAAACAACACTCTGAAGTAGGCGAGGACCGTATCCAGATACGGGGGCAGTTGTCCCAGAACATCACCTATGTAATAACGGTTAATCCCTCTATTTTACACAGTCACGTGTCGTTTTTCTGACCGGGTTGGATGTGATGCAAGCAGTGCATTTTGTGAAGAAAGCAACGTCTGCTTAACCTTGTGGATTTTTATTCGAAAGCTCTACGATGTGCTTCATGATTCAAGACCCCCATTCAAATCTTGAACTGTGAAAGAGGAACATCTGAGCTAAAAAGATATCCTGGATGATTTGGTCACTGCTTGTGTTTTTAGCTGGTATTTCAGTTTTAATCTTTGCTAATCACTCTTCCAATATCATACTGTACATACGGGGTTGGTATTATTATCTTGAAGGCTTCAAGGAGCAAGCGAGTCCCAGTGCTGGCCATTTAAGGTTTGATTTACAGTCTCTCTTCTTGTTTATTACAGTCAAGTGTTTGCCATGCCTTGTTATTGATGGCTCTTGTGAAGACTCCTAAACGGCAGTTAAAAGCCTTATCGAGGGTATTGTTCCATGATGTGCCTTTTCCATTTGCGAGCAATATCGGACCCCCCATGTTTTGTTGTGATGCACGGACCTTAATTTTCGAGAGACCCACGTTGACTCTAACCACTCCAAATTTAACATCAGGTTAATCGCTTTGCTGCAACAGCTGCTTGGGTCGGCATTGACCTTGTGTCAGTAAGTTCTCAAATTCATACTGGTCGACTGAATGCTGTAGTTTTTGTATGGAGTCGAGTGCACGGTGTAAATACCCCGTCATGCTTTGTTTCGGAAGAGCTGTGCGTCATGCCGGGGAGAAAGTGAGATTTCTCTTTTTAATTCTGTCGAGTGAGCCAGGAGTGTGTTTCATCTGATCAAGGTTAAGTTACAAGACTTTATCTTTATCACTTCGTAATTGAGTTCAAACCTCAAAAGGCAGTCAAACCTTCTTTTTAGTTCTGCTGGTCTTAGAAAGAGAACGACTATAAGATTTTTAAATGATTGACACTTTAAACCTCATTCTTTGAGCAATTATTTTAAAACTAACCCTTCAAAATGAACATCTTTGAAGCTACAAAAATCCCAGAATGCATTACGACAAGCTGAGTGAAAAGGTCAATTCAAGATGGTGGCTAAGGTGAGAGATCTTTTAATATAAATAAACATATTTATTTAATACAATAAACCTGCTTATTTTAAGATTATAGCACTAAAAATCATGATGGCAAATGCTAACAACATGCTAACAGTTGTTAGTTCCGTCGAGGGGTTATGTGTTTAACGTAAATAGTCAATGACTTATGAAGTTTTATGGCTTCCTTACGAAGCAGGTTGTGTTCTCTTAACAAAATGAACCAAAGTTTTATTACAAATTTAACCACAAATACTTAAATGACTACTGTTAAACCATGCTACAACAAATCATAGTTTTGCCAATGCAATCATATGTTTTGCATGTTTTATTTATAGACCACGTATTTGTAAAACCACAGTAAAACCATCGTCACTTCAGTTTACTGTGTAAAACCCTTGTTCATTTTCGTTAGGGCAGTGTATACTCTAACTACGACTGTAGGTTTTGGAACACGGCCACAGAAAACCGAGGAGAGTTTCTGTGTTTGCCAAAGCCATCAGAAACTGGTGCGATGATAAATGAGTAGCAGTGGCGGCTGCTGGTCTTTCAAAGAGGGGAAGCTCATTTCACAATGAATGAATGAACAAACTATCTAAAAAAAATATATAAACACGACGGAGGAAATGTGGGTATACATTAAACTGAAACAAGGAATGTGGTGTATAATTGTGTGAAATGTATGATGAAAATTGGCAAGCAATTTCGGAAGGGAAATACCAAGAAATAGGTTGCAGCAGTTTGTCTTTCAACTACACTTGAAAAATCCGCAATGGGACTGAGATTGAATAGCTTTAGCGACTTTTTATAGAACAAAAGCGCTGTCAATCAAAACGAGATGCAGTCTTTCGACAGACCCTCCAATCATCACGCAGACGCTCGGAGTCCGGGCCAGCCCACTCCTCCATTCATCCCAGAGACGCTGAGCGTCCGTGGGCGGGACATAATCGCAGCATTATCCAATGACCGTCTTGTTTCTAAGCACTGAAAAAACCTGTTTAAAGCAGCCCCATTGAAGTCAATGGACGCTGGGCTTCAACAGAGTAATGCACTGTACGCTACGGGAATGAATGAGAAGGAAATCGAGTCAGCCGACCTAAGTAGCTGATTCTGAACGAAATTGTTTTCGTTCGAGATGAACGTGTTTAACGCATTTTTAGTCAATAAAATGTTAACATAATAGTACATATATTTGACCATTCATTTTTTGACAATTATAGGGGAAGCTGAGCTTCCCTTGCAGTCTTAAAGAAATCGCGACTGATTAGTAGATACATTAATTGGAAGGAAGATACATGAATAGGAGTAAATTACCGGGGTAAAGACAGAAGATCGGCCTTCACACAGCATGAGAGTACGTAACGGCTTTGCTTTCATTGACGCTGGATGATTTCAGCTAATAGTGTCTAATTGCTTTAGCTGATTTGTAAGCAGTGAAAATCTTCATTAAATGAAGCAGAGATGTTGAAAGAGACGGCGCATCTGTTGCCGACAGCCAGAGAGTCGATTGGTCCTGCAGCTGCAGCGACGTGCAAAGCAACGTATTGCAATTTTTCATTCACCACGAAAACCTGACAAAATGAGTAACTATCATGAATGTACGACGCCTGTTAGGTGAGCGGGTTTACGGACGTCCTGATGTCAACAGTGCTTTACAGCTGTTGAATCGATATGGTTAGAATTGCATCAAAAATACACATTAATGGACAAAAAATGATGCACTTCAACTAAAGCACATAATAAAGCAAACACATAAGGCATAACGCAATGACTGCTCCAGTCCCCATTCACTTTCATCATATTGAGAAGATCCAATATAAGTGAATAGGGGGAGTGAAGGTGTCACTCACTAGTTGTAATTTTTGGATGAACTATTATGCACTCCTATTATGCATTATGAATTTAAAGCAAACTGATGCAAATTGGTTAGCATATGATTACATTTGCATGGCCAACCATGTAAAGCCAGACTTATGTGTGTATGTGAAAGGCAATGATTCCAAAATCACACGCTACACAACCGTATCCACTCTCACGGAAGGCTAAGCTAACCCTCTAGGCAGCGCCAGGGCATTTTAAAATGATTCCTTTTGACAATGTCCGAATGCCAGCCAATGAAGGGTGTCTTCTAATCCATTCAAGCCAAGCAGATGACCGCAGGATGGCGTCTAACCTCCCCCATGTGCCCTAGCTTGGCCGCGGCCTTTCCTGACACTGCCTGAAGAGATTTCTCATGCAGTACCCGTCTTTACTTTTGATTTGTTATTAATAGCAAATGAAATCTCAGCGTTGTATGCAGTTCGATGGAATCTGTTATGTAATGTTATCGCCCTGCATTTACGTGTAATTGGCCTCAGGTGTCAATTATGGCTATGAATTGGCACTGAGGGAAACTATCTCCGGAAGTATATGACAGAAGGCATCATAATTAGAGGTGTTCTTTGTTATACGGGTACAAATCTTTCAGTTATAAATCATGTTCATAGCTAAACTAAAGGCGACTGGTTATTTTAAGACAGAATTGAGATTGAGAACGGAGACAACTTGCCCCATTATCTATTATTTACTAGCTGCCTTTGGCTTAGCTTTAAATTTGCAAGTTAATTGTTTTACTGTACATGCTAGCGGTCAAATACGTTAAATGCCAGCTGAGTCACGCTGATAAGTGTTTGCAGCTTATGACATCGCGCTGGTGTGTCATCGCAATCTCCATAACACTTCCTTAATCCTTATCATTTATTTCCGCAGCTTATATGACCTCTTAGAGACGTCTGGTGACAGGGAGCGCTCCTGTCATTCATCTCTTAATTCAGAGGAGATAACAGAGAGGATGGTAATTTTACTATTGGCTGTGCCAAAATGCCAAGGGTGCCATACATGGCTGACCTACTTTTTTATTTGCCCCGTCCACATGACCACTGCTGACTGCAGTGCTGCTAGGACCCGCTTACCCGGTGGAACTCATTAGCTGTATTACTGGAAGGGCAACCGCTCATCTAAGAAATCTTTTAGTGGTGAAGGTCATTTATATTTTGTGGGTAATATGGCGATGTGGTGATTTGGAAGAAAGTGATGCCGGTGCCTGAGGGACGTTTACTAGAGGTGGCTTTTTTATATCCAAGGAGACTGACTAGGGTTCTCAATTATTGCATTCAGATATACAGCACATTACAATACTTTATCAGATGTTTCTTCTACAAATTTATTTAGGATAAAAATGGACGTCAGACAAATGTTGACTACGTTAGTAAAGAGAAATAAAACAAACATGTAAATTTGGTTTTAGGGAAATTTCATAAGGAATTTTTCTAGAAAAAGGTTACCCAAACATAGTCCCCATTGACTTATTTTTAAACCAACTATGAAAAGTCAATGGGGACCATTTGATGGGTGGACTTTAAGCTCAATAACTTTATAATAGCCAATAGCCTAGGGCAGTCGAAATATCACAATTTCACTGCGTTAGCATTGCCAAATTATTCACAATATCATTTAAATCGTTATTTCAAAATGTATTTTTTAAGAAACAATAATACTACCAGCCAAATTCATTTCTCATTTTATTTAGTGTTTTCCACGTTTTCTGGCCAATAAATCATGCTTGAAATATAAGAGAAAGAAGGTTCGCAACCATTGTGCTTCATTTATGGGAAATTATTTACGCTATTATCAATTGAAACCGTATCGATATTAATAAATCTTGAAATAGAATTGCATATTAAAATTGATCGGATTCAGTCAGATTTATTTAACCAAAATGCAGAAATTTATATAACACAACATTGTGTTGAGAAATGGGTGTATTATGCATGTGCCGAAAACTAAAAGCTAGTAAATCCTACAACCTTTCAAATGGGTGCCAAAATATAACGCTGCTTAAACTTTTTTGGAACTATCATGCATGTAGGCTATGTTGCCTATTATGCCAATGGGTTCCTAATGTTAACAGTAAACAACAGCTGTTCAATCGATATTGCTAGAATAGCACCAAAAAAAGACCAATAATGAACAAAAAATAATGCACATAAACAGTACCTGCAGTTTAGCATCAAATGTGCAGAATTGTTATATTGTATCACTCAAGTGCTTCTGTATATTGAAGCCTTGCGCACATATAAGGCTTAAATGAATCAGTGAGTCGCATTTACCCCGAGGGCTGTGAGTCAGACAAGACGACAGGCATGGAAAGCCCTATTGTTTTCTCTGCATTCTTTCTCTGTGACTGTATCCCCAAATGTTTGTGACTTTTGGCCAGCGGCCATTGTTTCCAATGTCATTATCGGCATCATGTGGAGAACCTGCTGCCTCCATATGTCGATGGAAATGGCCTGTACAGTAAATAGATAAATACAACCAAATGGCTATTTCTTGTACAGTTGCGAAACATGTTTTTGCCACTCCCTTCAAGACCGTATGACCTTTATGATGCTATATTGACAGCTTCAATAGTAGTTAGAATTGTGGAGCAAAATAACTAGGTTAAAACTATCTAAAACTAGTCAGCTAACCCGACTTCTTTGTAAAGAAGACAAACCAGCTATCACGTGAAGCATAAATCTATTTATTCGTGAGCGATAGCCCGTGAAAGGACGAGTCTTCCCATCCCTAAATCACTATTCCTGTCAGAGAAGTTCTGCCGGGGAGCCATGGTCATTATCTCTATGGCAGTAGGTCATGTTCACGGAGCATGATCATTTAATAATTCATCGCATATGCAAACAGAGTAATAGCAGGTAGTATCGAGGGCCTTTCCTTTATCGTCCGTATTAAATATGCATGTCAGACAAGTAATATTCCCGGAGACGTGGTCTTTGAAACACAATTGATACTCTATCTCCTCAACAGCTGTGTGCGATTGTCCCGTGCGGCTTCTAAAATAGCATGCGCTCTTTCTCTCGTAAGATTAGCGCCTGTGTTCGTGAAACGGATCATGTGGAGCTTCATGGACGTAATTCCCTCTTTTATTAAATCTGAAGTGTGCGTGTGGATGTTCTCATTAAACCAGTTCTTTTAAAGAGTGAAGTTAGTGGTGAATTTTGTGATGGAATGGTACGGAGTAACTCTATATAGTAAACCATTGATGTGTTGGGTTTACATAACATGAAAATGGATAGACAAATATGCTGAACCTGTATTTAACCTGATCTCGCAAGAAAGCAACACTTTTTTTCTGAGCTGGCTTATTTGTATCAAGTTGTACAGTGTGAACAAATACTTACTTTTACTTGAACAGAGCAATGACTGTAGTGTCTGCCAAATGCATAAATGTAAATATAAAATGTTAGAATGAGATTGTATGAATTTACACGAATAAGCCACATTGTAAAATAGTAACTTTTTTGCCATGAGATTACTGTATATTGATATGGTTTATGGTGTGTCATACATTTTGAAAACAAACTGATAATAATAAATTACTCGATATAATTTATATTTATAATGTAAAACAGCATAAGATAGATTCATCTTCATTGTTGTTTTTTTCTATTTTTGCTGTCACACCATAGGACACATTTACTGTTTTACTGTCCACTACCTACGTGACATTCTTTATGATATTAATCATAATAACGTTAAGTTTGTGTATAAGAGTCAAAATCTGATAGGAGTAATGCAATATTATACATTTTTACTTTATCATATTTTTTGGGAAAATCAAATAACATTTTGCTTAACTTGATAATTACTTTAATCTTTTACACAATCATAAAGTGTTCCAATAAGTTTGTGTACTCCCTGGACCTCTTCTGGTAAATGCTATTTTGTAGTTTTTTATTCCTATTTTACAAAATGTATTATGTATGTATTAAATACATGATATACATGTATTATGTATATTTGTTAAATTTGTGGCTTGAATTTGTGGCTTGATTTTTGAGATGCGGTTAAAAATTAAATTATACAAACTGCAAATTTAGTTGAGAAGGTTATAACTTTTTAAATTGCGTGTAAAATAACATAAAACAACTTTTATTTTACTTTACAAAAACTTTTTTTAGTAGTTATTATATTTAAAGATATTTATTTGCCTTTTATTTGGCACGTGATTTTGATGCGTAGTTGTTTTTCCCGTATCACAAAGATCTTTCTTTTAAACGCATGACAATGCAGATGATGCTGTGAGTAATAATAAAGAAAAATCACTTTTTTAAATTATCGTAGTCTTTTACATTTGGTCTCATCTATAAACTTTCCAATTCCATAATTTTATAATGATAAATCAAATTTAAAATGCGTTTCATGGGAAAACACTTTAAACACTGGCCTTCATTGTTTGTTCTTTGTTAGCACTATTATTGGGTTGCCGGCAGGTCTAATGTCAGTATTTTACTCCTGCTCCTCATTTGTCACCAAGACCTCTGAGGAATCCAGAAACCCTTGTTCCCTCTGGCCTGCTATTGTTCAGCAAAAATCCACCGCCCTTGTCTGCTCTTGTTCTGCCGGCGGTACAGTTGCCTCTGTGATGTACGACATCCCCTTGAGATGCCACCTCTAGAGACTCAACAGTCACCCTGAGCATCCATCATATCTCTTCTTATCTCTGGTCCACTTCATCTGACTGACTGTTGGGCTTCCCCAGGCTGCCAGTGATAGATGGGCCTGTGAAACATCGTGGGACAATAAGGAGGTTACGTGCAGTTATGTAAAGAGTTGTGTGGGCAGCACTGTTTGAAATCGATGCGAGTTGAAAAGTGCCATGAGTGGCACTAAAATGATGTAGATTCAGAGTTGATATGTGGAATAGTAAGAGGCTCCACATGAGCTCACGGGCCCTTAACCCTACTCCAACTTTTCGGAGTTGTCTGACTTGCCCTAAAGTTACATTAGTGTTCTTTCCTTCCAGTGTGCCTTTCATGTTTCTTTTAAAGTACTTCTCTGTCTAATTAAAGAAATGGGCTTCCTTCATTTTACCCCTGTTTTGATCATCTCTACCTTTCTTCAGCAGAGTTTCTCTATGATGTTTGCGCCTACAGTAAATCTTATCTATGCGGTTGTGTTTTTCGTTCTCATCATTAAAACATTTTATTTTTGTTATGCGGGAAACTGTATTCTGAGTTTGACAAACGGATCAGGCGGTAGTTGCTTGTCTTTTATACTTTTACATGCAAAAGATTACCTCTGATGCGCAAGGGGTCACAATGTTTGAGCCACTTGCATTATAAATGCAACTTCCAAAAAATACATCTCGACATGATTATTTTTAAGAGAAAATGTATTAAATAAAAAACAGCGCAACATCTGATGCAATCAAGTTTACACATTTCTACACGACAAAAATTATTTCTTCTTAGTATTTTTGTTGTTTTCTAGAAGACAAATCTGAAAACCTTCTAAGTATACTTGTAGTATAGTTGCAGTATAAAAAAAACTGTACTTAACTAGTTGTGTACTTCTAAGTTTACTTATGAGCGCCCTTTGTACAATTCTTATTACACTTCTAGTTAGTACACTTCTAGTTTAGTACACAACTAGTTTAGCACTATTTTTTGACTGCTGTTAAATATGTAAATTTATAAGATATGATGTAAACTGATATGACTCGTAAGTATACTTGTTATAATATTGCAATATAAACAAAACAGTACTAAACTAATAGTGTACTAGGAATTGTACCACAAAGTGTACTTTCAACCTGATCTCGCAAGGAATTGCAACTCTTTTTTTTTAATGAGGTGGCGTATTTTAATTTATACGTTCTGAACAAAAACGTATGATTTCTTGAAAAGAGCTATTAAATATATTTTCTATGTATTGTTGTAAGCTTATTTGTAGTTTAGTTGCAGTATAAACAAAAAAACATAACTAAACTAGTTCTTTACTACGAAGTGTACTACGAAGTGTACTACGAAGTACACTACACTTAGAAGTACACTACACTTAGAAGTACACTACACTTAGAAGTACACTACACTTAGAAGTACACTAAGATGTACACGAAGTACACTAAGAAGTACACTACTTAGGAGTACACTACTTAGGAGTACACTACTTAGGAGTACACTACTTAGGAGTACACTACTTAGGAGTACACTACTTAGGAGTACACTACTTAGGAGTACACTACTTAGGAGTACACTGCACTTAGGAGTACACTGCACTTAGGAGTACACTGCACTTAGGAGTACACTGCACTTAGGAGTACACTGCACTTAGGAGTACACTGCACTTAGGAGTACACTGCACTTAGGAGTACACTGCACTTAGGAGTACACTGCACTTAGGAGTACACTGCACTTAGGAGTACACTGCACTTAGGAGTACACTGCACTTAGGAGTACACTTCTCAGGAAGAAAGGTACACTTCGAAGGGCACTTCATTTTACCCTGTTTTGATCATTACTACCTTTCTCCAACAGAGTTTCTCTTTGATGTTTGCACCTAAACTATATCTAATTTTTTACACTGTTACTTGCAGAAGTCACAATGTTTGAGCCACATCCATAAAAATACACTTACATGATTATTTTTAAGAAAAAATGTATAAAAGACAAAACAATCCAACATTTGATGCAATCAAGTTCGCACATTACTATACGAAAAAAACAATATTTTAACAGAATTCTTTTCATATAGAATTCTTTTAATAAAAACACTTAAACGTAACATATAATTATTTACAAAAACTTTTTGACTATCTCTGTTTTTTTATTTTATTTTTCCATCTTTATGTTCTAAAACTTAGTTTTACCGCGACTTCTTGTGTTTATTGCCTTGCTTAGATGATTTGCTTGTTGTTTTCCTCAGCTGTAAGTCGCTTAGGATAAAAGAGTTGGCCAAATGAATAAATGTTACTTTAAATGGCAATATAAGAATTAAGTAAGGTTGTTTAAAACCAGCATAAAACTGAGAAACTAATCTACCTATGGGGTAAAAGATAGTAGTCAAAGCCATTTTTCTCCTTTTTTCATCTTTTTATTTTATGTTCTGTTCTGCCTTGTTGATTTTATAGTTAACGAGTATCCTAACAGCTGCTGTGCAGAAAAAAAACCCTAATTGCTCCTTTTGCCTTGCGTGTATCAACTAACAGCTGTTATGTAATTCTCATGTGCACTAGCCACCTTGCCGAGGTGAACAAGAGAGCAGCAAGGTAACTGTGTCTCTCAATTCCTCCTGACAGCTTCAGGGCCCGGGGTTAGTTCCACTTTAATTTCTTGCCGTGGAAGGCAGCTAAACCTGGAGCTTTGAAATGTGAAAATAATAAAAATGAACTGATACATTTTTTAAATACAAAAATACACATGCTAAAACTGTATGAAACAGAAGCAATCTGTTTTTAAGATGTAAAACTGCACTGCATAAAATGTCTTGATTCTTGAAATAAGTATCTTTTATGAAACATATACTTATGATTAACTACATAAGCCTACGTTTATATTGAAAACTATAAAATTTCTGCAAATACGGTATAAAAAACTTGAATTAGGTTGACACTTTTATTATGTTTATTTTTATGTTTTTATCTTTTATTTTTCTTTCCTCATTGGCAGATATTTTTCTCCTTTTAAGCATGAACCCAAGTCATTTTTTATTTTGTTTATTAGAAAACAAAACTATCCAAGAGTATTTTTTCTCAAGAAAATGTATCTTGAGTTAAGAAAACAAGTATTTGGAAATGGAAAAAATCATTTTTTTATTACTTAATATTTTTCAGTGTGTCCTTATTATTTATAATATAGTCTGTTGAACCATATTTTTTCCATACATCCATATTTAATCAGTTCTATTGCTACTTTTAGTATGTTAACCTACACTGTTTACGAGCCAAATACATCCTTCAGATGATGAATCAAAACGGCCCTGGGCAACTTATTGTGTAAGATGCTGTACGCAGAAAGTATCTTGTATCTCACGTCAGGCAATTTTTATCTTGTTAGAGAGTTTGGAGTAATGTAGCTTGTATCAGGTCTTTAATTTGAAACAATATATCAGGTTTTTGGAGTGGGGTGGGCGGGGCTACTGAAACGAAGATGGCTTGGCCCTCTGATCAGATGCCAGCACAATATTTCTACATTATTTATGTCCAGTTATTGACGGATTCTTGGAGATAATCCATCACTGACACCAGACATCCTTCCTTCTTTAAACTTGGACTAAAGTATAGGACTAATTGATGATTTAGATGTTTTTAACTAAGGTGGTGTGTCAGGTTCAATGAGGAAGTGTGTGAGACGCTTGGTTTTAAATGTATCATTAGTTATAAAGATTTGCGATTCTATAAAGTGCAATCATAAGTGGCACAGAGTTTACACACTTCATACATTTTTGTGCTTGATATTGAACAATAGGTCAATAGGTATGTTTAAGGGTGACTGGTGTGACCAAAATTCAGTTTCATGGTGTAATTTATTTCATTGTTATGTCAGGTAGCCTATATAACATCAGTTTTTAATCAATTCTCTGTAGTCACATCACTCATTGATTGTCATTTATTGATCCTGAGCACTGCAAGTGTTCTTTGAAACCCAGGTGTGTGCTGATTGGTCAGCTTTATGATGTCACCTGATATAGGTTTAAACGAGGGGGCCGGTCATGGGTTTGGGTTACCAGAGATGATGGGGGAGGGGTGGAGAAAGAAGGGTTATGCGGGGGGTACAATACTTAGCCGCCATCAACCTACGGTAGCGCTGTAGGAGCTGGACTTCTGTATTAAAGGTAATTCTTTCTTTTTAGCTCTTGAGTGGTCTTTGGAGGAATTTGGATGTAGAATTTGATTTCTTGTTATGGATACTTAAGATCTATAAAAACAATATAAGCATATTTAAGATTTTAAGGTTTCTTTTTATTAAAATAGATATCATCTGCTGTTCATGAACATCAGTGTAATGATAATGATGCTGTTTATTATCAGTTTAACCGTCTCTTCTATTTTTGGTATTTTGTATATAACTCCTTTTTATTTACTTAATCATGTCTCTTATATTTTTTATATCATCTCTCTCCTTTTGAAACCTCAGATGTCCAAATTCGCTTTTTTCAGGAAATGGTAAAACCACTTTACTTTTTAATTGATTAAAAACTGTGTTGTCAAAGTTGACAAGAACTTTTTAATACTTTTTAGGGGTGAGATATTTGCAAAACCCAGTGACAAACATAAAGTGGGACTCATAACAATGATTTAATGCAAAGAATAAAAATCACGAATTTTGGAGAAGGTTTCAGAAGGACAGCGATATTTTGTATTAACTTTTTAATCTTTACTATTAGGAGTATGCTTTTGAATTGGATGTTTACATTTGAAGCTTTCTGATTCTGATCATCTTTTTGAAGCCATGCCTTGCTTAAAGCCTGTACTCTCATTTATTCAACAAGTCAAATCTACTAAGATTAAACATTTAATGTGAAGAATTGATTCGGTTAAATAAAAACATAATCATGCATTTCATAATCTAAAGATTTCAGATATCTTCATGGTTTTGTTTCATCTGTATTTTTCCCAAATCTGATCCTCAAGTTTTTGTGATATATATTCTGCAAACTTTAAACTTTAATAACCACTTGTTGGTTTTTACAGTTCAATCCTACACTTCACTGTATTATTTAAGGATTTGTTTTTTGTTTCATTTAACTCATTAAAACGACAGCTTCGCTATCTCTTACTACTCTCAACTGCTGTGTTTATCTACTGGTCTGAAAATGTGTATACGAACATTCTCACAAAGATGTTTTTCAACAGCGCTTTTGACCTACTTTTCCAAACGCATCGTTAAAAAGCTACTAATGATCCCACATCAAACTTTCACAGTGATAGGTTCACCTGGTTCATCTTATTTGTCTCACAATAACAAGCATGTTATGAGTAATGCAAAAGTTTTAATTAATGTTTTTTGTGTTTCTTGTTCTTGTAGGTGTGATATGCAGTGATTCAGCCCCTGCAAGGTAAGGAAGGGGCATGGCGGACTGTCCACACCTGAGCTTACCTGGGCTGTTTATGCTCCTAATAACTGCATCCCTAACACAGGGCCAAAGTTGCCCACAGCGCTGTGACTGTATCCTGCAGCAAAGAGCCGTGATGTGCCAGAACAAGCGTCTGAGCTCCATTCCCGGAGGCATACCGGTGGACACGCGGCTGTTGGACTTGAGCGGCAACAGTTTGCGCTGGGTGGAATACAACGACCTGGCAAGCTTCACGAGAATGGAAGAACTGGACCTGAGCGAGAACCTCATCAGTGTCCTCGAACCCAACGCCTTTTCCAATTTGCTCAATCTCAAAGTCTTGCGTCTGCGCGCCAACCAGCTGAAACTCATACCCATGGGTGCCTTTTCACGTCTCACCAACCTCACCACGTTGGATCTTAGTGAGAACAAACTGGTCATCCTATTAGACTTCACCTTTCAAGACTTGCGTAACCTACGAAATTTGGAAGTCGGGGATAATGATTTGGTGTACATTTCAAACAAGGCTTTTCTGGGTCTGGTTGGTCTTCGGGAACTCAAGATTGAGAGATGCAACCTGACTTCCATATCTGGACAGTCTCTTTCATACCTTCGCGCTTTGGTGACCCTAAGATTACGCTACCTCAGCATTGCTTCATTGGAAGAGCAGAACTTTCGTAAACTGGGCGGTTTGCGGGGTCTCGAGATCGACAATTGGCCCTTCCTTGAGTACATTTCTCCACACAGCTTCCAGGGTCTCAATCTCTCCTGGCTCTCGATTACCAACACCAATATTTCCACAGTGCCTACGGGTGCTCTCCGAAACCTCATTCACCTAGCCAGCCTCAATCTTTCCTACAACCCCATCTCTGTTCTTGAGTCCTGGGCATTGCGTGATCTTGTTCGGCTAAAGGAACTCCACCTAGTTGGCACCAAGCTGATATTAGTGCAGCCGTATGGTCTCGGAGGTTTGCAGCAGTTGCGTTTGCTCAATCTATCAAACAACGCATTGGTGACGTTGGAGGAGGGCTCCTTCCATTCAGTTAACACCCTGGAGACGTTGCGTGTAGACGGCAACCCTTTGTCCTGCGACTGCCGCCTACTCTGGATCCTGCAGCGTCGGAAGACTCTCAATTTTGACCGAAAGTCACCGGTTTGCGCCAGCCCTGTGGAAGTACGAGGAAAAGCACTCAACATGTTCTCGGACTCAGCGCTGTTTGACCACTTCACATGTCAAAGGCCGAAAATCCGCAACCGTAAGCTACAACAGCTCACGGCACGTGAAGGTCAGGTGGTGTCGTTTGTGTGCAGAGCAGAAGGAGATCCGACTCCCGTCATTTTTTGGATTTCCCCTCAACGACGCCGTATCACCACCAAAAGCACTGGTCGTGTTATTGTACTCCCTGAAGGTACGTTGGAGATCCGGTATGCCCAGGTGACAGACAGCGGTACTTACATCTGCATAGCAAGCAACGCTGGTGGCAACGACACCTACTTTGCGACATTAACAGTCAGTGGATTGCCACTCGATAGTGCCCTGGCAGCAAACCGCACGTACTACGTAGGCGATCTTAATGACACAAACTTAAACGACACGCGAGTCTTCCTTAAGTTCACGTTGGACCTCAAAACCATCCTGGTGTCCACAGCAATGGGCTGCATCACTTTTTTGGGTGTGGTGCTGTTCTGTTTTATACTGCTGTTCGTGTGGAGCCGAGGGCGCGGTCAGCACAAGAACAATTTCTCAGTCGAATACTCCTTCAGAAAGGTCGATGGACCAGCAGCCAGCAGCGGTCAAGGGGGTGCGCGAAAGTTTAACATGAAAATGATATAAAACAGAGAGACCAACGGAATGAACATTTTTATTATCAAATTGAATTAATTTAAGAGTCCTACATCCAAGTGTTTGGGTTTCCAATTTTAAGATAATTTTAAGATGGATGATTTTAAAGAGAGCAATGAATTATATAGTTACTGTCAGCTAGCTTCCATATGCCGTTATTTATAAGCTATTCTTACTTTTGGTGCCGGGTGGCATTTTACACAATCTTCATGATGGGGTGAAAACTCCCGCGTGGGGCAAATTTGGAAATTCTCAGATAGTAAACTGCTTTACTGTTCAAAATATCACCATGTAACTTCTACAGAATAAGTCTGCTTAGACGAAAGTTCTCGCAAATTCTTCTTTATTTTAGCAGTTAAGCAAAAGTCTATAATGATTCACACTATCAGTATCAAAAGGTGCTTTCAGCCTGCCAAGGAATTGCCAACGGCCTCAAAAGTCAACCGAACACATCATTGTCCCAATGTTGTGACTAATGTAAATGTCTGGGAGGTTTGTTTCAACGCCTAGGCAATTTAATTCATATATCATGCCCATGAATTTGTAGACCATGGGCATACAGTTCACACTGCCAATTTGACAACGATCTGGATGGTCCCCGAAACTAATGGGTGAGATATGAACTTCTTAGAAGATTGTTTTAAAAAATGAATCTTTCTTCGAGGTAGTCGATTTCAGTTCTCATTTGACTGACTCTGGATAATGACACCATGTACAGAGTTTCTATATTATTACACTGCCACCTATTTCTGAGTCATGCCTGCCTACATACCGTAAACACGCACACACATACAGAGGTACTGTATAGACCACAAAAAAGCACATGGTTATATAGCATTACATATTTATAGTTCATAGGACACTTTCACCAATGCATCTTCTAGATTGACAATTTAAGACATTTGGATCTTTGATGTACATATGGGTGTTTTTGTGTACATTTTGGTGCCCTGTTTATCAATGTGAAATATGTTTTTCCCATGTTCTTGAACGATAATCATAGATGTGATGAACTCTAAAAGAGGTTTTAAAATATCTCTATATATATTTCCTGCACATTTTTACTGTTTAATAACCTTGGGTTGTACACGCCATCAATGTCTGTATGCTTTCACTGTGTAAACGTCTGAGAATAAGCAAAAAGGAGCACGTCATGACGTCAACCAAATGATTTATTTCACTTTGTTTCATTTGCATGAGCCCAATTGTGGGAAGCCCTGTGGAGAAATGGGATACAAAAAACCATCAAAGAGACATTTACAACGTATTTTGTGCGGGATCAACAATTCCTTGGATCCATTATGAAATAATTATGCTTGCATTTTGTGTTTATAAATAGAATTTATCAAATCATTCTTGAATCATTTGTGAAGTGCCCCCGTTTATAATATGAAGGGCAGGCCCTGAAAAAAAGCTTTTTTGCTGCCCCCTACTGCTTAACTTTGATACTTCAAAGACAAAAGGACACGGGATCGTTCTTGTTTTTAGAAGTTTTTGCTTTCTGCTTGTCGATTTCTTTTGAACACATATCTTGCATCTAAATAAATCAGCTATATAAGTAAATATCCAGTATCACGTTGAAAAGATCATACGCACGGTTTTAAGGAACATATGGATATTGCAAACTGCCACAACTTGTCAACAACTAAAATAAATCAAATAAGCTTTTTTGATATTTTTATAATAATGTCATTTTACAGTTTTGTTTAAGGTACGATAAATAAATGGGGGTCCATATTTTCATGTTCTTGATGGGTTCATTCTTACGGTATGTCAAGAATATCGTTCTTGTACTAATGATACAAATACTGTTTATAAAAGCATGTGTTTAAGTCTCTGTGGTTGGGATTTCTTCATTTTGATTTTTCACACATACTATGGATTATAATGTTGTTTGTGTTAAAAAATGAAAATTCTGTCCTCATTTATTCATCCTCTTGTCATTTCAAACCTTTATGGCTTTTTTTCTTCGGCAGAACACAAAAGATATTTGGAAGAAGGTTGGTAACCAAAGAGCGTTACCCTTTGACTTGCATTGCTTGTGTGTCTATTGAATAAAAGTGAATGGGTTCTGCTGTTGTTCCGTTGCCGACATTCTTCAAATTTTTTCTTTTGTGTTCTGCAGAAATATGACAAAAGGGGAATCAAATCAGAATTTGGAGTTTGGGGTGAACTATCCCTTTAATATGACATGAGAAGTTGATTGTGTGGTTTGATATACAGTATTTATAAAATGAAAACTACTGTATATATCTTGTAAAGGATTTTTTCCCCCAATGTTTTTCTGCCAGTTGCAGAAAAGTCAAGTTCAACAGTCAAGTTGTTCAAAGTAAGACGTTTGTAGCCATTTGTGAATTGTTTTGGAGTAATAACCACACATAAGAGTAAAATTGTGCATGCATTTTTAAAACTACACCATTAAACTAAATCAGAGAATGTCTGGCTGCAATAGACTCAGCAGTTCTCATATGTTCCTTACGCAATCTTTAACAACATTTTAGAAGAATATCCTCTTTTAGATTCAGTCCTACAAGTTTAGCATGAAGTGACGTGATAACTGAGCGACTGCTGGCCAAAAACATCTGTTTCAGTCAGCTCAAGCATGTCTGCACACATTTATGTTCTTTTCGTGACACTTTCTTTCCTCACACCATCTGTTTACCGGAACAAAACTACACAAAAGCAGAATCTCCTATTGAATGTACGCCGGTACCCGCATTGCACATTTTGGACTCTCTCTCTTTTGACACCACCAACAGCAAGTCCTCTACTAATAAGCAGACTAGTATGCCACAAAGAATGTCTTAAAAATGTCAGATATGGTGTGAAAAACCCTGCTATGTGGTGTAGATGGCCTCATGGCACACATGCAGTAAAAAATGTGATAAGTATCGTGGAGCGATAACTTGTTATAAATATTTAAATTGACTTTAGTTGACGACAATAATAAAATGTTTTACTGATTTTAATTGACATGATTTTATATGGATTAGATGACCTTTTGACCCTGCCCACTTTACAGTCTTAAATAATATATATGAATCTGATGCTGAAACGATGGCACAACGTGCCATTACACAAACATTTAAAGATCATTTACAAAGATATAAACAAATCACAAGTGTATTACAAAAAATAGCATTCTTATAATTTATTAACATTACAAAGTGTTTAACGTTTGTTGATCTAATGGGTTTGTAGCGTTGGTAGTGCGAATAATCAACAGTCTATGTATAAATGTAAAAAAGCGAAGTGTCGTAAAGGTCCTGTTTCACTTTCACACCAAAGATACAGCATACAGATCTTTATCAAGGCATTATTTATATGCATTTGCGACCCATTAGACATTACCTCAATAATGCTACGCTTGGTTTCTATCTTATCTAGAGTCTGGACTTTTAAAGACTTTAACGAAACAAGCTGCGCACTAATATTTTTGCATTGCATTCATTGAGGGATTTGTTGTGGATTTACTGAGTCACACGTATAACTCCGGTATTAAACATGTTGTAAATGCACAGAAATTATACCTGGATTATAGTTTTGCACCTTGGGTAACCTATGATGTCATCGCTTAATGTGTTTGTGTTTGAAGTGACTCATACTGAAAGAAAAATGTACACGCAATAAAGTGTTGTCTATGAATTTAGACTGTCATTCGAGACAGATATAAGAAACGTTTGTGTATTCTTCTTAAAGGGACAGTTCGGCAGTCATCACTTACTCACCCATGAGTTGTTCTAAATCTGTGTTCATTTCTTTGTTCTGATGAACACAGAGAAAGACATTTGAAAGAATGCTCGTAACCAAACAGTTCTGGGGCACCATTGGCTAGTACAGAAAGTGTCCCAGAACTGCTTCTCTTACATTCTTCAAAATATCTTATTTTGTGTTCAACAAAAATAAATTTACAAAGCAATTTTCCTACTATGGTAGTCAATGGTGGCCAAGAACTGTGGTTTCAAGCGTTCTTTTAAAAAATCGTCTCCTTGTTCGTCAGAACAAAGACATTTATACAGATTTGAACAACTTGAGGGTGAGTAAATGATGACAGAATACTGACTTTTGGGGTTATTTATTCAGCAAATTTAATTTAAAGCAACTCAGAACTGATTATCGTCATCAAATCAGCAAAAATTCAACAAATTCTATAGCATGTCAAGTGGTTTGGGGACGGGGTTATTCTTTTATCGAACCAATGACGGGTAAAACAATATTTTTGGTGCTGATAGTGACTTATTTTACTTTTAAGAAAAACACAGTAAAGTTATAACCAATCGGGTTTGATTCGCCTTTAAAAAAGTGTTTAGATAAATTTAGTCAATGAAATAAAATAAGACAGAAGTAACTAAATCTTTTAGGCCTTCAGGTAGTCCTTGCAACACCGAGTTAATTTGCACTAGAGGATGTGGTGTACAGCTATAAAAGACTAACAAAATATACTTTTAACTTCCTATTTTCTCACTGTACTTCTCTATCATCTTTCAAGTGGTTACAGCAAGAAAAAAAATCGATGCCCTGTTCCCAAGCCATCTTACAGCGAGAGTTATTGATCTTCACGTAAGACATTAAACACACCTTAATCACAACTTTGGTTTATTAAGCAAATCATACTGATGCAAGATTACGTTGTATTCAGGCTTGTTATGTAAGTCAGTGAATCACTATATATCGCATAGTTGTTGCTTTTGTCTCTACGTTGTGCAGCATGTCAGCAGCTCATCTGCGATTGATCATGAGCAGTGACTCATTGCTGCTGAGAAACCCCCCGCACAGCTTTCCTAGGCCACTGAAACTCAAGTTTGTAACCCCCCCTTCACACTCACAAACCACAGCAGCCCATGCGGAGCTTTTCAGCCTGTGGCAAGTATATAGCACAGCTCGCACCTTTAGCCCGCCTCGGCCGTGTGCAACGACAGAATCAAGATAAAATCTAATGCTTGTTCAATAAATGAACTCAAAAAGCTTTGGTGTTTAGATTTATTGTAAAAAAACATCAAGATGAGATAAGTACAACTAACATCTGATACAAACTAAATGTTTTGTAAAAGTTATGAAAATACTGTCAATAAAACAAACTTGACAAAAAATTATGGCAAAAAAGCAAAGAGCCTAAGAAGTCTGTCGATCAGATACATTTACATTAAACAGTATCACATGTGATTGTTGTACAGTGTATGAGCCATGGCTCTTAAATTCTCAAAAATGCATTCTGTAAGCAAAGTTGACTTGAGTTCAAAAGTGAACATGAATTTTAGATATCCTTGATAATTAGCAGCAGAGCTAATGACCTGTCAGTCAACAGTTGTTGCTAACATGCGTACAGTTGGCATATGACGTCATTATTCAGAATGTGCTGTAAGTAAATGCAAAACAAACACACTGGAAAATACATGGAAACAAACAATCTGTGGTTCATTACACAAAATGAAGAACTATCTAGAAGCACGTTGCAACCTTAATCTTAAAATAAGACTCTTATAAACAAGTTCAAATTACTTGTCTATTCCAAGTAGTCATTAAAAACAGCGCCTAAAATTAAAAGACAAAGATGTATTTCAAAATGCCAACAAACAATTCACATTTATTTTCATATACAGCCTTTGCGGAGAATGATAACCAGAGAAAACCGGAATAAGAGGTAATATCACACAGACAAGTATCGTCATTGTGTCAATAAAGAAAGATAAAAGGCAATGCTCAAATGACTTGCCACTCAAACTGATATTAGGACAGCACAATTTGAACAAAGCATCATCAATAAACACTTATTGTGAATATACGCATTGTGTAATAAGAAAACGACACGCAATCAAACAGAATTGAAGCAAGTTTACAGCAAATTAACTTCAGTAGCACTTTATGTACAGTACATGTGCTTTATGTATATGCGTAGCTCAGCTATTAATTCTATGAAATGCATTAGCAAGACTATTATGTTCATGGGTTTGATACCTAAACACTCATAGTCCTACTGAATGTTTGCTCTGGATGTCACTTTGGATGAAAATTATATATTTTTCACATGGTTGGCTGTAGCTGAATTTAAACCAGCAAGTGCATTTTGTGCATATATATGGCATCCATGGCTTAAAACAGCCCAGCATTTTTGAAGTTTCAGATTTTCAAGCGCTCAAGCATGTTTATCAATGGAGAATCAGGTGGTGTAGTTCTGACACCCTCCAGCGGGGGCAAATGGAGCCATTTTGACCAACACACTGGATTTGTTGGGAATAAAACACTAGCTTACTATGTGCCCAATACATGCATGTAAGCATATTGTATGTACTGCGAAGAAAAGTATGCTGTTTAAAACACAGCTAATTCTTGAGTCGAATTGGATGTCACGTGAACAAATTGTCACATGAGTCAGCCAAATGGATAAGACAAAATGGAAGTCTTATAAAATGACGAACATGCTGCATCCACCTGCGCAACAAATGCTTTCAAACATCCAACAAGAGGAAAGAGATGGTCAACAGAACTTCTTTTGGAAACCATGGTAAGTTTTTCCAAAAAATAGCTCAGGCATCAAACATTACCATTTCAATGTCCGTATTGACTTCAGTTTGATCTTTCGCAAATATTTTTGATAAGCAACACAACAGTCAATCAGCTTGGCAGGAAAATAAAGACGTGATGACGTGATTAAAACAAATGACTCCTTATTGACATTATCTACGACTGATATTGACTAGTGAGTCATTTTAGCCACGAGTCTCCTGCTTCACTGGATACATTTTAAATGTATTGATCATAATGCGTAACAGCAATTAAAACTTTTTGATATTGTTTTACTAAACTATGTTTTACCAGTTTTTTTGAATGCTTTAAGTGTAAACCTTGCTAAATTTTGTCGGATCTCTTTGCAAACAATCCCTTAAAGCACACATACATCTTGGAGACGTCTATTTGATGTCCGCATTTAGTGTACATCTACAAGACGTCTCTGGGACGTTTCCTGTAAGACGTCATATAGACATCTAGAAGATGTCTGAAAGATGCTTATGATTTTTTATGTACTGTATAAATCGTATTTTTCCAAGATGTTTATCAGATATTTTCCAGATTTTTAGCAGACTTCTTACAGACGTACCACTGCTATCTGGGATATCAAATCATTTCACTTCTTATATTCTGAAAATGAGTAGTTCTCAAATAATTGTGTAAATCTGTCCTAGGATGTGACAGCAACATTTTTGAAATAAAACCGTGTGAGGATAAGTCTCTCACATGCTATTTTTATAATAATATAAAGTAATATATTATTAACAGTTTGCATTCAACATTTTTGTTTAGTCACATCATAAGACACATGTACTGTATATTTGTCAACTACCCGAACGCATCTTGATATTTTTACTTCAAAACAAGCCAATAATGCAAAAGCGTAAACATGACTTTTTCAGTTTTTGCTTTTCAATCTGATACATAAACTGGGGTCGGCGAAGCAGATTTAGCACCATTGTCTGTACGTTGCGTCTTCAATCTGAGTTTGTGAGGTAGCGCGGCAGTACAATCCGCCGGCACCTGCTGTTCACCCTCCTCGTCGGACAAGATCCTGTGATTCGCTGGATGAAGCAGGGGTCGCCCCGCCCAATGACTGGTTGGCGGAGCACGGTGTGGAGAAAAGAGTAAAGGTGCTGTTGTTGGAGAATGGAGGTTGGGGAGGTCTAGCAAGTATGGGTAATTTCTTCGTATAGCCATGGGATGCGTTGGCAGAAATGCCGACCCGGGATGGGTACCGAGACAGATGGGTGGTTGCTGGTTTCCAGAAGGGTTGGAAGACTCCCTATCTTGTCTTTTACCCCAATAGAAATCTTTGTCTGAGCAAGAAACCAGAGATTGTGGAGCCAAGGTAGGAAACGTATGAGACAGGGCCCTCTGAGGTGAGGAGTAAGGTGACCCGGGATTCATCACACCGTACCGAAGCTTCATAGCCAACAGCTCTGCTCGCAACCGAGCGTTCTCCTCGCTCAACGAAACCAACCGCGTCTCCAACATGTAGTCGCTGACCCTTCGTTTCTCCCGCGATCGTTTGGCCGCTTCGTTGTTCTTGCGCCGTTTCTCCCAGTACATCGCGTCTTTCTTCTCCTCCGGGATGAATTCTCGTTTGCGACGCATTGCCAGACCTCTGGGAGACATCTCCTCGTCCTCCACCTCAGATTCCCATCTCACTCTTGAGAAAGCGGACTCCATGTTCAGCCTCGGCCAGGTGCACAGCTTTCTAGTTTTGAGCAATACGCACCTGTTTTTGTTGTGTATGTGGTATCCACAGTAGGCAGTCAGATATTAGTCCCGAGTTTGCTTCTCAGTCATGCTGTCACCATCTTCTTAACCTACAATGAAAGTACACAGTTATTTCCTTTGCAGGTGCACTGTTGGTTTATTCGTTCGTCAAAAGTCATCTAAATAAATTGCAAATTGCTTCACCATTATTTTAATAAAAGTCTTAATCTTTACCTGACAAAGACTAGTCTGCTTACAGGTGCTTTGCACTTTGTCTTATATTTCACAGATTGCCTTCCTGTAATGTTCTGGTAATGATCATTAGGGATAAAAATAGCTAAAACCTTTTGCTTGTTGTGGTTTAGTGTGGTTGAACATGGCTAGTCGCTAATGCACTTGCATGTTGCGGTCTACGCAGTTATATGCTATTAAGATATTAAAAAATTTGTGCATTTTCACTATTGAAAGATCTTAATTGTAACTCGCTTGTTTGCAAATTTTAATGTTGATGGTTCAACCGGTCTTGTGAACTGTGTAGGAAACCATTAACCAAAGCCACATGAAAGCCTTGCAATGACGTGACAATGAAGTGTTGTATAGCATCGCAATGCAATGTTGAATGTTGGGGGTGTTCACTGCATCCCAGACACTGTTACATTTGGGGTGACTCAGACATGTTGGTAACCATGTCTTCCCACTCAGGGTTCCATAAGCCCCCACACAGTCTGACAGAGGGTCTGTTATATTGTGGGTCACCATTGGAAGAATGATGGAATTAGTGTGTCTATGCTACAGACTGACTTCCCCTCAGATGTCAATGAGACATTGTAAGCTTTCTTTGTACCGACACATGTAACTGTTCATTTTAATACTTTTTTTATTTAAAAATATGTAAATCAAAATCTTCAAAACTAACTTTGGTTGATGGTTTTAGACTTTTTATGATAAACCAGATCCAAATTAGTCCCAAGCTAATTTTTTGGTGGTTGTATGAAGTTGTCACACTTTCAAGCACTGAAATTTAATAAACGTTAGTGGTTTAGGCTTTGCAAAGCTTAAAGGGATAAATCATTTCTTTTAACTTTGTTTACATTCCAAACCTGTACTAACCTGTTTTCCTCTGCAGTACACAAAAGAAGATATTTGGTACGAAACCACTGAGACGTTTCTCCAAATATCTTGTTTTGTGTTTTACGGAAGAAAAAAATCATATACAGACTTTTATCAAGATAAGGGTGAATAAAGGATGACATAATTTTCATTTCACTATCCCTTTAATAGCCTTACTGTGTGCAAATAAATTTAAGTATTTCAACAGCAATCTTTAATGCAGTTCGCAATTTATTCGACTAACCCTCAACTTCCCTTGTTCACGTCGCCCACACTCACTGCGGTTTCTCTCCCCAGAAAACCTTTCCCCAAGTTTCAGAGTGTCTGTGTTTTCGTGCAGACTAACCACATCCTACTCATCCCTTACTTTTACCTGACATTTGTGCGGTCTGGGAATCTGGTCTCAGAGCGTGACACAGATGCTAACCACAACATAAAACAAACAGACTGTTAGGCCAAGCCACGAGCCAGCGAAACATTGTTTGATGAACACAGCGTGTGTGCACGAAAGTTATACTGAAAAGGGGATGAACTGTGGATGCTCAATAAAACCACAGCTATGAGGCAGATGCCACAGGGTGATGCTACACTGACCGTTGTGCATATATTTATGTGCATTGTTAACTATAATGTATAACCAAGAGTTCGGTTGGGTTCAAAACAAGTGTGTAACTTATGATAAAAAGAATAGTGTTAAAGTTATAGGTAAGGTTTAAGGGTTTTATCTGTGTAAATGCATCAGAGACATCGGTCCCCATTGACTTCCATTGTATGGTATTTCTCAAAATATCATTTTTTGTGTTTCACAGAAAAAAGATTCATAATGTTTTCAAAGACATGAGGTTGAATAAATGAAAACAGAATTTCAATTTTGGGGCTTTGTAAGACACTTCAATATCAAAGATAGGCCTAGTTTACCCAGAAATAAAAATTCTGTCATGATTTACTCACTCTCATGCCATTCCAAACCTATATGACTTACTTTCTTCTGCCTAACACAAAAAAGATATTTCGAAGAACGTTGGTAACCGAACCATGGCGGAACCCGTTAACCTGCATTGGTTTTGTGTCGATACCACATCCTGTAAAAAAAGATGGTCAGCGTGACGCCACTTCCTTCAATTGTAATGAACTAAGCGCAAAACGTCCGACAACGGGTGCTGAAAAACGGGTTGTGCAAAAACGTCAGTTTGGAGCCTAGGCCTGCGCAGAAGGAATCGCCGATAGATGGCTAGGAGCTGGACGTGAGTGTACATCAGTTGTACGCTTATTATTAGGATGCATCATGGGATTGAATGAGTGCTCTCAATAATGTCAACAATGAACCCGGACACCACTAAAAATGGATGTCCCCTCAAATAGTGCACTATGTAAGGGTATAGGGGGCTATTTGGGACACAGCCTGGGTCCCTGTGTGAATTGTGTCCGCTAAGGACCCAATTTAGTAGGTAGTTCTAATGTCTGATCAGAAAGTAGTTATCACGATATGTTGTCGTATGGCTCACCGAAGCTGCGTTAGCTTCAAGCGAGATAAGTACGCTGTGTTATATAAAAGCGTTGTTATTTATAAAGCATGTTAAAATTTAAGTCAACGAAAAACATATGAGCATATAAGCTTGATGTGACATACACGCCAGTATTTCTGAGTCAAACTCTGCTTAACTAACAAAAAAACATCACTTTCGATATTTTAAAATGAGCATGGTTTTATTACAGTAAATAACTAAAACGGTCAGAATGAGATTTGTTTTACTTTCACATCCCCTAGCCTCAAAAAGGGGACTATTATATGAAGCACTTTGTTAAAATGACCATTATTGTCTTTTTAGTACTAGCGACATAAATCGTAACTTAATTTGGTAAGAATTACAATCAGGCGCTAAAAAGAGTACCCATAAGAAGTTCTTTTAGGCAACAGAATCACGCCGGGTCCTAATGGGGACGATTTCAAGAGGAGACTCGATTTGATATGACAACTGTCAGTGTAAAACAATGGAAATGGTGTCGCAGGTTCACACTCAAAATACTATTCAAACAGCTCTTGTGAATATTTTTCACACCCGCGATGTATTCCACGGTGGGAGGATGAAGTGGCCGGATATATCATATGAAGATTTATATTATAGTTGGTCCTTTATTCTGATTGGTTGAGCCTAGTTCTAAGCGGTTATAAAATACTCCTTTTCATAACTGCTGACCGCATTACATAGCCTAAATATCACTTTATTTACGTTATTTCATGACACCTTGTCACGGATATGGAATAACCGTTTTATAAAAGCAATAAGCCCTTTGAAACAGTGAGTTTCGGTGCATTTTTTAACAGCTAAGGGCATTGTGGTAAATAGCATCTAACTTTCTGCAAAAAATACAGGTATTTTCGGTTAGTGTAAAAAGCATATCGCTAAGAAATGCTGCTATTTTCACTCAGTTAATACAGAACTGCTATTAAGACTTAGTGTAAATAGCATCTATCGCTGCCTTAATAGTTGGTTACATCTTTAATCTCCTCTCGAACCTCTAACACCGTGTCTAAACCGGACATGACAGGCTGTGCCGCATCCAGTGTGGACAATATTTGAATTATAATGGGTTCTAATGCGTTTTTGATGTATTTTGTCGGGTCGCGTCGCGCCTGTTGCGTCCGGTGAAGACACGGTGTGACAGTCTGCCCAGAGAACTGTCAATCATAATGACACGCCCAGTTTTTATAGCATCAAATGACTAGCTAAAATCAAACTTATCCCAAAAACAAACAATTGAACATATGTGACACTGGACAACAAAAGCAGTCTTATGGGTCAATTTTTCGAATTTAGATTTTTACATCTTTTGAAAGCTGAATTATTAAGCTTTCCATTGATGTATAAGTTGTTATGATATGATCATATCTGACGGGGATGTAGCCATTTAATACTCTGGAATCTGAGGGAATCAAAATATTGAGAAAATTGCCATTGCATTGTTGTTAATAAGAGGCCCTGTTATTGGCCATCCGCTCACAAAAATAAAGTTTTGATATATTTAGCATAGGGAATTTACAAAATATCTTAAGGGAACATGATCTTTACTTAATATCCTAATGATTTTTGGCTTAAAAGAAAAATAGATAATTTTGACCCATATTTTTGACTTTAACTAAAAATGTTCCTGTGCTACTTAAGACTGGTTTTATGATCCAGGGTCACATATTTCGGTGCGAAAACAACAACCTTAAATGATCGAAACCATCTTTCGGAAAAGTTACCAGGTGGTATAATTTCTTTTTTATTTTGACTCAAGTCCCATTCGTTTACATGGAGCGGGTTGGGTTTATGAATTGAGCTGCAGCCAGCTACCAGGGGTGAGCCCCCAGCTACAGTTTTCAGGATGTTTGAGGCAAACCAGTTCCATAAAATAGAAGTGATTGGGTACCACCGTTGTGTTTTTCACAAGAAAGAAAATCATAATCAGGTTAGTAATGACTAGACGGTGAGTAAATCATGAGAAAAGTATTCATTTTTCGGTGAACTATCACTTTACGCATCATCATGGACAACGTTGACCCTTAAGAGTTCAACCAACTTTAGCCTTTGATTATTCATTCTTCCCATTGGTAAACGGAATTGTTACGCCTACCTTGATATAACCAGTGTTAGGTTGTAGACATCTTTTTTTTTATAATGGTGTGGGTCGTGCTAACCACACAATAACACATTGTACTACTCCAAAACTCAACCAATTCTCCTTATTAGTCAATCATACTTAGAGATGTGTGAAAACAAGCACAGAACAAACGTTTAGGTGTCAGCTTGTTAAAGGGGTGGTTTGTTAATAAAGCTTGTCATGGTGTCGCTCGCACAAGCTTCCCCACATCTACACCATTGCTTGTCCCCTTTAAGCGTGAAGCGCGTTATATCTTGTGTTTCCAAAAAGTTTGCCTGGTTTCTGAGTTGGTACCAAGCATGTCATCCAGGACATGTTGTGATAGTTTGCAAATAAACTTAAGCGTCAAACCGACAGACGTTTTAGTTGCGGGAGGCACTTCAGGTTTTGATGTGCATCCTCTGGGGGAATGCACCTGTAATATGATTAAGCTGAGTTTGTCATTTGTTTGACGTTTAGTTGTCTTCCAGGCAGCCAATGCAGGGCACATGCTGGAAACACTGATATGTTAACAGTTTAGGTGTGGTAATGGTAACACTTGCTCTGCATCTATAAATACAACCTCTGCCTCCTTTGTCGTTGTGCCACAATCCTTCACACAAACACACAATCATATATACGCTTCCAAAGTAAAAAAAAGTGTTGTTGGTCTCGTTTGCCTCTTCCTGTGTTAGGCATGTAATAAGAAGTTGTCATTAAAACAAAAACACGATGAACCATTTGAAATACAATGCTTCGCAGGTGAACGCGTATGAACATGAGACGCAAAATGTATAGCTTACATGCTCAAAAAGTTGCCTTTGAAAACCTACCGCTTGAGTAAATGTCACTACGTTAAACAAACAAAAAAAAAATGTAAGCGATAATTCACGTAAAAATAAGATTGATTTCATAATTTATCCACCTTCATGTTTTTCACTTTCTTTCTTTTGTGGAACACAAAGGAAGATATTTTGAGAAATGTCTTAATGGTTTTCTGTCCATACAAAAGAAGTCAATGGGGGCCAATGGTGTTTGGCTAGCAACATTCTTCAAAATATCTTCTTTCGTGTTCTGAAGAAGAAAACAAGACACAGAGGTGCACTTTACAGGCGCACTTTACAGTATTTCAAAGAACACGCTTGTAAAGCAATTTGTTAATATACGCTTTCGTCTCGCACTTTTTAGTCGTCAAACATGAGCGGAATATTCAGTAATCCAATTTAACTACACGTGCAGCCACTTTTTTAAGAGACTGGTGTGAACATGAGGGGGAAATTACATCATTCTACTTTAAATATGACCTCAGGTCAGATTACAGTAGGTAAAAGTCATTGGATGGGAGATAAAGTGAGGCCTAGCATCATTTGTTAGCCTATTCCGCTTGGTTTTGTCATCAAATGCAGTGAAATTCTCATTTTGATGTGTTATTTAAGTGTTCACTTTATGTATATAAATACAGCATATACAGTATATGAAGAAATTTAAATTTATAATCTGATAAGAATGTTCATTTAGTGGTTAGAAGGCCACACGTCCTCCTGAGGCTTGGGCGAGCCATGCACCTGCTGCCTACAAACTCTCTTATATGGTGCTTTTCAGTAACTTCTCCTTTTTTGTCAACTATTTATTTCACTATCCTCGAGCCACCTGCTTTTCTCTACAAGTTTATTTCCTGGCTTACGGTTTTGGTTTTGTCCTTAGTTGTTATGCTGTATGTTTTTTATATATAGAGGCTCAGATGTTTGTATGGAAAATAACGTTTGCTTGCAAAAAAAAATTCCTTGAAAGTGTAAAGCTGCAGTTTTTCTATACGGTAGTGGAATCTGTACTGTAAATGTGAGACCACATTGAAAAATGAGGATTTAAATCTAGTTTAAGTGCAATTTACACTTGTAGAAAAAAAGATTTGTTTGAGATATTCAAGATTGATCCTTGTTTCCATCAAAAAGATGGATGTTCAGGTTTGGTCGTAAACTGCTAGGTCCATGCCAGCTCGAATGCTTGCTGTGATAAATACTTGAAGACCAAACATTTTTAAAGCATTTTTACCAGTGGTCTGACTTTTCGATCACCTTCGGGTGGGAATTTTCTTTAGCGTTATATACACACACAAAAAAACTACACAATCGTAACTCTGTAGGTCTTTTGCGTAACACTAAACGAACCACAGTTACCAGAAATGTCATTGTTAGTGTATTGGGTTTGAATATATGTCAACAATTATACAATCTTCCTCTGAAATCCTTTTAGATGATCGTTGTAGATGACTAGACACCACAGATCTCCTTATACTACCCACATTTACCACCTTCACATGATCTGATCTCACTTTTGAACATATTACAGGTTTCTATATCAACAACTTTACAAATATAATTTAATTTACTCTGCTCATCTTTGGGGTCTTGCATGAAAATCTTTACCAATCTAACTATTATTAAATACGTTCAAACCTTATTTTTTCACATTTTTTAAACAATAAGTGAAGAATGACAAAAATTGACTGTTAATGTAGACTGTGTGGAATATGCTATGAATAATCGCATATTTCCCTTATATAAGACAAATTTAGGCAGATCATTTATTGATTTATTTTTAATATACGTTTGACTCAAAGAATGGAGTATCTGATGATTGAAAGGTTGCGTCTGAAATGAGATTTTGTAATCTTTAGTCATGTACATCAGCTACCAAGCATATTTAATGTGAAGACGTACCGCTTATCCGATGAGTCTTACCTTGCAGTTCTACTTATAAAGCTGTATTATTCTTAAAAAAATACACGAAACCTCAAATGTTTTCATTATATTTCAAGAAAAGGTTTAATATACATCAGTAAGGTGTTTGTTCGTGTGAAGGCCCTTGTTACGAAAGCATAAAACGTTTGAGCCAACGCCATATTTTTGTGCTTTATGCCACGTATGTCGGTTTCTACAGATATTTACTTCATTATAACTTTACACTGTACAGTCATAAAGATTGATAAACATAAAAAGTAAGTTTCTTACCTTCTCAGCGTTAAACAGCCTTGTCGGGTCACCCGGTGCTGACATCACTGAGGCTGTTTATCTTACTGGAACCCGCCGACTGTGTGACCCGAGTGTCTCACCTGCCGTGGAGTGTCGATTAAAAAATTGTTCTCTGACTTGTGGCCGGTCTTTGGTGTAAGGTGTGATTAAAAGTCAGAGACTGCCTTTTCGACTGTTATGAGATCAGTTCTGCCCACAAGCCCCTGTATGTGTATGCAACCAACACAGAGCAAAAAAACTCTATGCAATGGCCAACATGGCCTTATATACGTGCGTGGGTGTGGGTGCCAGTGGGTGTATGTGTGCCTTTGTGAATGAGGTGCAAAAAAGGGGACTGATGTTAAAGTATCACAGGTTGCATTTCTGATGGGCGGCTTCTGAAGTGCTTGTGCATCAAAACTAGGCAGTTATTATCTCCTCTATTGGTTCCCAGAGCTCTCCCAAATTTACTATAAAAAATGGTTGATAAATGAGCGTGAGTAACAACCGATTCTTAATTTTCATTTCACTGAATATTTGATTGTGTGAGTATTTGGGTACATCTTAGCTTGTTCCTGTTTAAATAAGTAACCGATAATGTTGTGTGATCTGTGTTGCTGTTCGTTTGCTTATGTTTGCTCATACATATTTTAATTCAGGTGTGGGTTTTTTTACAGTCAGAACAACTTAATACTGTGGTCTGATGTCTGGCAGTCTGAGGCACGTTGTGCATTTTAAGGGATAGCGCGCCCCCTGCAGCCACTTCATTGTGTTGCATTCTAATCGAGCTGTAATGGGAACCGTAAGCTTTCTTTGTTTATGTATGTATTTCGGTATTTATTTATTTATATTTGACTGATATTAAATATAAACTGCAAGTTTTATTCATTCGTTTATCTATTTATTTTTAACCGATCATTATGATTACATATTTTTTATACATAATGCATTTGTAACCAAAGAACAAATATTTATAAATCTACATAGATCTGTTCTCAGAGCGGTTGTAAGACACAAGAATTTTGTTAGATGATAGATTCGCTTTCTTGAACCCCATCCTAACTCACTTTCCATCTCTTTGTTGTTTACCATTTAATACACGCTATATATAACATATTATTATATATTATATATATATATAACAGTTTTCTGATGGTGTTCGTATATCAGAATAAATACTCTTCCCAGTATTAAAATGTAATATTATAGGTGATAGTAATTTAAGTATGTAGTAGCCTAATAATTATTATTTTACTAGTCAAAGTAACTAGTCTACCATGAGTGCGTATTTAAGTTTAGCCTGATTCCCTTACGAAAATTAACCATATTTTTTGTGGTAAAAGTGTAGTAGCCTTTTACAAGGCTATCTTTATATATATATTTTTAATTGTTTTATTAGCCTACATTTTTAATTATTGATGATTGATGACGCACCGAACAAGCTCTCTCTCTCTCTCCCTCTCTCTCGCCCTATCTCTCTCTCTCTCTCTCTCTCTCAAAAAGAAGACATAATACACCAAATATTAAGTTTGTTCAAATGCAAAGTGAAAGCAAAATGATTTAAAGCTCTATACCGTACTGTTTGTTAAGCGTTTGATGTCTTATCCACACTTAAAACACTTTAAGGCACATGCAGCCTACATCCACTCTGAAGTGTGAACATGCGTTGAAGCCTCGGTTCAATCAGACAGACCCCAGCCTGAAACCAGCTCTTCATTTGATCTAGTTTTCAGTTTTATAATGCGGTTTATTTATTTTCTACATTATAGGCTAGTTATAAATACGTACAAAAGAATATCAAGTTAAAGTTCGACCGTTTTGTGACCAAGTGACTTGCTACGTTCTTCGTTACGCGCATGCGTAACAATTAAGTCCGACTAAACGGTTCCAGATTAACTTCAGTTAATGTGCAGTAGCCTAAGCAAATAAGAGTAACGCAATTACTTTTTATTAGAAGCAGAAAACAGGTTTATTTTGCTAGCATGCATGAAGCGATTCAACCACACATCACTACACTAAGCATTTATAGCAGACTGTTCGTGTTTGGACAGCACAGCTCCCGGATCACTTAAGATTTCTCTGCATTTCAGCTTCCTCGTAGCTGTGAGATCTCAGCAGATACTGCAGCGTGCTCAACCTGCTGTTGAAGTTCCAGAGGGACCTCGCTCCTGTTGTCAGCGGCCAGCTGGGATGAAGCAGAGACGGGCGTAGGGAAGATGAGGTCCAGGGTAACATTTGGTTGTGGTGGGGAATGGCGGGATGGTTTATTCCGGGGAGCAACCAGCTTTGCGTCAGATGGGGAGGGGGCGGAGAGGGGGAAAGTAAAGCCGCAGCTCTCTGGGTTGGAAAAGGTTGCGGGTTGCTTGGTGGGTCGTTGCTTGAGGAGACCTCCGCAGGGTTTTGTTCAAATGAGTCAGAATTGAGCATGGACTGCTCGGATAGCTTGTCGTTCGAGTGGCGGATCTGTGAAGGTGCACTGGTGTTTTTATAAGGCATCTTTGAGGGGGAGATGAATTGAGAGGGGCCACTTAATGGACCAGAGCAGGGTTCATGATGTGGCCAACACTGGTACCGCTCTGACCGTTCTGCCAAAAAAGAAGCTTTCGCACCAGCCAGACCCCTCTTGAGATGGGACGAAACAGGGATGTGGAAAGGCATCATGGCATGGTGTGGATGATCCCGACTTCGTCCTATCCCCATGTGATACTGCAGATTCAACACCTCCGCTCTGAGCTGTGCGTTCTCTTCACTGAGTGCTAGAAGTTGACTTTCAAGCATGAAGTCGTTCAGCCGTCGCTTCTCTCTGGAGCGATGGGCAGCCTCGTTGTTTTTTTGACGCTTGACCCAGTACAATGCGTCTTTTTTCTCGTCGGGGGTCATCTCTCGCTTGCGACGTCTGCTGGGTACAAGGTTATTGTGGTACGACTGCAGGCGGAACAGTCGACGTGCTAGTAGGGATGGCCTGTTGAGTGGGGGTTCTGATTCATCTTCGCTTGCCGGGATCTCACCCGTTGAGGACGGAAGACCGAGATGTTCAGCGCCTTCTATGTTGGTCATTGTTCTGGAGAGATAGAGGGTGGTGTTACCAAAAATCGCACACATAAACAAGCTTCAAAACATTCCCAACTAGCTTTTCAGAATACAGATGTTTATTGTTGAGATAAAACCATAATTACATTATTAAATGCATTTTGAAACTGTCTTGCGTGTTTGCTCTTGAGATTAGAAAAACAAATTTTTGATTATTCTTTTTCTTGACTCACTGTCAACTAATACTGTGCATACTTAGTGATGTTTCCTGTGAGATGTATAAATAAAAATAGATGTGAGAAGTATGTAAGCATGTTCTCTGCAACATCTTTATGCAAAAATCATGTTTGATAGTTGAGATGCACGATTATTTGTTTACGTAAAAAACTTTTCGGCAGAAACCACACATCTATGGTCAGTGCAATCGACCCACATCATTTGCTTAAAGCGGAATATTCCATCATTTTCTGTGACGTTCGAAACTCCTTTGACTTTGAATTGTGTTAAACTGTGTGCTTAGGACAATTGTATTTAGTCAGAAATATTAGGTCGTGGCAGTTTGTTAAGTGTGTCACGTAAAACTACTTAGGAAGTATGTAAAATGAAACTAGCATACAAAATATCAAACAATTGTTTTCGCCAACAAATATTGTGTTTTTTTCTTTTTCTATATTTCCATTAACACAAAACATATTTAATTGATTTTTAATAGTACGCTTTACATTGACAACATGCCAAACAATGATACAAAAGGTCAACTTAAGCTCAGTGAGCTGTGTGTTTTGTCCTGTGATAGGAAAAAATCATTGGCATTTATGTGGTCAAGACTTTAAAGCCTATGCAAAATTTAATTTTAAAACACAATCTACTTTGACAAATATTGATTATATTGTTATAAGTTTGAGGACTGTAGCCCTGATCTCCCTGCGCTCTAAAAACTGCACGAGAGACTCGACATTTAAATAAATGAAGATGCGCAAAGTCTTTTGAAATATTCTCGGTGAGGTTTACAATGAATGAAGAGCTTTGTCTGAAGCACAAAAATGAAATAGTCTTAACTTTAAAGAAATAGAAACCTCAAAGACACATAAAGGAATCAGAGTTTATTTGCAAATGTACAGAATGTAGATTCATAACTGTTCTTTTGTAAAATCTAATGTTCGAATGTTGGCGATAGAAGATAAAGTGAATATTTAAACCCAATAAAAACATAACGAGAATCTAAATTGAACTAATACAATTATTGCAGAATTATTTTGTGCTTAATGGACATTGCATGAATGACATTTATGAATTCACACAATACTGTATATTTTTCCTTGATAATAAACAGAATATTCTATATGCGTGAGAAAAATATGAATTTATGAAAGTCTTTTAAGGAGGGATGTAAAAAATGACTGTCTTACCTTGCCACAGGATTCAGGCTAACTATAGTTGCTTTAAAAAACACAGATTGAAAAGAAAAGTCTTTGGTTGGGGAAAAAACCCAGACTTAAACCCAACTAACCAATGAAATGCAAGATGGCACATGAATATACATCTGCGATGTGCCTGCATGAAAGGAGCAATAGTATGTGAGGACCACATCTTCCTTCCTTAGAGATGGAGGCGGAGTCTTGCACATAACTCAAACATGTGGTTTGAGTTGACTTTTTTCAGATTGTTATACTTACAAAACAAGAATAAAATACTTTTTTACCAACAAACTCACTTATGTTGAGCAGCTTGATATAGTATTTATTTTATTGTCACAATTTCCTTTTTTTTTTCGTCCTCAGTAGTCACAAACGCTCACACTATCTGAGCCGTCACAGATGGTTGCAGTTAAACAGTTTTGAACAAAAGTACCAGTGTGTATTTGTTAACAAAATAAAAGATCAAACAGCTCTACAGAGACATAAATCATCAATGTTGTTCATAAAGTGATATTAACTGGGTATGTATAAGAAACGCATGTGATGGGTTCAGTCAACTCTGAAACTGACATTGGTTACAATCACGTAAAACGTTGTAAAGGATCAGAATGACACACATCATGACACTTATGAAAATAAGACGTCTGGGAATGTCCTCTTAAATTTCCACTGAAAGTTGGTATCACGAGATTATGACTAAATCTGCATCTGTATAAAAGGTATCGCTGGTTTGTGTCACAGGATTACATCATCTTCTCTTATTGATGCCACAGGTCACACAAAACCAATTTTAGGTCAAGACCAGATTAAGTAAACTGCAAACATAAGTCTAAAGTGCAAGTTCATGAAAAATATTGATTTTTAGTTACGAGAACATATTTGTAATTCTCAGCATCACTTGTGGTTACAAGATTGTGGTCTGATGAATTAGCCACACATGACATTTTGAGCATCAAAACGTTTGTCGTGCCGCAACTGAAAATGGGGCACGCATTCGAAAGTACAGCACAGGATGTTGTTGCGGTGATCTGGGGGTGTCCAGGTATTGGATGAGATTCCCGGGCTCAAGGCTCAGGGCTGTAGCGGTGAGGGTAGGTTGCATAGGCCTACCTGTGTTCACCATTGACTCATCAAACAGGTTTTGGATGTTTCTGTGATTTTTTTTGTACCCGGTGAGTCAAAACGCCCCCTCAAAGCTCCACAGAACTCAAGTGTTTTAACATGGGACATAACCGAACTTCACATGTACTGTTGTGTATACCGCAAACATCCAACCCCCCTCCACCACACACAAAAACACATGCACTGCAAAATGCACATGATCCCAGCGGTTAAATTCTAATATTGTTTATACTATTCATTGTGGAATGAAAAAAAATATATTGCATGCATATTGATAAAGTTTCCTGCCCTGACTAATGTCTGTTGTATGAGCATTTGACATCACAGATAATGCATTTTGTGATTTAGCCTTTTGGAAACGCTTCGATGGTGGCGCCATATTGGGGAGGGTAATACTGCCCTATAAACAGGAGTTGCCCCTTTTTTTCAGTGATAACAAAGTTAGACAATGTTTGTTATAAGAAGTTATTAAGTAAATAAAGACCGATTGTGTTGGTACTCCATGTACTAAACTGCACAAAAATTGGTTTATGATAATGTAAACTTGCCCTTCCCAATATGGCGGCACCGGCATGATTCATCATTGAGTCGGACATACATTTTCCACCAAGACAGTTTCGGTGCTGGTTCGGAGCCAGAGCCTAGTTCCAAATTGGTTCTTTGTCTTTCCACATCCAAAGCACCAGCTCCAAACCAGAAAAAGTGGTTCTTATCTAGCACCAAAACTTTGCTGGGCTAGAAAGTAAGAACTGCTTGTGTCAGGTGCTGGGGTAACCGTGATCACTGACGAACACTGACCAGCATTTTTTAAATTCAATTCAAGATGGACGCAAAACAAAAGCACAACTGGTTTCACCGTGATTCGCCGTGTTTGGATGCAGATGTATGTCCCCAAAGCCATGAACATCACAAGCAATGCAACGTCGGCCATTGGAGGTGTTGTTTTAGGTTTGGCGCTACCGCACTTACGTTGGTGGAAAAGATGCGACGTAGTCAGTGACGTACGACCTCGCTCCCTTGTGGCTCTCTTACCTGTGGAAATGCAAACCGATTCTTAGCAGGTTCACCAGTGGAACCAACTCTGAACCAGCAATAGCACTAGCTCTGAACCAGCACCGGGTTCATTCTGGTGGAAAGTGAGAACACTAGGAGCAGATAATGCCAAGGAGCCAAATTAGAAGAATCATAGTTCATGAATCAAACTGATCTGTGTTTTTTATCTTACTCGATTCTCTGGGTCTGAAGTTCAATGAAGGCGAAATAAAATAAAATGATAAGTATAATAAAATAACAACTCGAGGGTGAATAAATGAAGACAGAATATTTACTTTTCGGTGAACTGTCCTTACTATATCAGTCTCTTCCTTACACAATATTAATGAATGGCTTTAAAAAACTTGCAATATACTTGTTTTGTTAACTTTGTTGACGGACTTACAATAAGTGCCATGAAGTTTATATTTTCTCACACAAATTAAATTAAAATAAAATAGCACAGATGAGTCAGTAATAACAGAACCAAATGTTATTTTTCAAACCTACTTATTTATTAAAAGTAAAAATCAACATAAAATAAAAATGTTGCTGCTTTATCAGGTGTGTGTGCTTGTGTGGGCATGTGAGTGTGTGAATTAAAAAGGCTCACCACAGTCAATGCAGTGAGGTTCAAACTGTGAAGCCTCTCACCTTTGCCTACAGTTCAGCTGCCTAGTTCCTTCGTACAGTAACTCCAATCACCCCCTGTGTTCTTTCTCAAGCAAACTCAAACCACTTCCTGTCTGAGTTGTCACTGTTTATTCTTCTCACCGACCTCATTTTAACTAGACCCTCTCCCATTTTAGACTGTCGTTCGTCGGAACAGAAAGTAAAAAAAACGACTGTATAGCAGTAAAGCGGGGTATACCCCGTAAACCTCATGTGCAGCCACCTACTCACTTCCCAGCAAACAAATTGATCTTTTTTCCTTTAATCTGCAGATGTTAGTTCTTACAGTGAACAGATTATCTGTAATTATTTAAAAACGAATTTGTGGCCCTCATGAGTCAACTTGTTTAACAGATTTTTTATGTATAATGTCCAAATACCTATAGCAAATTTACAACAAAACCAGGAAAAACATGACATTTTAAAGGAAAACTGTTATTTTTAGTAAATTTCTGGCACCCAAACTGCTGGAAAATTTCATTTTTTTATGGAATTGTTTTGCAGTCTGTTTTTGATATACACAAAGAAGATATTTTGAGAAATGAGAAAAGAGAAAGAGGTTTGGTGTTCATACAATGGAAGTCAATGGGGGCCAATGTTGTTTGGTTACCAACATTCCTTAAAATGTCTTTTTGTGTGTCCTGCAGAGGAAAGAAAGTCATACAGGTTCGAGATGACAGGAGGGTGAGTAAATGAGGAAAGAACACATTTTTTTGCAAATTATCCCTTTTAGGTTAACAAGATAAAAAGCTATTTCTGCTTACTGTTGACCTTTGACCCATGACATGATCAAGGTCCTGTTTTTCTGCGTAACCATCCAACAAAACAAATCTTGCCAAACAGCTCAACAACAAACAGCTCAACAAATAAAAGTGCTCTCCATACTTTGTAAATTTGTCTTTTTGGCAGATTCGCTTCAAGTAGATGAAAGGATCATCTTTTTTCTAGATCATCACATTTGCCCTATATATTAAATATAAATTCATATGCAGTACTGTAGGTGTACTGTATGACCTGTTAACCAGTTTATCTAGAAAGACATGTAACACATATCTCATACAACACCTTTCTTGGTTTTGATGTTTTCTGCCAAGGCCACATATGAAACATACATTTACCATGTTATCAATCAGTGTCAGACCAAGGTCACCATTCGATCGCAACATCATGGAGGTTGACAAGCCCCATTTTAGGCCTCCAACAGCACCTGTGGAACATTCGCGATAACACATGCAGAGCGAGACTCATGCGGTTTGACGTGTATGGTGCAACGGTTAAACGCCAGTGGAGCATTGCCAACAGCAACCTGGTCAACTGGTCACAACGGCACTACAGGTCTGGTGTCATCTCACAAACCACCCTGCATCTGAGAGAAGCCACGTGTAAAAATAGATGAGCTTGATAGGACTTGAGACGCGTTATCTCATGCACACACACGTACGCTGTCTGGCCTCCCACACGCCTTCAAAGCTGCCCACCGAGCTTTGATAGTTTCACGCGGAGGGGCCTGCACGAGGGGCATAGTTTGATTCGAGATGTTAAGGGTCATGGTGAGGAATGATGAAGATGAACAGACCCGGCATCTTGCACGGCCTTTTCGTGTGCACTTGCAGCTGGTGGATGGATCCTGATGAACCTGCAGCGCACCAGATGGCCACTAGATGGAGCGCTGCAAAGTACTCGAAAGTTTAGGGGTTTGTTGAATATTTGTGAATTAAGTGTAAAATAAATGCAATGTCTTTGCTAAGCAGTGGACAACATGTTCTCTTGCACCGCATACAGACTCTGGGCTCTGATGTCTTGTCATTTTCACACCAAGGCAGTTTTAGCACCAGTAAACTTCCTGGCTTAGGTTAGATGGTTGTGGCATTTCTGTGATGTTAAAACTTTGTAAAATGAAATAAGAAAAAGAAGAAGTGAAACGATGGAGAACAACAGCAAGAGACGTTTGATAAAACAATAAAGCGGACATTTAATGTTTCGGTCTGCCGGAACAAATGAAACCTTTGCTTTTTGTTAATGCTTTTTAAAGTCTTTTTTTTTAAGTATATCAATATATCAGAAGAGCGAAAATACCGTGCAGCTAGTGTGAAAGGCCTTAAGCGTGTGGTGAGGGAAAAACGGAAAAGCACAGCGTTGCTGAGAAACGTCATGAACGAATCATTTATTTGAATCATTTAGATAATGAGCCTCCACTTACATTGGTGACATGACTTCTTATGAACCACATTTTGGTTTTTAGCATAACAGGAGGGATTCGAGGGAATGTAGTATTATTCAGAATTTAACTTATGCAAATATATTTATTGCTGAATCTAAAGTAGAGCATTAAAAAAAAGAAAGACAGATTGTCAAATAGTCAAAAATACAGAACAAGGCAGTAAAGCCCCAGACATCTGACCTAAAAAGACCTCTGCTCCATTTTAAAGACCTACTTTAAGAGAAGTGAATGATGAGAGACTTCTTCTACTGTAACTGTCCGCTCTTTGATGAAGGGCCTAGATTTAAAGTGATAGTTCCCCCTAAAATATAAAGTAATTTCAAACCTGTATGACTTTCTTTCTTCAGCAGAACACAAAAGAAGATATTTTGAAGAATGTTAGCAACCAAACTACACTTGACTCTGTCCTTATGTTACTGACATTTCTCAAAATATTACATCTTCTTTTGTGTTATACAGGTTTTGAGCCACACAAGGGTTGAGTGAAATATCCCTTTAAAAACATTCATTATACTCATTTCACAAGTGTGGAAATATATGTTTTTTTCCTTCTTTTTGCTGCCGTGTGTTCCTTTAATTGCAACCGTGCCTTGGTTTACCGCAGTGCCTTTACCTCATTAGTACTTCTTGTAAGTGGTTTTAAAGATCTGGCCACAGACGTGGTGAGGATAAGTAGAGAACCATTGGATCTTTTACTTGTCACGCTCTTAACCAATACTTTCACTTACATGGATGACGCTGAGATCTGCAGTTCTGATTTCTGTCATATTTTCCATTGAATCGCATTGATGCACATATTAGGACATATTGCAGGACTATGTGGAGCAAACATATTACCTATTATTTACTTTAGTGTCAAACTTAGACATTGCTGTAATAGGGCCAGTTAAGGGACTGGGGTCTTAAAGAATACTCAACATCAGGGTCTTCTGTATAGTAAAATGTAAATTGACCATAAGTAATAATATGTTTTTTCTCTAAATAGAAATAAACTATAAATATATTATAGATTATTTTGGGTGAAATTTTGGGTGAACCTACTTTATGTATAATGTTTAAATATAAATATAATTTTGGATTACATATATATTTTGTATTCACAGATAATACTAGAACGGCGTTACTTGTTTACGTAGGCCTACATTTTATATACGTCAGTATAGAATAATCCGAGTCAAGAGAAGATTTATGGAGTGGTTTCCTGGACTGGGCTTAAGAGGATACTCCAGCCTAAAATGAAAATTTTGTCATGATTTACGCACCCCAAGTTTCAAAACTCGAATCCATTTCTTTGTTCTGATGAACACAAAGAAAGAAATTTTGGAAAATGTTAGCAGCTGACATTTATTCCTATAGGAAAAATTGTATCATTTGACCACACAAAAACATTTTGAAGAATGTAGGAAAGCAAACAGTTCTGTTTAGTTCAATTTTCTACTATGGAAGTCAATGATGTCCAAGAATTGTCAGTTGCTTACATTCTTCCAATTTATTTTTTTGTGTTCAACCGAACGTTTTTTGGGGGGGGGGTGAAGTATCCCTTTATATGTGTCTTGATCAAAACAGCTTGCACTGCATTTTTAAAAACGACTTAAATATACTTAAAATATACTAATTTAAATATGGCCTAGTCCTGGTTTAAGAAAGTTCCTGTCCGGGAAACCACCCCCTGATGACTAAGCAGTCCAGAATTATTTGTAAAATTACACTTTAAAGGAAAGTTAATCCTTATTTGTGATACACCCCTTTACTTTACTACATATGGGAAACAATATTATAAAAATAAGCATTAGAACAAGTAATGGTGTTCATACTGTTAAGGTAACTAGATTGCATGAATGCATACTTTGATGAAAATGATTGATGACCACAAAATTTACATCAGATTTTGAATGAATGAATGAATGAACGAATGAATGAGATTTGATGTCCCTTTTATATTAAATGAAAAGCATTATAAGAAACACAATTCAGAAAAAACATTCTTTCTGTGTTTTAGGTTCACACACATCTTACTTGAACATTTTTGACTACTGATTTCTTTTTTGGACTCATGTCATTTTAAAGTATTGGATAGATTATTAATAATTATTAAAAGAGATCATAAGTATTAATTAAAAGGCAAGTTTATATAAATTAAAAGTAGTAGACTCCCCTTATTTTGAAAATGAGCTAGGACAACAGATTTTTCTCCATATGGCCACCAGGGGACAGTGTTGTAAGACTTAATCTCTACTGTTCATCAGTCACGTAGTCCTGTTTTAATATTGATAGTCTTATATTTAACAAGGGCTACTAAAAAACAATTTTTACACGAGCATTTAGAAATGCTCTCTGAAGCTCTGAGGTTTTGGGGTGCCATATTTGTGATTACCTGACATACCAGAGAACATTTGTGGTGAAAAGTTATTTTTTATGCAATTATGACAGAATAACCATTTAATACATTCTGTAGTTTGGTACAAAAAAACGTAATCGGTTAAAATATTTAACACTCAATCCCTATACGAGCTGATATCCTTTCTACTTTTTGATCGCCTAGATAAGCAATATCCCCGTCTGGCCAAAGACATCATATAAAATATCTAATCACCACAGTTGTTATGAAAATTAATGAAATATAAAAAACTACAATAATTACAAAATGTCAACTTTCTGATTGGTCTATGTCGTAGGCATACCTGTAAGCTGCAGCCAATGAAAATGCGTCTCTGTCAGTGGGCGTCCCCGCAACAAAAGCTTTGACCTCTTCAGGTAAATTAACTGTGATCCGTTATTTCGGAAGAAAATCTGTGAATCTGTTTCCTGTATTATTGTGTTTTAAAGGACCCCGGTTTACATGTAAACATCACCACCTCCCCCAAAAGCACGCAAGAGATCCCGAAACACGTATGCTTCTCTCAACAGACGCACATTTCCACAGGAACAAAACTACACACAAACAGCGACACATTCTGGTCAAAACTGTAGATGCAATAAACACAAGCATATAAAAAACTTTTAATAACTCACTGCAAATGTTTTTAAATGTATAAAACTCAGAACACAGTGAGAAAAACTTCTTGTCACATCATTTTGTCTTACAAGGATTGACCCTTGTGTTACACCGTGGATTTCAAAGAGAAAGCCAACCAGAACATAAAAAGCTCAGATTAGAGAAAAAATGAAATAACTAGTTATTAGCTACTATTAGTGAATTTATGCCACTTTCAGACTCTATAGTACAACATTTGTCAAGTAAGCATTATGTTGCACGTTACTTTAAGTAAGCAGAATGTTTTTAGTAAGTATAATATAAAGTGTTACTATCAAACGTGGTGGGACACTTTTTAAAGAGTAAATAACTAGGGATTTTTACGGTCCTACTTTGGTTTGTCTAGTATCCAACAACAAGTTTATGTACAAATGCCAAAGGGCAGAGAGCTTAACGCACACTAAACCCACACTAGCTTGAATACCGCTTCGGAGCGGTATTAGTGATGGCCGGTTCGCGAACGAATCGTTCTTTTGAACCGGTTCTTCATAGTGAGCCGGTCGAACCGGTTCACCAAATCGAACTGAATCGTTCAAAGCGGTTCGCGCCTCAAGAAAGCTCTTATCCACATATTTCCTCAGTTACCCACGCATGCACCACCTAGAGCGGTTCTCGTTAATGATTCAAGAATCGGTTGCAACAGTTTTTGGATCACCAGTATATTCATTGAACCAAGAGCTGGTTCACTGTCTTTAGGACACGTTCGAGATGTGAACCAGATCGTTTCAACTGATGAGCTCAGCTGATGCACGTGCGTGCGTGTTTGGGTTTTTATGAAAAATAAAAATATTTGACAAATTTGTGAAACAGTCTGTAATAAAGTAAAACATAAGGTGTGTTTGGCTCAGCTACATAGATAAGCTTTTTACCAAAATAGAATTACATACAAAACACATACTAAACATATAAGAAACTACATTTGCAGCATAAAAACCTTAACAGGGAACACACTTTATAATTGTCAGAACTATTTGTATTTTATTTATATGTTAGCGTGGCTTAAAATGCATTAATGTTGTGCATTTTTGTTTTATAATTACTTCAAAGATTGAAAACAATTCCTAAGCTATCAGTTTGTAAAACTAAACTACACATTCATTTGTTTCATGTTGAATCCATGGTATTTTCATGAACATATCTTATTTCATTTTTAAACAAGATGATACAAATCTAAACGTTATCATGCACGGGAACGAAACAAGAGGATTGAATCGTTCTCGCAGAGAATCTTGAGTCACAAAATCGAATCGGTTGCATTGCATTGGCTTTCCGGTCATCAACCGAGAGCCGTGTCTCTCGGACACGTCCGATTTGTGAACCGGTTGATTGTTGTGAACCGGTTGATCAGCGCTAGTGAGTTGATAAACTGCAGCTGCGCAAGCGTGTGTGTGAAAACTAGCAGGCTTCTCTCACTCTGAAGTTAAAAAAATTCTTGGAATTTAGAAAAATCAATGTATGAACACAATAAGCACGGGTGACGACGACGAGCGGGCAATCTGACAAAACGTAAATTTATTTAATAACAAATACATAACAGATTATTCACTTTATAACGTTCGCTTTGCATATTGCCTTTGTCTGTATCTGTGTGCATTATTTGCTTAACTTAAATGTGACAAACTTGTCAGATCATGAGGATGTTTTAGGTGATAATAATTAATGACTTAAAGTGTCTTCATTAAATGTTCAGCCAAGTGTATTTTCATCCCGACCGAACGTCTTTACATTCTGGCGTAAATGAACCGATGAACCGGTTTTTTGAACCGGTTCATTGAAACGAACTGTCCGAAAGAACCGGTTCGCGGAAAAGAGCCGGACTTCCCATCATAAGGCTAAGCGTATCCCATCATGCATCATGTTCTGGATATGAACCATGAGACGTTTTGCTCGAGTCTCGCGAGATGTTCCGGAAAGCTTTCCTGTGTATGTTATATACTACTTTTTATGGTTAGACCTTTATTTAATCTATGTTTGGCTAACATGTGTTTATCTTTTTTGGGCACTGATGCTTTGATACAATACACATATTTATTAAAAATAAATCTGACTTGACTATATAATTAGATATTACATATAATTTCTTAGTAAAACGTAGTGTTCAATATTTTATTGGTGAAAACTTCAGAGTTGTGTATTTTGTAAAACTGCATTTTATCTCATAAGTAGAAAAACACATTAATTAACGTTATATGTTTGCACTTGCTAAGTGTGTCCCATCTGGTAAGAAATACTACATGCTCACTTGGGATCATCAAGCAAACTAGAACACTTGGGCCAGAAACAGGAAATACGTCATGAAGGTAGTCAAGTGGTCAACTGCAAAGACCGCAAGTGGGGGTATTTAGACGCACCCAGTGTTTGGGGGAGAAGAGTGAAGTTTTCGCAGGCAGTCTTGACAAAATGTATGCGCACACCCCGGGGACATGCATCCGCGGCGGTTCGCGAATGGGACTAGGGACTCATTTGCGTGATTCGGAGTCGACTCTTTTTTCCAAGCCACTAACTTTGTTATTCATTGACCTTCGGATGTACAACTGGGCAGACGGCAACATTACACACTGCATGAAATGTCAATTTCATGATTTCATGTTATGTACTCTGTGGGGGGGCATATTTTTTTTGAGGGCATATTTGGTCATCATAGTGGCCACCACAATGTACATAGGATTTTCTTAATTTGGGTGTTAAAAATAAAATCTCTGATTACTATTAAGTAAAAAAAAAAACTTAAATAGCTTACAAAATTTAGAATTTCAAGTAAACTTAAAAGCGCAGGAAAGTTCAGTTTCCGCGATGCATCGTGGGATATCTTATGTCGGGTTTTGTGCACATTTCAGCAAATTTAAAGTATGTGGTGCAGATTATGGTAGACTACTGCTACACCTATACTGCAAAAATGTGTGTAGTGATTTATTCTAAATAGTTGACTGTGTTTGTATTTATTAATGAAGCAACCGATTAAACAACGGCATATCTATGTGAACAAACCTCTGTATGATGTTTTGATGACAACTCGTTTTATTTAAAATGTCTTCCTTACTTCATCTGGAAATTGTAAATGCAAGGTTTACCTGACCAATAACATTTTCATATGTAAATCATCATCATGTCCACAAATCGTGGCCTATATTGTTTAGAACCGATTTTTTTATCCAAAATACACACGGACTTTTATTATCTTCCACGTTTCTTTTCAATCCCCTGTTACTTTCCCACCTGTGTGCGTACATATCGTGTTCCAGCCCCCTTCTGAATCTGAACCTGCGGAGAACATTTGCACAAACTCCCCAGCCGCTCAATGGAGAGAGGGAGGAGAGACGGGGCGGAGGGGCGGAGATAAAACGGGACATATTGAAGATTCCGTTTCGTTTAATGTTAAACGGGAATGTACAGACGAACATGTAAACGTGGATCAAGCTAAAGTCGTGATATTTGCGGGAGACTGACGGGTTGATTCCAGTAAGACCACCTGTTTGCTCGAGCTGTGCTTTACCTGGATGATTCGCAGGAGAGTTCCTTATGAAAAGCGTCTCCTTTGGGACCTGCCACCAAGGAACCATACACAGTAAGCAGGTGAGGTGCTATGCAGGTGAATTTCCCAAGTGTTCACAGTTTAACACTTAGATTTGTTAATCAGATCTAGCACTGAGATTTATATGTTACTGTATCTATTTGTGAATACCAGGACTACCATTTTAAAAATGCGTATGCTTAACTTAAGCTCTGTTAATGTGTGTTTTATTGTAGAACAGGCTGTCTCAGGGTATTACTTCACCATGGTTCGTACTAGTAAAACAGACAAAGGTTCGTATTTGCTGGCATGGTTTTAAACAACTTCTGTGTTTATACAGCTCAGTGACATTGTTGTTTGGATATTTATGTCTGTGCTAGTCCAAAAACTGAATCCCATATTTGCGTTCAAGGCTAGGATAATTTTTTTAATATAATGTAAAATACGTTACAATGGAGTACTTCAAGGGTAATTGGTTAGATGACTTTTAAAAGTATGTAAACTCAAGATTAAATGATGCGTGACTTTTTTATATAGTGTATTGAGTGTAGGTGGAACTCTTCACTTTAGTTCATATTTTTATAGAATGATCAACTTCAAAGGTCCAGTATATGACATTTAGCGGCATCTAGTGGTGAGGTTTTGAATTGAAACGAACAGCTTACTCCACCGCTCCCCCTCCCTTTCGAAGCACTTTGGAGGTTGATACAGCTAGGCCTAAGATGTCGTCTTGTTTTCACTTATTTGCTGAAGGAGATAACGTATTTACGAAATGCACTATGTAGAGAAGTTTGTCCGTTCAGGGCTACTGTAGAAACAACATGGCGGATTACATGTAAGAGGACCCAATGTGTGTAGACACAAATCGCTTATTCTAAGGTATTAAAAACCCAAAGCTTCATTATGTCATTCGTGATCTTCCAAAAAGTACACATTGGACTTAAGATTTATGGTTTTTAGAGGTATTTTTCTGTTTCTTTGACTTTGAATTCCTGTTAGGAGTCTGTTGGGAGGTCCAAGCCAACAACCAAACTTTTCACAAGTCTTTGCGCCGCAGATCAATCCTATGTGTACGCTGGGGGCGTTATGCCGTAAGCTCTCCCTTTTCTATATGCTACTTTGTGTATGTCCCAATGTTCTGACAGCTTATATACACTTTTATTTGCATTTTCCCAATGGTTACTGTTGCCAGGACAATGTGGTGCGAAGCTACAAATACACCCCCTTGACCTTTCTTCCCCTTAACCTGTACGAACAGTTCCAGAGAACAGCGAACCTTTTCTTCCTGCTTATTGTTATTCTTCAGGTTTGTGGCTTTTATCTTCTGTGGTGGAAAGTTTGAAAGCTAAAGGGTGTTTAAACATCATGCCTATGGGGAATATTTGATCAGCACATTTTTCCCGTAAAAAGTGTTGAAGGTGGCTCTTGGGCTCAGGATGAATGATGAAGTGTTTGCTCTATATTACACAGTGGGCGAAAAACACCTGCTCTTTTGAAAAGCACGCAGCATTTACATGAAGAGATTTTTTTAAAACATTGTGACACTCCCATAGCCATGCCCAAAATGCAAACGTGTTATAGAATGAGGGGAAAAGAAAATCATGAAAAATGTGGATGCATATTAGTTCTTGATGCGCACAATAGGCTTGTATTACTTCACCAAAATAGGTTCTGTGTCGTGTTTAAAATACAGTGTATTCCTATGATCGCCACCATCCCGTGGTACACCACCATGCTTCCACTGATGTTTGTTCTGCTTGTGCGTGGATGTAAAGACTTGGCCACGGATGTGGTGAGTAGACTTCAAGAACATTGAATCTTTTACATGTCACCCCCACAACCAATAAAAAACAAAAAGCGGGAGACCATCAGTCGCTGTCATCTTTTATACTTGTACTCACATCACTTTAATGCTCCCCCATTGATGTCTCGCAGGGTCGACGTCGCAGTGATTTACAGATTAACAAGCGACCATGTGATGTACTTACACCAGAGGGGTGAGTAATGTTGCCTGGGGATAGAAAACAAAGATATCATCTGAATTAAAATTAAATGTATTACTAAATATCTCCCGTACAGGTTCAGAGCGGTTAAGTGGAAAGATGTGTGTGCCGGTGACATTCTTCGGGTTCATAAAGACCAGGTCATACCTGTAAGTGTGTATGTGTTTGGGATCCTACTGTAGTGTTTTAAACATCAAACATCTTCTTTTTCCAGAGCCATTTTTTTAATTACTGGTTAATGAGCAGGTTTTATTTGATGGCTGTGTTGTTATATTCGATCGGTTTCCCTCAGGTTCTCAAAGGTCTCCTAACATACTAAGATGTGAATCTGAATGTTTCAGTGTCTGAAAAAAAAATCAGGGTTATTCTATCAAATAGTTGTTCTAAAACGTAAAAGATTAGTATTGTGTCGTTTAAAAGTCAAGATGTTTTTTTGAAGCTTGTTTTCTTCGCAGTATTTGAGTTTTGTAACCAGAACTTTTTTATTGTTTGCACCAGTTGGTTCTGACTTCATTTTCTGCATATAAAATGAAATAAAATACTTTGTTAGAAATGTTCTCAGTTGTTGACAAAATGAAACAAAAACCTAAACCCATACCTTTTCATATTAAATCCAGAAAAAATTGGAAGTGGTTTTCATTATTTTGCCAGAGCTGTATCGAAGTCACATGTCGGCCATGTTTGAAACACCTCTGGGCTGCTATTTCAGTCATGCAAGACTAAGGTCTTATCTACCGCAACAGTAAAGGTTAAATTAAATCAATTAAACATGAAATCAACTTTGCCATAACTTTCGTTTCTTAAAGGGGTCATCTGACACGGCTAAAAGGAATATTATGGTTTGTTTTAGATGTAATGTTATGTAATGTGTATTCACGATTTAAGGTTCAAAACCACTGTATTTTCCACATACCGTGCATGTTTGTAACTCCTCTTTGCCCCGTCTCTCTGAAATGCACAGATTTTTTACAAAGCTCATCGCTATGAAAAGCGAGGTTTGCTATGATTGGTCAGTTAACCAGTGTGTAGTGATTGTTCGAATACTGCAAGCATGTGATGGAAATTTAAAGCCTCTTACCATATTTGGAACATCAGGTTCCAAAGCAATTGTACTGACAGGTACGCCCACCTTACTTGCGTATACATTTGTGCGGTCTTCGTCAAATCATACCACGAACTGATGTATTTCATGCAGGTCTGGGTGAGCATTCGCTTTAGATAGAATGCATCTTTTCTTCCGACACCTTTATTCTTGCAATTTTACATGTCTAATACATGCATGGGCAACTAATTCCATACTAAAAACATTGAAAAACATGTGTTTGCGCCATATGACCCCTTTAAGCACCAGGTTGACAAGCAGCTAATAAGACTTTAGAGCCTTGCCCCAAATAATTATAATTTCATACTAACTGACCGTTGATGCAACTGATTTTCAATGTATGTTGTGATACTTCTTTAGCCGGAGAGTGTTTTCATCTCAGCTAGTAGAGCATTGAGCTAACAATGCTAAAGTTTCTCGGGAATGACTCCTAGGGAAAATAAATATCCTATAAGCACTCTGGAATTGAGTTAAATGAGAGAACAGTGTCTGCCAAATGCTTAAATGTACAAATACACGTGTGTTAAGCCTTGTATTCTGTTGATTCTTCAAGGCTGATCTGCTACTCCTGTGCAGCACTGAGCCACACAGCCTTTGCTACGTGGAAACTGCGGACATTGACGGGTAACATCATCTCCCTCCAGTCAGACACCAGAATGACTGGGTATCCCACAGCAGATAAAAGCTTTTGACAAAGACAACACTGCATGCAAACATAAACAAATAGTCCATGTGGTATGCAAAAGTGGTTCTTAAAACACGAAAACTGTTGATTATTGACACGGATTGGGAATGATCGTGACATGGAAACAAGTGTATGAAATTGAATTGATCCAAGTCAGACTGTGGATGAAAAGTTGTGTGTTTTTCAATTGTGTTAATCTGATTTTTGCAGAGAAACCAATCTGAAGTTCCGTCAGGCTCTGACCATGACTCATACTGAGTTGAAAGCAGGTCAAGCGGAGAAAGATCTGGCAGCTTTTAATGGTTAGTATGAGTTCTTTCCATACATTATAAGAAGTAAAATAAATGCTTTAATTCAACTTTAATTGTAAATCTAAATGAATAAACATTTTTTTTTAACTATAGGTGTTGTCTGGTGTGAAGAGCCAAATGGTAACCTACACTCTTTCAAAGGCGAGTTGCATTGGAAAGGAGAGCGCCACCTGCTGGATATAGACAACCTCCTGCTCCGAGGAACTGTACTGAGAAACACAGACACGGCATACGGCCTGGCTATATACACAGGAATGACCAGTTTCCAGAACTTCTTTTTCTATAATGCTATCATTTTATTTGAATAGCTCAAAAATGCTAATAGAAAGAGTTCGGTTGCCAGATATGTGATTTATAGGGTAAAATGTATTTGACTTCAACAGGCTCGGACAGTAAAATCCTACAAAACTGTGGCCATCTAATACTAAAGAAAACACAAGTGGAAGTGCTGCTGAACAAAACGGTGTTGGTGGTAAGGGAACAAAAGAAACAAAATATGAAAATTGTAACATCAAAAGTCTATCGCTTTAAAAGTATAAACTCCTACCACCCCCAAATAGAAAAAACCAACAACAATAAAAATCTTTCAAATAATGCAACAATGTTGGTATGAACAAATTTAAAAGGAGAAACTTGACGGCCGTTTAATATCGGTTTACATTTATCGATAGCGTCTGTTCAATAAAACCGATATTTTGCTTATATATAGAGCGCTTTTCCACCATAACACCAAACTGTTCCAAGCACGGTCGGAACGGTAGCAGTGACAGTGCCCGCGGTGGAAAAGTGCTCATGGTCACGGATAATAAATATATATTTCATGTTTCTGATTCACTTTATTATGTTTCAGATTCTAATCTTCATGTTGACAGTGGCTCTTCTCTTGGCTATTGGGGCAGGGATCTTCGAGTTAAAGGTTGCTTCTCAACTCGATGTCCTTGTTGCTCTGCAGCGAGGTTCTTCAGCTGCCTACCTGGGCTTCCTCAACTTTTGGGGATACATAATATTGCTTAGTCCTTCTATGCCAATGTCTCTCTACATAACGTAATGATTGTTTTTTTTTTTCACCGTCTTCAAAAAAAGTGAATATTTTTATCTTCATTTCACTTTTGCACTGATTGGTTGTTCCCACACCAGATTTGAGGTGATCCACGTGGTGCACTGCCTTCTCATTGGCTGGGATTTAGAGATGTACTGGGAAGATAACGACAGCCCCGCCCAGGCCCGTACGTCCACTCTTAATGAGGAGCTGGGTCAGGTCGGCCACCTGCTCAGCGACAAAACGGGCACGCTCACGCAAAACCGCCTGCTCTTTCGTCAGTGCTACATTGACGGAAAGATTTACGGTCTGTGACACTCACTTCTGTCATCATTTCATGTTTCAAATATGCAAAATTGATTTTTACCAACGCTAGGGCTCTGTTTGTTAAGGTGACATGTCGCAGGAATCCAAGGTAAGAATTCAAATTATTAGCAAAAATATACATTAATTCGCCCAACCCATCTAAATAGTCCCATTTTACTTTTTGTCTTATGCTAGCCATTGGACTTGAGCTGGAATCGGTTTTCCTGCGGTGGATTTAAGTTTTCCGATCAGCGATTGGTGGAGAAGCTGCGTGGGCGGAGCAGTCCGGAGTGTCAGGAGTTCTTCACTGCTCTGGCCCTCTGTCACACTGTTATGAGCGAGTGGAAGGATGGTTAGTTGTGATGCAACTACAACACTTATTCGTAACATTTGTAGCTTGTGGCGGAAGGAACTAAGTTTCGCTTAAAGATGCAAGCCAGTTACTTTTGCCTCTGTATCGCTCTGTTTTAAACATAAAATTGCAGATTACTTTACATTCTTATATTAACGTGCAGCAGTGTTGGGAAAGTTACTCTGAAAAAGTAATTAATTACTAGTTACTCATTACATATTCAATAGTGTAATTAGATTACTGTACAAATTACTCTGTACAAAAAGTATTTAGTTACTTCTAACTAGTTACTTTCTATATCCTACATCAACCTTGATAAGTAAAGTAATTCAAGGATAGAGATGAAACGGCTTATTTAATTCATTCAAATAAATAATATTAATAACTGACCAAAGTATTACAAATGGGAGAATCATACATTAAAGCACAGATTTTAAAGTTAGACTTTGAATTTTGATGTCAATACACTATTTCACATGCATGTATTGCACAAAGTATTTGGTTTAATAACATCAAAAGTAACTGTAATGAAATTACAGTAGAAATAAGAGTAATCCCTTACTTTACTTTTTCAAGGAAAAGTAATTAAAATACAGTAACTAATTACTTAGTAACTAGTTACACACAACATTGACGTGCAGTGACGGGACAGTTCACCCAAAAATAAAAATGTTGTCATCATTTACTCACCTTCAAGTTGTTCCAAATCTCTATAAATGTCTTATCTGATGAACACAGAGAAAGGTATTTGGTAGAAACAAACAGTCCTTGTTCACCATTAACTACCATAGTAGGAAAATTGCTCAAAAATGTCTTCTTGAACTGAACTTCTATGAACAATTCTTTTGATAATACAGGTTTGCCTCAGTATCAGGCTGCCTCACCAGATGAGGATGCTTTGGTGTGTGCAGCACGAGAACTCGGATGGGTGTTCCTGTCCCGCACACGTGAGACCCTCACCATCAGCGAGCTGGGCATCACGAGGAACTATCAGCTCCTCGCCATCTTGGACTTCACCAGCAAGCGGAGACGCATGTCCGTGTTGGGTGAGATTTCAATCTTTTAAACCAATGGAAAGTAAATTTAAACGTTGGCGCTAACAGGATTTTGTGGGTGTGTGTATAGTTCGGGAACCCGGGGGTGAGTTAAAGCTGTACTGTAAAGGTGCTGATATTGTCATTCTGGAGAGGCTTCAGAAAGACCTACCGCTTCAAGAGGATACCGAGAGCGCTCTGGATGTGAAGTCAACTTATAAGTAACTCATATACGACTTTGAGTCTAAACCGATTTGGTTGTGTTGTCTTATGTGTTTGTGTATTTTCTGCGTGGCAGCTTTTCGCTCAGAACTGCTTGAGGACTCTCTGTGTGGCGGTACGGGCTGTTCCCGAATCCCTGTGGATTGAGTGGAGCCACGCCCTCAACCAGGCCAGCATGGCGGGGGGTAACCAGGAGACCATGCTGGAAGAGATATATGATCAAATGGAAGGAGAATTAATGGTACTCGGTGGGAGTTATTATAAGGATAATATGGCTAAAGTGGACACCAGGGAGCAGAAACATATTATCAGAGGCATTTAGCATTTGTTTTGTTATGTAACACAAGTGTTTGTGCAGCTGCTCGGCGTGACCGCCATCGAAGATCGTCTGCAGGAGGGTGTCCCCGAGACCATTGAAATCCTACGGAAGGCGGGGATTAAAGTGTGGGTGCTGACAGGAGATAAAACAGGTGCTGTGTTTCGGCGAGTGCAACAAAAACTCAGAACTAGTGTATGGAAAACTGAAGATTTTCCTTTCAATGTTTTTTCTTTTTTAGAAACAGCAGTGAATGTGGGCTACGCATGCAAACTGATGGATCCTGACACTGCCCTGATTCAAGGGGATGAGCTTAGGTTGGAAAACGCATGCGTATCATTAGCATGTGAAGCAGAATTTTATCATGTTTGGTTTAGGATGATCAGTTGCAAAAATACATACGTACATGACATATAACACGACATGATGGTTATCTCCAGGCAGCTTCTTGATTCACCTTCTCCAGATGTTTGTGCCATGTCCAAAGAGCCCGAGGTTTGGTTCACTGGCAGGAAATCAGTAAAGAGCAAAACTGCGCTAGTCATCGCTGGTCCTGAACTGGTGAGCATCTAAAGGCAGAAAATATATATCCCGTTAGATTAACCAGACGTTCGTGTTATGTCAAGAATCGAAAGTTATTTGGTAACTGGTAATTTCAAAGTCCATGTGTCGGATAACCAATGCTTTTAGTTATGTTCTAGATTTGAATCTGTATCTACTTTAGGGCTGTCACAATTATGAAATTTTGCAGATGATTAATTGTCTTATAAATAATTGTGATTATGCAGATAAATTGTCTGTTGTAGGGTTTTTTGAACATGCTTCATTAATTTCAATAATTGTCACAAATTTGCAAATGTTAAATGGAGAGATGTGAATGGTATCATCTGCTAAACCGATACAAAATATTTTCGACGATTATTCAGAGTGATATCTGCCGATACCGATTCTAAAGATTAAATTCATATTTCCTAACTTTTCTGAATGTTATTAATTCATATAATGACTAATAATATTGAGCATCAAACTGGTGATGTTTCTTTACTTTATCTATAAAACCCTGTTTTAAACTACCGTCGATTGCATGCAAATGTGCTTTTATCGTCCGATACCGATTATTGGCCGATACCGATATATCGGTACATCTGGGCACACTTTTTTGGAAACACTTCAGCATGTTTGAAGTCATCATCTGATTGGTTGAAATTTACAGGAATTCTGGGAGACGCGCATGTTACGTTCTTAACAGTCCACCTGTAAAAAACACAAACTTCTTCCAATGGAAGAAGCTGTAAGCTGTCGTGTTTACATCGGTTGCAATAAGAATTCATCAGGATCTGCTAAACGCTTAATTCTTACATATGCAAAGATCACTCAAAAACATTGTTGCTGTTAACTTTCGACATGTTTGTGATTGTTAACCGGTCTGTTGCTTAGGGTTAATTTCCATGCCTCTAAACATGACACGGCACAAATGAAACGTAAGTTATCTGTCAGATAAAGCATCCAACTTGGTCGGTTTTATTTGAATGTAACCGTAAGCACAGAGTTATCTGAAATACTTGCGTTTTGGTAGAACAATTGCGATCGGGCAATTATTTTATGATCACAGCCCTAATCTCTGCATTGCTTTTTTACTTAGGAGGAGCTTACCCAAAATCCAGAGTGGGGGGCGAGGTTTGTCAATCTGGCTGGCCAGTGCCAGTCCGTGTTGTGTTGCCGCGTCACACCAGCACAAAAAGCTGAAATAGTCCAGATGGTCAAGAAATATTCCACTTCCATCACCATGGCGATAGGAGATGGGGCCAATGACGTAAACATGATCAAGAGTAAGAATGTGATAAAACCCGGATCTTACCAAAAAACATTTTGACTATCATTTAATTTCTTACTCTTTAAATTGTATTGATCAAAATGTTATTTTCTTCTGTAACAGCGGCGCATATTGGTGTTGGTGTTTGCGGTGTGGAGGGGAGTCAAGCGGTGCAGAATGCAGATTTTGCTCTGGCGCAGTTCAGCTTCCTTCGCAGGCTGCTGCTGGTGCACGGCCACTGGTCGTACTACCGCGTCTGTGGATTTCTCCTGTATTTTCTCTACAAAACCACCTCATTTGCTCTGGTTCACGTCTGGTACAGTTTCTACAATGGCTACAGTGCTCAGGTTGAACAACCAACTCAACCTCACAGCAAAATATCTGTAGTACACCTTTTAACACAGTCAAGTGCAAATAGGGTTTTGTTTTGTGGATGTTTTGACTTTCTAATCGGTAAATAACATTTCTTTCATTGTGTTCCAGCCCATGTATGAAAGCTGGTTTATTAGTCTCTACTCAACAACTTACACATCCTTACCTGTACAGTGCCTTGGTATTTTTGAACAGGTAGGCCAATCGCTCACCTTTTTTACCTATCACCTTTGAATTTACGCAAACAGGGACCAATCTAAAATATGATTGATTGATAGGACATGAGCGCCAAGAGCTGCTTCAGCTGGCCGGAGTTCTACTCGGTCGGACAGGAAAAGAAACTATTCAATCCGTTGGTTGTGGCGCTCACACTTCTTTACTCCTTGTATAGCTCCATTATCCTTTTCTTCATCCCTATGGGAATATTGCAGCACTCTACGCTGGATTTTCAGACTCTTGCTATTACTGTGGAAACATCGGTGGTGTTTACAAGCACCGTCGAGGTAACTTGATTCACAAACCCATTTGATTGCTAACACGAGTGAGTATGATTGATGACCACATTATTTACATGGATTGATACAAAGACCTTATGCAAAATGTTGTCTGTAGAAAGTATAAGGTGTGACACCAGTCGGAAGCTATTGTCAACATCATTATTTATACAGATAATGCTGTTGTGAAAATGTTTTTTTCTGTCTCCTCTAGATTATTCTGAAAACCAAATACTGGACCAAGTACAGCTTTGCCGCCATCGTTTTTAGTTTGGTCGCATTCTTTCTGTCAACATTTGTGCTGCATAGCACACGCTTGTTTACTGCGTCGCGGAAAGACTACTTTTTCCTGGGTATAAATTTCTGCTGATAAATATTTAAAACACATTGACCTAAATAAAGGAACAAGATTCGTTTCAAGTAGACTCTCTACCCACCACCTCATGTTTTTAAAATCTGATTGGTACACAATACGTTGCCATTTTTGCCACCAGGGGGCAGTGTTAAACTTTATTTTGGTGTAAAATATCTTTTAAAGCAGGGGTTTTCGATGGGCCCTCCAGAAAATTCTATGGGGTACTCAGAAACTCTCAGAAAAATAAAATAACAATACAATTTTTTGGTCTACTAAACAGTAATACTGTTTTGTTTAGAAGTGTTTATATTTGTTTCTAAATCTTTATCTCTTTTTAATTTTTTATTTCACTCACTAGGTTTTTAAAGTAGCCTTTGCAAAGATGTCATGAAAATTGCTACAATACAAAAATCATCTAACAATAGTCTACTCTTTTTTTCTTTTTAGCCAGTTATTTAAAGGGGTCATATGGCGAGAATACTGTTTTTGTGTGTCTTCGGTGTGTTATAAGTTGCCCATGAATGTATTAGACACTTAAAATTGCAAAAATCAAAGTGTCGGAACAAAAGATGCATCTCGTTTGCTCTCCCTGACCTGCCTGAAACGCCTCGTGTAACCACACCCCCACAAATCTACGTCAGTTTGTGGTATGATTTGACCAAGACCGTCCAAATGTGTACGCAAGTAAGGTCGGCGTACCTGTCAGCACAATTGCTTCGGAACCTGATGCTCCAAATATGGTAAGAGGCGTTACATTTCCGTCACACGTTTGCCGTCATTCGACCAATCACTACGAACTGGTTAACTGGCCAATCATAGCACACCTCGCTTTTCAGAGCGTTGAGGTTCGTAAAAAATCTGTGCGTTTCAGAGAGGCGTTTAAAGAGGAGAAACAAACATGCACGGTATCTGGAAAATACAGCGGATGTTAACACATTGCATTATAATCTTAAACAAACGATAATATTCGTATAGCTGTGTCATGTGACCCCTTTAATATATTGCCAGTATAATATCACACGTATTACTTATCTAACACAGCTTAATTGTTTTTTTATACCAGACAAATATATATAAGGAAAGGCGTGCTCACAAAAGATTCACCATATTAGGGGGTCCCTCGCACTTTATAATTTGAAAACCCCTGATTTCAAGGAATGGTCGACTTCCAAAAATCTGCTACTTACTCATGTTAGAAAGTCTCTTTTTGACTTTCTAAAATGGAACATGAATGAGAAATTAGACCTGAAGCTTTCCAGTTTCAAATGGTACTAAATAAGTGTCCATTATCTGCCAAGTTTTCCAAAGAAAAAAATGTAGGAATTAAGATGTAAGAACTAAGTGATATCTTAGTCTCATTTGAGTCTGAAAGCTGCATTCAGACATAAACTTTCAATTAATTGACAGGTACATATTTAAAAGCATAATATGTGCAGTCTAGGATCACTAATCTCATATTTAAACCAATAATCCTTGGGTCATGTTAATTTAAATACTTAGTGGTCTTCCCTTATGGATATTTACATAATGCTTGAACCCTATTGGTTGTCTCTTTGAATCTGCAGGAGCGTCAGCAAACGCTTTCAGCAGCCCTGAGGTTTGGCTGACCATATTCGTGACAACCTGTGTTGCTGTTCTCCCTTCGATGACCATGAGAGCCCTAAGTGTTGTGTTATCAAACCCCAACAAACATAAGGTTGGCTGCTTCGTAGTGGATATTTTTCAGAATTTACCCACAATATTGGTAGTCTGGTAGGTTATACACATTGTCTATCATTTTTGCACTTGTAGATCCACAGCTCGAATGAGCCCGTTGTACTTCAGTCGTGGTTCCAGAGAGGCACTCTCCGACGGCGTTCATCTTATGCTGTGTCTCAAGGGAAAGGCTTCGGGAAGTTAATCACTACCGGAGTTGGGCTTCACTCTGCAGCACCCCCTGAGGATAGGAGGGTTACACCAAATGATTTGAATAGAGGTTCTCCACAGCATGCACGCATAGAAATGAATGGTAGTTACAGGGCGTGAAAGCATTATCTGTGCAATATATAATGCACCAAAAGTGTAAACAAGATGTGAAAAAAGGAAGAAAAGTTTGGTGCATTTCAAAAGTGCAAAAAACTAAATATGGCAGTAATTGATGGATCTTTTACAAAAAGAGAACCCTGTTGGCCATGGTTTGTAAGTTTTAATGCAAAAGAGATGTAGCAGCTAAATTTGTCTTAACACTGTGAGAATTCTAGGGCCAAATAACGGAACAGGTGGCCTATCTGCCCTAAACTCTAGTTTTGTAATGTAAATGTTTTTTTAAATCTAGTTGCACTTTATGTATAGCATATTAATATTTTACGAATAAATATATCTTAAATAAACAGTGCCTTCGTCTCTTTTTTGCTATAAAACAAGGTTTAACCCTCTGGGACTCTTCATTTAGGGTCAAAAGTGACATTCATAAAAATTAATGGAATACATTTTTGTTCCCGAAGTGTTATATCTTTTTTATTGCCTATTTTTTGAGAATTTGATGATAATAATTATTTATATATATTAATTAGTATATTATATAAATCATTTCTTAAAATTTTTACCCATTGAACCCAATGAAAATGTATATATTTAATTAAAATCAATTAATGCGTTATTTTAGACTAGACTATTAAAATATACTTTTTTGAACGAAAATTTTGTGTAAGAGAGAGGGCTTGTTTTATATTTTTATTTTATGTTTTAAACAAAATTTGCACTTTTGCAGCCTACCAGTAAATTTCTGTGTGTGTGCGTGTGTGCATGTGTGGGTGACTATTTTGCACTCTTGATATTTTAGAGTAATTCCCCTTGATTCGCTTTCAGCACAGTGGCTGATTTGTAGTTTGTGGCACCAAAAGATTCTCAGAGTTTCCTTTTTAATATATTTCCCATTAATTACCTATGGTGGTCATTTTTGACCGGGGAGCAGCCAAGTGTGACTTTTTTGTGACACTTTAAAATATACAAATCATGTCAACTATTGATTTTTGTGTTCACATAGCTTATGCAACAAAAGTCCCTAAGTGTTATCTCATTTTGATGAAGCCACAATTAACATTTCAAAATTTTGGTCAAATATGACCAAAGAGTCCAAGAGGGTTTTTATTTGTTTCTTATTTATTTGCTTTTAAAGGAAATAATTTGCTTTATGAATATAAATTGAACCATGTATTGTGTTTATCATAGACCTCGGAAACCACAAACAATGCAGGTTATGGCGGATTTTGGCTAGAAGGGATACAGTTACCTCCAGTGGGCATGCACACTTCAATCCTGCATCATTTTTGGCAGGCTGACAACAGTTAATTACTATTTTTTTTATAATTGTAAGATTAGGTTCAGGGTTGATGTAGGTGAAGGCAGTAGCTAATGTAATTTGTTGTAATTTTATTATCCCTTCTAGCCACAACAACCCAGAAGAACTTCCTGTTTGAGTTATTTTCAACAATGCACAAACGTTAAAACAGAATACAAACAATAGAATTGAATCCAAATGTTAAATCAAAAATCTTTAAGATGTAATTAAACATGTCGGATAAAAAATAAAAACGTTATGCTTTACATGCATACTTTCCAGAATTGTTTATCTTTATTCCTTATAGTGAGTTTTTCTCACTACAGGTACTTTATTTCACTCACTAGGTTTTTTAATGTTTCTGTTTAGATTTATTCATCCAACAATACTCTTATTTAGCCAGTTATTCAATATGTGTTCTTTATATTATCACATGAATAACATTGCTTAAATGTTTTTTATACAAGACAGGAAGGGGGTCCTCACAAAGGATTCACCATATTTGGGGGTCCATCGCATCTTTAAGTCTGAAAACCCCTGATTTCAAGGGATGGTTTACTTAATCTTTTTCATTTGCTTTTAAAGGAAATTAATTGCTTTATGAATTTAAATTATATAATGTATTAACAAAGATTATACAAGATTAAAGATAAACAAATGTTGCATTGTTTGTGAGACGACTTTTATGCACCCGTTTTAAAGACACTGTAACGCTTTAAAACACACACAACAGATGAAAATATTTATAGATTTTGTAAACCACAGATCTTATTCAGGGAATTTACAAAAAACCTGAGGTACTCTAGATGTTTTGTTTTGCTAATGCCTGATATAAATGTACAAATATCAGAATTTAAGGTGTTTTTGTTATTTACGTTTGATACAAAAAACAAGACAATTGAATGAAACTGTTCAACAATAGTTTTATTTTATTTCAAAACACGCAATTTACCCATTTTACCTTTTTTAATAGCTTTTTCTGTAACAGTTATTACTCCGATTAGTCTCCTATACTCAAGAGTTTCAACTTGCACCAAATGAAAAGTGCTCCACAGGCTCTCTGGCTCCCCCTGTTGGACAGGATGAGGAAAGAGGCTCTCAAGGACACGCCCTTGAACACAACAGCTACCTGAGACTGTGTTTGTGAGTGTATTTGTATAAAGTTTTTTTTACATCATCGGGATATTAAAAACTGGACTAGCCTGTGGGCGATTCTGAAAATTGACTGTTTCTCCTTTCTCCACATTTCCTTTATAACCATCACTGTTTGGATGCTCTTAAAAGTATCATCCAGTGTGTTGGAAATCCTTGCCTTAAGCTTCAAATACAGTCAGCCAGGATTACAAATCAGAATATTCGAAAACGGCCATTGATTTGTTTGTTAGATTGTCTTTACCCGCCGATCAATCTTTGGCTTGAGTAGATGTGCTCTTAGTAGTTTGTTTGCATAACAGTTTTAATTAACACCCTTTTACGTTGCACACCGTTTCCTGCCTTCTGTGTTTCAATATTCCGTGCTGATCTTCTGCACTATGTTTGCAGGTACACTACAAAAGACCGGTCTGTGATATGTGCAGGTTATGCAAATGACCTGTAATACAAATCCTGGGTGAGCGAGGAACTGGAAAGAAGCCTGAACCAGCAGCATCGATTAAGATTTGAGGTAAAGACCTTTTCTGTTTTGCATAGTACTCTGTGCAAAGACCACCAGCCTCAGCACCTCTGTATTGACTGGTTCGTGGTTGTTATGGAGCGTTGCCGGTGCACCTGTGTGCCCCGCGCTAGCTCCTTTCAACTGGTCTGGCAGTGTGGGTGCAAGTGAGAGAACAATATAGCTAAATACAGAAGCGACCTTTAGAGTTAGCATCACGATAAGCATCACACACTCTTAAAAATGCTGGGATATTTTTAACCCATTGTTGGGTATAAAGGGACAAATCCAATCGTTGGGTTTAAGTAACCCAGAAAATGTGCATGTCTGACTCAACTACCAAGCATTTTGGGTTGAAACAACCCGGCATTGATTCATTTACAACCCAAAGGTTGGGTGTGTCCCTTTTTGACACAACGCTGGCTTGAAAATAACGTAGCATTTTTTTTTAGAGTGCTAATCGTGACGCTAACGTTAAGGTCTGTACTAGACTTGGATCAAAATTTCTTGAGGAAATTTTTGCTTCAAAAAAGTTTCCAATTACTTTCGAATTTTACTTGTAGTTTAGCTGTAGAACATTGGCTAACATTGCACACTGTGAGTACCACAGCAAGCTAAACAGGGCCTACCAAACCCAACAAGAGCCTCTTTCCTTCATCCTTCCGCATCTTCTCCTCCTCCTCCAAGCCCATCTTATCTCTACCATTTTCTCCTTGTTTTGAAACTGATTGTCTTCTACCATCACAAAGACACTTGGTTCTGATTGATTGACAGGTAACAGAAGAGGAAGAGCACAGTGTGACTGGGGGGGGGGGTGTTGGATCTGCAGACAGACCCCAAGAGTAACATGATGTGCATGATGCTGTTTTACAGTCGATGAGAGATCGTTTGTGGTTGGAGGGGTCCATTGCAATACAGACTGGCTGGTAGCTGTTCAGTTTTGCATGAATTGGTGTGCAACCCAAACCGAGAGACACGCCACATGTAAACAAATGCACACGGGATTACATTTCAGAAGAGAAGACGTGTACGTTGGGTACATGACCAGGTTCAGCTCGCCCAAGACACACGGCCATGCCCCGCTTTAAAGAAGTTATATACATAAAAGAAATGCAAGGAGGTCAGAGAGGGTTTCCAACGATACATGCACACAACCAGTGAAAAACAACAGTGACTGAAAACTCTACAAAACAAAGACCCCTCCAACGTCCGAACCTTAAAACCACTTAACCCTTCCCGCCCTTTTCCAACCTCCTCCGGGGTCTGTTCATCCTATCGGCTCCCATCAATGTCCAGGTCGATCCAGGTTTACTCTATACATTATACAATAGTCATGCAGAAAAAAAGATCTCCGCCAATTTAAATGGGAGGAGCTTGTTTTTTATCTTTTGAATTAATCCTAGGAGGACTTAACACAATCAAGAATACATTTTAAAGTGAAGAAACAAAACAAATCAATATAAAGGAGAAAAAAACCAAGAGATTTAAATTATGCGAAATGTCGAATGATTAGAAAAAGCTTGATTTGGTTTCTAATCATTCAAATCCAAATTGCATGTATTGGAAACTATCAGTAGCTTTGAGTTTCGCTCTTTTCACTCTTTTCACTTTTTTTCACACCACGTCTTTTCATTAAAAACATTCAAATGTCTTTCTTTTATAAAGAATTATATACCATAATAAATTTAAATAAAATGATGTAGTAGAAATATGAATAAAACAAGAAATTGGCAAATGAGGCAAATGAGAGAACCAAATCTCAACAACAAAAACACAATGTAAGAGTATAAAGCTTCAAGTCACAAGTTCAAAAACTAACTATTATTAGTCTTAGTAGTGTTAGTGTACTCATTGTAATTAGCATTAGTTTAATCTAAATTACATAAACTTTACACAAAACATTTGAGGTATTTCAGAATCAATTGTCAACACCTGCCTGCCAAGTCCTTGTGGCTTCCATTGGGAGAAATGTAGAGGGAAATTGTACAATGTGTCATCTAAATGGCCTCTTCCCTTAAATCCCTTTCAGCTGTTCATATCTTTGACCGAACTGTTAAAATGTGACCCTTCCTATTCTAAACGCGGCACTTATATCCCATACTATTGATCTATACTTTAATCAATGTAGAATGTTAGCTATAGAAAAGCTATATAGGGCCAACCAATCTAACACCACATTGGTCATATTAGACAGAGTATTTTTAGGGCAGCTGGTTGATTTAGGATATAACTTTGGTTGAATTAGAGCATGCCCGGGAAGATTGGCCATGTTTGGGTATAGCATTGAGACGTATTGAATTGGAATCGGGGTGAATGACATCGGAAATCACTGAAAGATTGTTACAAACTTCGCCTCTAAACCTTGAGCTCTCAACCAAGATGAGTTAAATATAAAAAAGGCTGTTTTTTATGTAAGAATAATTTAGGGCTCAGTGCACAAATAATAATAATAATAAGTAAATAATGAAAAACTATAAATTAATTTGGCATTATAAAGTGCTCAAAAACTACTAGTACTCACCCTGTTTCCAAGTAAATATGCTTAAGCGCTGTAAATGTGCATGTAATGCATGCGTGTAAGTGTAGTCGTGTACTTCTGCATGTGTGTGTGCTCCAGAGCAGTCCCACCCGTTGTTGAAGAAAAAAGGCACTCAACTCAATCTGCATTGCAGCCGCATCCCTCCATGCGACGCTTTGCAGTCTGACTGCGCTGTGTGTGTGTGTTAATCTATGCATTGTACATGTGTTTGCATCCGTAACAACTTTGGTTTTGCTATCGGGCTGATGGTATTTGGTGTTCACCTCTCCCTTTGGCAGCACAGGACCGGCAGGACAAAGAATCTTTGGTATCAGTGGCCATTACACAAACCACCCAGCTCAGTGAGGTAGCCACACTGGTTCTCACTACAAACAAAAGGTCATTTTTTCATCAGCTAATGTACATATAGACGCCTGCTGATTTGCGTAACACAAATCTGCTTTCTTCTCTCAATGCTCAGCATTGTTGAGCTCACAATTTGGCTGTACGAACAATGCCCACTCGTATCTGTTAAACAAGTCCTGCAACATTTCCAGAAATGCTACTGTTGCGTTCAGAGATGTTTAAAAACTTTGAACATCTCCCCATGGAGGTGAGGTTGTGCCCTTGTTTCGCACCCATTTTGGCAGGGTTTTTTTTAGGATTTTGGGTGGAATTCTTGTTTTGTTTTCTCTCCGACATAGAGAGAGAGTGTGAAATATCCTCACAGCCTTTCTGTGTGAAAGTTCCTTCCGCAAAGTTCACATGCAATGCAGAGATGTTCCACGTCCATCTGCAGTCCTTCCACGTTTTGCCGTCCTTTAAGAAAGTCTCTCTTTCTTCACATGAATTTTCCAAGTGAGCATTACGTACGCACAAGAAGATCACAAGTTTAATAAGAAATAGAAATATTTCGTACCAATTACCCGCTTTAATATTATGATGACAAAGCAAGTGGAAGATAGATGAAGAGTAGAATGGGAAACAAAGATAGAGCAGATCAATAGAAATTATAGTGAGCTTGTTTCTGTTGCGTATGCTTCTACCTTTCTGCCATCGATTTGCTGAGCTGAACGTTGTAAAGCATTGATTCTTCTTTTTTACATTTTCATTTTTAGAAAAGATTCTGATTCGCTTAAAAGATGATTGTTGGTTGCTATGGCACATAATGCCAGTTTGGGCAGAGGGGTGAATTCTGGCTGAAGGTGTGTGAACTCTTATATTAAGGCAAACATTATTGGCACTAGATTTTATGTAACATTTTGGACCGAGTTTACCCCTCGTCCACGTCGCAGGATAAACAAAACATTTGATTTGTCGGTAGGATTTCAGTCGTGTGTGGATGTACCATTTCGTAACAAATATTTCCATATGCATTCAATGTGTGCCTTTCGTTGTGTTTGGCTGTATTTGCTGTCTTTGGCCTATTGTGATTTATACGGAATGAAAAATACTCATCGTAGTTGAACGTCACAGGTCGCGAACTTATGAAACCAGAATGTCCATGCACCAACGCTTGAAGTGGTATTTTGCCACCAACCTGGATGCCAGTTGTTGACCGATACGCTAGTTGCATTATGGATGCTTTGGTTGCACTGTGCTGATTGAAGATTGAGCCATTCTGGGTCACCGGCTCCAGACCGACACGTCCGTGAAACATCGTCCACCCGGCAGGCCTCCGTTTACATCTGTGCAAAATAAACCGAACGGAGAGCCGTGCCGGGATAAAGCGAGAGTCCTTGTTAAAGGAGCTCGTTCCATTTCACCTTCAGTAGAGGTCAACGTCTTTCGCTTTTCTGTCCGTATCGATTAGTCTCTCAATTCATTAGCTTTGCATATGATTTGAGAGTCTCCGTGAAACAGCTGGCCATTAGGGAATTGTGCCACTGTGGGCAGAACGTGATGATGCAGGTGGTGCCTTTCTTTGACAACCTTGCTTGAGTAACAAGCCTTATGTGCTGCGAGCTGCGAAATGGCTCATTTGTCTCAGACCACGCCATTATGCACAACGCGGTGAAAAGAACATAAAGACTATGAAGCCAGACCACTACAGACTCACTGGGATTTTTTTTGGTTTTTGTTAATAGTTGCCGTTTTGTGTTGTGGTCTTCGGTGCTTTTGGATTGGTTCATAACAGTCCCAAAAATGTTGCATTTATGTTAAACGTTGCCGTTGGCGGCAGCGGTGGGATTGATTGGCACGCGACAGGTGGCCAAGGACTGAAAATCGTCCGGCACCTACGGGGAAAGGGGTTTAGACTTAAGCCTTGGAGAAGGTGGTAGCGGAGGTACCCGCCTGACCCGGACTGGCTCCGTGTCCGTGATGGTGTTCCTCGTGCCAGCGGTCGACGCAGCGACGCCGGGCGTTCATGAAGAAGTTGCTGACTGTGTTGAGTTCCAGGCCTAGCTGCTGCGAAATAGTCATCTGCATTTCCTTCGAGGGCCGTTTGTTCTCCTTGAAAATGGCGATGAGTGTCCGACGCTGCAGGTCCGTGAAGACTAGGCGCTGCTTCTTTGGGGCCAGATTCCGTTCTTTGTGCTGCTCCTGCTCCTTACGCTTGCAGGCTGCGGGACAAGGGGAGGGGGTCAAGACGGGAGGATGAATAAGGAGAAGAAAGATAATGGAGAAGAGATTCATTAGCCTCATATTTACTCTGCATACTGAAATGACCTATTTGAAAGCAAATTCCACAGATGAGAAGCTTTGCAAAGAGCAGACATTTTCAGACTCCCTTGTTTGGCTGTGGATTAATAGTGATTTAAGACAAATCCATTCTATCTCCCCAGAGGTCAAAAATCATCCCTTTAAAGAGAGCAGACAGAGTATGCAGTGGTGAGCACCTCAGACTGGTCGTTGGAGACACCGCTGTTTGATTCAATATTAATGCAGTTTGGACTCACAGTAGGAGAGTGAGTGACTAGTATATAAATGTAGGGGCGTGTGTGTGTGTGTGTGTGTGTGAGAGAGAGAGAGAGAGAGAGAGAGAGAGAGAGAGAGAGACAGAGAGAGCGAGAGAGAGACAGAGAGAAAGAGAGAGAGAGAGAGAAAAAGAAAGCACAAGGAGGCTATCGACTCATCCTATTTTAGTGTTCATGCGTCTGTTTTTGAGGTGGGGTTGTCCACAGAGACTTCGGTCTGAATGCCCCTCCAGCAGGTCTTACAGTCTACGACTTCAAACGGAGGCCACTGGAGGGCACAGACCTGTGAGAGGCAGGGTATTTTAAAACCGAACCGCCTCCCTGTGTGTTTCTGTCCTGGCAACGCAAAGAGAGTCTGTCTGCCTACTTGAGGGCAGTAAACACTTCGGAGTGCTGCACACCGATGTGTTGGGAAATACGAGTCAGCCAAGAATTATTTTAGCTCATTTACAGCTTGCGAGAAGCCTACAAATCATTTTATCATGTGAAGAACAGTTTGCTAATGTTTGTTTTGTTCTTACTGAAGCGACTGTAGTGTGCACAAATCATATTAATGCTTTGGGGAAACTTAGATGTACTATGTTTTTAAATATTACTCGGTTGTAATTGATTTATTTTGTCCATCTGTGCAGTTAGTTTATTTAGTGTTTTTTTTCTGAATGGATCATTCACTTACAACGTCTCCCCAATAACCTGAGCAACTCGAGTGGGGTCTGTCTGTGCGCCAGTACGGAGTGACTGGAGCCAAACTGTGGTGCCTTGTATCTAATTACGCCGAGCTGAGGCCCATTGATCACATCACCTCTCGCAGTCAAATCTGTTTACTACAGGCGTCTAACTGCCTGGACCGCATCCATCATATTCAGATTCAGATTCTACATCAGCCACTGTGCGTTTACCAGCGCGCGCACGCACGATGCCATTAAACGCTTTCTGCGCTTGAAGCCTGCAGTTTAAACGTCGGCACTCTCCTAACGCGCCTTTAATATTTGTTTTCGCATAACATTACTTCAATCGCATAAAGTTGTCTGGGTCTAAAGTGAGTTATGAAGCTTTAACGCCTTTTAAATTGTAATAAGTCGTCCGTGTTACTCGAGAAAAACGGCGCCTGATACAGCGAACCTCAGCGATTTATTGTAACCAGCACTTTGTGAATAAACGTCTGTTATCATATTTACCCTAATGCGATTAAAACCTGTATTTGAGTCTTTTTACAGTGGAACACAAAAGAAGACATTTTGAGAAATGTCTAATAGGTTTTGTGTCCATAGAATAAAAGGTAATGGGGCCGATGTTGTTTGGTCACCAACGTTCTTCAAAATATCTTCTTTTGTGTTTTGCAGAAGAAAGAAGGTTATATATGTGTGACATATCAGGGGGCCAGTCAATGAAAGCGTTTTTGTGTTTGGGTGAGCTGTCCCTTTAATCTTTGATTTCTTTGTTATAACATCGGTCTACCAGCAGGTGTCGCCGACGCTATTCCCTGGTGTAAACGGTTTACAGGCGTAAGATTTTGTAATCAATATTGATCGATCGGTTGGGAAGGGGGCCCTGATTACTGAACCAAGCTCGGCGTAGAAAAGGAAAAAAATCGATGGCTGCAGACTTTAGAGCTACAGTGAGCAGAGATGCACACACATATAGAAAGGAAACAAATAAGCCAATGAGTGATATAAAGATGAATTGAAGCGTTTTGAAGGCAACGATGACGCGTAATACTTATTGTAAACACGTTTAATCGGTTTTACAAATTGTAAATAAAATTGGACGCTCGTTGTTTTCTTTCCTCCGTTGTAAATAATGATTGGGCGAGCTCTGAAACAAATAGATAAAGCTGTTCTTAATCGGTATCAATATGACAACAAATGTTATTTAGGCTACTGTGAAATAGGCCTATAATTCTATATTACATGTATTATGCTGGTAAAACTTTGGCATGTCGATAGACTATACTTATAAGCTATTGTATGGACTAAAGCTCAATTATTACATCCACGATATTGTGAACTGCAAAACAAACGTTTTCACCCACACATAGTGTTTCTGTATTTGGATATCGAAGGTGCCGTAAACCTCGTGCTGTAAATAAAGTCACTCGAGACAGATAACAACAGAGCCTGTACCTTGTTTTCGAGTATCTTATAGTCGACTTGCAAAACACTAAGGACAGAGGGCTGCCCTGTGGTGTTCAATACCGGTCGATAAATCTGTAAATAATTCGTTTTTGAAATTCATTTCATCTAATTAATTATGGTTCCATGAAAATTGTTCTGGTAATGAGGCAGAAACTAGCTTAGGCCTGCTCTGTGCCAATGGGGCGCGGAGTCTAAATTCGAAATAATACCAATTTAATAGCGCTGCGCTCGCTGTGCAGTGTGGGGAATGACAAATGAGAACTACCGCAGTGTGATTTTGAATAATGACTGAAATAAAATCACCATACGCTTGCATACGTCCAGGAAACCTACGCACGGCCTATGAAAGTAAAATGGGCAGACGCAGTTTCATCCCTTCTGTGCACCTTCATCGCGAATATAATATCTAATTAATGGTTTACAAAAATAATGTATTATTTTAAATGTATTTGAAGAATTAAAATAAATAGACTATAATAATTTATTATTTAATATATTAAAAAAATAGGTCTCTTGTCGTGACCCATACGAGTTTGAAAATAGCCTACGAGACAAGAAGACCAACCACATTATGCTTTTTTGTTCAAATAAATCCGGTGCTTATTTTGTGTTCCACTGTGTTCTACCTTTGGTTCTATTGCAGTATTTCTTAAAAAAAATCGATTTCGAACAGTTTTTTTAAATAAAGAGTCTAAAATGAGCAATCCGAAAACATTTTAAATACATGAGTCAAGGAAATCACAGTGTAAATAGAAAAGTTAGTTAGTTCCGTTTTACTTTTCTTTTCTCTTTGTTTCTTTTATTCTTTCTTTTTAACAATTGACTCTGACATTTACGCTCTGTTAATTGGTAAAGCTCTTCTTATAAGCCAAATTGTGCTCGGGGCTCCCTGTCTCTAAATACTCGACTGAATTTCGTGTAACGCAATAAGAAAAGATCAGTATGCTAATGTGCAGGTAATTTGAAATAACAGCCCAGGCAGTTAACTAAATCCGTTATTGGAACCAAGAAATTATGGGAAATAATTAGTGACGAATCCTGTGGGGTTACCAAAACAATTAAAACGCGCAACGGGCTATTTATAAAATATTACAAACAACTGAATAAACAAAATAATAATAATATAGTTAAGGTATAGACTGGAGTACGTCCATCTAGGTTTTAGATAATGTATCATGTTCAAAGTCTATGATAGGAATCGTTGCCATACGATAAATTATTGATAGCGCAGAGTACAGTAGCCTATGTCTTTGAAGGTACATTGATGCGCAAAGCGCAAACGATACATGTAGCCTACCATTCATCAAAGGCTGCCATAAACGTTTGAAGTTTACTACATTTGTATTCGCTTGCAGGCGTACAGGCCCATGGCAAGTTCTTGTCTTTGAGGGTTAAACTTGGGTTCGTCATTACAGTTAATTGGAGCAATAATAACCGTCATGGGCTCTCGACTGCACTTGCTTTACAAAGTCTAAATAAAATATAAATACATGGAATTTCACGTGAAAACTGGAGGTACATGTGCGCTCTCTTGGATTTCAAGTGGGAGGACCGGGGGAGTGGAGAGATCGATGACTGGCCGCGCCGCTCAGCCGACCAGTCTGCTCGGATCGATGCTCAGAGTGCGGCTGAGCTGAAATTGGGAGCGGGGTGGCTCCCGTTGAGGCCCTTCCGATGTTAAAAAGTCAGTATGTCATGAAGTTGTCCTCGTATTAACATGATTGTTGTCTTTTTATTCGATTTTATTACATCCAGACCTTTTTATTTCGTAAGCGTGCGTGCTGTTGTACATCCGCGTCTTGGCATTAGTGCATCATTGCTTGATAGATTGTCATGTCTAGAAATATTGCGAAAATAAATACATCTAGGTAGTGATGTTTTTAATTTATTTGCATTGTATTAGTGAGCTATTTATTATTTGCTAGGCACATGTTTGTATACATTTGAAAGAGCGCGTTATACAAACCGTAAAACGTGGAGTATGTCAACTTATAATAATCGTTAAAAAACTGTCTTATAACTAAAAACTTAAGACATGCCATCGTTATATGTTTTTATAATATTTATGTTTTAGGCCTTAATGGGATGTGGGTGAGGCCCGTTGCTGTTTATGAGGGTATTAGGCCTACACCTTTGTTTACCTTTTGCGTCTCTTTTTATCAGGTGGTCTGACTCAACAAGTCAGTTGAACAACCCACCGCCCGACTACTAGTATTTCTTCAGGACTTATCACTGGTTGATTTTATCTTTCTCTCTGATTTGATTTATTGGATGTCCGCCGTTTTTATCAGCGTGACTTGGTGCTAATCGTCTCAAAGGTCGATGTTTGACAGGAGCCAATTCCGCTGAGTTAGCAGTAAAGGATTGTGGTGGGCGAGGTGCAGGGTCTATAACAAGTCCTTGCTACTGTTTATGTGTATAAAATGATAGGTTTTACAACTAAACAATTCTTTAAAACGTTCTCATCCACTCCAGGGTTCTTGTTGACAAGTCCACAAGATGATTGTCATGATGAGAATGAGATCAATAGGTGAATGGTCTAATAACACTGTTGTTAAAGCAAACATATGTTAAAGGACCAAACTCAAGCCTAGATAGACCAAAGGACTACTTGACCACCAATTACAGTGAAGTGAGTTTAACAAGTCTGAAGGGCCAATTGACCTAATACCCAGAACATTTCTTTCATAGTACATTTAAAAACCCTACAGGAGTAATTGGGGATCACTCTCAAAATGTGTTAAGGCCTCAACAGCATCAAAGCTTCTTATTCAACATTCAATTGTCATACAGCACGATTTCAACTAAGTGCGTCTGTAATTGAACATCTGTAATTGAACACCAATAGAGCTCGGTTAAATGACCCATGATGCCACAGGGTGTGTGAAAAACCGACTTATCTGTCTCTCCGCCTCTGCAGGGAACGTGGCTTTAACCACATTGTCTAATTCGTATGCTTTTGGGAGTTCAGTTAATATTAAATGCATGCAACTAAAACTGTGGTAAAAAGTTGCCTCATGAATTTCAAATGATAAATGCCAGAGATCAATATAGCCATGCGTATTACTCACCGAAGAACGCAAAATGCAGTACTTCATTTTATATTGATGTTCATGTAATTTTGTATTTTTTTTATTCTAATAACATGTCCTGTTTTAGGCTGTAGTGCTTTTTTGAGTAATTTGATATTTGTGTTGTATTAAGTTAACATTCGATAATAGGCTAATGGGTTGCGTTTAATATCAAAGTATAGTCCAGAATGAAATACTTTTTTATATTATGTTAAATAATATAGTAGCTATAAATATGACCCAATGCGAGTCGCATGCGTGGAGAGAAAGTTGAGCTTATATAGTTTACGTGTAATAAAATCAGTAAGACCAGGGTGAGTTTAGCAACATGCCCAAATGCCTTGTACCATGACTCAAGCAAGTTGGAGGCGTTGTTATATAATATTGGTTCTGATAAAATTATTAAATCCCCCCTTGGTAGAATTTAGTGGTGACGCAATGCAATTTAACCCTTTGATGCTCTCCTCCTAGGCAGCACGGTCTCTTAGCAATTTGATTTAAAGGTCACTCTCTCTTATCGATCCATTTTGGCGGGCGAGCACAGAGATTGATCATGAAAATCTTAGCTCGCGGAGACCAGTATTGCACGCATTATGAAGCAACAATGTCAGATCCTAAGGTGGCGCGTATAGTCTATATGGGCTATACTCAGTCAGCAATTAATTCCTAAGAACATACAATGTAAATATGAATTACTTTTGGTCGTTTGATATTCCCATCCAGTGCATTTACTGTACAGTGGTAAGAAAACGGCTTGCTATAGTGCTGAAAGATTGGATGAGCGTTGCACAATTTATCTGTGCGTATTGTCTCTGCCACAGGGAACACCCACTTGAAACAAACACCTATAACAAAAGCGACCATCTTTGTTGTTTGGAAATGAGACAATGATATTTTAAGATTCAAAATTGCCAGACTGGTTTATTTATTAAAGATTTTTACTAGTTTTAAAATTACATTAGGAAGGCGCGGTATAGGCCAAATGGGGATGCAAATTCAATGTTTTTATGTAAAGATCCATATCTATAGGGACATATACGGCGTACAGATTCGAGACTTGTCAGACAATCAAATGTGGGAAAACTGCTTGTATATTTGTTTGAGAAACAGGTAGTCGCATCTTTATTTTCTCTTCTGGCTCTATCAATTATTAAGGACAGCATCGATCATTTTCTCGGCCTATCAAAAACCCGTCTGCCTGAAAATGCCTCGATTCCCTAATCCTAAATCAATCGCGCCCATCCTCGTGGGCTGGAAACTGGAGGCGAGACTGGAAGTAATTTTTGATGATGATGTTGACAGAGATGCAAACAAAACACTTAAAAAGTGTCAGGGGGCATATGGATATTAAAACATTTGATTCGGTTATTATTATCTTTACGATATTTTTACATTCTTACACCGAGTGAGAGGGTAGTTTACACTTCTCAGTTTACAACACTTATCTGGTGGATATGCGGACTACAAAAAGGACATTTCTTAAAATATGTTTGTGCTTTAAGTTTTAGAACAAGTAGAAATCCACATTTGCTTTGATGCATTGCGTATAGAAATGCATACTGATTTTAATTTGAGGTTCTCCTTTACTTCTCTCGCGCTCGACTAGAAGAGGGTCGCATAAGGTGCACTGGAAATTCTTCCTCCCAATCAAAACAGTAGGTAAATCCAGAGTCCAACGGGAGAGAGTGCTGAGCCGGTATAATTGATAGATGTACAGACAATCTTTATCGATCCCTGTATTGATTAGACCAAATACATTGAGATGGAGTGTAGAATACAGCACAGATGCTGAGACGAATTGTTTTTCATCGTTAATGCAATCTTAAAACGCCCCCCCACCACCACCACCAAACGCACCTTCGTCGGCATTGCGCTTTTCTTTCTTTTTCTTCTTTCAGAATTTCCTCAAGTCATATCGGGTATGCTATGCTGTTTATATTCTGCTCATATCTGACATGCTGTTTTTAATATCATATTCATTATTATTTTTATACTCACTTTTTAATTACACGAGAAAACCGTTCGAGTAGCCTAATAAATTCATAAGAAAAAATCGCGAAGTCAGCGGGTTTTATCGATGCATTGTATCATATTATTGTATTTTGAACTACTATGAACTAACGGTTCAGCGCCCTTGAAGAACAATACCAAATGGTCCAACATACACGGGCATTTTCGCATTAGCCAAGCTGTGCCACGCCATTGATTTTTGCGACCGTGATGAATTTGGAATCGTAATTTGAATGTATTGACTGATGTAGTGAACGAGTATTCCCAGACTCTCTATGAAACACAACCCCCCAACTTATGCATGCGCACGTGCATTTATGGCTCATTTAAATGCACTAAGTAAAGTCTTCCATGTCATTTGCATAGCCTAGTAATTATAGTAATTCCTAAATTTACTACAGTTGGTAAACTTTCATGCGCTAGATTAAAGTTTGTTATATGATTTCAATAATAGAACAAACTATATATTTTTTTTAAAACTTTGAAAATAATAAATATTAACAATATTTTATTCAACGTATTTTGTTCAAATATCAATATGGCAGAATATGGATACTACAGAATATGGATTATCCATAACTTCAATTTCATGTAATAGTTCATAATGCGTAACGTGTTAGGCCCTAAAAGTGGACCTATGAACAAAAACTAGAAGTTCGTCTTGATTATACTAAATGTTACTACCTGTAGCAGCAAGGAATCCAGGCAAACTCTCTTTTAAGAGGGTGTGGAAGAAATAAAAAATCCCGATGCCCAATTAGCTTTAACAGCAACGGCACTTAAGAAGCCAATTGAATGGCGTTTAAATCTTTATTTACCAGAACACTTTAAATGCGCAAAGGAACAATTTACATTCCATTAAGTGCTTTTCAACTGGGCATTGACCGGAACTAAAATATGCCACTATATCCTGGTTAATTGAATCCACAACTGAAATACGACATGAGGAGATAGGTTTGAACCGGTCAAAGGACTCTGCTAACTAAAGGTAGTGTTCAAAACAATCTTTGTTTATCTACACTATTTAAACAGATTTTAGTCGAGATCGAGCTTGTTCAGGGCCTAAGCCAATTTAAAAAAAAGTGAGAAAGCAATACGATGGAAAAGCAATGCTTAATAATGCCTTTCTTGTTTCTTTTTCTGAAAGAACAGAAACCATTCTTGACAAATGTAAGCGACGAATTTGAAGTCTTTTCCATCCTCACCTTATAGTCAGGACTCTTTTAGACTTTTGCTCGTATGTCTACAAATACATAACATGTTTCATTCAGAAGCTGTTTTTAGTGTATAGGCTAAGCTTAGACTAAATTGCTTGAACTGTTTGGTTTGCATTTGCATTAAATCATTACAAAACTTACGAATGAGATCGTAGGGCATATGAATTAACACGAATGAGCCCCCTTGTAAAATAGGTATGAATGTCTATCAGATTGTGTTGATATACATATGAAAGATACCGCGTATTATTTATACATTGAAAGTCGGGTTGGGTGACACGGAAAAAGGTCGTGCTGACTGACACGAAAAAATGGGGAAATACGTGTCCTCGAACACGATTAATATAGATTACTGTTCGTAATGTCACTAATTCCCTTGAGACTGTGTTGCAACACGAAAATGATGTCCATGGAATTATGCCCCTCATACAACATTCGTTTTTATTTATCTACCATCTAAAAAAATGTCCTTGGGTTATTTTTTAATCGTGATAACTTTTGTGCGTAGCCTAAAGTCGTTTTTGTTTACAAACAATCCGCCGTGCCCACAAAAAAACATTACAACACGTATTCAAGATCCACTAACATACACACAGATCAGAAGTCTCTATATGTAATGACTGTTGTCTGCTTTTGGTCACCTGTACAGTGCGTTTATTAAAGCTGTTGAGGAGAATTCACGAATATCAGAGCATTATAGATTTCGTGTGACTGTTTTGATTGACTGGGTCAGGCCTTACGTTCTTTATCCCCTGTTACATAAGGAACATAATTAATTTCCTTTTGGGCTGTAAAAATGACTAGCGAAGACTTGGGTCACCTTCACTCACCTGCGAGCCTAAGGGCCGACATGCGCTGGAACTCTGGTTCCTGTAGCCATTTCCACATCCTTCTGAAAGTCTCTCGACCCGACTTTAGTTTACTCCAGGGTTTGGGATTCCGCAGAAGATCAGAGAGAGTTCCTTGCGACCGACACAAGATTCTCTGGGCAAAGATTGCTTGTGGAATGCTGTATCTTTTTAACTCCGCCGTTATTCGCTGTGCAACCTCTTTGGTGTTGATCTCCTCCACCTGGCCCGACCCACCTCCCTGTCCGCCGCCTCCTGCTGTCTGCCTGTCACGCTCCGAGAGCACCGACCCGTTCGCCTGAGAGTGCGAGTGGCTGTGGTGGTGGAGACCGTTGAGAGAAGACATGAGACCATGCCCGTGTCCTCCTAAACCCCGCGTCAGGTGCTCCTCGCCCCTGCCAAGCATCGCAGCGTGAGATTCGAATCCTCCCGTGGAAATCATCTTGTCGTTCCCCAGGTGCGCACCGGGACCGTAAGTGCCCAGAGTCTGTTGAGAGTTGTGCAAAGACCCCAGGCCGTTGGAGAGAGGGGATAAAGACTGTCCCATCCCGGACAAGTCTTTGGAGTAGTGACCGTAAAGGTTGCCCATGGACGCCAGGCCCCGGTCATCCCGCATCAGTGTGAAGCTGCCGCTGACGTTCCCGGGGGCGAGACGCTGGTGCGCGGGGTGATGGTGAGCGTGCGGGTGATGGTGAAATTTCTCTGAGACGTTGGATATGGGTGGCAGGTGGTGCTGCAGCGGCGTCAGCGTGGTGTAAGTGCTGCTCAGACTCATGCTCGAATCGCAAGACATGGTCATGGCAGGATGGAGAGGACCGGTCAGCGAATGGTCCGTGCGATACTCACCGGCCCCGTCCAGTATTGAGGCCATGCTGGAGACCATCGCCGATCTCCCGTGCGACGAAACCAAATTCCGGTGTGTCGCCGACTGTCGCGCGTGCGGAGAGTTCATCAAGTCTCCCGATTGATGGGAGTGTGACACCCCGTGAAGATTTCCAATGTTTTCCATTGTAAGTTCCATTGTTGAAAGACACTGTTTTCCCCTCTCTCTCACTCGTCCCGTCACACTCTCCCTTTCTCTCTCACACTCTCCCTTCCAATAAATTTTAAACGATCTCAAAGCCGCGCGCCATTGATCCCGAGATCTTCACTGTAAGTCAATCCAGCATTGCACTAGGCTCTCTCAATGCTTCAATCCCAGCACGCACATGCACGTACGCCTGGTGTCCGTAAACGCTCGTATCTATCGCCTTTGCGCGCCTCTTACTTCTGACAGCAGAAGCTGAGCGAGTGAGAGTGTCTGCCTCGTGACCGCGCAATATATTAAGATGTGAGTGTGCCTGTGTGAGCGGGCGCGCGCGCCGTACGCTCACACAGTTACAACCAGACTGTGAAGGGCTTGACGTCACCACTACTGTGTGTTGGTACAGAGACAACTTCCTTCCACGGTGTAATTATCTAAATATTGTTTTTGACTCGTATGAGGTGGCAGTGCTATTTGCACACTTTGAGACCAGGTGTTGTTGTGAATTATTGGGGATTCCTTTATGGACATGATTCATCGGATTCTTCTGATAAAGTTGACTAACTTGGCGCCAGCGCGCGACATCCTGATGGTTAAATATTAATGGATTTCCCAAACCCCAAGAAGATAAGATAGTCAAACTTCTTTTGAAAGTAACATAACTAATCATAGCATATATATTCTATTATACCTTTGACAATATTTGATTGTGTCACCAAAAGAGCCATTTGCATTTCAGAACTTTGTTGTGACAGAAATTAATGTGATCATTTTCACATATTTATGCAACTGTTATGCCACAATTTGAATGGCACGATTCATAAAAATGCACAGCATTAGCCGTTTAGTCCGTTTAATTTCTTCATTAAATGATAAACTTAAATTTTAGGCCCTGGTACAGAAGGAAGGAGAGGTGGAGAAAAAAACAAGTGACCTTTATTTACAACAGTTTTAATTTGACAAAGACATATATATGCTCCATAATTACAGTATGTATTAATGCATATATGCCTTTTTATTTTAAACACTTAGGTAACTAGTCGACGGAATGCAATTATGATAGCTATTTATTTTTAGGATACTAGTTTACCTTCACCTCGGTCAATACTCGTTGCTGCTTTAACCTGATGCTCATCTCCGCCTCTTTCAGATGATCACTTCCGGTTTACGACGATTGTTAATGCACTCAGTCATCGATCAATAAATTGATCACTCAGTATGCGATGGGATGTAAATTTAATATATTTGTTTTCTCTTAGAATGAGCTTGCAAATTGCGAATCCGGTTTATAAAGAAACGGTATTATGCCCAAATGTATTTGACTAGCCTATTTATTGTTGTCAATAAATAAATTACATATCTAGCCAAATTAAAGATAACATTAACAAACGTACAATATTTAAATTTACCTTTTTTAGGTTTCTAAAAACCTTGACATAATCATATTTTCCTCAGGAAGAAATATGCATTTAAGTTTATGATTTGACACTTAAATATATAGGATATCGTTTACTCTTCATTAAGCTTATGAACAGCCAAAACATTAAACAAAATATCAGCAATAAACGACCTTTCAATATAGTTTCTTCAACTTTAGCGTAACAGATTTAGCTTCATTGCAAATTATCGGAAATAATGTAGAGAATTAAATATTTAATTTAATCATGAATATGGCAATGTCATTAAAACACAACCTTGTCCACTGGGATTGCTGTTCCCTTATCGATCCTTGCAATCAGTGTTATTGAAAATAAATTAGGCCTACCCAACAAACGAGACGCAGTGCTCATCATCTTCACGTGACAGTGCCCCCACAAATGCAATATTGCTTGTCAATTACAAAATACACCAGCCAAATATAATACATTCAGTAGATATGGCACTGTTGGTGAAAAGTAGCTGTTTGTTAATGTAACAGAAACATGATTCTCAATATTTTTAATATAGGTTATCGGATATATAGACTATATATATATGTATTTATAAATTGATGTTTCTTTGTATTAATCACAAATATCGCAGTGAACTCAGTGGTTGGTTGAACGATAATGTTGTGGCCACCGTTTGGGCAACACGACCAAAACAGGTTTCAGACATTTCTGGCTCATATATCCGAACACAACCACAATTGATTATTGCATTGATTTGTTCCTTGCTATTTACAAAATCATGCTCTGCTATGACAGGATAATTGAATGCAGTTTAATGTAGAGATGAACTGTAACATCTCTGCTGATATGTTTGATTTGAGTGCTAAGACAGCGACATTTCTATAATAAAAAAATAAATGAAACTATTTTAATCTACCTTAAGCAATCCACATTGTATACTTTTTAACCAGGATATAATTACTAATAGGCTATATCGATATTGGCTGTAAATAAATAAAAGTCAGAAAATAACTGATTGAATGATAATACACATCGTAAGTTTGAATATTCTGAATTTTAAATATTAGCCTACTACAAATCAATATAATATCATTAATAATAAGACAATACATTTTTCAAATGTTTTGGTGAACTGTTCGAGTCCGATTGTTTCGTTCTATCGTTTACAAACTAAACTAACAGGTGTTCTAAATTCCATAAATTCCCAAACTGATTTCATCAAATAAAACGTTTGTTTTGAAATGGTATAAAAACCTGTTTATACTGTATATGTATTTTAATATATTGTTTCTGTATTTCTAAATATAATTTTCTAAGGTTGGCCTGCGTGGACTGGTGGGTTTAGATATAGCCCATCCTGTCCGTCTAGAATTTGAATAGGCCTACTGCACAGGAGAAAGATTTGTGTTTAGTTCGTTCAAAAATTATATTTGCTCTAAATAATACATCAGGCCTTATATTGTAACATTTCACTTGCTGCATAAATTATTAGAGAGCAGACCCTGATTTAATTTTCGCTCGAATATTTAAATTAGCTAGACGTACCCTGTGGCTCACACAGTATGAAATATTAACGATGTCGATATCCAAATAGAGAAAGGGGATAGCCTACCATACAGAGTACTTTACATCTCTGAGAGTTTATGTCTACATACACAATTCATTTCTGTTGCAGATGCCATAATATTCCACCGGTTGTGTTGTAATGTAGCAGAATACACACAATAGGCATTTAAACGTAAAACTGATCAACTCTAACGCTTGAAAATCAGTGGCATAATGACAAATTACTATGATTTAATTAACATGCAATAGGCCAATAATCAATAGTCAATAATTGTCAATGGTTTACCCGAACGAATTACTCTGTGAATTGATGGAGTTGTATCTTAGTCTTTGAAAGAAATAGGTTATAATAAACACTTTACTTTTAACATAACTTTTCTTTAGCGTTTTCTTTTTTAATTGATTATTTTTAACACAATTTCAGTTAAGTTTTTAGCTCATGCTGATTTCCCTGTAATTACGAGGTATTTTTTCTTTTGTGTTTTGATCTTTTCTGCATTTTAATAACTTTGGTATATTTAATTCAATGCAGTATACTTTGCTTGCAAATCTTTTTTTTAGAGTGTGTTTCAACGCTCGTAATAGTCTTTTATGTGCGATCTGTTTCTTTTATGTAGCCTAGTGTGACAAAGATGGACTCAAAATTGCTTGACTGCAATAGAAGTATCACTTGACTGATCGATCACATCCTAAAGTAAATTTACTTGAATCGGGTTATTGGCAGAAGTCAAGTTGCCCCGTTAAACTGACCATTGCAACTCGCTTTTCGGAAGGAAATTTCATTTTCTCTTCTGTTATACTATAAAAGCTAATATCCCCTTTAAATAGCCCTACATAGTATTTATAATGTTTTAAGAAAAACTTCAAGCAAACAGTCCGAATTAACTGTGCATCCTGCAGAGCAAGTTTTCTGACACTTTCGTGAAAAGTTAATATTACTCAAAGTGGATAAATCTGAGATTGTCTCAGTTGACTGACAATTTTCGAATCACCAGGCCCATTGCAAAATTTTATGCTGAATTACAATTTAATTTAGATTATTGCATCAGGCTATTTTTTCCACATCATTTAATATCATGTTATCATTCAAAAGTGTTTCTCAAACCCGCTATTAATAAAAAAAATGTGCCTCAACGATTGTTCTCAATTTCAAAAATATACTGATGCCATATAGCCCTTTAATAATGCAAAGTGTTCATGTCTGTTTTAAACACTGTTATTTAGTTATAAACTAATATCTTTTTGTAATAATAAAGTTTTGATTTAAGTATTGCGGGCATCTCTCAGACTTCTGCTCTGTGTAACTCGTATATCATAAGAATCTGGGGGATGTACATAGAGACCTGTGTATTTGAAACCTCTCTACGAAAGAGAGCATGTGATCTATTGCTCTGGTCTCTGATCGATATATCCGCATTCTGGTCGATTGGTATGGCAGAAAAATCGCAGGGACCTCTACAGAGCTTTCTATCAGAAAGGGCTTCAGATTAACAGACGAGGGTGTTCATAAAAAACGAAGCCCAAGTCTCGGTAAAGGTCTGTTACAACATTGTCTAATAACTGTTAATGAAGTGAGTTCAATAATGTTATTTTTTAAATTAAAATATATGTATGGATATTTTTTTAAACAAATCAGTGTTTTATATATACAAAAAGACAATAAAATAATATCAAAACACAAAATCGTATCTTGATTTTTGCGTGTGTAGATCACTTTGAAGGCCTAATGTTGAATATAATCATACTTTTTCTATTTCTTTTAGTTTAATTTAACATTTGGAATTGAGATTAGTCATTTGCCTGTTTGTGGTAATTTGTACATACGTCCTAATTTCAAAACTGGGAATGATATAGTTTTTTTTTTTTAGTTTTCTCAAAGTTTGCTCTTAATATTTTTAATTTTTTGTATTGTATTGAAATGTAATGTTGTATTTTTTCTGAACAGCTGTAACTCGTCATGCGAAAGAATGAATGATACACTGCAAAATATTTCTGCTTTTCGGGCTAACAAATGGCAAGCATCATTGTTAAAATATAATCGATTATATCGATCATTGGAGCCTTCGCCAATGTCATAAACTTTTTCCTTTTGTAGCCGACCTGATTTTTTTTAATTATAAAAAACCGCGTTTATATTTACTGTTATGAGACAAGAGGCTATGTAGATAGGCTATGCAAAATGGCCTGTTGAGTGGATCAGTTGTAAATGTAGTTACAATGGCAAGTAGTGTCATTTTAAACGTTTATTTGTAAAGAACATTTTATTTTAATTGTATTAGTTTGATCTGAAATTAAATAAAAACAGTTTTGTTTGTTGTCTTGCCACAATGAGTTTACAACATACAGCAACCGATGAAGGTATGGAGGGAGTATCTCCTCTTAACAATGTGTCTCGTGCAATTGACCAAAGTTTGTTTTTCCTATACGGCTGAAACACGTGAGACACCACATATCCCTAAATATCTTTTCAAAGGCTATCAAAATGTATTATGTGTTATCAGTCATTCCCTTTTTTTGCCTTCTCATATAGCATCTGTCCCAAGTCATGCGCATGTCTTACAAATTACTATAAAAATACGTTTGAAGTTAGGCCTAGTACTGAATAACTGAACAAATATGCTTTTGTTTAGAACTGCATTAACGACAGCAATAATGTTATCAACATCATTTTGGCGCAGTTACTGATAATATTATCAACCATTATAACTTATTTCAGTAACAGTACTGATAACTGTGATTAGACGTCGTTAAACTGTCGTTGATGTATCATGATATTTAATAGTATTTATTAACCTTGTCAATTATAGCTTGTTAATGTTGTTTCTACTTTATGCACACAATAATTTTAAAAAATGTTATCGCATTCCTTTAACTTCGGAACAGGGTCGTTTCAAAATATAATGTATCGTTTAAACTCTTCCTTTGGTAGCAAGTTTGACATTTCTTTACTTGAATTCTCATACTACGTCCTGAAATGAACAAACGCGGGTGGTTTTCCGGTGCTGAAACACTGATATTCAGCATTATACACTTATGCAAAGTCAACATACTGTATATTTTGCAATTCGCATTCATTTATTGCATGTAATAACTCCTGGTACAACAGTGAATTTAGAGTCATCAATATCTGCGCTGTAGTGACTGCCTGCTTGTGTGCGTATGCGCGCACCTCCAGCTTTTCAATACGAGGCATAAGACTGAGCGAGAAACAGAGAGGAAAAACGCTCCCAACCTCCACAGCCGAGAAAGCACTGGTTGCTAGGCGACAGCAGAGATGGATTGAAAAGGCATAGTCGATCAATTTCGGCGAGAGTGAGGGAAAAAGGAGAGAGTGACCCAGAGAAAGCGACTGAGAGGAAGAAAGAGTGGATGCAGAGAGGCAGAATTAGTGGCGAAATTCACGCTGCAATCTTTAAGCTCACTTGAAAATATCGCGACATGTTTCGTGACTTTACCTATATAGCCTACTAAGGATTGGCTTTGTTCGACCTCAAGCCTGTCCCTTCACCTGCCTCAAATACAACCCGCATTGATGGAGTCGTTTTTGCATTGTGCGTTTTACAATTCACAGCCCCTTTCGACAGATCCGAACGGATTCCCCCCTCGCCACCCCCGCGCGCACATATACACCCGCTCACACCCCACAGTGTGTGTCTGCACAGAGCAGTGTTGAGTGTATCGACTGTGTATTGATCCCTCCACTCACCTCCCTGCAGTCAGCTCTTGTCCTACGTAGCAAGGCCTGTCTGATTCCTCCATTAATGGCCCTTATCCAGCGCCAATCTTTATTTAAACTGAAAAGTAGGAATCAGCACCCCCCTTCCGGACCCCCCTACTGTAAGTGCTTTTTTTCTTTCTTTCTTTCTTTCTTTCTATCTTTTGATTTACCATTCCATGTTTTTACGGCAACAATTGTTGATGCAGTTTTTAAGCAGTTTTGTGTTTGAGTTTCAAGAACTGGGACTTTCTGTGCCGGACGTGCTTATGGCTGTAGAACATGATGGGCTTTCTTATCTTTGCCATGCAGAAACAAGCCATAAGCAACAAGACATCGGTTTCTATCCGTGCTGGCACACACAATAGGGATTAATTGATCCCCTTAAACCACAGATAAATCAATGTCCTCCTCCCCCTTTCCATCTTTTCGGCCAATCAGAAGAGATGTCACTGGGTCCACGAACATCCTGGGCCAATTGGAGGTGGATCGAGGGTGGATTGCAAGCGTGACAGTGCTCAACTGTGCATGGAGTCAATCAAAATGGAATTGGTTGTTATTCAACGCTTCTGCATGGACTGCGAGATTTACCTGTGAAAGAGATAAGAGACAGGTGCCATATAGCACATACAATGTTTAAGGGTCATTTGAACCTAAAAACAGATCTGTTGTTGTTTACTCACATTCACTAGTTTCAAACACATGTCTGGGTCTTTTACATAAAATGATTTTCTTTCTTCTACAGAACACAAAAGAAGATCACATCATTATATGCACAAAAAACAATGCAAGTCAAAGGGTACATCCGTGGTTCGGTTAACAACATTCTTCAAAATATCTTCTTTTGTGTTCTGCAGAAGAAAGAAAGTCGTACAGGTTTGAAATGACAAGAGGGCGAGTAACTGTGGACAGAATTTTAGTACGTTAAAACTATCTATTAAAATCTGCAAAATATTTTATCTAGTGCAGTTTGCTGTGGAATACATCTGCATAATGTATAATATACTATTGGTCTCCAACTGACCCCAGATGTTAACCCATTGAAATTTCCACTCTCTGGTCTGGAAGACTCTCTCCCTCTCACTTTCCCTCCTTCCTTTATTTCTTGCCATTTTCACTTCACACTCCCTTCGTTTTCCACAATCATGATTTATCCAAACGTTTTTTATCAAACGCTTCTAAAAATATTCCCTTTCTTTCTCAAAATATTGATTTTGCCTGTAGCATTGTCTATGGTGCGTGTGAGAGAGAGCCTTTGGATGCGGTTTATGGGGGGTGTGGGTGCCAACATTAAAGCCTGGAAAAAAATCGCGCTCGAGTACAGTTTCTTCCACTTTTAATAAATCCTTTCGATCACCAGCGAACACGCGGTCGGCTTCATCAGCGTTACTCCTTAACATGTCCTCGATTCCTGAGAGTGATTTGACGTGCGCTTAACTTCTACCAGACAGTTCCATTCAAGTACGTTATGAATTTCGCAAGTTAGTCATTTGCAAACTGGTTTAAAAGCGTATAATTTCGCCGCAACAATCGCAGCCTCTTTTGTCGTTGGGGCATAATGGAAATGGAGGGAACTGATCAATAGGTTATTGATTTTCATTGGATGGAGTTGGGGGAATTGAGAGAGAGAGAGCGAGAGAGGTGGGGGATGAATGTAAAATGCAGGTTTTTTAAATCTTCTGCTCGGAAGATGAATGCTCATACTGGAACCAGGTGATCTTGTTTGTCTCCCGACATGTGCGCTCTTTTTGAGTTCACAGTGCATTGTGGGATTGTGGCTGTGCACAGACAGACCAGAATGTACGTTAGCAATACATGCTCTGTAAACACGTCTAATGTGACTGTTCTTTGTGTTTAATCTGTTGTGCAATCTTGAAGCTGCTAAACAAATACAACTTCATCTTTAATATGTGCATGATCTTTACACGTTTAATGGTTGAGTCCCAATCGATCTGTCGCTTAGGTCGGTCTGGCAGCACTTTCCCATGTTTGGGGTACGGTCTGCATTATCTGGGCCGGTATCGCAGGCGGATACATGCATGGCACGTTAATGCACGAAGCTGGACTTGCATTGATCTACGTGCAGGATGTCAAACATTTTAGCGACGATCTCGTCCTTGTTATTGCCCTCCAACGGCAGGCTGTTAATGCATAAAAAAATCGTTCGTCCCCATGTTTTCCTCCCCATCTCAATTGGACGCCCGGAGCAACAGAAGAATACCATGTTGTCGTACTCCACAACCACACCTCCCCCTCCTTTCCTTCTCCTCTGTGCATCCCTCATCCTTCCATTTTTGTCTCCATCTATCTTTACGACACCTGGTTTCATCTCCTTAATGTTTCCGGACTTGACAGTCTCCCTGGTCAAAAATTCTTAATTAAGCCTGCTGTGTATTTGCAGTTAGGCAAATTGCAACCTGACAGGGCTAATAAAAACGTTTTCGAGGCTAAGAAAGCGAAGGTGCGGAGAACGATCATCATCAGCGCCCCAACAACGCTATCTGTCCTTTCCTCTCTTTATCACTGTCATCCGCTGTTTGGGTCTTCGCATTTTCTACATCACAGCCCAGATAGAAAGATGGATGATGAATATTGCGTGTAGGTCTATATTTTCGCAGGCCTTTTAATCTCTCTCGCTTTTTGTTTTGGCTTGCAGGACTCATCGATTAGAACATTAACAAAGATACTGGAGATATAGATATGAATGTTAAGTGCATTCTCTTTTGGAGCTTTTTTCTTGTCAAAGGGTTTTAGTTCAGTGTACAACAAATTGTGCGCAACTAACTGGAAGGAATTACACAACAAGATCCCCAATAGTCTTGGGATTTAACAGCTGACCTAGAAGGCCGCAGATACTGACCCCTTAAGATAATTGGCTTCATGGATTTATGAAAGCTGCGCACTTGCCACTGAGATTTGATACCTTGTATTGTTTTAAGAGTCTTTAACTGATTTCCATTGTTGTTGCAACCTGTGTGGGAACCATCAGCTTTCTTGGTTTTACAAATTTATGGTGGCATATTCTACACACATTCTACACTTTCAATTTAGGCTCATTTATAACCCAACAGTTAGTTCTGTCCACAATATAATTTCTGTTGGTTCAGTTTTCTGTGTGTTAAAGGGATAGTCTAAAGCCTAAAAATGAAAATTCTGTCATCATTTACTCACCCTCTTGTCATATAAAACATGTATGACTTTCTTCTGCAAAACACGAAATAAGATATTTTGAAGAACGTTGGTAACCGATCGACACCAGGACCCATTGACTTGCATTGATTTTATGTCTATACAATAGAAGGGAATGGGTATCGTCGTTGTTAGCTTACCGACATTATCAACAACGTTTTGTGTTCTGCGGCAGAAAGAAACTCGTACATCTTTCAAATGACAGGGTATGAGTAGATTAAGGGTAGGTTAGTTGGGTTTCAAAATGTACCGCTACCATCAATAAGCGTGATATAAAACCCACCTTTATAGATATGATGCTAATTCTGCACATATGAGAATATCGTAAATAATTCAGCACCTGTTTAAAGTTTCGCCTTTAGAGCAACAATGGTTACAAACTCTCTCTCCCTCTCTCTCTCTTTCTCTCTCTCATCCTTACAGTCAAAGTTTGAGTCAGATTTATCGGCCAAAAAGGATTAAAAAAAATTTGATCATGAAAAAACACATTTAAATAGTTATCACTATATGTGACCCTGACAACAAAACCAGTCTTAAGTAGCACGGGAACATTTTTAGTTATCGCCAAAAAAAAAGGGAACGGTAAAAATTAGTGATGTTTTTAATGCAAATCATTAGGATGTTAAGTAAAGATCATGTTCCATGAATATATTTTATACACTTCCTAATGTAAATGTATAAAAACTTTATTTTTGTGAGTGGATGGCCTGCTACTGTGCCTCAGATAAACAACTTCATAGGAGATTTATTCAATATTTTGCTTTTATTGCACCCTCAAATTTCAGCTTTGGAAACTTTTGTTCAACCAGATAGTATCCTATCCTAACTAACCATATATCAATAGAAAGCTAATTTTTTCAGCTTTCAGATCATGTAAACATCTCGAAAATTTCGAAAAAGTGACCCTTAAGACTGGTTTGTCGTCCAGGGTCACATACATCCTTTTGTCCACAATAACCATGACGTTAAGTTTCCTACATCTTCTCTTTTTGATTGTCCTGAGATTGTCTGGCCGTACATAATCTCGCACTCCCTGTCCATATGCCCATGACTTATCTAATGTGTTACAAATCCATTTCTGTAGTGTCAGGCCTTCCTATGAGTCGCCAATAAGCTTCTCACACCTTTGGTAATAGTGTATGAGAAGCATACCTTCAACAATACATTGTGCGGTATTGCTTAATCAAGTGAAACAGCAGACATCGGCTGTTAGGGTCACAGCTTTCTCGAGAGAGAGAAACAGGGAGAGGGAACAGGAAAAGGAGGTGTCATAGCATCTCAAGTGAGGGACTTGTGTTTGCCGCAACATGTTGTATTGGCCTTGTGTTAAATGCGTGTGTGATTGCATGAGGCTCTTCAGTGAATGACACTGCAGCTAATGAGCCAAGAGGTCTTGCAGGGTGTAAGTTTTGGTTTTAGAGAGCCCTTGTGTTCCCTACAAGTGTCTTGACATCTCTTCACCTCTGTCAGTTGTTATGTTTTCATCAGGCATAGAGTTTCTCCTGACGCACAATGACGGCCTTGGTTTTTGTACAGTTGTGTAGACACAGTTTAATATAGACCGTTTCATGGGACGCGCGCCTGACCCCCAGTTAAGTTCCGGTTTGGGTTTGGCTAGTGTCTAATAATGCAACTATATATTTTATATTTAATTTATGTTAATATTATTTGTAGTATTATTTAACTGTATAATAATTTTGTTGTGTGTTCATTTTACGAAGTGTTCAATTTCTTGAAGTTTACCCAAGTCACGGTTCTTTCCATCTACAGGCACTCAATTGTTTTGAATGTGTACCGGAAGTTCAGTTGGGGTCACAAAAGTGCGAATGCGCAGTAACGTTTGTTTATGTTGTTAAGATAAAATCGTGTGTAATTAACAGAAAAACTGCTCTAGATTGCGTTTGCATAAATATGTTGTCCCCTTCGGCAAAGAAGGGAAAAACGTGATGACATTATAGTGCTGTGTCAGCCACTGTAATGCTATGAAAGGGAGGGGTGGAGTGAGCCATTTGTTGCAGTTCACAACCTCTCCACTAGATGCCGCTAAATTTCATATACAGGACCTTGAATCCAATCAAATTAAAAAACTTTATGAATTTGCATTGTTAGGTATTTAGACAAACCAGGCGAAACATTTGTTTATAAAACACATTCATTAGCAAGGCAACTTGTGAAATGTTTGTATATCATGTGTGTATTATAATGGGCAAAAATTACTGTTATTTTACTGTAAAGATGAGCTTGATGACTTAATTGTACAGGATGGTGAAATGATATGTGGTGGGGTTATACACAAACAGGAATAGTGTGAAGTTGTGAAGTGTTTTTATGTGAAGTTGAATGTTTAAGAGGACTTTTTCATCTCTGTTCTGGGAGAAACACATAAAGCTTTGTTGTGTTTGCAACAGATCTTTAGAAACAAAAATGGAACAATGAAAACCATGAGAACATACAAGCACCTAATAAAGACAATTAATATTTAAAGAGAAGCAGTTAACATGGCTGTTTTAACTAGATCCGGAGGAAGAAGGAAGTCAACGGATGGCAGCATGTCGCTGGTGTTTGTAAGTGGGGTCAGGCACTTGGGGTCAGTGCAGGAAGGTCAAAGGTCAAACCTCCTATTAAAATGCCTTTTAGAGTCCTTCAGCAATCTTATGTAATAGCATTGAGTTGACCGGTGCTTGTTAACCTGAATGAGGTGTATTTCTTTGAAAGTATTTTAAAAGAGCAACCTGCGCTATTAAATGATATGGAACGGTTTTATAAAATATGGAAATATTATACTACTGTACATTTATACATAAATATGTTAAAACGTTTAATATTTGATAATTTACCATGCGTCTAAATATATATTCAGGACATTTATTAAAAGGATAGTTTGTCGAAATAAAAAAATATTTGCTCATCCTTATGACATTCCGAACCTGTATGACTTTCTTTCTTCTACAGAACACAAAAGAAGATACTTTGAAGAATGTTGGTAACTGAACCACGGCGGTGCCCTTTGACTTCAATTTAGAGACACAAAGCCAATTTCAATGGGTAGCGCATTCTTCAAAAATTCTTCTTTTGTGTTGTGCAGAAGAAGGAAAGTCATACAGGTGTGAAATGACAGACTTTTTATTTTTGGGTGAACTTACCCTTTAAGACAGAGCCAGGTCTCATTTTCCATGAGTTTTACAGAACCTTGAGCAATACAGAGAGACAAAATGTCCTCAAAGGGATGAAATGAAAATTGTATATTCTTGCACCCATGTTGTGAATAGGGACATTCTGAATAACATCTTCTTTTGTGTTTCCCTGAAGAAAATCATTGCATGAACATGAGGGTGAGTAAACTGCATTCTGATTTTATCGTAAACGATCCTTTTTGTTTGTAATGGTACATAAGCACAACATAAAACTGTAACAGAAAATTATTTGATTACAGTAAATCTGTAAAACTGTACGGAACACAAAGTTGTTCCGTTTCCGTCCTACATTTCTCCCTGGTTCCTTTGTTAGAACCGCACCATGTTTTCCCGTTTCTCCAGTTCTACAACCACAGTGACCACCTTCACCTCTGCACCCCCTTCATCTTCTTCTCCTCTATCTCTCTCCATCTTCTCTTAACTCATCATCCCCCCATCCTAGCCTACTATCAGTACACCACCATTACGCTCATAAATCAATATTGACGACCCATCATCTGATGGATGAATTACGGGACCGTGGACGGCCGTAGCCACGTGACTGTCAGGTCTTACATTATGTTTCGACCATTTAGTCGTCGCCATTATGCACGGCGACTCGAAATGAGGTCCTTTCAATGAGAGGCAGAGGACGAAACGCATTACTGTTTTTAAGAGCACTTCATTGCCATTTCTCGGTGCTGATAAAGAGCGAAGTGTGAGACTCAATGAATAGGCCGGTTGGTAATGCAAACCAGACACGCCGTTGCAGGCGATTGTGGTCTTGGCTCACAATGAGAAGTTTCATATAAAAACGAACCTACACATTCAACAGGGGGAATATGATCGATGCCACGTTTTCTCATCCGATGCTTTCGTAAACCTAGTGAGTAGTCATATGCACATAGAGTGAATGATGTGAATGATTAAGCTTCTTTTACAAAAAGCAAATGTGTTGCTTTGTAAATGTGTGAAAAAACAGAAAGTATACAGTTACAGTATTTGCTGACAGAATTCAAAAGAGAAGCCAAAAATATGTGGGCTGCTAAGAGAGCCAATCACAAAAGTGCTTCCATTGCCCTCTGGCCAGTTCTGACCTCTTGACCCTGGCCATGACCCCCTAGGCCAAAGGTTACCCTGAGGGGTCAACTGGGACCACTCTCAGGCCTGTCCGAGTGTAGTCACCATGGAAACCAAAGGCGAAAGATGAAGATGGAGGGGAGAAGAGATCTGGCCTGTGAGCTTGCAAAGTCCCTCTTTGTCTCATGGACCAAGGGTTTGGTGGATTTAAGTTCCCCCTGCTGGACACTAACAGGCAGTCAGAATTGTTGAATTAGACTGAATGTGTTTGTTTAAAATTTACTACTTTATTTCTACAACCCAGATTAATTTATCTCAATCAATCTCAAATGAAAGCTTAGTTTGCCACATTGTGGTTAGATGGTGAGATGCTGAAATGGTATGTGAAACGCGTACAATCTAATACACATCGCAATCAAACATTTGGCATCCATTTTATTACATACACTTTTCTAAATCGAGTAACTTTCACAGGGCGCGGAAAAAAACGTTTTATGTGGGTTTATACTCGCTCCATTAAGCCCACCTGCTAAACTACACTATATAAAAGCATAGAATGAAAATGTATTAGGGCCTATGAGACCAACAGTAATATGAGTGTCTATGAAAATCACAATTTGAAATGAACTTGATCTGTCTATTCAAGCTCCTCAAATGATTTGGGGCAAGTCTGTCTTAACCAAAGTGTCCTGACCTGCTGGACAGTTAATCACCAGGTAGCGGGACGCTTTGTGACCATGAAGGCGTTTGATCAGATCGGCTTTGGAACACTGAACAGAACTAAACCAGGCCTGTATGTTTTGATCGGCCTGTGCCCCCCGCGACTAAACCCCACTGTCCGTTAATCAGACCCCCGTCTCCGCCGATAATCTCCGCCCCTCCTTATCTAATTAGATTGAGGCGATCAAGGGGGGGGGGTTGATTGGAATGAGAAAATTACCATAAGTAATTAGCATGTGCATGTTTGGACCAGATGCACATTCATGTAATTTTGTGTTTGGTATAATTTGACAAAATATTTGCACATTAAGATTGAGGAGTTAACTGTGTGTGTTGGGGCAGAGGGAGAGAGTGCAGATTGCAACCTGTTCAACAGCTTGTATTATAAGCATAAGGCACACATATGCAAGAGAAATAAAGTCCTTAAAGCTGCCAAAGACAATAGGGTTTAACTCCGAGGGCCAATCGGGATTAAGCAAATTAATGCAAATAGAAGATTTGATTAAGAAAATTACATTTAATTAATCAAATTGGGAATCCACCGATATGTAAATTTTGGCTGATAACGATAACAGATAATTCAATAACATTTGAAACCGATATATTGGATGATATACAGCATCGAAATATTAATTTTAAATTCTGAAGACTGAAACAAAAGGCAAAAATTGGATAACTGATTTTATTTGAAAAACAAAACACACTGCGGAAAACAAGGTAACCATTGGTTCTCTTTTTCCCCTGAAAATCTTGTACCAAGCCTTCTTTACAATTTTAACGATTCTTTAACCTTCAAACTTTTCTGGTATATTTAATAAACAAATTATAGATGTTCTGCCTGAAAAAAAATTCAATAGCCACGTCTAACAGGTCTCAAGACAGAAAGCATTCACACAGCAGTCTGATTCAAACAATATGCTTTGGTTCCTATAATTAGCACATTCATAAATACTGTATCTATACTGTACCTACATAAGCAATGTTTTGATAATATCAGTAAGTGAAGGATCAAGACAGAGAGACAGTATTGTACAGTATTATGAGCATCGATGAAGTAGTTTAACCAGAGGAAATTATTTAAGATTTATCGGCTTTAATATATCAGCATAAATGTTATTATATTACATATGACATTAAAAAGGACCATTTATCGTCCGATACGGCCGATAATTTATTGCGCATCCCTAATTAGAATGTACAGTGCTTTAGTTTTTGGTTGTTCTCAATCATCCCTGTTTAAATTGTTGTCAATATAATATAAGTATATCTGTTGTATATTTAGCTGATAAAATAACTTTTTTAATGAATTCTTTTTATGGGCAACCTAAAGCACAATTGCAGGTTCTTGTTTTACGTTATATACCAATATTTTGTATGAAACTGAGCTAAATGTTTTACAATGTATTGTTTTTAACTTTTCTAAATTTAAATGCACCCTGTTTTAAAGCCAATATAACACAAATATCACATGAATACGAATTCCGTTGCAGACGTTCCACTTATCAAGATGCATCAGGTTGATATAAGTTACACTTTTCATCTTTTAAAGCGAAGTAAAGTGGGTTGTTAACCTGAAGCTGTTTGGAATCGCACCATGGCTATAGACACCATCGAAAGGCATCAGAAGGGATGAGAGCCATATTTTCGACATGAATTATTCCATCCAGATGTCCTTTTACCTCATGACCCTCTTGTTTCGTACGAGGTAATGCAGTTTGCTTACCACACTTCCCTAAATCGCCCCTCCCTGCCTGTTCCACACCAGCAGTGTAGGTCTTCACCCGAGGAACGCTTACCAGATTACGCTGTGTGATAAGCTTCCTATTTTTCGAAACTGCATGAGATTTATGGGATTATCTGGGTACTTATCCAGGAGTCGGCTTTGGGCAGCCTCCCGAAATCTCCTGAGACTAAAGATTTGGCTTCTGAGCTCTTCTGTCTAATTATTATCTGAAGTGGCTGCAGATGTGAAGAATGTGTTCACTTTTTTGTACCCCAGACAGCTTAGTGAGAAATTTAAATGGTATTATTGTATTATTGGTCTTGGACTGTTTGTAATGTTTTCGTTTCTTTCTTTAGCCACGTTGTTTTTTTATCATCCTTATTGCATAATGAGTTTTTGCATCATTGTAACTTTGATTGGTATTTGATTTAAAAAGATAGAACAGAATAAAACGGCAACAAAATTTGGTTACATACATTTATTTGACGACATATTTGAACAGTATACAAGATGACTTACAAAATTCAGTAATACAAGGACTTTCAGGTGCCAAAATTATAATCTGGAATGAATCTAGATTACATAAATCGGATCAGTTTATGAAGGGATGTTGTGGGTGTCTGAAGTCTGCAGCCCAGCTCATGTAAACTCTGGGTGTGACACACATAAGTGGACGGGTTGGTGGACAGCACCAGCAAGGCGTCCGTTTAAGGTGGCTGAGGGTCTGATAATGTGAAGGCAGTGCGAAGGGAAGCTGTCCCGTTACTCTGCGGATCCTTCTCCGGGCCCGGCGTCGGTGGTAGTCACCATTGGAGAAATCTTGAAAGTTGGCCGGATGAATTGCCCAGAAATGGCCCTTACCGTTGTCACTGCGACCGGCTTTGATGAAGCACTCGTTCAAAGAAAGATTGTGTCTGACACTGTTTCTCCAGTTCTTTTCCTATTCGAAAAGAAATTCATGTTTTACATTCAGACTAATGCATTTGATTAAGGGAAAATCAACAATTATTAAAAGTAATAAATTAGTTCACCCCCAAAAAAATCTGTCATCTGTTATTCAACCTTATGCCATTCCAAACCTGTTTATGATTCTTTCTTCTGTGTAACACAAAAGAAGATATTTTGAGAAATGTCTGGGTGGTTTTGTCCCCATACAATAAAAGTCAATGGGGGCCAGAATGGGTTGTTTGGTTATCTACGTTCTTTAATATACCTTCTATTGTGTTCATAAAAAAAAACGGGCTTGTAATGACACGAGGGTGAGTAAATCATGAACGAATTGTCATTTTTGGATGAACTATCCTTTTAATAAACATATTTTGGTCACACTTTATTTTAAGGTCCAATTCTCACTATTAGCAATCCATTTACCACGACTTTTTGTCTAAACAAACTCCTAATTTGTTGCTTTTTCATAGTAAATAAGGTAGTTGTTAGGTTTAGGTGGGATTATGGATATAGAATATGGTCAAGTTTAATATGTGCTTTATAGGTACTAATAAACAGCCCATGTGCCAAGAATAGGCATGCTTATAAGCAACTAGATAATAGTGAGAATTGGTCCCTATACTAAAGTGTTACCTATATTTGGTATTTAAAAATTATTTATGTTACCAACAGCTTCATGCTATGATCTAGATACAAGCTGGTCACTAAAACGAAAATATTTTGTAAATATTCTTGACCACCTAAATAACTCAATGACGCAATAATTGTTGGTGGTAAACAAGCTGTCTCAAGGATGTAATCATTGTAGACCACCAGGATGTATTAAATAATTATATGTTGAATTGTTCAAAAACATTGTGATCTTTAACTTTTTAAGAGATTTCTACTAAACAACAGCACAATTGCTTAACCCTGCCACAACCTGTCAAGGACTTTTTTCCAGTTGCTCTGTGGACGCACAATACCTTGCTTTTGAAGTAAGGATAGCGATCCATGATCCACTGGTAAATATCACAAAGCAGCAGCTTCTTCTCTTCTGATTCCAGGATGGCCATTGAAATGAGAGCAATGTAGGACTGGGTTGGTTTCTCCTCTGTTCCTTCAATCTTCGCATTCTGCTTTTCTTGTTCCTCTTCACTTCCATTGTCTTCATTTTTCTGGTCCTTTGATTTTCCACCATCCTGTTTTGAGAGACTTTCTTCACTTCGTTCATTGACTTTGGCTGGAAGACCTTCAGATGGAAGGGAGCGGTCCTCTGGATTCACTCGGTCAGTCTTTCGTCCTTTATCATACAACAAGTAGTCAATAGTGAAGTGAAGTCCCAACTGTTCTTGATCACTACGGCTCGACTTCTTATCCTCCATTGTTGTTAAATCTTGGAATCTGTTGGTTGAATGTAGATTCAGATGTCCGATCCCAGTTCATAAAATGTCCTGGTCCATGTTTCTTTGTCTTCGATCGACGTGCCGGCCCTTTTGAAATGTTCTGTCAAAGATTAGTCCTTGGTGTTGTTGGGACTCAAAAAGAAGCAGTTAAATCGGTATAGCGTGTGACGTCAATCCGAGACATGCGTGAATCAAGTAGACCAGTTAATGTGATAAATTGTGTGTTTGTTGATTAAGCCGTTTTAAACCATTACTCTACGCGGGTTACGAATCTTCCTAAAAAGAATTATGAACTTCTTTTAAAATTATCAATTAATGTTGAATAGTTGATGTTGTTTCGTTTGAATGCACCGCATATTTAACCTCTTCTTAAGAAGCAACATGGGGTACAGGAGAGTTAGAGGCAGGGGGTCTAACTGAGGAGGATTATTTTTATTACCCGAGCAAATCTTTGTAATTACAAGAGATTACACAGATTATTGTACACAAAATGTCTAGGGTGATGGCTGCAGTGATACAAAGTTACCTCTGGGTGCGCCGTTCCTGTTTGGGGCAATTCTTTGGCAACATAACAAGAGTTATTTTTCTTTTTTTTATGTAACCTAATAAAAGTTTTGGGGCCAATTCTTTTTTCTCCCCTTTCCTGTAATCTTATATTACAGGTTTCATATATGTTAATGTCATGTTGAAAGTTCTTGGATTCTCTTGTACATACGCATTGATTCACATAATTTTTGAGCACTAAATAGTGATGAACACGAACATTGATAAACCAATTTCAAACTGTACACATTTTAAGGCATTGAACATTGTTCTCACAGTAAGGAGCATGTAATGCAAACATTTTATTACATTCAAACACAATGAAGTGAAATCATCGCATTTTCAATTAAATGGCCCTGAACCATTGGAGAAGAACTTTGTTCGTGATTTAAAAAGTTTCATTAGTTCCTTATGGAAATTATACTTTTTAAATTTGACAAATAGAAAGAACAAACATTTTTTTCACTTAAAATCCTGTCTCAATGCCTTAAGATAAAATGCATTTTACACCATCTACCATGGCAGTCATTTGTATGTAGTGGAGATGTCTTTGTTTCAGATTATCATAAAATACGACTATGAGCTTGGAGCTACTTTGAACTAATGTCAATAAATTAATTACAAGGAAAGGAAGTAATCGGATTACAGGTAAAACTAAGTTCCTGTTAAGGCTTCTGTTTGCTACTGTTGGTGCGATTGTTTGTCTGTTGTTGACCGGACACTGGCCAGTGTTGTTTCTGGGAAGTTATTTCAGTGTATACAGACACCTTATGCATGTCTCATTTACATATTATACCTTTACTAAGCCTTATTATAACATAAAAAATACACATTCCTGTTGATTTGAATCCCATTTCAGACTGGACAATATGGAATTTTTAAGTGTCTGTATAACTAAATAATTAAATGTATTGTTTATATGTCTTGTTCTTTATATTTTAGTGCATTTAAAATTGTGTCCCAAGTTGTTGTCAATTGGTTTCACATGCATTGCCTACACGAGCATACAACTCTTGAAATTATAAAAAATTATACTAATAGAAATGTATCGATGGGTTTCAGTCCCAGCATTCCCAGATCAATATGTTAATAACCGAGGGGTGGATTTTGAAAATAGCTTTTGAATAGTAACCATATAGTGCTTAACATTTACAGATGACAATATTGTGTATCGCCTACCTGTTTGATAAAACACTAGCCTAGGAAATCCTCCATAAAATATACAAATGTGACCTCTTTTAATAAGAAGTTGTACAATTCGGACAACCAAATAATTGACCACTTTAAGGAAGTGCCTCAAAAGAGCAGAATGGTTACGACACCGTTATTAGACAACAGCGCCACCTTCAGCCAGAATAAGAAAACCAAAGAACAGGCAGACATTTGACAATTAGTTCATGCTCGTGCTGTACAAATTACACGTGGAGAAATGTTACAAGTTTACTGAACTGCTTTGATCACTTTCATTTAAAAAAAAAATAATAATGTACGACACCAAGCCAAAATATGGCCATAATTAATTTGTTACAAATGCTGTTTTGGTTTGGATATAATTACTATCTTGCAATATTCGGCTATTTATAAACCTGCGATTTTACAAACAACATCTGTTACCCCCTTTTTGTTACCTAAGCAAATTTATCTATTTTCTCCCGCCCCTCCCCCACCACTTGCAATAAGCGAAAAACACGGGATGGAGTTTCTTTGGGAACATGGAGTCTACCCCGTGTGGACTTTGCCGTTTTAAGTCCTGTTTTACCAGACTGTTGTCTGCGACCAGTCGTGTTCGCTGTATTATTCCACGATATATTGTAAACGTGATATTCGCGTGGATATTTCTGTGATCTGTATTTGCACGTTGCTGTAATCGTAGTGCAGAAATTAGACAAAGAATTAACACCTCAAATCCTGGCTTTTTACAAGCCACGACATGGAGTTTTCGCTACGGAATGGATCGGACGGAGCCATGCGCTCATCCACCACTTGTCGCAGAATACCCTCCTCTCATATCACATCTGACTGGAAAATGCAGCGTGCTTTCGCATCTAACGCCACACTATTAAAGCAGGCAAATCAGACTGTGAAGTTCAGACGACGGTGGGTAGGTTTACAAGCACCAGAGGCCTATCAGAACGGGTAGACCTTACTTCAAGTTCCCGTTTTTTGAGCGCACTGTCACTTTTAAAGCTCGCAGTCACGCCTTTTACCAAACGACGCCTCCCTCTTCTATACAGTCCGACGCGCTGATTGGACGTGGGCGGCGGTCATTGAACGCCCTCTCGGCATCCCATTGGCTCGCCGTTGCCTTTCACTCCAGGCTCTCGCGGGGCTGCTGTGCGAAGATGGCGGCCGAACTGGTAGAAGCGATGGTGAGTAGATGAGATTTTTAAAAATAGTGGAAGTTAAACGAGCCATTCGAACCGAGATAGATTAAATTACGTTTGTATAAAGGCATCTCGAGCTTATATTCATACCGTGTTGTTTTGTGCTCGTAAGAGGCCGGTGGTAGTCCGTAAAGTGCGTTGGCAATTTGTATTTGATGAATGGTGATGTTTCAAATCCCATTCAACTGCATACAAAGACAACATCAACGGGGCATCCCAGCGTTATATTCACATTTCAAGTTATATTCGAACTTTCGGAGCCCACAAATAATATCCCAAAACATTCTAGGCAGGCAACACACTAGGTTATGAGACACAGCCAGTGCGCGTGTCTGCGTGCGCGCTCCGGAGCAAGGGACACAGCAGGCTAGCTGGTTAGCCTGTGTAAAAGAAAGATTAGCCTGCTCAACGCAGGCGCCAAAATAAATATCGGTCTGCACTTTCATGGACTAGTTCGCACTTGTCATATCTCCATGTGGTGTGCTGTTGTAAAAGGGTCCATGTGTGACCGGTTGGGAACGACAACCGGTTAACCACAACAAAACCATCAGAAGTAACGTTAGCACAGCAATGTACTAGTACACGGCTAGTTAAGAGTGGTGCAGGTCAATAAATAAAGGTGAATAGTCACATGCACTATTGACAGTCCTTCATGTGGGTCCCTTGGCAGGATACATTATTTAAATGTGTGTTTAGTGCCCAACGTTGACTGCTTTCTCTGATAGGTGGGTGAACAGTATTGCTTTACCTGTTTCGCAGTAATAATTTCCGTGTTTATGTGGTGTGTCATCTTAATTTTTCTTAATTTGTTCACATTACGTACATGAGCAGGATCATGCTATTATTATTATTACAATATAATTACAAAAACGTCAAACATTTAATGTTACATGATGTTCCTGCTATTGTTCTGAAACCTGGTATCTCCATAATTTGTGATGTTTCATCATCAGTTTTAGTCACCCTTTATGCTTGTCACTGGGTTATGCAAATATCTAACCAATAAAAGTATTTAAAAGTGCTTTTCAACTTTGACAACACTAGAATTAATCATTTCAAAATTTATGTTTTTTTACATTTCCTAAAAACAATAAAATTGGACGTCCAAAGTTTCGCCAGGAGAGCTACGATATACTAATAAAGTTTGATTGGTTCAGGATCAGTCTCCAAGAATTGTCACAAGTGGAGTCGAAGGCAGAACCTTCTGGTTAACAATCTAGATCACCACACTACTGACAAATAATTCAATGTGTTAAATTGAACGGTGCAGGATACAGAGCATTTGGAAAGCATTATTGATCATCTTGTCCCCGTTTCTCATTTTCCTGCCCTGTTTTGTCTTCCCAGAACATGGTGAAAAGTTTCAGGGTCTCTGACCTGCAGACGCTGCTGGCCTCCATGGGTCGCAGTAAAAGCGGGTTAAAGCAAGACTTAGTAGGGCGAGCTCTCAGGCTTGTGCAAACGGAGTACAGTCCAGAGCTGCTAAAGAACGTCCGACAGCTCTATGAGACGCGATACCCCAAAGCATCAGCTTGGCTGGCTGCCCGACGACCGGATTCTGTACCAGTAAATTACCCTGCCCTCAACTCCTCGCCCAGAAACGCAGCCCAGGGCACAGACTACCTCAACGGGATCCCCAAACCGGCGCCACCTCCTGCGACCGAAGTCAAACTGGTGCCCCTGCCTTTCTACCACAACTTAGAAACGCTGCTGCCACCCACAGAACTTAGTGAGTAGCTTCACTCAAACATCAACACGAATGTTGAATTGTATAAAAATTACAATAGCTGTGCCCAGCAGGTGAGAAAGTATGCGAATTAGTTCTGTTTCTGTTGCTCTTTGCAGTTGCTCAGAACAGCGAGAAGCTGCAAGAGAGTCAGTGTGTTTTTGAATTAACACCAAGCCAAGTGGAACAGATCCGCAACGCCAGGTAAGTTCCTAAAGGCCTTTGCAGTAACAATAAATGAAAATTATTTGGAAAATATGTATACAACGTATTTACCTTTTTTGTGCCTGCACAGTGAACTTCGCCCAGGGATGAAATCAGTTCAGGTGGTTCTCAGGTACGAAGCTTCTGTGTTAGCAAAATATTAGGTTCTGCTAAAAGCGTTTAGTTAAAGGTGTTTAATATCTCAGTACTTCTTTCTTCTCCTAGAATCTGTTACACAGACTCTATTGGTGTTCAGGAGGACCAGTATCCTCCCAATATTGCTGTGAAAGTGAATCAGTCCTACTGTCATGTACCGGTAAGTGTTGTGATATTGGATTGGGGGAAAGAGCAGAGAGTTTGGTTACATGTGATGGGTGACTGTAAAAACGTCAAACAGGGCTCTACAATAAGGACTATCCGGGGCCAGCATGGGAGACTTTCGGGCCAGTTGAGAGAACTGTCAGTTGACCGATCGGACCCGTGCCGTATCGCAACGAAAGTTTATAATTTGCGAGTTTAAGCCTTGCCATATTCTCAAGACGACGCAAAAGAGAACTCGATTCGGTTCTCACGAGCTGTGTGTATGATTCGCGCGTTTTCTGGAAAGCCGCATCTCCGACAACAAAATTAATACTGAATTGGGTTCTCTTTCACGTCTTCTTATCAGACATATCCACACAAAATTATGCCAAAATGCCCATATTATAAAAGTATCTTTGTAAAAGTTATCCATTATGTCTTAAGTAAACAGAAACAAATTGTAAACAAAGCGCGTGTAACAGTTTATTGCATTACACAGTGCATCTTTTATAGGGGCAGCAGCATGATAAACATCTTTTAACGTTCATCAAACAATAAAGGACTAAGAGAAAAAAACATTTACTGCTTCTGACTGACTTCATATAAATTTTGTTAGGTTTAATTTATATGTTGAAAACTATAAAGGCGTATTTTACATTTGGTTATTTAATTTCTGTTCCTGAGGAACTACTATTAGATTAACCTAAAAAGCACTCATTATTTTTATTTGTATGTTTTCTTTATTACATGTTTTTTTTGCTTTTGCACATACCACTTTTTTATTTTAATACTTACTGATTAGTTGTCTTCAACAGTTTTTAATTTTCAGTTAGGCTAATAGTTTTAATATCATTACCTTATTTATTGAGATTACAGAAGTAAAAAAACAACAATCAAATGAATAACTTGACAATATTATTTATTTATTACTATTATTATTTATAATTTTGGCTGGGCCAGTAAAAATTCGAATCACTTTGTGATTGGGATTATCCTTAGTGTTGAGCCCTGTCAAGTCAAGCTTTTGTTAACATTGTTGTGCATGAATATTTTGTGGCTGTGTGTGTTATATCACATTCCTATCAATTGTTTTTAAATTTCAGAATTGTATGCTTTGTTGTGCTGTAAGATGTACTCTTTATTTCTTTTGGTTTAGGGTTACTACCCTTCCAACAAACCTGGCGTTGAGCCACGCCGGCCCTGTAGACCCGTCAACATAACGCCCTGGTTACACCTTTCCTCAGTCACTAACAGGGTCACAATCACGTGGGGCAACTTCGGAAAGGTAAATAGGTCCACTAAGGTTTCACGTTCACTGTATGTATAGTTTATTTTTGTTGACATATTTTTGAATGCAGTTCAAAAATAATGCCTTGTTTCGACAGAAATGGAAATGTTTATAAAAATGACTTCTTTTGGTCTTTGTTTTGGATCCAGCGCTACTCTGTGGCAGTATACCTGGTAAGGGTGTTCACATCTGGAGAGCTTTTCAACCAACTGAAGCATTGCTCGGTTGAGAGTCCCGAGCGTTGTCGTGAACGCAGTAAGTTTTTCGACTTTAATAGGTCTTATGAATTATGAATTAAAATATGATCTAAATATACATCAGGAATAGTCACACTTATAGCCAATAAAAACATTGATGTTTTGTAGAATAATTTGGTTTGTTTGTACACAGTTCAGGACAAGCTGCGATTTGATCCTGAAAGTGAAATTGCCACTACAGGACTGCGCGTGTCTCTCATCTGCCCTGTAAGCGATCTATTTATATCTTTTTGTGCACTTGTAAATACTTTTCGCAATGTGGATTGTTAATATGACTAATGAATCTTTTTCTAATTCAGCTGGTGAAGATGAGGCTGGGAGTGCCATGTAGGGTGCTGACATGCGCCCACCTGCAGTGTTTTGACGCCGTTTTCTTCTTGCAAATGAATGAAAAGAAACCCACGTGGACCTGCCCTGTATGTGACAAACCTGCTCCCTTTGAGCTTCTTTCTATTGATGGGTAAGCACTCTAAATACTTTACACTTATATGTTGGGTACTGGCTGTAATGCTCACCGGAAGTGATTTGTGTGTGGTTCAGGTTGCTCTCCGAGATCCTTAAAGAGACGCCAGAGGATGATGAGGAGATTGAATATCTGACTGATGGCTCGTGGCGGCCAATCAGAGACGACAAAGAAAAGGAAAGAGATCGAGAAAGCAGTTGCACACCTGACTACCCAGTTGTGGATATATGTAAGAAGAGTTTTTGCAAGTTTAGAGACTCTTTATTGAATAGCATTTATAAAAAAATGCAACCGTTTAACTTTTAAGGTGTTCCTGAGGCGAATGGCCACTCCCCAGCACACAGCGGCACAAACCAGACCGGGAAGTCTGGATCAAGTGGCACGTCGGCAGGAACCGGAGGGACCGGCAACGGGTCGGGAGGAGCGGCGGTGGTGGACCTGACTCTGGACGACTCGTCGGAGGAGGAGGGAGGGGGAGGGGCGGAGGACAGCGAGGACACTGACGATAGCCAAGACAGCCCAGCCCCTAAGAGGGGCAGATACGATTATGACAAAGACCTGGTTACAGCATACTGAGACTTGCAGGACATTTAGACTTATAGGGGGTATAGATGGGATCTGAGCCTTGGAATTTGCAAGAAATGTGTCCCCATCTCCTTTTTGAAAGCAAACACACTCATGCACGCACACATGCACTGCTGACCTCTGGAGCAGATGGGCATCGTCTTCACATCCATGGAATATCCATAGGTGCCCCATTAAGCCATTCCCTGCGTCACCATACTGTATTCTCCCTTTAAAGACCAAGGAAGAATAAGACCACCACCTTCAATTCTCTATTTCCGGTCCACATTGTGCTTTGACAGAAATCACTTCAACAATCTTAGTCCATATAAGCTCTTACATTTAATTTTTTATATGGAGCTTTGCCATACTCCTATTAAACCTTCATGATGTTGCAAGATTAAAATAGAAGTGACATGAGACAAGCCACAGGATCTATAAAAAGTTCCTTTTGTCGAGACAACCACTCATAATCCATGCATTCTCTGTTCGATCTCAAGCTGTTATATACAATGTTTGTTTCATTATGATTTGAGGCAATTCTTAAGAATTTCAATCATCTCTGTCCTTTTTTATTTGACCGTAGAAGTTGACAACCTACCTCAGTCTATAAGCAGACTTAACCAGTGGGTTATATAAAGGCTGATAAATACATGACGTAAATTTTGTTTTTCGATCCCTTATGTTTTTCTTTGTGAGTTTAACAACACTGGAGGGGATTCAGCATTGCGCGTTATTTTGTGGTTGCCCCGTTAGGCATCATATTAAAAACGGTTCTAACTCAATAAATTAGTTTTTGGTCAAGTCTATCAGCCGACAATGTCATCCAACATGCTCTATGCATTATGGTTTAAACCCGACGATGTGGTGCACTGTTGCAAATCGGCATTGAGAACTGTGAGGACTTCAGAGGGAATGATGATTGATGGTCAGCAAGTAAATATTGTATGACAGACCATGTAATAATGATAATGTATTATTTCTGATCATTTATAAGAGCATTGTATAATTTCGCATCAATGTAATTTTTCCTTGTGGAATCCATCTTTGAGGCTTTTGTTCACTTCCAGAGTTGACTAGTAAATATTAGGTTATCTTAGCAGGGGAAGCTTGTGTTGCTGGCGTTACACCATGTGACATGCATGAACAAAGAAATGAAAGTAATATTTTCAGTTTTGCAGTTTGACTTTGATTTCTTTTAAGATGAATGGCGGAGCCTATTGTATGCAGACTATTGGCGGGGTGGTTTGTGTTCATTTGTGTTGTGAACAACAGGCTGCAAAGGTTTTGTCATTTGTCTTGTGGACTTAGGTGTTCCTGTCCGGCTTCATTCTTAAAGTAGTTTCATTCATTAGTTGGAGAAGTATTTATTGATTTAACGATTTTGCCTTGTTTGAATGGCGGTTGCAATTATTTGTGCATTTTGCAGCAATTATTGTTTAATTTTAAATGCAGAGATGGTTTGAGACAGTTCGTTTATGTCAGTGAAGTTCTTAAAAAGTTGGACTGTGATTGTAGATACACTGTATCCTCTCACAGTTGCACATTCAGTTATTTATGACAGAATACAAGGGGCTTAGGCAGGACTATGCAGACTTTACCTAAACCACAAAAGAAAGCTTGCGCTAAATGACCAAACCAATATGGCACATTCAGGCAGTTGATCTGTTGAGGAAGACTCAGGGATGGCTTGTTAGCTCTACTTGTCTTTACAGTTCTTCATGCATGACACTCAAACTTAGATCCACCGTCACGTACAATATAACCTTGACCATCAGGTTACAGATACAGCATTTTTAACTGCTCTGCTCTGAAAATTGACTGTATATGAAAATATAAAGGGTGCGCCCCCAAGGTTTTTGAGAAAGCCACTGCACATCTTCTACTGGCAATTTTACTTTCGTGCAAACGTTTATTTAAACTAATCCTGAATTCTGACTTGAATACACAGTACTGTATCCTATCTGTGCTTGGGAATGTCTCGACAGAAAAGCGTTGCCATGAATGAGGTGAAATTGCGTGCATTTTCTGGTTTGTCTTTGGGTCAGCATGGTCTTCCATTTTCTCCTTATAATATGGCCAACTTTTTCTTAAATAGTAAGTGCTGCAGTTGACACTTTCATAATACACCCAAGATGTAATATGTACTCCTAAATCTGACCACATTTTTGTAATTCCCATTTAAGGTAAGGAATTATTTTAATAGACTTCCATCTTTAGAAACATAGATCAGTCAGTTAGAAAAATGTGGATAATGCAAATTTGCTCTCGTTTAAAAGATGATGGATGGTGATTGATATAACAAAATATATTTCCTGCTCGGAGGTTACGCAAATGGCCTCTGTGTAGTCAGGTGTGGTTAAAATCTAAGGGTTTATTTCTTAGGGAATGGAGGCATACCCTTTAGTTACAGTGCTTAAGACAGCATGGGCAGTGGCTTGCAGTTGTTGTAAATGTTTTGTTTGTGTCTTTTTATATGTTCATATTAAAAAGCCAATAAAAGGAATAATATTTTATCAAATTTTGAATTGCCTCCAGTTGCTGGGCACAAACACGTTGTTATTGGCTACATGATGCCCTTCATAGGAAAAATGTAAATTGGTCGTCTGCTACAATGTCCATAATCTGGGTCTTGGCATAGGAGTGAATCAGTTGTCCTTGTCTGAACTTTACAACAAAACTGTAAAAACTCTTAACACCTGTCAATTATGTGTGCAATTAAACTGATATAAAATAAATCTAAAATTTGTCTTTCAGTGATTTTAATAACTTAGTTCTAATTTTTTTTTATATATTACATGTGAAGAAAAGTATATTCGGTTTATATAATATGTATTCATTTATATTAAATAAAAACTGGTAATTTAATTTAAGCCACCATCATCATAAAATGAAGAAAAACTGTGACCCTGGATCACAAAACCAGTCTTAAGTAGCACGGGAACATTTTTAGTAAAATCCAAAAATACATTGTATGGGTCAAAATTATTGATTTTTCTTTTATGCCAAAAACCAATATACTAAGGATCATGGTCCACGAAGACATTTAGTAAATGTCCTACCTTAAATATATAAAAACTTTATTTTTGTGAGTGGATGGACTGCTACAGTGCCTCTTATTAACAACTTCAAAAGCAAGTTTCGAAATATTTCATTTTTTTGGCACCCTCAGATTCGAGTTTTAATCGTCTGTATATCCACCAGACATTGTCCTATCCCAACAACCCATACATCAATGGAAAGCTTGTTTATTCAACTTTTGTATGACGTAAAAATCTCAATTTCGAAAAATTGACCCAAAAGACTGGTTTTATCATCCAGGGTAACATTTAAGTAATCTGGTGAGACCATGATAGTATAAATACGTGGCACCCCTGAAAGAATGTTTAAGATCTCTCCCAATATGAAAGACACTATTTAACTCATTTTAGTTAGTTAATTGTTCATTGGAGAGACATTTAAGTGATACAATGGCAAATTTGTGGTTTCTATGATTTTACTACAAATGCCATAATCAGGCTACCAATAAAGCCATGGTGCATTTTCTTGAGAAAACTAAAAGATACATGAAACTGTTATCTATAGTCTATTCAAATTGAGGAGCATAAGACTTATCAGATGAGGCGTTGAAAACTACCTCCGAAAAACAAAACGTAGCAGTTCCTCAATCCACCACTAGATGTTACGCTCGCTCAAATAATCGCTGCTTTGCGACTCAAATCTCGCGTTAACTGAATCGCTCTGACGACAGTTTTCACGAGAGCTCGTGGACGCTTCCTCTTGGTTGGAGAGCGGCGGCTTCCTGATAGCACTTTTTATTACCCCTCCTTTTTTTCTTGAGGGAAATTTCAACTAGAGTTTTCAAGGAACGAAACCACGCGTCCTCGGTGCCAAACAATTTCGGACAGCTATACGTCGGCAGTCCTGTCGCTGCGAACGAGAGGCCTAACTTGTCTTTTTGCCGCCGTGTGTCTGTGGGAGCGCTCGCGAGTCAAGAGGCCGTACCGAAGAGACATGAACGCGCTATAATAAACTGCTTTTCCACACCCTTCATGCACTTTTGAACGGTCACCTTAATTTTGTTTAATACAGCTTTTGGAGGCATGACAGGGTGCTGAAATTTGGGACTGAACGATCTTAGAAACTTCAGTGTATAGTTAGGTTTGAGTGCTCAATTGACAGTTGCAATTTCAGGGACTGCATGTAAACATAGACACCTTGTTGTTATCTTTGATATTGATAGCGGGCAAATATGGCACCCAAAAAGAGACCACTCCCCTTGGTCATAACCCCCACAGGAGAGGGACAGTCCACCAACATAGATGCTGCTGCAGAGTAAGTATATGATCTGTTATATTTGACTCTTGCTTGGTTCCTTCAGCATGTCTCACCCTAAACTGTTCTCCGGTCTTCAGAGCAAACCTGGAGGCCTTGCAGAGGAAGTTGGGCGAGCTGGATTTGGACGAACAGCAACGGAAGCGTCTTGAAGCTTTTCTCACCCAGAAAGCCCAGGTGGGCGAGCTAAAAGACGAAGATTTTGACCCCATATGCGAATTGGGCGCTGGTAATGGTGGGGTGGTACACAAGGTCCGACACAAGCCCTCAAGACTAGTCATGGCCAGGAAGGTATGTGGTCACCTGTAGCGTTTCTTGGAATGTCATGGTGTCAGAGACTGAACGACTTCATGTCTTTCACAGCTTATACATTTGGAAATCAAACCAGCCATCAGGAACCAGATTATACGAGAGCTGCAGGTTCTACACGAGTGTAACTCACCGTACATTGTAGGGTTTTATGGAGCCTTCTATAGCGATGGAGAAATCAGCATCTGTATGGAGCACATGGTGAGAAAACAGAAATGGGGTTGTTTATACATTTATACAAATTTTGAGATTTATTAAAAATTGAGGTAAGGCTATGCAAATAAAAACCCAAAATCTGTCGTTCTGCAGGATGGAGGCTCATTGGATCAGGTGCTAAAGGAAGCCAGAAGAATCCCTGAAGAAATTCTTGGCAAAGTTAGCATAGCTGTAAGTATTACCTCCTTTTTCTTATAAGCCATTTCGGTTTGTTCACTAAATAAAAATAATAGTATATTGTTCAGCAATTATCACGTATTTGATAGGTTGATTGATGAGTTTAGTATTTTTTCAACGTTCACTATTTTAAGTGGTGGTGCTTTCAAGGGGATGTATTCTCGGAGAGGGTTTTAGCATGTAGACCGTCTAACTCCTCAGAAGTTGTTCTAAATTCAACGTCTTTAAGCCCTGCCGGTACAGCGGTCCAAACTATGCTTTTGTAACAAGTACCTCCCTTAGTAATACATTTCAAGACCGTTAATGTCTCTCTTTAAATTGCTTCCTGAGAGCAGTTAGTTATTGTGCATAATGCTCCTAAATTGCATAAATCTCTTTGTGAGACCTGTAATCGTTTTGAATAGTGAAAGGCTGTTAGTTTAGGTATTTGTCAGTTAACCTTTTTTAATAGACCAATCCATTTTACAGCACGTTCTAGGCTGCAGTTGATGAACCTAAAAACTTTGATACTGCCAACTCATCAGGCTGTTGAATAATATTTTAAAATCAAAATTTAAACGATACAATCGGTTTGTGCAATAAATTTACACGAAAAAAGTAACAGATAACAAACTGCTCTTGTTTTTTGTCATCCAATCAAATAGCAAAAATAAAAAAAACATGCAGAATCCCCATCCCAACACTACTAAGCACAAACCGCAATATAATAAAGCCATGACCACACCCGAATATGTGGAAAAGCCAGTTACCAAAACTGACACTAGTTTGAAGACCAAAAAATATTTGAAGATCTGTTTCTGTGATGCTTTCATTTACAATGCCTACAGTAAACAGAACAAAGAAGTTTTGTAAAACTAGCCTATGTGACATGTTCTGTTGATAAAGGAAGTCGATGCCACATTGACAGAACAATAAACACTGTTAATGTTATTTGCATATCACGCTGTTACATCTCTTTCAACAGGTACTCCGAGGACTTGCGTATCTTCGGGAGAAGCACCAAATAATGCACAGAGGTACTTTTAGAGCAACATTCCTATCTAATATCTTTGTCAACATGCATGTACGTACAGGCGTAAGACACGGGCAGGAAGTAGGCCCATTAAAGCATCTATTGAAACCTCCTAAGAAGCTTTAAAATGATTATTATAAAGAGATTAATCGATGCTTTTATAATTAGTATTGTGGTTTCACTTTGACGCCCACCAGGTACGTCACCAAACTTGGACTATGTAGGGACTTTTAATTTCCAGTAGAGCACCAGGGGCCGGATTTACAAAAGCTTATATCAAAATAAATATTCATTAATGGGAAGTAAACTTCAAAATTATGATTCTGGCTCATTTCAATAAACGTCACATGTGAAACAAGCAAATACACGTATTAAACATTTTACCTTTTGAGATTTAAGTCTTCATTTTAAGATGATATTTACGACAGCTTTTGTTTCGAAATTTGCATTCTTCTTGATTTTTTTATAAGATTAATCTTGAGTTTTTTTGGGAATACGTAACATTCGTAACTTTTTTCATAAATTAGAATTTAAGAGAAAACATGGCAGTTAAGAATAATTATCTGCATAAGAATGTTTTGTGAATCTGGCCCCAGGTCTTGGCGCAAACCAACACATGAAGGATAAAGTGTGCCTGAAGATGCAATGTAAAACTCTTTTGAAGCAAGCATTAAAAGGGCAAAGCCTATGAGGGTCTGGTGGAGCCGTGCTGGGTTAGACAGGGAGGGTCAGGTCCTTAAGTTGTGCTGTTGTGGCAAGGAACGCTCGCTTTCTTGCAAGGAGCTGTCGAAGAGCCCAGCCGGTAATTACAGCCTCTCGGATGTGATTACATGGCAGCCGCACCCTGCAACCCCCTCCCTTCTTTTTCCTCACCCACTCTCTCCCCTCTGTCCCCTCCCAGTGGGTGTCAGGGCAGAAGGAGGACCCTCCACGTGTGGAGTCGTTGCATGTCCATACTGTTATTTGCTCTTCTTGCCCTATGTTTAGAGGGAGGGAGGTGGAAAGTCCAAACGCTTTCTTGTCTTTCCTCTCCGCTCAGCTCCAACTGCGTTGTCGGAGCTAGTTTGCAGTATGCGCAGCATCTTGTGAAATGTTTTCGCTGGGCGTGCAAGAAAAGGGCAGTTGAGTGGGGCTTAAGGAAGACAAGGCAGGTGGTGCTGCTGGGATTTGGACCCTGGCCCTCTCTTCCTCCCCCCAGTGTCATCATCCCCCCATCTAACATGGTCTCTTTCTGGTCCCTATAGACGTTAAGCCCTCCAACATCCTGGTGAACTCGCGCGGTGAGATCAAACTGTGCGACTTTGGCGTGAGTGGCCAGCTCATCGACTCCATGGCCAACTCCTTCGTTGGAACACGGTCGTACATGTCGGTGAGTCACCCTCCCACTTCCCTCACCAGCCACCCGCCCTTTTCGTTCCAAGACCTGAGCCAGTGCCCGGGATTCTTCCATGTGGTGAGGAGGAGGGCGCTGCCAAGTTAAAGCCCACTCCTCCTGGCCACCTGCAGGGTGCGTGCCCCACCCTGGTACAGCTTTTCACTCGGTCTCTGATCTGTGCCTTGACAGCCGGAGAGACTCCAGGGCACACACTATTCGGTTCAGTCAGACGTGTGGAGCATGGGCCTGTCGCTGGTTGAGCTGGCTATTGGACGCTACCCCATCCCCCCACCCGATGCCAAAGAACTGGAGGCCATATTTGGCCGGCCAGTACTGGACGCAGGTGGGGCAGAAGGCCACAGCATGTCTCCGAGACCGAGGCCTCCAGGACGACCGGTCAGCGGTAGGACCTAATTTTGTTTTTCACTTCATAACAGTGAAGTTGATGCAATATTAGCATTGCTTTTAGCACAATTTTGTGTTATATAAGAAATGCATTATCTACGTAAAATATACATTTTAGTCAAGTCTTGCATATTCTTTTCTCTTAGGACACGGAATGGACAGTAGGCCAGCCATGGCTATATTTGAGCTGCTGGACTACATTGTCAATGAGGTCAGATAAAATGCTTAGCATGCAGCTTGCTTACTTTTTGTCTTTTTTGCCTTCTATAGTATTTTTATATAGCAGTATGTATTTCATGCAGCAGTCTTGTCCGTCCTTTATGTGTGTTTCCCTCCTGTCTTTTCATTTGCAGCCCCCACCCAAGCTGCCCCATGGTGTCTACACCACTGACTTTGAGGAGTTTGTGACGAAATGGTAAGCACCTGTGTTTGTCTCCTCTGCAATGTGTGTGTTTTTTTAATCACTTACTAACTTGGCTTCAGAGTTTAAAACGCAACGAGATCTGAGCTGAGTGTTGTTTTCAGAGATCATATATTAGAAATATTAGAAAAAAACGTTTCAGAAGGAAAAACTCCAAAAAATATTCTGCATTTCTTGGATGTTCATAGACTTCTGATTTAATAATTGTCGTTCTGAGGTTTTTGTTTTTGAGTCCTATTGATTGTTTCTTGTGTTCTACAGCCTCATGAAGAACCCTGCGGACAGGGCTGACCTAAAGATGTTAATGGTATGTATGTTTTTCTACATTGTAGCTTTAAATGAAGGTATGTGGTAACATGCACTGTATGGAAGTATTAAGATGGCCCCTTCTAACAAACTTGTTCATCTTTTCTGTGTTATACAATATAAAACCATATTAAATATTATTTTTTTATTGCTTGTTTGCAACAGTTTTGCAAAGGCCATTTTCTGTTCCGAAATGATTGTACCCCTGTGTACAACGAATTGATGGGTTTGGGTTATGAGTATTTGGCTCAAACTCTGAAAGTCATACTGAAGGTGGTCAGCTGGAGCTTTATACAGACCAGTCAAGTTCTTCCACACTAGACAATCAATCATTTATTTTTGAATCTTGAGCTTTGTGCACAGAGACATTGTCATGTTTGAATAGAAAAGGGCTAAGATGTTGTCATAAATTTAGCACAGCACATCATGCCCTAGAATATCATTATATATTGTAGCATTGAGATATGTCTCCATATGAGTAATCAAACAGTGCATCCCAATGCTTTTGTCCATATAGAGTATGAAATTGTTTTCAGAGCACCCTTAACAACAATATCTAGAAACAAAACAAAGGGCATTAGCATAGTTTGAATGTGCTCAGCCAATGCTTTTGGAAAAGTCTCGCTCTCTTTAAAGCGAAAGACACGTTTTGAACACGCATTCAGTAATGTGTGGTTGCCAATTTTTGGCCATGAATGTACAACAAGTAACTCGAGTTAAGACTTGAGTTTGAAATGTGTTCTCCCCCTCCCACTCATTTGGGTGCTTGAGCCGGTTTTAATGCTTGTAGTTACTTACACCAGAATGTCTCTGCATATTAGGTAAGATCATCTCTTTTAGACAATACATGTACTTGATGATTATCATAATCAAGGCTGCTATTTATGACTTTTGGTTTGGTTTATGAAAATGTATATATTTTTGACTGAAGCAGTTAATCACATGATATTTGTATCCAGGGCCACACGTTCATCAAGAGGGCCGAGGTTGAGGAGGTGGATTTCGCTGGATGGATGTGTAAAACCATGGGTCTTCACCAGCCCAGCACACCCACTCGTAGCGCTGAATGAACGCTGGTTCACAGCATAGCCACCCATGCCGGTTTCATCCTCCGCTCTACTTTGCTCCCTTCTTCTCTCACAGGCCTGTATGCTTGTAAGCCTCCGTCACAACGCTGTGCACTCTTTTACCGTTTTCTGCTTGCTCTTCCCTTCTGCTGCAGTGCTTTCTGGGGGCATTGTTTTATAACGGAAACTCTAGTGTTGGAACACTTAGTCATTTAGATGAATACTAAGATAAGAGTCACTAAAGTGAAGTGGCTTTATTTTTTAAGATCAGATTATTCACGAATGTGTCCAAAATGGGTAAATATAATATGGGTTTTCGTTCATTCAATAGTGGTTTCATTAATTTCGTCTTTTTTTTCAGGATTGATTTACAAATTCATAATATTATGATTTATTGCTTTAGTGCTATTTATTGGCAGTTGGCGTCACACTGTGTAAAATGCATAGCCTGGTTCAATGGCAGATATTTGAGAATCAACTGCTATTTGCATTAAAAAAAAAATTAACCAAAGAGGGCGACTGTGGATCATACAAGTTTAATAACGAAGGCGATTATAAAAATATATCAAGGCCAAATCAACAACACCCCAGGTATAGGTGTTCATCTCTCAAAATGCTTTGTTTTAAGTTAAAAAAATTTGATCCTGATCATATATTTGATTGATTCTATCAACACTTGTATTCCCCCAACAGTGGATATCAAATGCTTTCATCATCTTTCTAAATTTTGACATTCTTATATTTCTTGGTTTTGTAGTCCTCTTAACATCTAACGGTTTCTTGCATTATTTTTCAACTTTAAAATGATCCTCAGAAAGTTATATTTGGAAAGACGTGTTTAATTTGTTTCAATGTTCTGTTATCTTAGATTTTTAAGCTCATGACATTAGTGCTTTTCCTAAAAATCCCTTTGAACCTTATAGTCACATCTAAGCTACTCCGACCAGCTCCAGAACATGCACACTCTGAAGTCTCATCCTCATTGGTTTATTAAGTGCAAAGCAACGTCTCAGGCCGCCATGTATAGTGCTATGCAGATGAAATGGACCTCAGAAGATTATTGACTTGTTAGTTGGTCTTATAAATACACGGGTGTTACAGATGTGCATGGTGAAATGTGGCTAAAGCCTACTTGTTCTGGTTAGCTTGGTGTTTCTTTTTTCTCTAGTACTTTTCAGTAACGGTTGAAACTGTATTACTGCACACTGGCATTCAGCTTCGAGTGAATGTGTCACCACACTTATGTGTATAAAATATGTACAGTACACACGGTACTGTTTTTCAGTCTTAAAAAATAGCATTTTATGTTTTTTTTTTTTTTGATTAGTGCAAAGAAGAGGATATAAGTCATTTTATTACCATATGGAATGTGTTGAATACAATTCTAATATAAAAATAAAACTTATTTGTGAATGATTATTTTGCCTGCAATTATTGGAAATAATATTGTATTTATAATATTGTTTATGCATATTAAAATGTTGAATTTAATGTAATATTTTTAAACAATTATGCACTGAAGCCATTGTGTTATGTAAATGCCAGAGGCAAACTGTGCTTTTAGGGTGAACATTTATAATGAATTAGGCAAATTTATTAAGTGGTGTCCTTCTGGTTGACGCTAAAGACACATAAAAGGTTGATGGCTAAAACTGTAACTATTGTAAGTGATTAACACAGCAGCTGGATAAGAAAATCTCCCTGTTTGAAGTGTCATGTACCTGTAACTTTACGTTATGTTTCTGCTGGGATGCTGTATTAATTAATCTAACTGGAGATGACAAATTTTTAATAATATATAATCAGTATTATTTATAGAATATAATTTTAGGATATTTAGAGGAATAAAACTCATAGTAACGTTACATCTAGTTGAAAACAGTCCATTAATAGGCCTGTGGGGAAATAAGAGCGAACCTGTCAGCCAGTGTTTAACCGCACACCAAGTAGGAATGAGTGTGTTGTCATGAAACCAAACTGCAAACACATTTTATGCAATCTTTTTTCTAGTCACTTCTGCAAAGAGTTTGTGTTTCTAGTAAATTCGATTCAACATTTAAGTTATTATTACTAATGAACCTTCAAAAATATGTAAGTGCCACGGCTATACTGCCCTCTGTGGCTGTTGTGTGTTAGTTCAACCTGCTGGTCTCCGATTCAATACTTTTGCATTTAAGCGCAATTCAGTGCCATACACAATTACGCTCTTCTGCGTCCACTCCCTGTTTTATGGGAGAGTCTTCATTTGTATAGTTACTCGCAGGGAGGTCATGTACTGATCCTGTTTTTGAGAAACACTCAGTCGGGTAACAGGTAAACCGGCGAACAGTCTCTTAAGTGGTGGACGGAATTCCATGTCTCTTCTGCTGTTGGACTGTTCTCATCGCCCTACTCGGTATGATTTTGGTGAGTATGAAATTTCAGTATGTTACTGACTGAGATTACTTTTGTTTTTAAATTACGAAGTGTTCATTTGAATGGAGTTTGTTTCATTATGTGAGGTGAAGGAAGAGGTGTCAAAAAGCCATATAATGGTGTCCCTTTTCACTGACACCCCTTGAGAGTAGGTGAACTCTGTAGGTTGTATTAATCGAAGACAGTGGAGGGTGTGTGTATATGTGTTGCGGGGGGGGACTGCTGGCAGACCCTGAGTGTCCTGGAATGTGCCATGGCTTGTTCTGGGGTGGGACTCCATGACCTCAGGCAATGGGATGGGTGGGTGCGACTGCATTCGCGCACACAGGGGAGAGCAATACTGTTAACTTTCATAATTTGGGCACATGCTCTCACCCAAACTACATGCGGGTGATACTTTGTGATCCAATTTCTCCAGACACCCTTGTGAACTCTACCATTAGGTTTGTGTGAAGAGTGATGGTGCGCATTATTGCATGATAACAGCCTTTTACTGTATTCCCCAGAGAGGAGCAGAAGAGAGCAGAGCAGCATGGGGGAATGCTGTTTCTTTAAGAGAGAGAGAGAGAGAAAGAGAGAGAGAGAGAGAAAGGGAGGGACCTCTTTGCCCTCCAGAAACCAGGAAGGGAATTGAGTTGATCTGCTGGTGCTTGGTTAGCGCATACGGAGCTTTGAACAGCAGGGACAGCTAAGAGAGAGTGAGAGCGAGCTCCATAGAGGAGGAGAGAAGAGGAGGGCAGAGCTAACCCATTACAAGCACCACTACGGCCATCGCAGGTGAGCCCGTTCGTCCCCCGTGTTGTCTGCCCAGGGCCTGTCGACCGAAGGGAGCAGGGCAGAGGAGGAAGGAATAAGGGAGGGGGGACAGAAAGGAGAGAGTGTGTGGGGGGTGGGAGGGGGCTCCAGTGCCAGTAAGAAATGATTCCTCTTTTTGCGTTCTTTTATAACAACTGCTTTCGTTCACCATTTGCTCACTAGCATCGCTTTAATAAACTTTATCATTTCCTTCCAGCTGCTAACTTTTGTTGTTGTTTTGAGGGCAGCCCATAAGGGGTGTGTTCGGCCGGAAAGGGGGGTTAAAGGATTGAAGGTAGGTAGTGTACTTGAGGAAAGGTACCAGAACTAATTCCATAGGACGAGGTGCAGAGGTACGCACCATGGTCCAGCTTTTTGTTTGTTGTCATTCGTTTGGAAATTAATTGTGATAATTTCCGCACAAGCTTTTTTCTCTGCATTTTGAATTATGCTGGCAGTGCTGAAATACTATATGGAAAAAAGTGTAATTTGGGTCAAGAATGCTGAAGTTTTGTGTAATGTGTGACAAATTTTATTTCTAGATGTTTTCCTCAGCTGTGTCTGGATCCCTTCCTTTTTTCATATGTACAGAGCTTAGTATTGCTCTGACTGGTCTACACTTTTAATACCTGGCATCCAGCTATCAATACACGGTAGTGTATAATTCAGCTCTGAATGCTTACGTTGAAGCAAGCTAAGAGATGTAGGGGTGGCAAGAGCAGACACTTTGGGACTTGTAGTTCATAGCTGCAGCCTGAAAGTAGGCATAGTAGGACCTAGGAACTCCACATCCCAGAGTGCTTTGCCTTTGGCCATACAGGAAAGGGAACAGCCGGTAGCCTATCGTAGCGGGGAGGTGTGGTGATTGAGCAGCCAGCAGACCAATCGCAGGGAGAAGTGAAGCCAGAGCAGTGGGCTGAAAATAGAGTGGGGGAGTTGGTAGGTGCCTGTGTGGGATCAGGCAAGGGCTTGCCTGTGTAACCAGGGCTGCTCGGAAGTTTCCTGTCTGCAATTGCTCCGGAGCAGGACCCTGCCATACACAGAGGCAGACAAGCAAGCAGGCAGCCAGGGGAAGACTGAGCTGTCCCAGAGGGAAGCAAAATTCTGTCCAGCCGGTAAGAGCTACAAATGCACTCTCACTCTCTCTGGTGTCTGAGAATGGAAAAGCAGCCTAGATGAGAAATAATAGAATCTTAAGAGGGGAAAGAGAGGGACTTTGCCTGAATTGAGTTCGGAGCACTTGACCCACTTACACATGGCATGGAGAAGGAAGTGCAGCCTTGTTGTGTTAAGGTATGTCTTGGCGAGGTTCTGTCTGGTGAGTTTAGCTTTTCAAGTACTTATTTTACTGACCTGTGTCATTGTGACAAGTTTATTTTACCTGATCCGACCTGTTTAAATACCAAAGTGTAGTTCATACACAGGTATTTTTTTAAGCGAATGCAAAGTTTAGTTCCATGGTTGATAAAAGTTTGGCTTGGCACCTCTGGTGGACTACAAAACTATTTAGAACTTAGATTCTCTTCAAAGACATCCTGCTCCTTAAGATTTCCAAGAATATTGGACTTTGGAAAGTTTTGCCTCTTCTCTTGGCAGATCCTGTGCAGGCTGCTCTGCACTCTCATTCTTTTTATAGCTATGCCATAACGCACAATCGAGTTGCAAAGGGTCTTTAGCAGGGTCTTCTGACTTGTCAAATCAGTAGCTTGGTGTGTGTCCTGGGCATAAAGGCGTTGCAGGAAACTGCAGTGTCTCTCTCTCTTTTTTATTCAAAGATGTATGCAGATCATTTCCAACCCATACTTGCTCGACTCGTTTTCACTAGTGCGGGTACAGGGAGGGCGTAAGGGGTATTTTTATTCACCAATGACGCCCAGTGTCTGAATAATGTACAGACAAGGCTCCTTGTCTCACTGGGGAGAGGCCGTTCTTTATTGTCTTTTGCTTGTTTAAGTGGCAAAGAGATTTGTACCCACCATAAACCAGTTAACCCTGTGTACAGTTAAATGACCTGCCAGGGTCATTTCAGGTGAGCATATATGATAATAAGGTATGTCACATGTCAAGCAGTGTTTTTTCTCTTTTACCCAATTTTTTGCCATATTCTTCTCTGAACACTTATAATATGTAAAAATCTGAACATTTTCAGAGCTGGATGTTATTAAATGTTAGTCTTTATAGCTCTGTGTACCTTTTAAATGCCATGTTTGAGCCAGATTTAAATTCATTTCGAATTAGTTTTAATGCACTTGCATGTAGTAAACATAGAATTGACAACTAAATGCATCATTAATTATATACAACCAGGTTCAGTACTCTGGAACGGTTATGTTCAATAATTGTCTCCTGAACATAAACTATGTGTTTTCTCCTTTCACAAAGGAAGGCCTGAAGGTTTAGGGGCTGGGCGCAATATACATTTCCAGTAAATACTTTTTGACTTTTTGACTGATACCCTCTGCCTTTTAAACACAATTCAAGTTCTCTCTCTTTGAGGTTTATTTTCATTGCATTCGGGGAGGCAGTGCTTGGGTGTGCAGTTGTGAAGCGCTTCTTAAGTGATCAAATGAAATGATGCTGGAAGATGGGCAGTCACAAGCTAGCGCCACTATTGGTAATCAGAGAGCTCATCTCATTATTCTCTCATTGCACTCTTTTAAATGCCGTCTTCCCCTCGTCCTTATCTGACGAGAGTCTGTCGATGCAATGAGTGAGGCCTTCTTTTCGGTTTCCTTGACAGTAATGTGGAATCCAATTGCTGCAAGTTTATGCTCTCGTCCCCATTCTCTATTGTGGAGCTCGACCTCCAGCAGGTGGAGGAGTCCTTGACACACTTATCTCCGTGTGATTGTTCAAAGATGAGTTGTGAGGTAGAGCTGAAACAGAAATCATGGGTGGGTTGTCAGGCCGTTTTGCCTCTTCAGCAAAGGCAGAAGAGGGAAGTGGAAGCTGTGGTGGACTGGTGGTGGAGTGTGCAGTGCAGTGTCTGGGAGAGCTGGTCATCTGATAACAGAGCGGGTTCTGTTACACCATCACCAGAGTCACGCAGGAAGTCTTCTTCCGCCCAACCGGCTGGGCTGCAGCAGCAGCAAAAGAGTTTCAGACATGGGCTGTGGCCTTAGCGCAAGGACACTGGAAGCGCTGGGGTAGCGTCGCCGCCATTACTCTATTTTGTTTTTGTCATGCGTCGGTTCGCTCTGTCTTTCCTTGGTTTTTGGCTCCGCTATGGATTGTCCAAAAGACTTATAGAAGCTGTGGGCAGCTCCTAGACAGATGCAGGGAGTTAGGCCTGGAAAAGTTTGGTCAAACTTTGAGGGGGCGTCATGGCATTTTCACATGTGTGCTTTATCTTCCAACAAAGTTGCTGCTAGTCTAGAGGGATTGTAGGCATGTTGTTTTGAAAGATAAATTTCCTGCTACACCTCCTTTACCTTTTACAATCTACTTTGCTAATAGCTTATATGCTTTTGGAACCAATAACTTAGATTTTTTGTAAATAACAAGAAATAGGTTTCTTTGTACTTAAGCTTTTATTGACTTAATGTCGAGTTATGTCGACTCACAAGTTTGCATTTGCTTCAGGACAGCCTATCCCAATAGCTTTTAGAGGACATTGTGAATACAAGACTGGATTTTTGGCAGCCTGCTGAAATATCTCCAGTGAAACAGACCAGCACCACAACTCCAGTTTTATCAGTTTTTTGCCCACTTCCTGCTTACTTTTTTGCAACCAATCATGTTTCTCTAACCAACGCTGGCAAGGGTGACTCATTTGCTGGGCCTTGCTTAAAATCCAGTTCTTCTTGGAACCAGTCAGCCCCTCTCCATACTGTTTATGATTATCCGGTAATATCCTCTCGGCCTTGACCTTGAACCCTGTCAACCTGTGGTGACTCCCCTTTCCTCCCTCATGTGGCGGGAGGAGCTAATTACACAAACACACTTACAGCACATATTAAGTGGACATGTATGTTGAGAGGTGCCCTCTGTGCTCAGATGTTATTACATGAAGCTTATCATAAACTACAGGCACTGGCCATACTGAAAACAAAATTAATAGAAAGACACTATCGTGTTTCTTCAAAAGATTGCCGTTTGTTTTGATTTATGTCATGTGTATACTAGAATGCCTATACAACTGCTTGCCTTTCATGTTTCATTTTGAGGTGTCTGTTTTCAGTTTGTGTAAGCATGTAGATTTAATGTTTGGTGTCCTCCACTGGATTAGCATGGCTTTAGAGTTTGTTGAGGAGTGAAGCTGTTGATTTCTAAGAACCTAATCACCAAACACATTAAATACCCTTGGCACCATTTGATGACATTAGATGCCTCGAGATTCTTGTAAAACAAATGTACTGTGTTGACCTTGTTATGTCTGAACACAGCATTAAATTACTTCAAATCAACAGTTGTTTCATAATATGTTGTAAAAGTGCTAGCTGAAGGTAACTTGCCCTATTTAATTTTCAAGCATTTTCTTCACTCTCTTATATATTAACTTAAAACGACTCAAACAGTTGAGGTACTCTGTTAAGACAGTCTTTGAAATCTATTCCTGAAACCTGCTCTTCACATCGCCTGGGAGTGGCAGTTAGGACAGGTTAGGGGCCGGGGTGGGTATTCGCAGTAACTTGTGGTTTGACTTGCAAAGTAGCTGAGGCCAGTGCGTGCGGACGGCAATAGAGGTCTGGAAATGAGACGTTGGGGCCGTTGCATGGCCCCTGTCACCCAGTGCCATGAATAAGTGATGATGAATGTAGGGAGCCCTGAGAAGGTGTCAGGATCAGGTTTGTTTGCACTGTTTCCTCTTTCTTTCAGCGTTGACCTGGGTTTATTCAGGGACAGTGATGTTGCTTTACTGGTGCCCTGATGTCACCAACAACCTGAAGTGCAGAAATCTTTATTCTGGTTTTGAATTTCCTTTCCGCTAGTTCCCTTGTATTAGCAAAATTACCTTAGTGCCCCCTCTATAAATTTCACAAACCTTTGATCTTATTATACTTTACAATTTCCCTTAACTCATGAGTTACTTGTCTCATAATGAGTCTAGTCTTTACAATGACTTATTCAAATTCTCTGCAATAAAACAATGATATCAGCACCTGTTTGTCATGTGGAGGGGGATTTTTCAAAGATACGAAAGAAAAAGAACTGTGGTATCAAGGCTTGGCGCTCATCATGTGGCTCAAAGGTGAAGGAAGAGACCGAGAGAGAAGGGCTTAAGCCATTGGCTTACAGGCATTACCAACTTAAACAAGTCAAGACGTGGTCCAGCAGGGGGGACTATTATTGGAATGGCTTCACTGAGGTGTGTTATATAGGAGTGTGTAGTCCATATGTGCCCTAGTTTATGACAATTCCATCATTCCATCTCAGAACTGTCTCACTATATGTACTTAGTGAGATAAAATTTGACAACATTGCACTTGAGATGGGTTTAAATGTCACCTACAGATAATAATGAAAGCAAGACTGGTAGTGTGGGTTGGATTGTTTTTGCCTGCTGCTATTTTACCTACCCACTACCTTTCTAGAGCAACACCAATAGTAACCTGACTTTGTGCCAGCTCTCTAGGTGTGGAGGAAGGCAGTTTATTTAGAGCGAGTTAGCCGTCAGGTTGAGCAGGTCTTGCATTCATACGAAGGGGCTTGATCTGAAGGAATGTCATTTCAATGGATTGCTCTTATTGAGTATAATCCCCCCCTGGCCTCACCCCTTGCTGGGTCACGCAAGCAGATGGAGGGGCGGGGGCTAGTTAGGCTATTGGGATTTCGTGTGCAAGCGTGTTTTCCAATGGACAAATCAAGAAGAGTTGCTTTCCAAAAGCCCCCCTCGCTCTACCCTTGCCTGTACTGCAGTCGATCGTTTTAATCTCCCCCCACACGTGATCAAGGGGACAGGCCTTTCCTGAAACTTGGCACACAGTGCAGGGTGGGGTAACCGGCTCAGACCGGATTGACAACCTCCCTATTTAATACTGTTCCCTTGCAGCACTACGTGTGTCCTCCTACTCTTCCTCCTAGTCCTCTAGTACTTTTTTCTACTCAGGTCTATAGCTGGCAACCCTTGCCCCCACCCCCTTCCCCTGCATCCAACTGACACACGAGTGCACATGCCCAGCCCTTCACTAAGCACCATGCATTCCCCCCAGCAAAGTTGCACCGTACAGAATCTCCTTCCCTGCTGCCATCATGCCAGCATGCTTTCCACCCTCTGACGCGCTGTTTCAGTTTGGTTGAGTCAACACCCTGAACTGATTGCTGTAAAGTACAAGGCGCTTCAGTTTTGTGTGTTAAAGTCACAACAGCAAATATGTAAAAATAACAGCAGCTTTTTCACAGCATCACGAGGTGTTATACACAACTGTTGAACTGTGGGGTTTGTGTTGCTCTGTTTGAGAGTCATAAAGAAACTTTTTCCTGTTTTCCAACTAGGCATATTTAAAAGAACTTTCTGTCATTATAACTACACGTTTATTTGATTAGTTAATCTAACATTTGAAGTATCAAGAAAGAAACTAGAAACAGGAACTGAGTGTAATTTAGTTATTTTTTACGTGCGTGTTGTGTGTACTGAACCCGCACATTTTGTTAAATTTACAGCCTTTACCCTTACTTTTGTTCTAGCTCATTTCACCAAGGATCTTCTTGAAAAACCAAGTGAAACATTTTTTTAACTAACACATTGTGTATTTACTGTAATTTATGTTATTACAATAATTAAACATCTGCTTCAACTTTAAGATTATATTTCTGGTTAAGATCAGAGGTCTTTCATCTCATATTAGCAACCATTTGGGCACTATCTGTTAGATCTGTAAGTCTCATTTGCATACATGACCTGGTAATCTTCCTCTAGATAATACAGCAGAGAGAAAATAAAGTATAATATGTAAAAGTGCTACCTCAAAATGTGTTTTTAAATAGCGATTAATTCATAATATTTGTATTTTGTAATAATAATTCCTATTTTGTTTATCATAGCCATTACTTAATTTGGCCAAAATAATTGATACCTTATTGATGCAATATTGAAATGAATAAAATGTAAATTTTTAGACAGGCAGACGGGCAGACGGCAGGACGGACGGACGAGCGGCGGCTGCGATTGGCGGCTCGGCGGCAGGCTGGTGGAAAATGTCGTCGGGAGCTGGTGGGCGGGGAAGACGGCAGGGGAGGACCTGCAGTAGTGCGGGTGAGGTTGAAGAAGGCCCAGTCGGTATCCCTTTCCCTGAGCACAGTGCTGACCTGCTGGGCAGTCTCAACCGACAACGGCTAAGCGGGCTGCTCTGTGATGTACTGCTAGTGGCCCAAGAGAGAGAATTCCCTGCCCACCGCTCTGTGTTGGCTTCCTGTAGCACCTACTTCCACAAGCTTTTCACCTCGGGTCTTGCTGCTGACCGTCAGAAGGTCTATACGCTGGACTTTGTGCGACCTGAGACGCTGGCTGCCCTCCTTGACTTTGCCTACACGGCCACACTCACAGTCAGCCGCAACAGTGTGGTTGACATCCTAAGTGCTGCCCGTGTGCTGGAGATCTCACCCGTCCATGAAGTCTGCACACACCTGCTGGACACCAAAGTGCTCTCCCCGCCGGTGGGTTATCTATGAATTGTATTTTAAAACTTGATTGCAAAAACATTTGGAAATCCGAATCGGAATGAGCTTTATCACCATGTTTACGCAAACAAGGAATTTGACTTGGCGACAGGAGCTTAGTGCAGAAGAAAGTGTACACATGGTGGAAACAAAGTGCAAATATACATTAAGATAGAAAAATGAGAATTAAATAATAAACATAATGCACTAAATAGAAAAAGGAAACAAATATAGACAAAAAACAACATATAATTGCTTAAATTAATCTGCAGATGTGTAATTTTCAGGTTTAACATATTGTTTCTTAGAATGTACAGTTTCCAAATGCTATATGCAAGTGTGCAATGTGATCGACAGTGTGTAGTTATAGCTTATAATTGTTCAGGCTGAGTATAGCCTGCGGGAAGAAACGGTTATTTTGTCTGGCTGTTCTGACAATTGGAATGAATTGTTATGGTAAATATCCCCTAACTGTTTGCAGGCGGGCAGTGAGCAAGAAGACGACGAGGAAGAAGAGGAGCGAAAAAAAAATGGAAAAGAGCAGGGCATCCGGCTGCGTGCCCGGGAGTACCTGGAATATTTCCAGAGGGGGGCACAATGGGATAGCAGTTGCAGCACGCCAGAGCTCAGGGACCTGCCCGCACACCTGCACTTTAGCCAACGGAACGGTGCTGACAGCAATGGAACGCCCACCGGCCCTGCTGACTACTACTCGCCACTTGCCCAGGCCCTAGCGCAACCACCTCATGACCCCGAAGATGACTATGTCGACGAGGAGCGCCGGAATGGAGCTCGAGGAAAAGGTGCTGAAGCTATGATGTCCTTTTATGCTCCTACTCACAATGGACATTTCTACCTCCATCAGGCAGAGCCCAAATCCGAGAGAGAGGTGGAAGTGCCAGGGGAGCGGGAGCGAGGCTCAGCAAGTGCTTTGCTACAACAGATGATGGACTCCTTGCAGCAGAAAAGGGAGCAGGCCATAGCTGGTGTGGGTGAGGAGGACAGGCCGGAGAGTGAAGAGCCAGACGTGGAGTTTTACTTGAAGTACTTTAATAGTGTACAGCAAGAGGAGATCACCAGTTCCCCAATCTCACCAAGTCTGCTACCAATGTGGTCCATGAGGGGCAGCGGAGGTGGCAACCAAACAAGTGGAGGGAGTAACAGTGGAGAGAGGAAGATGCGCTCTAAGGCCTTCCAGAAGTGCCCCATCTGCTCCAAGGTCATCCAGGGTGCAGGCAAGCTTCCACGGCACATCCGTACACACACGGGAGAAAAGCCCTATGAATGTGCCATCTGCAAAGTGAGATTCACCAGGTAATTGTCTACTTTTTACATTTGTAGGGTTTATGCATCCAAACATGCTGTAATTTTCGTACAAAAATTGCATTTAAAAAACTAATATAAGTATTTATTTTGTAGGGTGTTCAGTATACCTAAGTAAGGACCGAATGGTATTAAAAAAGCGTTTCATGTTGACTGAAAGATTGCATGACAAAGTCCTGGAATTTTAACAAGGGGATCCAATAAAAGTGGGTTGTGGTAGCACCGCTTATTTGACTGTTATCAGGGACAAAGCTGTTATAAAACTCTCCCTGCCAATACTGAAAGGGATTACAGCATGGTGCCCTATCTACGCTAGCGAGTCAACCGAACTTGTGACCCTGTGTGCTACGTTGGTTATTGCCCCTGGCACGCACAGCCCCTTGTTCAGAAAACTAGCTGATCAAAACTGCTCTGTGCCACAAGACTGAAGCTCAGCTAGCAAGCTGCTAGCATGTCTTGCTCTGGCCTTAAGGGCATCACCTCTTCCTTGAAACCATTGCCCTAATGAATTAATCAGGGGACACACATTGGAAATAGACACTGCACTGAAAATATCCGGCACGCTATATGCGTAGGGGTGGATCTAAATTTGCCTTCTAAATACGCCACCTATTGGGAAGGGGTAATGTAATCTTAATCCTGTTAGTTCAGGGTTAAGAGTGCACCTCACTCACACTGCAATAAATCAATCCGGTCTTTTAAATAATTCATTTGTCTGCGCCCAACTCTGTTACATTGCTTGCATGTGTGTCAACACATGGTTTATAACTAGTGTATTTGCGTATGGTGTTCCTTTTCCTTCAAGGCTGATGAGAATTTAAGGGAAGGTGGGCAATTTATGAGCGATAGAATCTTAAGGTGCATACATATGGTTAAAATACAAGTGGGCCTCGTGTTAACATACGCAGATGTGTGTCTAGATGTGTGTGAACAAGCAGAAAGCGTGCACAGTTCCGGACAGGTCAACCATCCTACTTTGTTTAGCCGTACTCTGCCCTGGTCACAAGTTTGGGGGGAGGGATGGCGAGGGGTAAGCTGAGACCGGAGTCTTACAACAGAAGGCTTTGTATTTGACACCACACTATAACTAAGTCATATCTTGTTATAAAAAGCCTACTCTTTAACCATAAAGACTTATTTAGACTAGCTTGCTTAGGTTTGGAAAATACACAGAATTTGCAATTGTTGATACTGTATAGTTTCAATGCCACTTTATTATGGAACTTAAGTACATTTAAGCTTAAACCAGATTCTTAAAACCTGATCCTCAACCCATCACACCTTTTGATTTGGTCTTACATTGGTTGTTTCCCTTAAACGTTGTCCTGATTTGAACTTGGTTTCCAATGAAAATTACAGATTTTACTTGTAAAACAAGAGGCCTTGTCCTCCTATAAAACTTCACCCATTTTGGGAGACTCAGGGTCCACTATGATTCCGACCTGAACATTGAGCCCTTTAGTGCCTAATTGGCCTAAAAAGAAATTATGGCGATAAAGCTGTGAGCTTTATTGCTCTCTTCCCTCATATGACCTTGGGTGCTTTCAGTGCCGAACAAATGATAAATAAACTTGGCTTTGCTCCTAAAAGTAAAGATAAGGAGGTCAGGCTCTTTTTGAGAATGTTTGCATGTTGTCTCTGCTGTGTAAGAACACACACATTTGTAATTTATCCACTTAGGTTTCCTTTATGTAATGTGTTGGTGAGGTTAGTTTAATAGTCTATGTGACTAACTATACCTCTGCGTATTGTAATTCAACATCAGGCCATAGTTAATGACTCATCCCAACATCACAGGTGTTAACAGCCTCTCTTGGATGTCAAATAATTGAAAAGAATTATAGGTGTTGTAAATTAAATATCAATTCAGTGTATCATGCTATTATTTCGCTAATCTTTTAAACACAAATTGTTGTTGAATCTTTTAATGTGTATCACTTCAAAATTCTCACAAACCTGCTGGTTTAACATTTTTGTATGCTCTTTTCTAGACAGGACAAACTAAAGGTTCACATGCGCAAGCATACAGGAGAGAAGCCTTACCTGTGTACCCAGTGTGGCGCAGCCTTCGCCCACAACTACGACCTGAAGAATCACATGCGTGTGCACACAGGCTTACGTCCCTACCAGTGCTCCAGCTGTTTTAAAACCTTTGTTCGCTCGGACCACCTCCATCGTCATCTCAAGAAAGACGGCTGCAACGGAATCCCTTCCCGACGAGGCCGCAAGCCACGCATACGAGATCCTGACATCTTGGAAGGTCCTCTGGAATTCCATGGCCCAGAAGCGGACATCGAGAGAGGGCGACGGTATCCAGACGGGGGCAGCGGAATGTCAGTCATGGAGGAAAATCATGGTAGTCACACGCACAGTCCGGTTCCTGATGGGGAAGATAGTCAAGATTTGAGCCTAGGACAAAGGGACACCGCGACAACGTAAACCAGACTTTATCGGAGAGTGGTTTACTCGAAAACCAGAGGAAGAATTCAGTGGAAAATATAAGAAAAAAAAAACTTAAAACTACATGGTCCTCTTTAAAAAACCAAATCAGGGTGTCACGCAAATCTAATCTCCTAGTTTCTTTTTGCTGTTTTTTAGCTTTCGCATTCCATATAGAGACTTAACCACCGAATTACTGGTCTGTCGAAGAGCAAAGAGCATTTCAAATCACTTACCCACGCCGTCAGCATCTTTCATTTTTTTTTGTTGGTCTTTTTTGTATCATTGGCCATGTGTGTACGAGAAAAGCTACTATGCAGTTGAAACAAGTTCATCTCCAGGTCCCATCTGCAAGGCCTCGACTTAAAAAAGTAAGGTGTCAAACACCAGGCTGGCTGCTGGATCAACAGGTTAGCTACGAATGGTCTAAGATGTGATCAGTGCAACCTCTTTTTCTAATGCAACGTGTACATACACTATGTCTCAGATTGCAATATATGCAATACTCTGATGCAGCACCTTTTTTCGCTAAATGTTCCAGAAAGAACTACACCACGTCTACACCGGAAGTGGCGCGATGCGACGAGACAACAGAACACATTAGAACCCATTAGAAATTTAAATATTGTCCTCAACGGACGCGGCCCAATGCGACAATCCCATTAGAACAAGGCGTGTCGCAGCGCATCCGGTGTCTACGGGCTGTCAGACAGGGGTTTGATTTTAAGTGTTACTTTCTCATTAAAAGTTTATTTTGTTTTGCGACAAAAGAGAAATTTAAATTATAATCTTTATGGGGTTTAATGGTTAACTTTTAAGTTAAATCCACATACAGAGCTTCATAATTTTCTTTTTTTGGGGCAGGAAGAGGATAAGAGAAGGGATGAGGTCCTGTGTTTCTAAAGCACTACCTTCATCCGATCGCCACTGGGCACAATCATGTTAAATCTTACCTCTCACAGGCCTGCGTTTCCTTCTTGGCAGTCTTACTTGCATCATAAGTCTTATTTTTGGGATTGTCTTAATATTTTGTTGTTATTGATGTTTTTTTTAGTTGATTCTTTTGGGTACTTGACACTTTACATTTGTATATGTGTGTATATATTGGGTTGTAATGTTATGAGACCCTTTATAAGATATATATTTCACATAGATAGGGTTACAGATTCCTTAGCTTCACTCCAGGTTTCTTAATGGGTTGTGTTTCAGGTGGGATACGCTTTGTGACCTTTTAGAGAATTATAACCGAAAAACCCGTTTTTCCTAAACTGCACTTAATGGAACCCTAAAGTTTCCACCTAAAGTATGAATTGTGATAAATGTGCTCCAGTTTGAATGCTTCAGCAGATGAGTGAAACAGTATGCAACAGTGAAGTGAGGCCGCCACTGTTTTACAAACAGCTGGTGAACAAGCTAAGCAGGGAATCTTATATTTGTATGTTTGTTCTATTGGCAAAAGAGAGATGAGCACCTTTTTATGCATTTGCACAGCTTTAACTAAAGATATCAGAGAGAGAGAAATATCTATTTAAGAAGGCCGTTTGGGTTGGGATACAAAGTGCTTATTCAATTTCTTTGCCCAAGGGACCATAGTCAAGAAAAGCGATAAGGTGAGCAATAAATTAATGTCCAACATGGAAGTTTGAATAAGCACACAGCTGTGGCCGAGTTAAAGGGGGGTCCCGTTTTTAGCACTTGAAACAGGAACATTGTTTATTAATGCATTTTATATACATGCAAATGGGATCAAATATAGATAAATCTTGATTGATAGAAAATCTAGGAGTAAGTGTCCTAAAGACTTTTACCATAAAGTAATATGTGCTTCCTTGTGTTGGTTAGAAAGGGTGCAGCAACAACCTTCAGCCACAATAGAGCGAAAGGGGTCTGGAGCATCATCAGGCAGGTTTTTTTGGGCATGTCAAAACAGGCTCTGCCAAAAACTAGGTGCTTTAGTTATATTAGTACATATACCAGGACAAGACTTGTAGAAGAGTCTTTTGTTGCTGATTAAGTCAGATCCTAATCGCTGGCTATTTTCTATCTGTGCTGGGATATAAGCCCATTCAGTGACTGAGGAGACGCAATTTAGTTTTTCAAGGTGAATACAGTTTTCTGTATCGAACCTATGGCGATGCTGTACCCTTGTCTTGTGCACCTTAATAAGAAAGAAGCAAGATTTGACTGCACTTTGTTACTGAGAAGGGCACTTTTTAGTAAAAAAGAAAACGGGTACTTTTAAACAAAAAAGTAAATGTGCTAAAAAAAATGGCCCATTCGAATGGCGATGCTCAGCTTGTTATGTTTTGTTTCTTTTGACTTGTTTTTTAGCTTGTTCGTGTTTGACATCTAGCTGCCAACACAGTCACTCGAGAAAAGAAGGGTGGGGTGAAGATATTGTGTTGTCCGAAAATGTTGGTTGATATGATATTAGCATAAAAAAGAATAAATACCCTAAGTAATGTATTAATATGCCTAATGACTAATTGCACTTAAAGTTGATAAAAAGGTTAAAAAGTTCTCTATTTGGTCTTAATACAAAGAAGAGTGGCAGGAAACGTGGCTGTATGTAAGACTCAGGGTTTTAACTCCAGCCATGTACTTTGTTTAAAATCGTTATGTGTCCGTCAGTACATTGCGGTTCCTGAAAATACACCCACGTACTGTTTTTCACCTTAGCTAGGAAAGATTTGAGCGGTTGAAAGGTTTGTGTGACTGGATGATGTAGCAGTAGCTGGAAATTCCAGTGTATGTCGTTTCACACCCCAAAACACGTTTGCTTGGGTTTATGCGGTAACGCATTGACTTAGGCCATCTCCTATACACTTATTAACTGTCACTCGCAACCTGCGTTCAATACGATGTAGCTTTTAAATTAGTTTTTGAGGATGTTTTGTACCATTGTCACGGCCCGAATCCATCCTCCCTCATTACAGAGGCAGCGAGAGCAAAATTTGTTGGGACGAAAACATACTTGAGTCCCCTTGATATTGTTTGTTATTCATTTTCTGTGATCTTTAGAGTGAGACTTTTACATTTTAAACTTGCAATGCTTTCTTTATGTTTAATTGTTAAATGTGTCTTGGCTGATTTATTTTTTCTAGCTAAGATAACGCTAGCTGTGTGGGTGGGGTTTAGCAAGGAGTCAAGGTTAAATGGTGGTGGATATTGGGTGGGAGGGTATTAGGGGGTACAAAGCCTGATAGCACTGGAAATGGTGCTTTAGCTGAGAAAGAGTTTTTGCACTAAATGTCACTCATGTCCTTGGAAAAGGGGGGGGGACCTTTGACAAGACCTTTAAGTTTCAGTAAATGCAATGAATAATCTCCACTTAACTTCCCACAACATACATCTGCGACTAACCTTTTGAAAACCAAAGTATGGGAATACTTGGATAACTTGAAGTATCTAGTCGATTAGGTTTTTGCATCAGATGCACTTGTCTATAGCAAAGCTAAATGATTTCCTAGACTAGTATAGATTAAGAGTCCACAACAACCCAGAAGTAAGCTACTTGAGAACAATATTCATGGAATGGCTTGTATCCAACAGGATCAAACGTTAAGCGTCTGTTTCTACAAAGCAGATTGGTGGAGTTATTAAAGGTCTAGAGTCCAGAGGGAGTCATTGGCTTTCTCTGTGGCGGCGCACAGGTCCAAAAAGGAGTTCAGGGACAGAGTCTTGAAGCTTGACAATTGGAGAAGGATTGTGGACAGAATGTGCCTTAACATAACAGGAGAATGGGAGGGTTCTTCAAATGGTGGCTTCCATTCCAGCTTTCTAAATTATTCTTGAATACTTGTGTCAGATATCAAACACGGTTTTATCGTGGACGTTTATAAGAACCAAAAGACGTTCGTCCACTGCTTGTCTAACACACCTCAACTTGTAAATACTAACTAATAATCACAGTCGTCCGCTGGGAAATGTTCATTGCAGTTAAGAGATTGTTTTATCTTCCATTTTGCGCTGTTTATTGCTTCTGCCCCAATGATAACTTCACTGACAGACACTACGCAGAGAAGGTGTCACGAAACCCTGCAGAGTCTGCAGAAAATATCTTACTGCAGAAGCTTATGAAATATCCAAATCTTAATCTTCTTTGTTTAACTTATTAGACAAAAGCATTAAAGAATACAATGACTGTAATAATCATGGAAGATCATTTGATTCAACCAATGTTTTGTAGATGTTCTGGCTGGGCCGAAGCACAACTAGCTGAGGACACCATAATGCACGGCTAGTTTCGCATAGTTCTTTTCACTTGACCCACTCCAGGAGTTGCTTGTGGGCAGTGGGTACTAGTTTGCACAGTTTGGGGAGTGCGGGTGGCATTGTTTGCGCAGGTTGGGCAGGGAAACAGGGCTTATAGGGCTTGGGAGAGCCACGTCAGGTATTGCTGTGCCATTATGTGTACCTAAGGAATTATAGCCATCTAAGTCTTTGACTGCCTCAGCTGGTTATGTTTCACCGATCAAGGGGATCTTCTGGAGAGCAAATGTCAGCGTGTGTGGTCGGAGGAGGTAGGGGGATTTCAGGGGATTATGGGCCGTCATCGATGCTTCTCAGGTTAAATATCAGTCCATGTCCGTTTCTATTCTTTGGTTTAAGCTCAAATTATGCCTTCTATGTAATCAAAGCTTTATTGTACTGAAAGTACACCAACGGAATATATATTATGAGTTTTGAAGATACTATATCAAAGCCAACTCACCCATGTGACCACAACACCCTCATTGTTTTCCTAATAACTGTACATTCTTGTCCAGAAAAAGTCGATGTTCAGTTTATGGAGATGTTATAACATTCTAGAAATGTGGGTGGATGGACTGTACAGGCTTTCGAAGGAAGCCAGAAAAGCAGTGAATTGTGGGACGGAGACGGTAAAGTCTGGGGTCTTCAACAAGTCAAGGATGCATTCCATAACTTCCTCTTAACCATAATAGTTGTTAGAACGAACAGATGCTGATAGAGGAAAAAGAGGCGGTTTCTTATGTTTTAAAGGACTTTGTTAAAGCTTGGATTTCTTCATTCCTCTATCCCGAATGTCCAGAGAAGGGAACGTGTCGGGCTTCACAAAGCCATAAAGCTGATTGCAGTTCTGTGATTGTAACAAAAAGCACTTTGCGAAAGGCCATCCAGAATATTGTGTGCTGTCTTCTTTGATTAATACTGTTGTTGTTTTATTGTTGTTTTTTTTCTCTCGTTGATGCTTTTTTGTTATCTCAAAATGGATGTATTGATTTATTTAAATGCAAATACTACATGAAAAGAAAAGAAACTTGAATATGCGATATATTTGGGTTGAAGTCCATATGAACTGCCGCCCCGTACATACCACATCTCCGTAAAGACACAGCAAAATAAGGAATGACGTACATTCAAGATGTCGTACATGTAGTTTTTTTTCACATGCAAACCCAAATGTCAAGATATAAAGACTAACTCATGGATTTTCACTATTCTGCTTAATAGACATAGAATTTATAAGAAAGTAGATCTAGATTATTTGCATTGTTCGGGCCTAAACAACCCAAACAATATTAATGGGCTGCAGATATTTAACTTGCAGTCCAACCTGTTAAGGCAGTCAGGTTGGAACAATATTAAACGTTTTTGCATATGGTTGAGATACGATATCTCTAATTACTTTCCTTATATGTTGTTAGATGGTAAACTATTAGCATAATCTAAATCCCAAATTGCATAATGTGTATGTTTTTTAAAGAGTGAAACTGTTTTTGCACCTTTCCAGAAGTTTATAAGGGACTCATTACATGCTATATTACAAGCTCTTGTACATTTCATGTATGGAATCTGTACACATAATTCCTCAGTGCGAGTATTCAGCTGAACAGATGCAACAATTTCTTTTTTCAGGCTTTCGGGCTTTTTTGGGGCGGCAGATAAATTTCCAGTGTCTCAGGCTTGGACAGCAGAAACCCTGTTTTATTTTTTGGTTAAATCAAGTCCTGTACCTTCCATTGTCTTTCAGTGTGTGTTGAAGCTATAGAGATGTATTGGAGAATTTGGGAGAACTTGCACTTTTGGCGATGAAAATAATTTGTATTGTATATGAGACCACTAAACCTACATCGTCTAAATCAAACAATTCCATCTTGTTTTCCTTTGTCATTTTAATCTATTTTTTCTTTACTTTTTGTTTTGTTTTTATTTTTACAAAATATATCCAAAATGTCTGACGTTTAAAAAATAAGACATTTCTATTAAAAACAGAATGTTTACGACCTGTCTGTCTTTGTGTGTCTGTTGTTTTTTCTAAAATAATTTGATTTTCTGTTTTAAAATGATGTGAATGAGTGTTTTACTGTAATGCTTTACAGAGAACAAAATCTTCCTGTCTATTCCTCCCCGTGTCATTTTTGATAGCGTTTGTTATTCTTTTCTAGTAATAATTTGTTTTCTTGGTTGATTAAATGGTTTACTAACATTTAAATGTTTCTTTCGAGTTATGGGAAACATTATTTACGAGCGATATTTTTTCAGGTACTGGGCACTGAGGTAGATATTACATCATTTACAAAAATCTGTTATTAATATCATGTACAGATAAAGGTAAAAGTGTACACCTTGCCATGTGATCTCAACATGGCGGCTATTGTAGTCCTACTGACACGTTTACTGTTTTTAAGTACCTGACCTGAAGTAATTCAGACAATGCTTTTATAATATAGGAAAGGAATACCTAAAAACAATTAATAATGAATGTATTTTTAAGTAATGCAATTATAAAAAATTTTTTTTAAATAAAATCTGAATGGTGCACAAATATAACGTTAACTGTGGGCTTTAGTGTTCAACGTTTTTATAATTGACACAACCGACTATTTCATAAATGATAAAATGCATACACTGCAAATATCCAGATTATTTATATGTATTATACCAATGGTCACTGAGGTATAAAACCATGCATTTGTGCATAAACACCTTATTATGAAGTTTATGAGGCCTATATCAACGTTTGGGTCTTTCTGATTTTAAGCCCCTGAGTTTGGTGCAACATTTTTAAACATAGGCTACTTGTTAAATAGAGACGCCATTATATTTATTCGGATGTAGAAAGGTTTAATGTGAAGATATAACGTTAAGTAGTCTATAACCGAATATTTAGCCCAGGTGAATATATTCACGCTGTGTATCAGATTCAAATATTCTCACTTACCTTTTCTTAGTTAACGTTACATGTGCATGAAAGTTTGCAGTGAAATGCAATATCAATATTTGAGTATGGGCTAGATGACTATTAGCCTGCATTGTACATTTACATTAAAAAAAAACGTTAGTTGCATAGGCTACGTAATTGATCACGCCAATTATGAAAGTAGGCGGAGCCAGATGACCACAGACCACTGACGACGAGATGAGAAGAGATAATCTGGTGCTCAACCCAAAGTTTCTGCTCGTATTATTTAAAATGTGCCTGTAAAATAATACACATCAACTTCTTAAGAAAATACTTTTTTAACGTGTGTTTTCTAGCTTACCCCGTGAAGGCGCTATCAAGGATGTGGATGTAATGCAGTCCATCGCCACAAGATGTCACTACATCTTAACTGTTCTTACGCCACAAATTCTACAGATTCAATGTAAGTTTCGAACTATGGATTTATGGGAGATATTAAAAGTATCAGCATTGTTCTATGTGTAATGATAAAATCTTAGGTGTGCTGAATGGTGGTCGTTTCTACATGCAAATCATCTTTTATGGCCTAAACTTGGATTCAGGGTTAATGCACTGAAGGATGGCATGAAGCATCTATATGCTTCATTTGTTTTCTGTATGGAAATACAGAATGCTACCAATAGTTTTCCTAGATTTTACATGTCCTCACAATTGTTTTGCACTGGCATAATTTCTTTCTCTCAGGTAAAGTGCTGTGCATAGCTATGAGTTGCGTTTTTCTCTTCCGAATGCCCTAGACGCAGCAAAAACTGGACGAAAACGGAGAATTTGGGGATATTAATAATTAAACAGAACAGAGCAGGCAAAAGGGTTACTTTGTTTTGTCACTCAGGGTGTTTTTTTCTGTTCGAACAGATTGAGTTGGAAACAGGGTCACGGGATCGAAGAAACCCCTAAAGCAGCCCGTGGAGTCTTCGCCGATATCAGGGCCCGAAAATGTGTGTGCGGGGAGCGAGTGAGAGAGAGAGCGAGATTTCACGCTATGACAGGACTAGATAAAACCCCTGCAGATTTCCCAACAATGAACTCCAGGAGGTATGTCTCAAAGAGAAAATATGTCTTAATCGGTCTCAGTGACAGCCTATTATTACTGAAAGTCAAATGACATTAAAATCAGATCTGGATTTCGAAGCCGGTTTTTGGACTCGGCTGTCAGTCACACTTGCCAGCCACGTTTAAATTAGGAAGAAGGTAATCGTAGCATTCCGGTCTCTATTCAAGTCGGGGTATGCCGGTAACTATTCCATATGTCAATAATTTGGTGCCTTTCGGGACGACCCCCTTTCATATGTTGATTAGGGACCTTGACCTTTCACCCCTGAACCTCACATCTCCGTATAGCCAGTGCCCCCCAACCCCGTTCCGCGCACGGAATGCTTTCAGAGGGCGTGCTGCAGCCCCCGAGCCTCGCCTCTGGACATCTCCGGGTCCCTGGGGACCGAGAGCGGGGTACCTTTAAACCACTGCGGCAAAAATCCCTACCAAAACTCTGCAGTCATTAATATGCAAAAATGCAAATGAGTGGGTAATTAAGAGCTGGAGCTCTCTGGAGGCTCTTTGATTGCTAATGAATTCTAATCTGCAAAGAAGGGGGGAGGGGAACGAGGCAGAAAGGATGAAAGAATGAGACAAAAATATTGAAAAGTCAGTTTCGTACCTTCACATAGGATAACGAATGAACGATACGAAGATGGAATTCATGATCCTGAGTCATGTACCGAAAGCCTCGTGGGGGATATCTGACAGACAAACATGTGCTAGCAATGCTAACAATTAACCCTGGTTGAAATGATAGGGCTAAATTTAAAGCCCTGAAGCACCACAGGCCCTTTGAAAGACTACAAAATAGACGCTGTACTATTGAGCGCTGAAAGTCGAGCAGTGTCGCGTGTCCTTATAACGGACATCTTGTTTTATGGTATATCGCAGCGAAGGTGCGTTCCTGAGAAAGAAAGAGAGGTCAGGTAGCATTGCTGTCTGGCAGCACCAGCTGTGTTGTGGATAGGAGATGTTATTTCATCACTTTTCCAAGCGAAAACACCCCCCACTCTCTCTCTCTCTCTCTCTCTCTCTCGCAGACACACACAAACATGCTGTTATTGTTACTGAAGTAATCCCATGACACCCACAATCTCCCTCTCCACCCATCCACTTCTCCTCCTTTCTTTCGCTCTTTTTTCTATCACATTCTGTTTCCTTGTTAGGTAAATTAATTCAATGATGACATGAGTATTGCATGCGTAAAGGGGGACTGGGGATAGTTGTCACTTTTTAAACTTCAGAAAATATTTCTCAGTTAATTTCCGTCATTGCTCCAAAAAGCGGGGCACCTGATCAAACTATATAGAGGTAAGTTCAGTTGTCACAATGGACCCTGCTATTACACAGCATAGACTTTTCACTGAATTTAAACACAAGAGTAATTAAAACACAAACTTCCTATAATTCATAAAACACGAATAATGTAAAGCAAAATCATAAACAATTATATAACTTTTTATATATTATATATAATTTTTATAAGAATACCTATAATACATATGAAATTATTCCAGTGTGGTTTTATTGTGAAGACATGTTTAACCAAGAACGATAGCCAAATATATATAATGTTGATTTTTTTATTTTGCTGTCTAAAACTTAATAAATCCAATTTAAAGATGTCTTGAAATAAATGTTTAAAACCAATTAAGAAACCCCTCCAAAAGAAAATATATATTCAAATATAAAGAATATTTAATTGTATAAATGATATCTACACCTTATATTAGTGTCATCTTGTGACCAGTTTTCTATGTGACTACCAGTCTCATAACTATTCTTGTATTTTGAAGGTATTTGTATTTTACCGTTTGCAAAAGATCGTCCCACAAACGCATAACAGGATTCTAAAAGAGTTAATGAACATACTGCATCTCGCTTTGTGTCACGTTTAGCTTGTGCGACCGCAGATCTGTGTGGCGGGAAGCTGGAGGTCTTGGGGTTTGTAAACAGGAAGTCTACGCTACACTCACTGTACCTGATGCGTGGGTGACAGAGCAGGGGCTGCCCGAAAATGTGCAACGCTGAGATCCAAAAATGGCAGGTGTGTCAGAGATAGGAGAACACGTGATATAATCTTACGAGACATTTGAGAGATTGAGTGTTCAATGGTTGGAGAAACTTATAGAAGCAGTCACGTTGCTCTAATTTTGGGGGTCTTACCAGCTTTTGATGTGAGGGGTTAAAACCTGTCAGGAACATGTGCATGACATATTTCTCCATGAGATCAAAAGGGAAAATGATATTTTGAATAAAACGAATTATGACAATTTTCTGTAATTCACCAAATGATATTGTATCACACTAATCTGAATTACTATTGATAGTGACAACAAATTAATTCTTAAGTCTTCTAATTCTTATGAAAATGTGACAAATATGTATTGTCTTAAAGGGACAGTTCACCCGAAAATAAAAACGATGTCATCATTTACTCCCACTCGAGTATACATTTCTTTGTTCTTTTCCAGATAAAGATATTGAGAAGAATGCTTGTTACTAAGCAGTTCTTGCACCATTGACTACCATAGTAGGAAAAATGACAATGTTAGTCCCAGAATTGTTTGCTTTCCTACATTCTTCAAAATATCGTCCTCTGTGTTCATCCGAACAAAGACATTTACACAGATTTGGAACAACCCGTGTGTGAGTAAATGAAGACAGAACTTTCATTTTTGGGTGAACTGTTAAACTAGACATAATGCACATTTTTTGGCAACCTGGAAATGCTTTCATTTTGTTTTTCGGCTGTCAATCAATTTGAGGTGAGGCATTCGTTAAGTATTTCCGTTACTTCTAATAAAAATGGTGAATGGATGGTCTTTTCCCCTGGGTGTAGGGGTACTAGAACGGTGGGCGCCTATACTTTTCGTGTTCTTTGACTGGCATCTAATCGAGCAAAGTCAGCGGGGGTCAGTTTACCTTGTGCAGGGCAAGCAAAACAGATAGATAGTCCACGCTCTGCCTTACTGCTCCCCTTCTGCTCAAATAGACCCAGAACATGGGCAACGGGCCAAAGCCATCAATCTGTGAAGGAGAGTTTCTGAAAATGCTTCCAAGGGGCTTACACCATTATATTTAGAATTAATGTAAACGTCGCCACATCGCGAATATTTATTATAGACAAAAATTTCTGCTTGGGATTGTCACAAAACGTCACGGTTGAAATCAATGGGAAGACATGGGGGTTGGTGGGGCTTCTGGGGGTTGTGGAGCTTGGCCTAGTTTCATGTCTGATCACTACCGTATGCACCAAAGATCTTACCCTCTGCGGCAGGTACTGCAGCACGGTGCACCCCAAACATCTGTGTGATGCGGCAGCCACGCAGGAGTTTCTTTGAAGAGCTCACATGGCTTTTAGCGATGTGAAAAGAAAGAAGTAAATCAGAGATTAGAGAGTTCGGTGGAGAGGATGAATGCATGAAAAGGTTAAGGGTTCATACTGTGCAGTGCTGTAGAGCAAGCAGAGATAAAAGGTGGGTTGTGTGCAAAGATGACCTGGAAATGGAAAACTCTGGAGATGCGTGCGGCGGGAAGATTCGGGTTGAAACCGACCGAATGCAGGTGCTCGGCACAGTTAGGGTTTGCACTGATAGCATTTTGCTGCTTTGATGTTTTCGAGCGAATCTCACAGGCACATTCATTCCCCGGTTGTCATTACCGTAATATGCTCAGATGCTTAACTTATGAGTTTTTGGTTGGAATTGTCGTTATTCTTAAAAGACGATTGTCATTAGATTCTCATTACTATAATACAATTATCTTGAGTATTAACATAAATTAACAACCATGATATTCAAATATGTCACAATTTAAATACTACATGTGCGTATTATTCAAGTTAGTATTTTTTCAAATTTATGTAGATTTTGAATTGTTTAAAAACAGGATTTTTTTTTTTAAATCTTTTGATTTTCATTTACCTTTATGTATTTTGCAGATGCTTTTATCCAAAGTGGCTCAAAATTTGACATTTAACATAATTATTTTGCTTGATAACTTTAGCTTTGCATTTCCAATATGCGTCTGACAAACAAACGTAAACCAACTAATTAAACTCCAAACAAGTGCTTTTTGGATCAACGAAAAAATAATTCATGAACGCATATGGAAAACATGAAAATAATACTTAACGCTCTGTTAAGCCAAATAAATGCACGCTGTCACGAATCATTTCCGTACACCAATTTAATGATAATTACATGCTAATTTCATTATATAAATCAAATTGTGTGGTATAATATTATCCTAGGGAAACACCACAATAGCAAAACAATAGTCTTTATTCAGACTTTATACGTGGATAAATATTTTATACGCTCACACAAATGTATGAATGATTAGCAGAAACGTGTGAAACATATGCTAATTTTACTTCTACATCTGGTGTTAATTACAGACAGAGGGCGGGAAATGGCTGGAAGGAGGATTCACCAGAATCTCTTAGATAATGAATCCTACCATGCGTGGAAACAAGATATTATACTGAACCATTGCGTTTTTTTTCCTAAGTCTGCCACATTTCACGGCCGCTCTCGCCGATTTCCTGTTTACTTTATTCAGATTTCCTTCTCATGACAAATCCATTGTTCAAAAGTGATGCCTCAATCACAAAAAATCTCCATATCTTTTTGTCCCATAATCCCTGGATGTCTTTCTAAACGGCGATGCTTCTTTCCACCAAGATTTTCTTTTGTCTGTTTTAACCCTCCTCTCTACATGACCCACTGCGTGCTCTCCATGTCAGGCCCAGCTGTTACTACAAACTACTTGGAGATCTTACAAGCCAGCTAATTTCTCTCTTGAAATCCCACTGTTCGCCGTGAACCACAGCCTGACTCACGACAATTTGCTCTTACTTCAATAACTCGAAGCTTAATCGTATGATATATCGCTATCGTGTATATAAATCTATCGGCAATAGTAATTGCATGTGTTGCCCTTTGTGTTGTAAAGGTATGTGTTACCCTGCTGTATTCCCTTGCCATACAGCACCATTGTCCACCACATAGGGCCCTTGGGGCTAATTATTACAATTCACTGTGCCTTTTGTGATCCAAGGAAGATCCTAGTTATTATTTACTAATTTTGATTCCCCCCTACTGTGGGGATCTAAACTGTTCATTTCATGACCTGTGTTTTCTCCGTCCTCTAAAATTGCCATGCTTTGTTTCTTTTGAAAAATCTGTTTAGCTTTCTTTATCAAAGACTTTTAGGTATTACAAGAATACTAGAAATCATGTTTATTGTTGAGAAAGTTGCAGCCTTAGTGGGTTGTTTAAAAATATAAAAAGTCTCATGTCATATTAATCAATTATTTATTACATAACATAACATATGCACGCAGAATTTTCTATACAAAACGATACAGCATATAATACATAATATATATATACAACATACACAGGGTTTGTAACTGTCTGCTAGTCTAAAAGTGCAATTTATAAAAAAATTGTATTAATTTGAATCCCTGCTTTCCTCCTGGTTTTCAATCTCCTACATTTAATAGAGCAATTTTATTTTTACTTTCATTATTCACTGCGAATTTAGACCCCTTTGTGAATATTTTCCACTATCTTCGACAATGTTTAGACGACCGATTCCTTGCATTTCAGTTTTGTAAATCATCTTGTTCTTTTATGTGGAATTTATAAAGATCTACGTCGACAACACACGCACGGGCGCCGAAAGTGGAGCACTGGCTGTTCTTCATCTGCTCTTTCCTGCGATCATCTCTCTCTTCTGGCCATGCTGCCTGGCCTCTCGTCCCATCCCCCACACTACACACTCTGTTATGATCCCTGTATTCTGTGATCCCGTGCTCTGCTCTCCCCCCTCACTAGACCAGCTCTATGAATCAGCCACAGGGAGAGACTGAAGCGGTTCTCTGGTTGTGGTCGTATTCTGATCAGAAATAAGTGTGTTCAGTAGGGCAAAATAATTGGGTGACTGATGGTTATGTAGACCGACGTTTAACGTAGAGTTCAGTTGCTTGGGTTCCACACACAACTTTATCTTATAAGAAAATTTGTGTGTGAAATATAATTTGGGGTAAATACATTTTTGGTAGGGGGAGGTCGAAACGTAATGGTTGAACTTGCAATATAAAGTTTGCAAGTCTACAAGGGACGCCTAGAATAGTTAACACACTTTTTATTATTAAATTAAATTAATGAAATACATAGACATAAACTCCGTCCTAGATATACGTTCGAGGTTTTCTTACATATCAACAACTAATAATCGCTGTCAATTTTGACAAACGCAAAGTGCTGATAAATAAAGAAAGCTGGTAACGTAGGTTGCTGGTGATTGTAGGAAATGAATTTCAATGCAGACAGTCGCGACACCTATGAAAAAAGCTTTGAAAACCTCAGTGATGGGTGTAACTAGTTACTATTAGCTACTGTACTTGAATTGTTTTGCCTTAATAAAGTATTACTTTTTCCTGTAATTTAATTACAGTTACCTCAGATGTAATTGAACTTTATACTGCGTAATGTATACGATAGTGGAATTGACATGAAAATTAAAAGTCTAACTTTAAAATGGCTGCATTAATGTATCTTTCTCATATTTGTTATACCTTAGTCAGATAATAAGAGTGCTTTATGAAGTTTTATATTATTTATTTGAATGAATTAGGCGTAATTTCGTGACTGTCCTTGAATAACATGACTAATCAAGGTTGATATAGGATAAATAAAGTAATTTGTAATTATTAATTTCATACTTTTTGGAGAGAGTAATTTGTACAGTGATCTACTTACACAATTGAATATGTAATGAGTAGCTAGTACTTAATTACTTTTTCAGAGTAGGCCTAACTTACCCTGGAATACGTTGAATGTGCGATTTGTGGCGCGGGCGTCTACGTTAACCAGAATACTGAAATGATGTCACGCAGGCTGTGCTCTAGCCCCTTCAGTCAGCCTCACTGAACACACAGCGTTCGTCACGAAGTGGGCCGGCCTGGAATGAAAATGTTTGCTCCTATTGGTCATTCTAACTGCCTGTCACGTGCCTTCGCGTTCCCATTGGTTAGCAGCATGCGGGTTTATCGCTTTATCTCTCGTCGCTCCTGTATAAATTCCGCTTACTTTTCTACCGTCAACCTCCGCCGGAAATTATAGTTCCTATTATCAATCCTTTTTTGCGGAAACCATTATCGTAGGAGATACGATTAACCAACGATGCACAACTATACCGAGCGTTTTGACTAATTTCTGCATTTCCGTTCGTAGACTTCGTCGCAAAAACTCTTGACTCTCCCGGGCTCGTGAAACTGGACACCCCTTGCGTTTGAGGCCCCTCTTTCCATGCGGAGGAATACATTGTTGCTGCTCACAATGTGGATGGAGGTGGTCAAGATGTCTACTAGAAGAATGAATTCACCTCAATTGTAACAACATAAAGGAAGTCGTGGCGCGGGATTGTCTGGATACAGACCTGCAACATTGTATTTATGGCGTTGATGTTTTGTAGAGCCGTGTCTAAGGAGGAATAAGACACGTTGTTTCGCCCTACCAACGCTTTTTATGTGCCGTGCTTCAAATTCGTCCAAGTTTTATGGTTTTTCTCTACGAGCTTCAACCTTTCTTTTTTACTACTGGATGTGAGGCATCTTATAAACAAAGGTAATGCTTTTGTGTACCGTTTTACATGATAACAAGCTCGACATTTTAGTCTCCGGTTTAGATCCGAGAAGTCACATTAATGCACGTTGAACTTCCATCGACCATTTAACAAGTTTTTGGGATGTCTGGTTATGGAAGTGGGGGGATGCAGACTTTTTTCTTTTTTACGTGGTGGCTGTGGTGGGAAGTCCTGCCCAGTTTTTTTTGTGTCGGTGGTCTTTAACCCACTTCAATTCTAACAGAAATGACTTCTTTGTCCTTTTATCAAAGTGAGGATTAGTTTTATGGGGCGCCCACCGTGACTTGTGGGTTCCACAGTGTTTACTGAATAGTTAAAAGCAAGAGCTGTCAGTTCAAAACGTATCTCTAAATGACAAACACCTAAAAGTTACTTTAAAATGATGTTTAAAATTTGCACTATTTTTAATTTCACGATGCTTTTCACTAGACTCGAGTCTCGAGTTCTATTGCTTTGTATAAATATCTGCTTTCCACTTTCGTGGTTTATTTAGCTACTTTGTTGCATATTTTTGGCAGGAAATTCCTCGTGCCCCCCACCCCCACTCACTCGACTTCATCAATTTGCGAGTCTCTTGAGGAAAAGTTGACATTTTGTAGCGGTACTTTTATTAACGCGAAAGGCACGCGCGTCTTATCTTCGCCTTTTTTATCTCATAACGCATGAATAATAAAAAATATATCGACCGGACGCCTAATTTGATAATTTACCTCTGCTTTTAAATGCACGCGTCAGAATTTACGTGCGATCTGTTGCCGTGGCCTATGGCTTTTTTATATGGTTAGCTATCGGAATACAATAAGTTTACAACTGTGAATAAATATTGACATTGTTCCAATCTGGGTGAAGCTTAAGCCTGCTTGTACAAAAAGACGCGACTAAACATGAGTTCAAAACATATCTGCACATTATTAAAAAAATATTAAAGGCTTCCAAGTAGACTTTTTGGTGGCATTTCATTCGTAACGCCAATTTAATCTCGGGCCAATTATTTGGTGGTTAGCGGTTACCCTGTTGCGCTCGCTTACCACTGACCACGAATGTAAAGGCGTTGAATTAAAATAGAATTTTACTGAAGAAAATACGTTTTAAGCGCGTTTGTTATTTTAAGGACCGTTTTTTGTCTTTATCGCGTGCATGAAATGAGCTGTTAACGTGGCCTTCACCTCTTATGACGACCCGTGTTGTTCATATCAGATAAAAGCTCGACGTTTTTGCTTTTCTCACATTTAACATGTAAAGATATGGCTTCACCGAAGGGAAAAGATATTTTTTAACGCGTGTCTCGAGTTGGAGGCAGAATCGGGCCCCGTGTTATCTTACTTGTCTTTCCACCGAGGGGCCACTTTCCATTAGTTTTCATTTGGCTCTTTTCGTTGGCGTTAAGAAAGCATTTCGAGGACAAATATGTTTTAGCAAGGTGTAATAACACGTTTATTTTAGTTACTGGCTCCGACTGGTGTTATAATCAAACTGTTGAAAGAAATGAATTGCTGGTAAATATAGGAGACCGCAAAAGCACACCACCTGTTGGCATGCAGTAGCACATAAGACCCTTCACCAAAGTTTCTCCTTTATTGCAATGGATGGTGAAAAAGAGCATTTTTTTGACTTGTTTAAATAAATCAATATTCGATGGTCTCCTTTTATGCAAATCGATTGGGACCCGACAACTATAACTCATAGACCCGATATAGATGTTAAATAAGTTAAGGACATAGATTTGCATGTTCCGTGTAGTGATAGGGTTTCATGGAAGCTGATTGACTTGCGTTGGTGATTCTTTGTTTCATTGCTGTTCTTGTGTTGCATAACAAAACTATTACAAATGGGAATGATCAATATGACATCTGAGCATAATTTGGTTTAGTACAAATAAACAAGGACTTGCTTTCTAAGCAGCATGTTGTCTGAACAGATAACCTGTTAATGATAAACTAAAAAGTCTTATTTAGGCTAAATTTTGTAACACCCTTTTAAAACAGTTTGTAATTAAGTAAATGAACATGCAATTTATTCAGATTATCGTTTTCCACCAACTTTATGTAATGCAGTCATAGAGGACTAACAGTAGTGTGTTAAACGGACAGGACGTCCTCAGATAAATTAATTGTCAGGCAGGTTTTAGTTTAAGATTGAATTCCGGTGTAATGATAGTGGTATTTCCTGAAGCATCCTCAAAGGGATAGTTCATCCAAAAATGTACTCGCCCTTAAGTTGTTCCAACCCTGTGTAAATAACTTTGTTCTGCTGAACCGAAAGGAAGATATTTGGAAGAATGACCTTAATATATGGGACATCTTTGACTAGTACCATAGTAGGAAAAATTAAAATGGTCGTCCCAGAACTGCTTTCCTACATTTTTCCAAATATCTTTCTTTTTGTCCAACATAACAAAGAAATGTATACAGGATTGGAACAACTTGAGGGTGAGTAAATGGTGACAGAATTATAATTTTGGGGTGAACTATCCCTTAAGCGATGGTAGTTCATTAAATCAATGCGTGTTTGCATAACACTCTTGTTTTGTCATTTGGGATTCGAAATAAGGGGTGTCTTCGAGGAGTTTTAAAAGCATGGTGACCTGAATATTTGTGGGGGACATGCCCCTGTAGTGTATATGGTGGTTGCGCCATATGGTTTGCTTTTGTGAGGCATCATAATTATTATTGAATGTACTCCAATTATTGTTTATGTTTAATTTTTGATGTGTGTAATACACACAGTGTAGTTGTGCATCTAGCTGCTATTCCACACAAGGACATTTTTTTTCTCGCTTCTCTGGATTAGATGGCTCGACTCAGCTGTGTCTCTGTGTTTCTCCTTTAGGGTTCTTTAAAGACAGAGGGGTATGACCGAGCCACAGCAGAGAATGACCACGGTTGGAACAGATAAGGAACTCAACGACCTGTTAGATTTTAGTGCGGTAAGAACCAGAGTAAGGTTACTTTAAGGTCATTTCCATTAGTTATAAAGCCAAAAATCTCTAAGAAAATCATTTGAATTGTTCGTCCTGAATCTGACCTCAAGGAGGTTTTTTAGCCGTTATATCAGTTTTCTATTTCCTCTGCTCCTATTGGAACTCATGACAGCCATTGATTGTATTGATTGTATGAGAGAGTTGTTGGTGGCTATAAACATTTTAATGGGTCATTTAATTTCGTGTTGTCCCACGACTAGGCCCAAAAGATGTACGGTTTGATGTCCATTGCTCAAGAATTTGAGGGGTTTAACTTTATGGGACTGCTATTTGGAACATCTTAAATCCTGTAACCATTGCTCATTACTCAGATTTTAACGTCCTGCCACAAATATTCTGTTAATCCTCCTCTTATTTTCTCTCATTTCACGTGTTGTTAAAATGCATTCTTGGCAGTCATGCGGCTCTGAATAGCATTAAAAAGTAGCAAATATAAAATGTTAATCGCTCTATGCAGTGAATAGCTCGGACCGCGCTTAATTTATTGCGTTGGAAAGTTGCCATCAACTGAAGCAGCAAATCAATTGAGACAATACATTGATAATCAGATGTGCCAGACCAAATGAATTACAATCTCGCAACTCATTACATATTCTTGATGGTTTATTTACTGTGCATTTGCAGTGAACCTTACTGGTGTTGTGAAAAACACCTCACATTGTTTAAAACCGACTACCACACCAGAAAGTCCCTTCCGTGCACCATGCACTCTCTGCACTTCAAAAGCAAAGATGCATCATCCGTCCGTGTAAACTGGTCCTTTTTAACCAAGATTAATATGTTATTGGGTTGTATGTGACCAAAATGACAGGTCCTTAAATGTAGACTACGGAGTTGATGTTGCATATTGTAATTCGGCAGATACGGTTTCATAAAATCTAGATGCTGTTGGCTGTCTGCGAGCGCCTGTTGAAACAAGCTGTGCCGTAATCCACCGCCATGCTTAAACTCTGCTTCTGTCTCTTTGCTTTGCCGTAGATGTTTGCACCCCCTGTGGCCAATGGGAAGAACAGGCCAACCACACTCGCCAGCAGTCAATTCGGTGGTTCAGGTAAGCCCTTCAGAACCAAATGCATTACTTTCATATCAAGGTTTGTTTGGACAGAAATGTCCTATGTAATACTTTAATTTGCCATGTTTCTAAAACACATTTTTATGAGTTGAAGAGGGGGTTCTTTAGGGGAATTATGGTGGTGTTTGGAGCAGTTGCTAAGTGCTCGCTCATCTCAACAGAGAAAAAGGACATGCCACTTCTTGTTTTCCTAAGCCCCCTCTTTTATGAATATACCTTCAGAGTATCCCGAGTCAAAGCTCGGGGCAGTTCGGATCTCTTTGAACTGGCTGCGGAGTTCAAAAGCACCTATTCCACAAACTTGTAGGAGTTTACGTCGTAAAAACTTTGTAAGGTCGAGAAGAGGGGTGGATTTTTTTGCGTTGATGGAGCTATTTTAGACGTTTTTGTCCGGTCTATACTTACGTTTTGTTTTATACATTTGAAGTATGTTTTACTGTGCAAGTAGTTTAGATACTTTTCCTGTAGTTCTCATTTATCTTTACATCTGGATTTGTTTTCAAATCTGGAATATTAATAGCATATTGTTAACTACAAAGTTTGTTACTTTGTTCCTTCAACAACCAGTTGCACAAACTATTTGCAAATGTTCCCTTTTGCCACCCGTTGTTCGCTGGCGTTGCTTCCATTCATATGATCAGAGGTCCTTTCAAAAGTTCTCCAGGGCTTGAACTTCCAGTGTATTCAAGTCTTTTTAGTCCGCTCGTCTGTCTCCAATCGACACTCCAAACATTACTCCGAACAAGAACAATCTGAGAACAAAGACTTCAATGAGGGCCTTACGGTCTCCAAACGATTCCCCCACCCCACGGCGTAAAACACTCCTCCCCCCACACAAGAAAACACTTTCTCCCCCTGCCAACTGACAGGAAATGGACCCACTCTGAAACAAAGCTCTCTCATACCTCCCACCACCCCGCAGGAGGCCTGCATGAAAACAGCGAAAGAAACATTGTAGAAGATCACCAGCCCCGCTCACGGCCTGTGGCGGGCCAAAGTGCTATTACATAGCGGGGTTGAGCTAACGTCTCGGCTTGAGACTTTTATTGCGAAAGCCACCTGACACCGAGGTGACCCTCGACTCTTAAATCTGTCACTTGTGAGACTCTGCTAGAAGATCCCAACATCAGTCAACATTATCTTCACCCTATGAACTCTGTATGAACAGGATATGACACGTTCTCGGAATCACTGTTGAAAAACAAAAGTTTAAGGGACAGTTCTACAGTGTTATTTCATTGAAGGAATTTTTGAGGTTTTAGTTAAAGTTAATCTCTATCAGTTGGATTTTAACTCGCAGTGTGGCTTTCTTGGAGAATAAAATGTGACTTGTGTTTTGAGTTAATAGTCACATTTCCCAATAATATGCATCCAAACAATCCTCCATCTGCGCGAGCTGTCATTTCATGTTAAACTTTGTCTTGCACTGCCTGTATCAAGGCCCCAAATATAGGAAACTTCAAGAGCTTCTATTGTCTCCCATGAGCTGCAAACTGAAAATCCAGAAAGTATCTTCAGAAGAAGCTTTGGCCTTCTGCAGTGCATCTGTTCCCCAAAACAAAAGTGCTCCGAAGGGTGCTAATTGCATTAAGCCATCTCCTCCCCCCTTCTCGGGTATAGCGGATGTGATCGCGAGAGCGCTTGCATGGGATGGCTTCACTAGGCGTCCTTTCGCTCACCTCTGCAGCTGCCCAACCCGTCACCCACTGTTGATGGCGTTAGGACAGGACAGAGCCCATTTCCCCCTGGTCGCACCCCCAGCACGATCACTTGCATGTTAGCACATTTACACATACACCTTCAGGTTTAATTCTTTTAGGAAATTGTTTAATTTGCGTGACACTTTTGAAGATTTAAGCTTCAAGTCTTAACAGATTTGATTTGAGATTTTATAAATGATAATGTAGAAAGTTATAGGTTTTTATCACAATAGCCTTTATTGCATTGTAGTTTGATTTGTGTTATAAAATAGCGACGTAGCTGACTTTTTAAGGTTAGTTTACCCAAAAATGACAATTCTTTTATCATTTACTCACCCTCATGTCATTCCAAACCTGTTTAACGTTCATCTTTGAAATGTATTTTGAGAAAAAGTTCTCTATACAAACAATGGAAATCAGACGTACTTCAAAATATCTCCATTTGTCTTCTGCAGAAGAAAGAAAGCCATATTGGTTTCAAAATTACATTGTTTTTAAGTGAACTGTCGCTTTAAATCACAACTTTTACCATGGTTTTACTTTATATATCGGCTATATTTGAGCTTAAATCATGCTATGTATAGCTGTCATAAGTGAAAGAGTATAAAGGAAAATATCGTTTTTCAGTGCAGGAAATAGAATCAGTTCCTGCATCACTGCACTGCATGTCCAGTATTTTTCTTGAATTGCTATTTTAATGCATTTTATCAGCAAGTAATGTTTCCTTAAAGGATAAATCACATTGAGTCCTCAAAGAAAGCCGCATTGTGTCTAGATAACTAAATTTGCCAGGAAGGCACCAGTTCAGTTTGCTTATGACAATTCATAGAAAACCCAGGACCGTAACAGCCCTACTGACAAATCCAATCCAAAACCCGCGTTAAAATCGTATATAGTCCTTCTGAATCCTTCTGCCACTTCATTTTCTCCACATAAGATCATTCTGTCGGAGAGATTCTTTGACTCACTCACTCAGTGCCCACTTCATTTCCCATGCTGCCTGCGTGGGCTCCATAGATCACGGCTGTCAGCGTGGATGTCGCTATTTGCTCTGCTTTGTTAGCTTCATCACTCATGCTCGGCGTTCAGTGGCCGCTCTGGCTGAGACCCCCTCTTCTCTCACACATTTTTAATTAGACCTCGAAAAAAAAAAAATCAAAAGGAGAATATGAATATTCATAAACCAACCACATTAATATGCACAATTATGCAAATCAGTGTGCAATTAAGCCATGTGTCTTTGGAGAGCTTTGCATTAAGGCATAACACAGGAGGGAGAGGGGGAATGCTTTATGAGAAATTTCTGCTCCGGTACACTTTAAAACATTCCCGCAATGTTTTTCTTTTTCCGAATCTAAATGTTACTACAACTATAGCATAGTGATGACGTTTTTTATGGACATCCCATATCCTGTAAGCAGTGAACAGCAACCTCTGTTCTCTCCGTGCGTCTATTCCCAATTATACAATGATGCTAATTTAGCAAATCTTTGATCAGCCTTGTTTTTGTTCTGCTTTCCATGATACACCCGAGCCACCCCCCCAAATCCCCCCGCCCTACACTTGTCTTAATGAGATCCAGTGACTGAATGAATGCTCCCTTTATGGTCAGTGATGTTGAAGCTTGCTGAATGACATGGATATTAGTGTGGTGTGATGGATTTGGATGAAATCCAGAGTCTGTCCGACATGCACGGCGACCCGGCCACCAGACGTTCAATGGCTCACAAAGAATTAAGATGATGTAGATCTGGCGCACGTTGAATCAGAGATGTGCTCTGACAGCTTTTTGATCGTTTTGTTTTCAAAGGTATGGATGAACGTACTAGTCCCTGGGCCGGCGGTGATCAGAACAGTCCTTCTTTCAGCCAGGTACGGGTAAGCACAAACCAGTTCATCGGTTTTAATAGTGTGATTGGGACACGTTGCGTCTTTTCTAACTGTATCCATCTGTCTTGGCTTTTCCAGAGCTATGGAGAGGGCTACAACGACCATGATGGACTGTCTTCTCCATTTCTTGGCACAGGGATTAGCGGTGAGTTTTACTAATAAGTGTCTGGTTGGGTGATTTCAAGGCCGCTGGTGTAGAAACTCCCCCATTGGTCGCTCAGCGGGAGGTAGACGGGCTCCTGCCACAAATAGACAATATTAACCTTCACATAGTTGTTTTGTCTACCTTTTCTTCCAATCATTCTTATACTTGATCTTTATATAAGTTGACATTGGTTTTTATTATTATCATCATCACTGCTTTTGATGCAAAGTAGATGTTTGAACGGAAGACATTGACTTATTACCTTTTTTGTAGGTAAGAATGAAAGAGCTCCATACTCTTCCTTCGGTGGTCAGGTAAGTTGTGTCAAGGGCCGATCTTCAGTTTATGGAAACTTATACAGTCTTAGACCGTGTCATTGACCTTTAAATCAAATCTTGTTGTTCCCCTTAGCCCGGGTTTCTGCCATCAGACATCACCATGCCCTCGGCAGACGCAATGTCCCCATCCGGCCTGAAATCCGGCTCTCAGTTCTATTCGTCATACCCCAATAACCCTCGGAGACGCCCCTCGGATGGAGCAATGGGTAAAGTAACTTGCATTAGGCTTGCAATAACAAAAATATGCCTTTGCATGAAATAAATGAACAACTGTGATATTTTTGCAGACCCCCAACCAAAAAAGATTCGAAAGCCATCGGGACTGCCATCTTCTGTAAGTGATTTCATAAACGCTCCTATTGTACCTATTGTGAAATTTTTCATAAAAATGTTAATTTTGTGGGTCATTGAATTATCTAGAATTATACAGTCAGCAAATTTGTGCCCTTTAGGGAAGTCAAGAGGATAGTTTATCAGCCTATGAAGTTTTAGTATTCTAGTAGTAAAATGTCAGCTATTGGACTTGGCGTCTAACTAAAAAAGCTCTAATTGTTTTATTATATGTGTTTATATATATATAAATATATATACACTACCGGTCAAAAGTTTTTGGACACTTACTCACATTTGTTTTCATATCTTTATATATTTTAGAATAATTAACATTAAAATTATGAAATAAAACAAAGGGAATTATGTTGTAACTAAAGATATTAATTAGCATGTTATATTTGATCATCTTTAGTGTAGTCACCTTTCGAATTACTAGACTTTTTATAAATTTCTTTTTATTAAATAAAATTTTAGTTTTGTCATGAAGAAAAACATGTTTGTTTGCAGTTCTTTTTGTCTACTAAATTAATATTCAGACATTAAAGCATACATTTTAGATCTGAAAATGTATGCTTTAAACAAAACGAGAAATATTTCACTCAAGTGTCCAAACACTTTTGACCGGTAGTGTAAATGTTTTACCAGGAACATGCTACAATAAAGATTGTTATCCTGAATATAGTATGCAAGTCAACATTCAGCACATTTTAGTTGAGGTACAAAACTAATGTCTTTCTGTTATCGAAGACCTAAATTGTCTTTTTTATGGTATAGATCCATATGAACTAAAACACAGTTCTTTAAACCCCCACTTCTAAACACTATTTCAGTCTCGCCTGTGCCAGCCCCCTTCCAAACACCACCAAAATGACCCAGTTGCATTTCCCCTTGCACCTCGTTCTCTCTCTCTCTCTTTTGCTTGTCTTAGCTCAGATTAATGGCTGCTGATGAGCTAAGGTTCTCTCGACTGCTGAATCCCACTCCACAACTCTGTATAACTTCCTCTTGTGCAGCTGCAGCATTCTAATACTCTGACTCTACCTCCCCCCGCTACCTACAGACATGTTTTTTTTGTCTGAAAAACCTTCAGAAAAGTCTGACTCAAAATATGGCATATTGATCCTTGACGTGTCATGCGACAAGATGTTTCTTTCCTGGCGAACTTTTGCGAAAGGCCCATTTGCATGTTTTTATTTAAATGTATGCATTTTGGCAGACGTTTCCATTTAAAGTGGCAGTGCTTCAAAAGTGGTAAGTTCCTTACGAATCGAACCCGCGACCTTGGCATCGCAAGCGCCATGCTCCAGCAGTTAAGCTGCTAGTTTCTCCCCCCCCTTATTTGTTCTTTTTATGCGGTTTCCACATAATCGACCAGTCTATTTCGTAGCGCTCCTTCAGCAAGACCTCTCCCCCCACCGTTCTCACCCCTCCCCTCTTCAGCCCAGCTGCCTGTGGAGTTGGACGGGCTCCAGCAGCAGGCAGATGGCTCTGTAATTAGAAGTGCATCTCTCCATTCCCATCCCACTTCTCCCTGTTAAATCAAATTACAGGCAAAAGAGAAATATCGCTTTGCTGGATTTGTATTCTCCTCTGGCCCAAGACCCACCCGCAACCTCCTCCCTCCCAACATTCGCGCATGTATGTGCACAAACATACAAATCATATCATGCGCGTTAAAACGTGCGGGATGGGGAGAGAAGGTTTAAATCATGGTTTTAGAATTTGGGCGAATTTCGGGTCTTTGTTCAATGTCATTCAAGCTCGCTAACGTCTGAACCGATTGAGTTTTTACTAAATGACTAATTTTAATTTAGGAAAGGTGTATTAAAAACCTGTCCTATTTTCCACCCGAGTGTTGTGGAATATGCTCTTACCCAGGGTGCTTTGCTTGATTTGGACTCGATCTTAGCAATGCTATCCTCCCTCTCCCTTTTTGGCTCACGGGAGAGCGAGAGGAAGTACCGACTGTGCCATGAGATGGCCGTGGCGCATTTCCCAGCATGCTCTGTTCTCTGTCCCTGCCACTTTATCTGAGGGGGCACTATGGAAACACGCGTACACGTCATTCGTACCGAAAATTGTGAACCGCTTGCCAGCTTCAGGGCTTCGTACCAGTTGCTCGCTCATGTGTAAATGATTCACTTTTACTGTGTCTTCATGTTCTTCATGTACCTTGTTTACAACTTCAGGTTTATGTCGCCACCTCTGGTGAGGATTATATCCGCGACAGTGCCGCCTACCCAGGCTCCAAACCTGGTTCTGTGTACCCAGGATCCTTTTACATGCAAGGTGTGCATTTCAATAGGAATATTTGGCTTTACATTTCAAACCAAATCTTGTTTTTGTGTTGACACCAGTGTATTTATGCATGCTGATTATTAATGACTTAATAATCTTGTAGTTTTGTTTGTCAACGCTCAAGACAGATCAAATAACGAAGACCAATGATTATATGGGTTATAATATCACGTAGACGGGTAATATTGATCCACCCCATCTGCCCGTGTGTTCATAGAAGGCCTCCATTCCTCTTCGGACCCCTGGGCCCCCTCTGGATCCCTAGGCCAGTCAGGCTACACGGCTATGCTGGGGAATTCACCACACATCAGTCAGCCCGGCTCTTTCTCGGCAATCAACCCACAGGACAGGATGGTATGTCTGACATTAGGGCTGTCAAACGATTAATCGCAATAAAGAAAATTTGTTTACATAATATATGTCTGTGCATATTTGTTTTGTATTTATAAACAAAATACATACACATGTATATATATTAACATGTACTTATTTATATAAACCAATACATTTAAGTAAATATAAATGTGTCTTTTTGTATTATGTTTATAGGCATTATACACAGACGTATATTATGTAAACACAAACTTTATTCTGGATGCGATTAATATCCTTTTGTTAGTTTTAGGTTTTGTTGCTTGTAGAATGATTTGTGACACGACTTTGTCTTGACAGAACTATCCTTTGCATGGAGCGGACGTCAATGGTTTTCATTCGGGTTCTGCGGCCTATAGCCACACGTCCTCCATGAATGGAACAGACAGCCTTATGGGTAAATAACCTTCTCTAGGTCTGCTTTGAATTAACAATGAATCTGTAATTATGTTCACATTTAATTCAAATTCTGTTCTTGACTGGCTTGATCTTGAACCATGGTTTAGAGAAAATGGTCTTCCATCTTTCATTCAGACATTGAATGTTCCTTTTTAGCAGAATAGAAATGACATTGACGTAACGCGCGAGGTAATGAATACGTTAATAAGTTCTCTCGTTCTCTCTCACAGCCGGTAGAGGCACCGTCACAGGCAGCTCAGGTGATGAAATCGGAAAAGCTCTTGCCTCGGTGAGTAAGGATTTCATATTCCGTTTTTGAGTTTCCCTAATTATACATTACTATTATCTTGTTATGCAAACATAAAGATTTCCAGTGCGGATGGCATCATGTGTGTTGTACCATGTGTCGTTTCATAGATCTACCCCTCGGACCACAACAGCAACAACTTCTCTTCTTCTCCTTCCACTCCTGTGGGCTCCCCTCAGGGCATTGCAAGTAAGTCATTTCTGCCATCTTATTACATAAACCAGATCTAGAAATCTGATCTAGCTTTTGTGTTAAGTTACTGAGACTCAAACATGCTTGCAGAGGAAGGAACCAGAAGAATCATTAATTATTCCCTTTAGATTGATTGGCTTTGAGAGCAGTCAGATTGAAGCAGAAATGTGAAGATCATGATCGCCCTCTGCTGTCATAGTCAAGTATAGATCACATGTTTCGCTCCTCTTGTCAGGTACAGCTCAGTGGCCAAGACCCTCTAGCCAGGCTGCTTTGTCTCCTAATTATGAAGGTGGACTACATGCTTTGGTGAGTTGGACTACTTGCAATTGCTGGCAAATAACAGGGGTGTACGTTAACTTATGTCTGTTATCATCTTTAAAACGCCACATTAAAAAAACACAATTTTTGTGATCAGGCAACTCTTTTACCACTTTTAATGTTTACAGTGGTGCTTTAAAAGGGACACTTCTATATTAATAGAGAAAGAGATGTTTTGAAAAGTTGACTTTTGTCTTGTAACTGGTCATGTTTAAAAGTAAACTCTTCAGAACATCTCTTTCTCTATTAATATATAAGTGTTCCTTTTAAAGCACATCTGTAAACATTAAAAGTGGTAAAAGAGTCGCCTGATCACAATAATTGTGATTTGTTGAAATTTCTTTAAAATGCTACATTAATTGCAGGTGCAAAAGTGATATTGATTCAATGCAAGTAATATTGACAAATATTTTTTTTTACAGTGATTCAATGGTTGCTTGCTATCTGGGTATAGATTTAATACAAATCCTATAGATATTTCTAAAAAAGATCAGTAAACATTACATTACAATGGTGAATTAAAATACGAAGAGCCACAAACCTGTATATTAAACTTGGGTATAACACACTTGGGTATATTGAAACAGAACTGTTATTTCAAATTTAGGATAAAGTATAACAAAAAAAATCACAAAATTAGCTGTAAATAGAGGCTGCAATCATGTGAACCGATGCATTTTATATGAAGGTGATGTAAAATTTGACGACATACCTGCATCCACCATGTTAATTAAGCAATGAATGAAGGATAAGCTCCCTGTTGTTACATCCACAATTGTAAAAAGAAAAGTGACATCTACTGGATAGTAGTAGCAATAACATTGACGCTAATGAATGTTCAGTGTTTGCATAATTATGGAAGAAGAAAAAGGGGATTCACAGCTTTTGAGAATTGATATTGAAATGATCCGTTTAAATTTTTTTAAATCGATTTTACATTTTTTTGCCCAGTCCTAGCATATACAATATTAGATTTCCTTTATATTTACCTTTATATCAAAAATATGTACGTATTTACATTAGATTTTAAGGTAAATGTCGAATCTCCTTCCACAGCAGAACAAAATGGAAGACCGGCTGGAGGAGGCCATCAAAGTACTCCGCAGCCATGCGGTTGGCCAGGTTCCGGGTATTCCTGGAGCCCATGCCGACATGCACGGCCTACTGGCCGCTGTCTCTTCTGCCAGTGGAGCCATGGGAGGTATCCCTCAAGCCTTCTCCAACCCTGGACTGCCCCTCAGCAACAGACACCCAGCCATGGTTAGTGGACATGTGGTTGCATGACGAAACCTTATAAAAAAACATGACACATTTTTGTTATTACTCTTCAAAAGATTCAACTTCTGTTTAATTACTTTAAATGCAACTAGTTTGCCAAGTCACTCGTAATTGATTTGAAAGCTGTATGTGGCAGTACCTTGTTACTCAAACCAACAATTGCTCACCTGTGGGTACCCATATGTGTTAACTCTCCCTGGTTGGGCTGCACCACAGGCTGGAAGCCACCATGACGACCACGCGTGCCTTCCTGCCAGCAGCACCTTGTTGCAGTCGGCTCATGCTTCAGTCGCCTCACAACCTGGAGGAGCATCCGAGAGTTTCAGTAGTGAGAAAGTTTTACTCTATTTAGTTTTGAATCCACAAAACATGAACGACAGATGTAAAGCTGAGAGTTGCTGTTGGATGTTTGTTGATTTCCTGCCTCTGGCTTCAGGTTTACCTGGAGGTCTGGGTCATGCGACGCATTCCTCAAACAAGTCCGATATCAAGAGGGAAGACAAAGAGGATGATGATAACTCCTCTGTGGCGGACAAGTCTGAGGACGAGAAGAAGGAAAGCAAACAGTCACGCACCAGAGCAAGGTACGTAGTGTTCTAGTGTCCTCCAGTCTGTAATCGGTTCAATTGACGGGTCACCCGAAATTCGAGTTCTGAGTTTTGCTCACCCTCGTGTTGTTTAAAATGCCTTATTTTTATTTCGAAAAACACAAAAGGAGAGGTGTGTGGCAGAATGGTAGTGACTGACAGCGTCAGCTATTCATTGTATAGATGTCTAATAAAAGCAATGATAGTGAATGGTGTGCTGTCAATCCTCAACGTTCTGCCGTTTGTGTTCCAGGAAGTATGTAATGCTTGAAACGACATGGTGAACTGTACCTTTAACCAGCTTTGTGTTAACTTAATCGTTATCTGACATCAAGAATGAGTAAATGTCTTTTCAATTTTTATACTCTGTCTGATTTGTTTGATCTATAAGAATAGTTTGTACAAATATATCATGTCGGGCCAGGCCTGACTTCAAAGTGTTTGGGCTTCCCCAGCACCTACTTTACCATGTTTTAAGGTGTTCTCTCTTCCCCAACCTCTCACATTGTTTTCAGAAAGGAGGTGTTTACCCATCAAGCCCTTTCAGTTTTATCAGACCCGGGAGATGAGTAAGTCTGTCTCCCACCTAAGAGTGCATGTTTGAAAAAAAAAATGCTCCTTGTTTGATCACGACACGGGGAGTCTATACATGTGGCTCATGAAGGGCTGTTGTCTTAGTTTAGCCTCCATCTTCGCTCCTACATACCTTCCGGTAAAGTTTGAGCAATCTTCGTGTGTTCAATTAGGAAATTAACTTAAATCTGCAGGACAGCGGCTCTCCAGGAGGAGCTTTTGACACATTCGCTTAAACACACTGAATGAGTGTTATCATTACACATAATAAATGTGGGGCAAACTCTCCTACTGACTGTTTTTGCTAGATGGCTTTTTGCTATTGTATTGTATCAACTGTATTTAGTTTTTTGCGTAACAGTCAAAACACTGAAGCAGTTTCATCTTAAGATGAACTGTTAACTTTTTTACATGTAAAGATGAATGCTATGATTTTTTAATGGCAAAGCTAAAACAGTAATAGGCTAAAGTTAAGTGCACCTTTCTAATATTTATTTAATTTGTTCTTTTTTGATCCATGAAACTATGAAATAAGCAAAGAACTGTAATAAAAAATAGATTAATATATACTAAGATACATTTCCTTAGAAAATGCACTCGTGTCAGATCAGTCAAACTTTCCAAACATATTTTTGTAATGCAAATAACAGGTAGGTCATTCACATTTAACCTGAAACTTAGTCATACTTAAGCACACCCTGTGGGGACATCACTCAAGCACCAACATAACAGTTTGGCATTTTTAAACATGCACGTATTTAATTACAATAGTTCATTGATGTAAATATAATTAAGCATTTACATTTCTGTCTCTTTGCAGTCTGGACAACGAAGATGACGAGGACCTGCCGCCGGAGTTAAAGATGGAAAGGGAGAAGGAAAGGCGGGTGGCCAACAACGCACGAGAGCGACTGCGTGTCCGCGACATCAACGAGGCCTTCAAAGAGCTGGGCCGCATGTGCCAGCTGCACCTGACCAACGATAAACCCCAGACCAAACTGCTCATACTGCATCAGGCGGTCAACGTTATTCTTAATCTGGAGCAACAAGTCCGTGGTATGTTTTGGGCCACATTGGTAGTTCTATAAAACTAAGATAATGACATACCAGTTTATTAGATCCTTTTCAATAAATCTACCTTTGGTCCATGCATGTACATTTCAAATAAGCTTCAGATCTTATATCTGATCTTGGGGAGATTACAATCTCATATTTTTTAAGTTTGTGAAGTCTAGCTTTTCTACATGTTTTGTTAGTTTTTCAGCTGCTAGCTAACAATGTCATTTACATAAAAAAATGAAGTTACTGCAAATAGTGCATTTACAACATTGTTTGTAATGAGAAAAGATGGTAATTGGACTTCCGTGTAAATGTATCAACCTCTGTTAACGTCGACCTTCGTGTTCGCTTTCATCCAGAACGCAATCTGAACCCCAAAGCAGCATGTCTGAAGCGACGCGAGGAGGAAAAGGTGTCTGGGGTGGTTGGAGACACTCAGATGCAGCTGTCTGGAGCTCATCCAGGCTTGGGTGGAGATGGGCGCATGTGATAATGTGGTAAGGAACTGTTCAGTAAAATGACCTTCCAATGTGTAACACGGGTAGTGAAAACTAGTAGACAATTACTTTGTCTTAATATCTGAAACAAGGACCCTACCATTAAAGACAAACAGCTAAGTGGAATGTTTTGATTAAAGTGTGTGAAAAGTCTAGTGTGTAATGTTTTCTGAGGATCTTTTGACAGAAATGCAATATATTATACATAACTGTCTTCAGAGGTGTATAAAGTCCTTACTTAATGAGGCAATATGCTTTTTATCACCTTAGAATGAGCTATTTCTATATACATCTATCTACCTCGGATCCCCTTACATGGAATTTGTCATGTTGTTTCTACAGTTGCTCTAAACGGACAAACTGCTCTACAGAGCGTGTTTCGTAAATACGTTATCTCCTTCAGCAAAGAAGGAAAAACTTGACAACATCTTAGTCCTGTGTCAGTCTCCGTACTGCCTTGAAAGGGGGCGAGGGTGGAGTAGCCCGTTGGCTGCGTTTTGCAACCTCACCGCTAGATGCCGCTAAATTTCATCCTCTGGACCTTTAGGTTTAAGACAGTAGAAAGTAATGCACATCTCAATGTGTGACTTAGGTGTCTAAATACATTTAATGTTGTAAAACTGCCCGTCTCTGTTCTTCACCCTTAGATCCAGTGAAATTTCTTGGGGCTCCTGGAGGAAGTGACTCTTGAATTCTTCCATTCTCATTCTCTCTGTGCATATAGTGACTTGGAAAACATGGAAAACACACACAAACCTACCGGCGAAACTGACAGATTTTCTGTGGCGATCACTCCGGACCACAATTACCAGCACAAATGTGAAGAACTTTCTCCGTTTTTTCTTTCTGCTTCCGTACAATGATGGATCATAGGAATAGGCAGGTTCTGTCCACAACTGACTTTTTTCCGATGCAAAGAGAGAAAGTTACATTGAGAGACCAGACAAATGTCGACAAACATCAAGTTTAATCATGGATTTGTGCCTAATTGTTACATTTTATATAAGATGCAAACTGCTCGAATGGAACAACGTGGTTTGGGAGTTGCTTGTATATGAGCAAACTTTTTTTTTAAATTGTGGTTTCTCATTCCCTACTGAAAGATACAGTCTTATGTGCGTTGTGTAACCAAACCCTGCGAGAAAGGGGAAAGAACCTGTGGTGCTTTCGAGGACTATGTATCCCAGCATGCCTCTGCTCTGTGGGCCAGGGCTCTTCCAGAATGGGAGAGAAGCACATGGGCAATCACAGCCCTCCGGACTGTTTAGAACCCAATCGCGTGCTTGGAAACGGGAGATTTGTTTTGCATCATCAAGCATCATCCAATATTATTCAGCTCTAACGATGCCATTGACTTCGGCTCGTCCGTCCAATCAGATGGAAGAAAGGTGAACAGACATTTTCGAGGCTGCGTTTTGCCACGTTCACATCAGCTTCCGATACATAAAAACATAATGCTTGGATTTTGAACATTGTGTCTCTAAGCTCATAAAACTGCCAAGTTGACCTTTCATATTTTTTTTGTATTCCCTTTTAATTTGTCCCACATTGATTGGCTGTTGTCATGGTTGCCAAAAGTCCACCTTCACACATGTCCACCTCACACATATATGGATGTTATTTCGATTTGAAAAAAAAAATGTAAGAATATATATAAATATATATTTTTGTTAGTCTATACATTGTAGATTTCTAAATGACAAAAAAAACGTATTAGTTTGAAGTGTAGAGTCTATAGTGAATGCTCAGAGACAAGTATGATGGAGCGTACGTTTTCAAAGACCACCCCTATATTTTCAGTAACTAAGTATGCACAACGCCTTCATCTGGGCAGGAGGGTTTCCCAGGTCCTGTGACATTGGGGGTCCTATATATTATAGCCTACTCTGAGGGTCCACCCATGTTGTCTAGGGAGAGATTGGATTGAGGTAGTCAAGTTGTGTTCACTTCCAAACCTTCCTGCTTTCAGGGAAGAAGAGGCTGTATGCCACAAGAAGTGTTCTTAGGCAATGGTGTCGTGCATCAGGCAGTGTTTGCCCGTCTAGTTCGATCTCACCAACGCACACAATGCAACTTGTTTGAATGTAAGATTCAAAAGTAGAGCACGCACTCAAACGTCTCCATCAGACTGGCTAACTGTGTGTTCATTTGTCATTTCAAGGTGTCCAACCTGTTTATGATACAAATGTCAGCGTGCAGCTTTGTTAACTTTTCATTCGTTCATTGGATGTCATGTATTTGCGTGAGAAGACCTCCCAGATGATTTGATTTGTATGTAGGATCAATTTGGTGTTAAAGCCTTTGTAATTTTCACGATGTCCACAATGGATATGATTTCAAGGTAAAAACATTTCACCGTGAGGGGATGAACATTGTTGTTGTCCCAAGGCGGTTGTTCTGGAGTATGATGGAAACGTTATCAATTCTTGATGAAGATAAAACAATGAGTTGTTGAACATTTTTATATTGTGGCCTTCTTATTCTCAAGACTGTCATTTTTTGAGAGTGATGCCTTGTTAGTGCCTAAACTTACTTTTATTGTAAACTTGACCTTTTTTATTTGAAAATGCAAAAATGGGTCATCCATCAATTTCCTTTCATCAGTTTTGTTTTTCTGGAAGTATTGGCATATAGCGTTTAATCAGCTATTAGAAATATTGTAGTGTAAACTTTCATATTCATTTATAATGCTGTGTTTGTGCACCTTTTGGCAATTTTGGGATACGTGTTAGTCATCGACTAGAGTGGAATTGGTTTTTGGTTTTGAGATGCTAGTGTCTCTAGCCCAGTGATCCGTAAACCTTACCAGAAATGGAAAAAGGTCTTTGATTCATCAAATGACGGGGCTGGAACACTAGACTTAAAAAATAATTCTCATATCCAGCCATAGCATACATTAAGCATCCATTTTCTTTGCTACATGTGGTCATCTTGAAAAAAAGTGTTGGACTTATTTAGCCCCCTGCTTTCTGCTTCTTGTTTAATACTTTAGCTGCTGGAGGAAGGTTGTAATGTTTTTTCCTTACCGATATGACTTTGCTCCAATCAAATTGGTTTTTATCCCATTGGTTGCTGCAGCATTTTCTCTTGAATGTCCAACTGAGTGAACCGTTGAATGAAATGTTCATCGAGCACCACGTCGACGTAAATTCGCTGCCCGTGATTTCCATCATTATAAAGATGTGTGTGAATTTTACAGAACCTGGTGTCTTGCAGTTGCAGTAGGGACATGATCAATACTGCTGTTGTGTCTTCAGAGTGCCTCCGGTTTTTGTCTTTTTTCTTTGTTTTTATAAATATATATATAAAGTAGGTATTGAGAACTGTCCTGTATATAACAGTAATGTAGCAATAAATGTGCCATTTTTAATAACAGAATTATACATTTTTTTCAATGTCTTGCTTTGGATCTTGTATACCTTCAAATGAGTTAAATAAAACATTGTAAAAAACTCATTACTCGTTACTTTGGGAAAATATAACATGCTATTTTTTTCAAACCAAATGCACCAAACTAAATGTGATAATAAATTATTCAAGCAGACCTACGTTTAGCAGACAGCCAATCATTAGTGAGGCCTTCATGCATTTGCGTAATCCTATTTACATGACAATTGATGCTACACCATTACCATTTATAATGTTTATTAAGTGACATTACTTGAAACAAGTTATTTTATACATATTATTATACATATTAATGTTATATTTTGTACATTAGAAATCATCACGTCAACGCAATTACGTCAAAACATGCATCCTTCAGCACTCTAGAATTTTCTATCAGGCTTAATAATGGGCAGCCCCGGGTCCTATCGCAGTCGTTGAAGTTGTTTTTGGTGTATTCTGAATAAAAGCTTGACAACAACATGCAAAACGTGATAAAACGGATAGGACCCAAATATGTCTCCATTGTCAGAGCGTGGTAAGGTGATTTTATTTGGTGGTTTGCCGTCATTATTATTATTTTGGTATCCACGAGGGGCGGGTCCTCCCACGTTTAATACTTCGGTAGGATTCCCTTAAGATTCTTGTATGCTAACAAGAACGCATTGGTAGTGTACACAGATCAATTTCTAAATTTTAAAACATGAAGTTATACACGATTTCAGAGTTTTGATTTTGTCCGCACCTATTGCCGTCTATCATTGTTATATGCAAAGAAACCTATGCCACGCGTTTTCTATCTGTCTATCTCTCTTTTCGTGTCTAACTTTATGTGCATTTATATATAACATTAAACAAATGTTCTTTTATAATCCAGGGTTCCTACGATGGTCGGTTGGGGTACAGTAGGTGGAGTGACTCTTGTCTATTTCACAGACTGGCGGGTGGTTTTGGATTATGTGCCCTATATCAGAGGGAAATTCAAGAAGGACAACTAACTAGCTGCCCAACTCTGAATCGTGGATTTTGAATAGAGCATAGGTTGGTGCACGTGTTGCCAGATCCATCAAAAACCAGCCTAGATTTAAACTGCCAAAACAATGTGATAGATATGTATTGCGATGTCATTCAACGATAATAATGACCGTTTATCTCCTTAAAACGACGTATGAAAATATGAGAAATATAGTGAAAACGGATCAAACATCGCAAATGCATTATAGAGATTTAGAAAATATGACGAACATGTCAAGAAAACCACATCAAAGCGACAATGAAGAAATTGACTTGACGTGTTTTCCCCACTAACACCAATGTTTGAGGTGTTCTTGCCAGTAGATGGCGCTAGCGAAAGGCAGGCACACGATTGTCTTTACTTTAAAGACTGTACTTATTGCCTAATATTTGCGGAGTGTAAAGTGTAATGGGTTGTTATTGTGAAAAACAACTGTTAACAACTCCGATCTGCTAACGATTTGCTTCTTTGTTTGTACAGGGCTGATACCTGAAAATGGATGTGGTCACTAGTGTTTCATGAGTCAACACACCAGTGAATTTGAATGTGCACATTGAGCGTAAAATGTAAATATTGTTTCACGTTTATAAAAGGTTCATATTTTTCTGTGTATGTTGTTTTTCATTTCGGCTAGTTAAATGTGGAAAAATAGGTTGCCACTCGTGTTTGTGTTCCTACTTCCCAATAAAATGTCAATCACGATTACAACAAAGCCAGTATGAGTATTCATTCAAACTAAGATGTATAAAGATGTATTTGAGGGGATCTTTTCGAGTAAATCCGTAAGTCTAGCATGTCCCATGCGTTTCTTTCTCTACAGCCCGTTCCCATGGTAACCACGGTTTCCGCCAAAATGCTTGTTACCACAGATAGACTCAAATAAATGCACAAATAATATTATCAATGTCAAAAACGATACCAACAAATATTCAGTAATAATTCTTCATTTTGAATCAAGTGGAAATATATTTAATAATACTTTTAACTACTAATATAGCATCTGGTAGCTATGGTCTTTTGGCAAAATAATGTTACGTTTTACTACACGACATATGCGTTCACACGAACAACGCGTTCAAATTCAAAGCAGGCAGATAACAATACGCGTGTAATACCATGACTCATAATATAACTATAACACATATTTTTATATAGATTGAAATAAATTCATCAAAATGTCCTTCTTGAAGACAACGGTGCATTGTATAGCCATCATGTGGTTACCCGACTACCGCAGGGCTTTGTCTCGTTAAGTCAACCCTAATCGGGCATAATGTCTTTCATTTGTCTCATTGAAGGGGGAGGGGAGTGAAAGTATAGAGGAAGAGAGGGGGATTTAACATTCACAAAAAGGCGACACAAACAGAGAATGCACGATGGAGAAAAACGAGTAAGTACAACCGGTCTAAAATCGCAAATATATCGGGTCGCACGTTCAGAATCGCGCGTGCATTTTCTCGCTACGATGTTTTACGAGCAGACCAGTCGACTCTCTTTTGTTAATATGAGTAGTGTAGTCCGATCCGCCGGGTTACTAGTGTCGCGCTTTGCGCATTGCTTTCAAGCCGCGATGGTTTAGGGAAAATGCTATGTAAACCACATGCTAATGCTATACATTATGTTATAGCGTCTTAATAAGCAGCCAAAATTCGAGACTGCGGGTATGCACGGATGAAATGATGTCGTGAGCAGCGAGTTATCCTTTGCTAAAATGACAATGGCTCCAGATTTTGCTAAATCTATGACCGGTTTTCCGTCGACCGGGACCAGGTATAGCATACGTCCGCTTTTGTCCCACGAACAGCTATTTTTAACGCGCGAGGATCGCGCGGAATCTTTCATATTTTATTCACTTAAAATGATTCAGGGTTTGTCACGCGTTTAGCCAAACGCGTCTTCGGCTTTACCTGCTTTCTGACAATGTGTTTGTTTACACTCGCATAAACACACCTCGCGTGAAAAGTCTCATACACGATACTGTAGTGATATTACTTTGACGACTTTTTTAATTGAAACAATAACCGCACCAATATGTTCACATATCTATATTTGTACATGATTGACACTTCAGGTTTATATTAGACAGCATCGTGCATGCTGCTCGGTGTGAGTGTAGCCTATTTTTCCAGGCGGATGAATCCTTCATTGACCACAAGAGCCTAAGTGATGAGGCTACGTTTCGGCGGAATGATTTGCGACAAAGCATCAGTTAATTTGCGCATTACTGTTAATAGTTCTGCTCGAATTATGCGTTGTATTTTATGAACAAAAAGATTGCCCGCTTACTTGCCGACTATTTTAAAGCATCATGGGAGTACAGTGTGGGAGTGGTCTGTTCGGAATCGGATTGTGCGCGAGGGGAAAGCCATGTGTGTTATGTTAGGTACTGAGTACAGAGAAGGGATTGTCATGTAAAAGTAGATCTAGCTGTGGAAGGGGATGTGTGCATTTTTTAATGGGGGCGCGTGTGATACGCATTGAAATTAGCGTTGCAACTTCATTTGCACTAAAGAATAATCTATAAAATTAATCTGTTTGAAAAACGACGTTTCAATGAACCGTCTCAAATATGGTTCATCAATCATTTAATAGAAACCCTAGATATCCCTGCGCAGTATGTTAGTTGTAGTCAATATATATAAATCTACACGTGCATAAAATGTGTAGATTTATTTGGTTCTCCAGAAAATTGTACTACAAATTGATGCAGGCAACTCAAATGAGAATTGAGGTTTTTTTAAATAATTATCACCAGTATTTTTATTGTATGGTCCAAATGAATTAGTGGTAGTACCTGTTTAGTAATGAATGTAATTTAATAAAGGTTTAGTTGGTTATGGTTCATCTTTACAGTTACGGTCCCACACAAAGTTGTGTTTACAAGTGAGTTTGATCGCTTTGATTGAGTCACCGAAAAGATTAAGCCCCCCTTACGAAACATAATGCAAATTGACCATTAACTATAGTTTTTGGTTTTATTTGTGGTAAAACCACAGTAGCCAAACATTTGCCATGGTTTTACTACAGTAGTTATTGACTTATCCGTGATTTTTGTGGTATATCCAAAATAGTCAATCCTACAATTAAACCCATGGTTACTACACTTTTACTTTAATAAAACAAAAGTAACGATTCGATCAGACATTGATTGTCAGATAGCACGGGTACGTCTCAGAGTTTTAGAGATCGATTGCAGATGAGAAAACATAAAAAATATGTCTTGCAGATGTAAAGCAGACATCACATAGACGTATCCCAGATGTATGTACTGTATGTGTGCTGTCTGGGTAATAACTGCTTTTACTTTTTAGAGTGGGACATCTGGAAAGCGTCAAATTGATGTCTGCATTTACATCTGCGATACATCTCTTGAGATGTATACGTGATACGTTTCTTTCCAAGACAACCACCGGATGTTTTTACACCGTGGAATGTTTTCCAGCTGTTTAGCAGACATCTTACAGATGTACCTGTGCCGTCATGGGCAATGTGTACAGGTCGTCAGACGGAAAGGCAACCCTGTTATGCTGTGGTTTAATCATGATGTAAACTAGAACTAGACTTCTTTGTGGTCTAAGTAAACCTACTTTCAATGGCCCTTGTGTGAGCAAGACACGTCATAAATAGACATGACTGTTCTTTTTCTAGCAGAGGTGAGGAAGAAGAGGAAGAACAGAGGCGAGAGAGGGGGGAGGCTGGCCGTTTGTATAGCTTGTGGTATCATACTATTTAATCAATTAAACAAACATCAGTGTTACATGTTTGCACGCCTTGACAAGCTTGAAGAGCCATTGACCAAAACATAGTTTGTTCAGATTTGTGCATGTGTTTTAAACATGCACGAAATCTTCACGGTATTACCATACAGAATATTCAGTGAACTCATCATTGCATCACACCTGTGTCAAATGAATGTTTTATATTCATTTTAATATTCTGGAACTGAAAGACTTTGACAGATGGAAGAGACGTGACCTTCCACTCGGGCTTCTCAGTTTGTCGTACACGACAATTGCAGGTCTAGACGAACAATAATACCATGATCTTAATCTGCAGATAGTCATAGTTAGCGTATCAAATGCACACACTTGGCAGAACAGGTGGACAGCAACAGTTTACAGGATTGTAACTTGACTACATAAAGTCTAAATAAATTGATATGCAATATTTTTAGATTTATTTGTAGGCCTACCTCATACGTAGTGACATTTTTTTTTGTGTACGCAGACGGTATGCAAGGCCCAAGTAGATACCTACTGACATTCTGTGAATTCTCGTGTGTCAACATTAAGCATTAAAATTACATTTTGAATGTGATTTTAATGCAATCATAACTGTTTGTGAAAATATAGAAAAGCAAGATTTCTAGTAACCACAGTGTTTATGTTGTAAATACATTGCCATTTTGTCATCTCAGCCTTTCCGATTTCGTCCTTTGTTAGGCTACGATAACAAATATTCATTGCATGGCATTGTGTGTGTATCTGTATGCTAATCTGGCACGGATCAAAATGGGTATATCAGATCTCTAAAAAGTGTCATATTCCCACCCCCCCACACAGCCCAACTGGGAAGAAGTTCCGGAGCAAGCCTCAATTGGCCCGTTACCTTGGCAACTCCATGGATCTCAGCTCCATTGATTTCCGCACGGGCAAGGTGCTCATGAGCAGGCTGAACAAGAACAGACAGAGACCTCGATATGACAACAATAACCAGACTAAGGTGAGAGGACAACAACAGGCTTCTATTATTTATATTGGATTTATGGCTGGTTGCCCCCAGGAGGCCTCAAGCATATTTTGGATTTTTTCTTGCTGATTTTAGCACGGCACACTGGTCAAGCGGGTCTACCTGCATCAATAACCAGCTTAACTAGTTTGTTATGTAACGAATCGGAATTGCCCATCTAAAACCAGTTTTTAATTGCCGTAAGCTGTTTTTACAACAGGATCGTTTCTCTTTTTATGCACATATTTTATTAGGGCAAACCGGACCTGAACACATCTCTCCCAGTACGACAGACTGCCTCCATCTTCAAACAACCCGTCACAAAAGTAACCAACCACCCTAGTAATAAAGTCAAGACAGACCCACAGAAGGCCATTGACCAACCCAGACAGGTATTTCTGTTCTGTAGCTGTATTCATATTGTCAGAAGAAATAGGAAGGTTGTATAGTGAGAGACATAAAGCTAAAATATGTTTATTGACAGCTTTTTTGGGAGAAGAAGCTGGGTGGTCTCAATGCCTTTGACATAGCAGAAGAGCTGGTGAAAACAATGGACCTCCCTAAAGGCTTACAAGGTACTGTAATATATTACTGGATCAAGTGGTTAAATGTGGTCTATGTTCTACAATAAATATAGAAAAGTTAAAAAAAACAAATCTACAACAAAAGTCGTCATGCAAGACATGGCGTTACGTCCAAAGAATGCAAGATTAAAAAACAAAAGCCCCAACAAAGTAAGCCATGGTATACAAACAATGCCAAACACAAGGACCGAAACTTAAAACAGATGACCATAATTAGGGCAAGGGTGAAAAATTCTAGATGAAGACAACAGACCTTCAAATTACAAGACCGAATATCAAAATAAAAGCATGAGATAACACTAAAAACTAAATTAAAACATAAAATTGTGTTTGTCCTTGTTTGTTTGGTTTATTTGGTTTTGTATTATATGGTTTATTATTTGATGTATACATATAGACGGTTTCAGCGGCAACTACATAAAAAAACTTTATGCGGCTCAAACTGAGCTTCCGTTTGACCTCCGCAAAAAAGAGTTGTTTTGATTTAATTAAATTATTTAATATAGAATTAAATATAAATAAATATTTAAATAAACGAAGCATAAAATGTATTTTTTATATCATTTCGGGCCAGGCGCATGCGTGCGTCCGATGAAACTGTATATAATTAAACATCTATATATTTTTAGTTTCATTTTACATGTATTTTTAGTAAAATGAATGAGCCATTTTATTTTAATTAAAAAAAAATGTATTTTTTTATGTGTTTGCAACATCTTCACAGTGAAATGTGAGAAAAAATCTTTATTATTGCATGATTACAAATAAATTTCATGAATTCATTTCATAATGTTTCACAATAAAGGAGTGGGCCCTGGGTGCACAGATAAGACTCTGTTGTCGGCTATTGCCAGCGCCCTGCATACCAGTGCGGCTCCCATCACGGGCCAGCTGTCCGCCGCCGTAGAGAAGAACCCGGGAGTTTGGCTTAACACGGCTCAGCCTCTCTGTAAGGCCTTTATCGTAACAGATGAGGACATCAGGTATTTTAGACATCAATATTACTAATTGCTCTGTCATAAGAGGTCGTATTCACATAGAATATAACTGACTTGGTATTTCTGACACATCTCAGGAAGCAAGAAGAGCTGGTGTACAGTGTTCGGAAACGCCTGGAAGAGGCTTTAATGGCCGACATGTTGGCTCACGTGGAAGAAACGTCCAGCGATGGAGACACGCTTAATGAGGAGGGAAATTGCAATGATGAGAAACAGGAAGTATAGCAAAGGTGCGAGCAAAGAAATCTAATTTTATTTTTGCATTTGGCTTAGGGTTGACGTTTCTCTCTTTAAACGGGTGTATATGTTTCTTCACAGGGCATCAGGATGTGTCTCAATTACCTGAACATGAGTTTTCCAACACAGTCCTTAAACTGCAGCAAGACGGTCTGTTGAACAGCACACCACGTTACCATGGCACCCATCTCCCAGCTTTGCCGAATATTCATTTGCACCCACCATTTGGGATCTCACAGAGTGTTGGCTCAAGTTTTTAATTTGTATTTTTTATTTTGAATATTTTATAAAAGAAAATGTTTGACAAAGACGTAGTTAGATGAGCTGCATCAGGTGTTTCCCAAGTGTTGTTTTTTTCTGGAGGGGGTGTTTAGATCTGATATGGAGATATGACTGTCAAGTCAAAAATACAATCCTCCAGTGGGTGCTAAAAAAATATCACAGCTGACATCAACGGTTCTGTTTATGCACAGCCATCCCTGCGATTAAAATAGATTTGTAAGTTAACATAAGAGAATCCGTTCAATTTAGTTGAAGTGTTTCGAGGTTCTCCAAAGAGATATTTTGGTATATGTATTAATTCTATTCGTTAGCAATTTTTTCACAATATTTTCTAAATAACAGTGTAAAGGGGTTGAATCAGTATTGTGCAGTTAATACTGATTCATATTCACATTTGGTTCTTTGTTATCCACGGTTCCAAGTGTTTTATGATCTTGTTTTAGGTGAAATAAGATATTACTAGTTGTGGTGCAGAAATGGTGCAGATCTGGTCAAAATGCACTCTTTTTTTTAAGTTGTTGAATTCAATCATTAATTCATATGGTGCTTGTGAAACTGCCTGCCTTTCATTATAAGCTATTCAGACTTGACACTGAATCACATTTCCATGCGAAAAAAAATCAGATTTGATATTGAAATATGAATGGTGATTCATATAATATGATGCCTGATTCGTACAAAGCGATGTCTAAAAATCATCCTGTGATTCAGCAACTAAAAAACACGTCGCCGGGTGGAAAGTATGACTTTTAAAAAGATCTATTCCACGTCTTTGTTCATAGCCCATGTAAGCATGCCAACCGCCAAGTTTACTTCTGTATTTCTCAAAATAAAGTGTTCCTGTATGTTGAACATCTCGGTTGAGTTTTTTCTTTAGATTAGTGTCAGAAATGTCAAGTCACCAATGTCTCGTCATGCCTGATCTTTTATAAGCTATTTGATCAACTTCCTTGATCAAAATATATATGAAAAGATCCTTTCTATGAAATAAAAAACATTTCCATGGTTCCTTCAAGACCTAAAAGTTCCTCTTTTTCTTTAAAACTGATTTTAGCATTGCATTTACAAATGTATTCAGTTTAAAAGCCAAGTTTTGTATAGTTTTAAAGGATGAATTCACCCATAAATTAAATTTATATGTCATGAATTACTGTCTAGTTGTTAGTCTCTATGAATTCAACTCTAGTTGTTCCAAAACTATACATTTGTTCGGTTTTAATCAAACAGTTCTTGGACCCCATTGACTACAATCTTTAAAAAAAGAATAATTTTTCCTACTATGGTAGTCAATGGGGTATAAGAACTGTTTAGTTACAAGCATTCTTCCAAATATCTTTTTCTCTGTGTTCATCAAAACAAAGAAATGCATACAGATTTGCAACAACACAAAGGGTAGTAAATGGTGACAGAATTTACATTTTGAGGTGAACTATCACTTTAACTCCTTTTATATGCAGCCACCACAAAGATTAACCGTTAACTTACCATACAGTTATAATGCCTCCATCCTTACAGAACAAAGGGCAGAGGGCCCGTGACTCTCTCTCACACACACAGAAAAAGTGAGAGAACAGAGCTGTAGTTTGTTTTCTTTAGTCTGCCAAAACACAAATATACCTGCCAAATTGGCCCGATGGCAAGCACAGAGCTCTACACGAAGGTAGGTGTATTACAAGATTTTTTTGTCTGTTTTATTAGATGACATTTTAAGCATTGTTCAACTAGAGATGGGTTAGATAGTGTTGTCATTTTCTCTCTTCAGAAATAAAGCTTGTACCAATCAGACAAACTAAAATATTGACTCCATTTAGTATACTGTTTCTATTGCTACAAATCATTTATCAGCGAGAGGAGAGCTGGTGTTAATGTTTAATGCTGTAGTGAGTGTATATATGCTGATGAAGAACATAAAGGATCACAGGAACAACCAAACATGCAAAAAATCAGTACTGACAATAATAATGGTTATATTAATTTAATTATATTACAAGAACTGTTATGATTATCAATAATAAACATACAAAACATATGCGTTTTTTTTTATTTTTTTTATCATATGCGTATTTGTTAACATAGTTCATGCATTAATTGAAATGAACTAACAATGAACAAGACTTTAACAGTATTCTTAGTTCGTGTTCGTTTTAACATTAACTTATACATTTTAAAATCAATAGTTGTATCTATTAACGTAAGTTATTGCACAATGATCTAAAATGAATAACCGTGTTAACATTTACATAGATGAATAAATACTCAGTTCATCAAAGTTCAGGCATTTACTAATGTCAACAAATACAATCTTATTGTAATGTGTAACCCTAAATTATTGTCTGTATTTCAATAGTAATCATGTTGTCGTTGTGAATGTTTTCACACAACTATAATTATCTATTTCAATTTTGAGTTAAAAACTTTATGCATCAGAAAAATATTGTTGATTGGAGTGAACGATGTAAGAAGCTCGTTTTGTTCTCAGGGGGCATGTGTGTGGGTGCCGGATCCAGAAGCAGTGTGGGTGTCTGCTCAGCTTCTTCGAGACTATCGTCCTGGAGACCAGCAGATCCTGATCCAACTCACTGACGGCACGGTAAGATGCTTCTCTACACGCACCTGTTTACTTAGACATACACAAACTTCTATTATTGTTAGTACAACATTGCCCCCCATTGACTTCCATTGTACGGACACAAAACCACAGCGCCATTTCTCAAAATATCTTCCACAGAAGAATGAGTCATAGACTCGTGACATTTTTAAATGACATGACAGCATTTTCATTTTGGGAGAATAATCTATTTCACTTTTTTAATAAGGAGACGGAGTGTCCGGTGATGCCTCCCGCAAGTCTTCCTCCTCTGGGAAACCCTGATATTTTAGAGGGAGAGAATGACCTCACGGCTCTGACTTTTCTCCACGAGCCAGCTGTACTTCACAACTTGCGAGTGCGCTTTCTTGACTACAGTAGCATTTACACCTACTGTGGTGAGTTAAAGTACAAACAGTGGCACGCATTTTTACATCTACAGCCCAATAACCTGAATTTTACAGGGTGGAAAGTTCACATTGAAATTCAATGACCATTACTCACCGCTATATTGGCTACCGTAAAAGAACATGCGTGGACAAATTGCTGAGTTTATATGTTGAATATCCGCAGCAAAATGTTTATGGATTCATTTAGTATAATATAATGCTATATTCAAATGCATGTTTTGAGATCCAATCTATTTCATTATGAAACAGGAATTGTGTTGGTGGCCTTGAATCCATATGAACAGCTGCCCATCTATGGAGAGGAGGTCATTGATGCATACAGTGGGCAGGACATGGCTGATATGGAACCTCATATCTTTTCTGTGGCCGAGGATGCGTACCGTACCATGATCAGGTCAAGATCGAGAAACATAACCAGTTCATTTTTCAACAAAGTTATGTGATGGTTTCATCGTTTTATATGTATATATGCAGGGAGGAAAAAAATCAGTCCATCATAATCAGCGGAGAGTCAGGTTCAGGAAAAACAGTATCTGCTAAGTTTACAATGCGTTACTTTGCTGTTGTGGGTGGTGCGACCCAGCAGACCAGCGTGGAGGAGAAAGTTCTGGCATCTAATCCCATCATGGAGGTATTGGACCTCTGACCTCTTTCCTCTGATGATTCGGGGTGTAAAACGTGTTTAAAGACATTAAAGGTCATTTTAACCTCTGCAGGCCATTGGTAACGCTAAAACAACCCGAAACGACAACAGCAGCCGTTTTGGAAAGTATATTGAGATAGGATTTGGGCACAAAGGGGATATCATTGGAGCAAATATGAGAACGTATTTGTTGGAAAAATCTAGAGTTGTTTTTCAGGTAAGTGCTTTGTAAGATGATGCTTATATTAAAAATGTCATTTGCACCCGTGTCTTTCAAGTATTTATACACATTTTTAATGTTTTTAAACGCAGGCAGCTGAAGAGAGAAACTACCACATTTTCTATCAGCTTTGTGCCTCCAAGGATTTGCCCGAGTTTAGGTCACTAAAACTTGGTAAAGCCTACATTTATGTCTTGCAAACACTTATATATTGATAGTTATTTCTGTTGAACATTTATTGAACGCTTTGTTTAGATTCTGCGGAGAACTTTCGTTACACCAACCAAGGGCGAAATATACACATTCCAGACACAGATGATGCTGTTGAACTAGAACGCACAAGAAATGCTTTTACTATACTGGGTATGTTAATGTGCACCACAACATCCATACAAACCAGAAAGTTTTTTCGTTGAGTTAATGGTTTATTTCTGCAGGAGTGCAGCCTGACCAACAGATGGAAATATTTCACGTAATGGCGGCGATTCTTCATCTTGGGAACGTCAACATACAAGCCAGTGGTCGTGGCGGAGAACGCAGCTATGTTGACGTACGCCCTTTTTTTCTCAAATTGTGAAATATCCTGAATTAGGATTTGCTAGCCCTGACTAATTGTTTATGGTGGAAGTACAAATGTGGAGCTCTGGGTGATGTCACTACATTCAGATATACTGTATATACCAAAAATCTTACAAATACAAGAGCAATATAGAGCTTGTTAAACGACGTCACGCCGTGTTGAATCTTGCGCCATTTTGGGAGGATGGCTGCTAGTGTGTGCAATGCAGTGTTTCGTTTTTCTTGTTTGATTAGGAAGTATAACTTTGGGACTGTCTTGCTGTGTTAAAGAGTATCATGAACATGAGATTATGAAAATTGCATTTCATGCAGTGGTAAGAGCATTGCGTTAACAACTCAAGGTTGTGGGTTCGATCCCAGGGGATTGCGCATACCTATGTATAAATGTACAGGATATTGCAATGTAAGTCGCTTTGGATAAAAGCGTCTGCCAATACGCAAATGTAATGTAGAAAAAAAGGGAGTCGACGAGTCGTCCCTAGTCCGAGTCGCGAACTGCCGTGGATTTACGTCAATACATATCGTTCCCGGCTATGTTTTGCTAGGACTGTCCTCAAAACCTAAACTCTTCTCCCCCAAACACTCCCTGCAGTTCCAACTGGGATATATTCGCCGTGACAACAATCATGGCCGCCATACTGAAGGGTCATTCCAAACCTAAGTGCTCATAACTGGCCCCTTAAAGGGCCCTTCAGAACGAAGGATTTTCGACTGATGGTCACTTTGGGCTCCCATAATTCTTTGCGTGGTGACGCCGCCTCCTTATGGGCGCGGGATGATGACGAATAAAGGCACTTGAAGAAACAGTTGTTTGGTTCCCTACACCTTTTAACCCTTCAAATCTCTCCCTCCGGAGGGTAAACCATTTGAAGGGCTTAGGGCATAGGCATGAGCCCTTCGAAATAGGAATGCAGGGAATGTTGCTTGGGAGCATCATTCGCAGTAGACCAATCACAGCAGACTAGACCGTCTGACCAATCACATCAGACAAGACTTGTGAGTCAGTCAAGAAGAAAGGTAAGAATAACTACCTATTATTACGAAATAATGCGTTTTTCCACCTTCTATGTACATAAACTTGTTCTTGGACACTCTGTAAACCAAGGTAGGACCTATAAAATCCCTAAGAGCGGTACGCAGAGTTGTTCAGCAAAAGTCCATGTTTCTTTCAACTTCGATTTCTCCATATATCACATAAAACAAGTAACGGTACATATCAACACAATAATAGCAGTGGAGTATTATCCTCCAAAGATGGCCGCGCCACTGTTTCATGCAACATAAGGTGTGACGTCAGCTTCAGATTCTCTACCAAGGGGCTACTTGTTAGTTTGTTTACACCTAGCATATCGTCGCTGTCCAAAACCTGGGATGTCCAAATTCATTGTTTTTCAGGAAATGGAAAACACTGTGTTTTTTAAATGATTTAATACTTTTAGTTGACAAGCAATTTGTAATACTTTTATTGGTAAGGCTTTATATTTGCCAAAACACAGTGAGAAACATAAAGGGTGACTAATAATGATTTATGGCAGCGGTGATATGCTAATATGGGAAATGTACTCATCGATCCTACTGGCAGGCCCATGACCGTTCTCTGGCCATCTTTGCCAAGCTTTTGGGAGTGGAAGGAGCTCAGATGGCACAATGGCTGTGCCACAGGCGATTGGCGGTGGGTGGGGAGATGCTGGTGAAGCCCATGACAGGACAACAGGCTATCGAGGCGCGAGACGCTTTGGGCAAACATATGTATGAGCAACTGTTCACGTGGAGCGTACAGAGGCTCAACTCATCTTTAAGAGCACACAGGCAACAGCCCAAGTCCTATATAGGTGTTCTTGATATATACGGGTGAGAGATAAATAAATCCAAAAAAGATAATAAAATGAACTGTAAATGGAAAAAATTGCCAAATTTTGTACGTATGGTTGAAGGATTGATCCTTCTCTATGTTTATAGGTTTGAAACTTTTGACAGGAACAGTTTTGAACAATTCTGTATAAACTACGCCAATGAGAAGCTACAGCAGCAGTTCAACCGGGTATGTTTGCAGATGTTTCATCATTTTTTCACCCCCATCTCATTACAAACCTGTATTACTTTCTCTCTTCTACAGAACACAAAAGAAGATATTTCGAAGAAAGTTGGTAAACCGAACAACATTGACTTCCATTGTATGAACTCAAAACCATTCCTCAAAATATCTTCTTTTGTGTTACACAGAATAAAGAGTCATATACAGGGTTTGATCCACACGAGGGTGAATAAATAACGACTGAATTAAACTCTTTGGCTGAACTATGCCTTTAATTCGTTTTTCCTCAGCATGTGTTTCAGTTGGAGCAGGAAGAATATCTACGTGAGCAACTTCCTTGGAACCGCATTGAGTTTAGTGATAACCAACCGTGTATTGCTCTCATCGAAGGTCAGCTGGGTCTGCTTGATCTTCTGGATGAAGAGTGCAGAGTGAGAAAACGTTACGCTGATTCAGAAACTCTGTTAAATGTCATAATATCCCATAATGCACCACAAGGGAGATACCTTATTCAAGACCTTCTTATGTGTTGTAGGTTTAAATTAAGTTTTATGGTGGTATAAATAATCTGTTTTAGATGCCAAAAGGCTCAGATGAGAACTGGGCTCAGAAGCTTTACGATCAGCACCTGAACCACAGCGCTCATTTTCGGAAACCGCGCATGTCTAACAACGCCTTCATCGTTCTGCACTTTGCTGATATGGTTAGAAAGCATATTGCATGTTTTAACTTGAAACTTATACTAATTATTTATTATATTAATTATGATACTGTTTATTTTTTAGGTCCAGTATGAGTGTGACGGCTTTTTAGACAAGAACCGAGACACTGCATTTGAAGAGCCCATTAACATATTAAGAGCCAGTCAGGTATTGTTTGTATAATTGAACTAAATTCTGAGTTGTAGTGCTTGAAATTACTGTTTTATTTTATCTATCTTTTTCAGTCAGAGCTGGTCGCTGAACTGTTCCAGAAAGAGCCGGCAGGGGAGGTCTTGCCCAGCTCTTCTCTACCGAACGGAAGTCTGCGCTCAGGGAAAAGAGCTCACCGTGAGCACAAACTTACTGTTGGGTTTCAGGTAAACAAGTTCTCTTGATAACTGTCTGAAAACAAATTCGACATGTATTTTTTAAGGAGAGTTCAGCCAAAAATGAAAATTCTGTCATAAACTTGTGAATATTTCTTTGTTTGGTTGTACACAAATAATGATATTTGGAAAAATGTTAGCAACTGAGATATCTGGGGCACCATTGACTACCATAGTAGGAACAATTATTGTAGATTTTCTGTTCACAAAAGAAAATATTTTGAAGAATTTAGGAAAACAAACAGTTCTGGGGCACCTTTAACTACCATTTTTGACAACCCCAGGAATCTCAGTTGCTAACATTCTTCTAAATATCTTTCTTTGAATTTATACAACAAGACATTTATACAGGTTTGGAACTACTTGACTAAATCACGACAGAATTTTTCATTTTGGGGTGAACTATCCCTTCAGTCTACAAAAGAGTTCAAGGAAATACTTTTATCTTCAAAAGTTTTAGCTTGTGCTAATTTTGCTTAATATTTGACTTCCATTTATTATATTAAGACGTTTATGCTTAATTTATCTTAAAAAAACATGAAACCAAAATGTACAATTATTCGGCTTTTTGTACATGTTTGTAAGCTCCAAGTTTGGAGTTATACAGTATGCTAAACATTATTCAAATTTACTTTGTAGCATGTCTAAAAACAAAACAAAAAATATTGATGACTCATACTGCACTAACCTAATTTGTCCAATCAGATACTGTATACAACTACAACATCCCCCCCACAACTTTCCTGAGACAATAGCAAGCAGGAAATGTTAAAACCTGTTATCTAAACCAATGCACCCAAACTTCCTGTTTCAATAGGAAATACTAAAACAAATAAAAAAAAAACAGTCTTGAATCAAGTTCATGGTCCAGGTCTAAGTTTTCACATCATATTTATGCCTTTGCGTCCAGTTTCGGCAGTCTCTGCAGCTCCTGATGGAAACCCTGAACAGGACCACCCCACATTACGTCCGCTGCATAAAACCCAACGACCTCAAACAGCCCTTCCTGTAAGAAACAAATATTAACTATTCAGTGTGTTCGTGTCTGTCTGTGTGTGCGTGCATAATCTCATCCCATTCCATCGCAGATTCGACCCCAAGCGGGCGGTGCAGCAGTTGCGAGCATGTGGAGTCTTGGAGACGATCCGCATCAGCGCTGCAGGATACCCCTCCAGGCATGTCCCTGATCAGTCTATACCACCCCAGAGCAAATGTATAATCCTCTCAAGCTTCCCTATTATAGCTCACACATGCCTTTGTTCCTTCATCTCTGACTTTTCCTACTCCAGATGGGCGTACGAGGAGTTTTTCACCCGATACCGTGTTCTGCTGCGTGGGTCTCTTTCCACGGATGACCTTAGGCACTCTTGCCAGAGAACTCTTCCTGACCTCATCCCTGACCCGGAGCAATACTGCTTCGGCAAGACCAAGGTCTTCTTCCGGGCCGGGCAGGTTGCGGTGCTGGAGAAGCTGAGAGGGGATAAGCTGCATGCGGCGGGGGTCTTGATCCAGAGCTGGGTGAGGGGCTGGCTTCAGCATAAGCAGTATCAGAAGCTCCGATGTGCTGCCCTTATTTTGCAGCGATATACTAGGGGAACCCTGGCTCGCAGGTGAGCTTTTATTTTTTATTTTATGTAATAAAAAAAGGGTTCATTTTCCCTCCATCGCGAAGTTTGTTGTGTTAAGCAGACACTCATTTTGAATTGCCTACTTATTGTTATACAACCATTAGGTTGGCGTGGAGTCTTCGTTACACCCGAGCTGCTTTAATCATCCAGAAGACCTACCGCATGCTTGCTGTTCGACAGCTTTATCTGACCATTAGAGAGGCCGCCATCAAAATCCAGTCCTTTATCAGAGGCACCCAGGCCCGACGTATTTGCAGACAGGTGAAATGATTTGAAAGATGTTATTTGTTAGATAACAAAGCTGTTTGAATATGTTATGATAACCAATAAACTGATCGATGAACTAATTGATCTGTTCGCAGATGCTGGTAGAGCGAGCAGTAGTTTTCTTGCAGGCGCGGGTGCGAGGATGGCTGGCCCGGTGCAGGTTCAGGCGCATCAGAGGTGTGGTGGTGTTCCTGCAGTGCTGCGTGCGCAGGTGGGCGGCACGTAAAGAGCTGCGGCAATTACGTGCTGAGGCGCGATCGGTGGAGAAATTCAGAGAACTGAACAAAGGCATGGAGGTCAAACTCATGCAGCTACAGCTCAGAGCCGATCAACAGGTGGGTGAATAGAATGATGTATTTGTATGATTTGTATTCGTTACAATATACTGTATATATGAGTAGGGCGGTTTGTGTTTTTTATAAATGAGGAGTCATTTGCAAAAAAAGGAGTCATTTGTTTTTTTAATCCATTTCATAAATCATGTTTTTTTTATTGTGCATTGATTTTATTGTGAAAAATTATTTATGAAAAAGAATAAAAATGTTGAAAAGTAATCAAAATGATTCGGGCTGTTAAACAATTAATCACGATTAATCGCATTCAGAATAAAAGTTTGTTGTACATAAAATATTTCTGTTCTGTGCATATTAATTTTGTATTTGTAAAAACGCATGCATATATTTAAGAAAATATGAAATTAATAAATATATTGAAATATAAATAAACACAAATAGATATTTCTCTATATTTAAATGTGTCTGTTTACATTTATTATACTGTAGTATTTATTATATTATAGTATACGTTTAACAAAATTAATATGCACAGTACACAGACATATTTAATATAACCACAAACTTTTATTCTGGAATGCGATAAATCACAATTGATCGTCTAACAGCCCTAAAAAAAAAGTGTTTTAATATAATATAAAATTATATATTATAAATATATATTATTTAATATAATATTAAATAAATACAGTTTTTACTGAAAACTTTAAATAAAATGAAAAATATAAGCCTTTGTTGCGTTGTCGGTCTAAAAGCAATGTTTCAGAATCACATTTTTAATACATTTTTGAAGAAAATCAACAATTTTTTAACTAACTATTTTAACATTGCAAAAAGTGCACACTTACCCTTTGTCATCTATCAGGCGAGAGAGAGCGCATCTCTGAGGGAGTCGCTAAAGGCCGAGCGAGAAGCTTACAGCACTGAACTGGAACAGCTACGCTCCAGCCTTCAGAAACTCCAGACCCAACTGCGGGAGAACGTCATCGCAGCGCCCTTGATCACAGAGAAGCAGGAGGAAGAGAGGAGGAGAGCAGAGGAAAGACATGCTCAAGAGATCCTCCACCTTAAACAGGTGAACATTCGGATGGATTGTTAACATTAGCCACCTCAAGTGTGCCTAGAACTTTTCTTTCCTTGATATCCACCATCTTTGTTTCATTTACTTTCTGTTTATTTTAGGAAATCGAGGCCATCCGAGATAAAAGAGATGCCTTGGAAAAAGAGAAGGATGATCTTGCCATTCGTTTACAGGAACAGGAGAAATCTCAGCAGGGTAGTTATTAGTTATTATTACAGTCCTTATTAGTATTACAATATATAAAGGAACAGCACTGCCTTATAATAATATAAAGAACTAGAATCAAAGTAGAATACAGAAAAATCATTCAATTACATTTTTATTGTTTGTGTCTTGTGGATGTTTGGTCAACTATAGGCTGCATACTCACAATTTTTGCACCCATGTATATGAATGCATATGTGTTTCAGAGAGCCATCAGCAGACTGTGGATGAGCCAGATGCATCGGTGCGGGCCGAGCTGGAGGAGGAGAGGAGGAGATATCAGAGTTTACTCAGAGAGTTTACAAGACTGGAGCAAAGATATGACAACCTGAGAGATATGAGCATGTTTAGCAACAATGAGGTATATCATAGATTGATGGGTAGATATGTATTATAATATAATATTTAGTCCTTACTTAAAGTTAGTTGGAAGATCTAGTGACAGAAATGCAATGTAATATACATAACTATGTCTTCAGAGGTGTATAAAGACATGTTAAAATGAAGCGTTATGTTTTTACATCCTTATAATGAGCAATTGTATCTACATACAACGGGTCCCCTTACATGGAATTCGTCAAGCTGTTTCTACGGTAGCCTTAAACGGACAAACCGCTCTTCACTGTGCATTTCGTAAATAAGTTATCTTATTTGGAAAAGAAGAGAAACTGTGAAGTCCTATTAGAGGCAGCGTAGTGCTCCGAAAGGGAGGGGTGACGGGAGCTGTTGGCCGGATTTGCAACCTCACCACTAGATGGCACTAGCCTAAACACTGGATCTTTAATGCAATAACGTGTGTCTTACCCTGCAGCGTTCACGTGGACACAGGCGAACAGATTCCAGTGTGTCCTTGGAGGCCCTGTCACCAGTCTCCACGCCTTTCTCGAGCTCACCCGTCTTCCCATCACCTGAGGAGGTGAGGAGAGTCAGCGTGACATCACCTACTGACAGGAGACCCTGGAGCTCCGAACAACCCATGGTACGATTATGAATCACAATATATCAAATTGGCATACAAATACACATATCTATATACTGAGAGGTTGCGGTCTACCTGATATTCAGGTATACTAAACATTGAATATTATTAAAACAGCATAACTTCTAACCATATGGAAATACGTGTAGGATGTCCTAATGGAGAATGTGGGCGTGGCCAAGGACACGGAAGAGAAGATGAAGGGAGAAGATCTCAAACACGCCTATGATGCTGTTCGAGTGGCCAACAAGTCAGTTTCCTCCATTCTCGGACCAACGCATTTGAGGTCTTATGAGGTCATGAGTGAATTGTGGCAATTGTTTCATGTGATCACTGGTTTCAGGTTTTTAGAGACGCAACTGTTGTCTCAGAGAGCACAATGGGAGGAAGAGATATCTGCCCTCAGAATGAAACCTCATGAGGCTCGAGACAGAGGAGATACAGCCGGAGATGCTGAGATGAAGGTGCTCGATCCACCTCAACCCAAATTCTCACTTTGTTGTTTTATTCAGTCATCTCTGCATGCTTTGTTGAACGTTCATTTTTGTGCCCGTGTGTTTTTGAAGGATCTAGCAGAGCAGGTGGCGGTGAGAGATCAGGAATGTTCTCGACTACGGCGTGAACTTAAAGAACTCAAACACACTGTGACGCTCAGGAGAATTTTATCATACGCAGGTCTGTGTAAGTCTTATTATGAAACATACAGTAGACACAAGATGTTGAATGCGTGTTTAATGTCTTTTTCGTTCAGGTCAGGCCATGGTAGAATCTCAGGATCCATCTCCAGCCCCTCAGAAGAACCAGATGCTCACCGGACTGCTGGAGTGCAGGAAAAAAGATGAAAACAAACTCATTAAAAACCTGATAACAGGTGAACCATGTGTAAATGCGCAAACAACAAACAGTCAGCATGCAAGATCGCCGATATTATTCACGTCTTTTCATTGTGAGGGACAGGATGGTGATGATTTATGTTATGCAGATATACGGGTGGAGGTCGGACTATCTTTGCCGTCCGGGCTGGCGGCGAGGGTTCTGTTCCTGTGCATACGACAGGCGGACTGTAGTGCGGATCACACGCGAGTCAAGGGGCTTTGTGGTGCTTCTGTGGGCGGCATTAAAAACGGCTTAAAGGTGAGCATCAGAATTGTGTACAGTTTAAAAAATGTGTTTCCATATTGTGTTTTACTCAGTGTGCAAATTACACATTGACATATTATACATAGATAGTTCACCAACTATATGATATTTATATAATCATTAATTAAGCAGCTTAATTCATTTATACTCAAACAAACATAAAAAATGAGATACAACTAAATTTAAAGGGGTCATATGACACGGCTAAAACAAAACGGTTTTATATATACAAGGTAGGAAATTTACAAAATATTTTCATGGAACATGATCTCTACTCGATATCTTATTGATTTTTGGCATAAAAGAAAAATCAATCAATTTGACCTGTACAATGTATTTTTGTCTTTTACTAAAAATATTAGTATGCTACCTAAGGCTACATATTATCGTTTGTTTTAGATGTTATAAATTTTAAAGATGATTTAAGGTTCAAAAACACTTTATTTTCCAAATACCGTGCATGTTTGTATCTCCTCTTTGCACCGCCTCTCCAAAACGCGTGGACTTTTAACAGAGCTCATCGCACTGAAAAGCGAGGTGTGCTATGATTGGCCAGTTAACCAGTGCGTAGTGATTGGTCGAATACTGCAAGAGTGTGACAGAAATGTAACGCCTCTTACCATAGTTGGAACATCAGGTTCCAAAGCAATTGTACTGACAGGTACACCCACCTTACTTGTGTATACATTTGGGCGGTCTTAGTCAAATCATACCATGAACTGACGTAGATTTGTGTTTACACGAGGCGCTTCAGGCAGGTCTAGGTGAGATTTGGTTATAGATAGAATGCATCTTTTATTCCGACACCTAACCTTTTTGCAATTTTACGTGTCTAATACATGCACGGGCAACTTAAAACACATAAAAACACACCAAATACACAGAAAAACAAGTGTTTCACGCCAAATGTCCCCTTTTGAATTATGCTTAAAATACTTGATATTATTTAACTGTCACTATACTTGTGATTCTTGCAGAAACATGTCAATGATTTGGACATGACTGCTGTGTGGCTGAAGAACGCTTGCCTGCTCAAAGATCTGCTCCAGCAGCACTCCCCTCGACAGGTTGCTCATCTTCAATCATCTTTACATCAAATACTGATGTTTTCTTTCTTTTCTGTAATGATTTAACTTATATATTCATGTTTTTGCAATTTCTTTGGTTTAAATACTTTAGCCTATGCAAATTTAAAAGACGACACCGACCAATGAATGTATGAATGGAGCAGGATAATGTGGAATATTTTATATTTTAGCTTGTTTACATTAAGTTTGGTAAGCTGAAAATAGCTTACCTGTTAATATACTGAACTTTAATGGTGATAACCATTTATATATGATTTATATGTTCTCCTGTAGGATATGAAGGGCTCAGAGGAGCTAGTGCCTCTCGTGACAGACGTACAGGACTCTGTCCGAGCGTTCAGTGATCTCTGTATTCAGGCATATCAGCAACTGCTGTCCATCTCAGAGAGTCGCCTGCAACCCATGATTGGTACATTCACGCAAACACCTAAACGAGACTTTTATGTTTTGTTATCTATCTTGCATGTTTCCAGTATGTAACATACACATGTGCTTCTCAGTACCTGCAATGCTTGAAAGTGAGACTATCCCTGGTCTGTCTGGATCATCAGTAAAGATGAGCAGCGGTCGCAAGCGTGCAGCGTCAGATCCCCGCGCTCCTGCAGAAGGTGCTAGCATGTCGGCAGTTCTGAGGGAACTGGGAGCATTACACACCGCACTGTCCCGTCAGGATCTGCCCTCGTCTCTGCTAGAACAAGCCTTCCATCAGCTTGTCTACTTGTTGGCCGCCACCACCCTCAACAGCCTGCTGCTGCGCAAGGACATGTGCTGCTGGAACCGTGGCCTTCAGATCAGGTCAGAACTGCTCTATTCGTCATTACAGATCTTGAAATTCAATTTAAGGATTATAGACCACTTTGGAAGATGTTATCATTGCTGATCAAGTTCCCTTTTCAGTTTTTTAACACTGCACAAATGTTTGAACAAAATACAACCAACAGAACTATAATAAAGCTCGGAGGCGGGAACCGGCAGACATTTAAATAAAGTTTTAATCAAATGAATCAAAAGTAAAAAGACAGCCGGCAGCCCCTCATGGCCGACTGCCGGCGAATAAAACATAACATAAACACAAACCACAACTAAAGTCACGGCCTGGTCCTCTCCCTTCGACGGTCCGGTCGCTCGTTCTCTTATGCTCCCGATCTCACCAGTGGTACGAGACCGGTGCGCGTACAGCTGACACTCATTAACACTCACTCACCGGACTCGAAACACGGTCTCGCCCCGCCTACTCCACTACAAGAACATTTATAACTGAATTGAAAATTTCAAAGTAGCTTTTTAGGTAAGATTTAACATATGAAACCTAAAGTGCTTCTGGACCAGTGATCTATAATTTATGGGTGGTAATACAATTCTTTGAAACTATTTCTTTATTTGAATTCTTGTTTGTTTTTTTACGTATAAGTAATTGTCCTGTTTATCATTATGTCTGTACTGTGCAAAAATGTTTTCTTTAAAGCTGCTTTGCAACTATCCAAATTTGTAGAAAGTGCTATAGAAAAATTATTTTGGAAACTATATTGTTTGTAACTATACATGATATAGTGCAATCGCAATGAGATATACACATTTTAAGAAAAAATATTCTTTACAAAAATGCATCAAAATTTTGTATACTTTTTTATTTTTTAAGTTATAAAATATGTCCATTTATTGCTTTACATTGGAAGGTGAGGTAACAGTTTTATTATATACTATAAATACTTATAGCTAAGTCACTATCTCTCTCAGGTATAATGTGAGTTTGCTGGAGGAGTGGCTGCGGAGTCGTTCACTGCAGACAGGGGGTGCTGTGACCGCTCTCGAACCCTTGATACAAGTGGCTCAGCTTCTTCAAATGGGTAAAAAGACTGAAGCCGATGGACAAGCCATGGTCAAAACCTGCAACGCACTGACCAACCAGCAGGTGGAGCTGCTGCTGTCTTACACATTCAATTAAGAAAATGTTGATGGTTTCAATGTTCTTATCATGCTTTATTTACTTTAGATTGTGAAGATTTTAAGCCTGTATACTCCTCAGAGTGATACTGAAGAAAGGGTGACGCTAAACTTCATTCGTATAGTACAGGTAAGGATATAAACGCTTGTTCCAGTCACACGTGATCTGTCTAAATATAAGAATGGTAGCAGGGGGTTTGATGTGGTGTTGCTGAGGGTGTTAATGCTGTTTTATATGTGGGGTTTAAGGGGCTGCTGAAAGGGCGGTCTGAAGGGCAACCTCCACAGCTTCTGCGGGATGTCAGGAGGGTTTTCCCTGTCACCTTCCCTTATCAGACGCCAGCACCAGTCAGCGGCGCCCAGCTCAAAATCCCAGAATCCCTCAAGATCTCATTCCTACGCAGAATCTGAGGTCATTCATCTGCTGTAGAACTTCATTTTTTTATTTAGTCTCCCTTATAACTGTACTTAAAATACTTAAATAACAATATAAAATGAGATGTTAGTTGAGGTTTTTATAAAGGAATGCTAGACGCTTTCTAATAATATTCAGAAGAAAAATTGTTAGTAGTAATAGAAATAATAGTACTTTTGAAATCAAGCTTTTTTTTAATAAACCCTTCTAGTCTTAGCGAATGCACATTATTCTAAAACCACAAAAACGTTGTTTATCGTAATCTTTATTTTAAGTTTAAAAACATATTTTTGTCCGGCAATGTCATGAGTCGTTTCACTAAACATGCATCAACCAGTCACACAGCGTTGAAAGAAAAACTCTACACAAGATGTAATTTATCATCCATTTATTGGAAGTAGAAACGAACCATGGCCTGGAACGCGTTTACCTCCATCCCCGATAAGAACGATCATACTTAGAAAAACGAAAATTAGAAACATCTTTGTATAAAAAAACCTCTCATGCTAGTACTATGTACCACTACACACATCAGTAATACATATTTATATATTCACAAGCCTTTCAAAAATAGAAAATAATACCCCAATATCAAAATAAAAGACAACAATCCAATATCACGATAAAGATACATGCTGGCACAAGAGAAAATCTTTTCCAACATGCACTGCGTTTTATATACAGGCAAGACACTGACTGAGTGTGCATGTCAAGTTATTACGAGCAGTATGCACTTGATAGTGTGCTTGTCTATTACATACTCATATTGTGTCTTTGTCACCGTCTGCAAATATCAATAATATTACACACTTCTATTGTCCAAATGACTGCAGAAGAGCATTTTTAGCCGGCCGTTTTTCTCTACCCTGCTGGCAAAACGACGAAACAAGAATCAGTCAACATTCATTAATGCTATTTCCTGTCATGGCCTTTTTCAGAGAAAACGGTTCGTGTCTATCCATAATGTAAACAATCCAAGGCTTCTAATCGCTAGAGACTGATTTTGATGACAGAACAGATGCATAGACTCGGGTTTAACAAACACAAGATGGTGGAACACAGAAATAGCTCAAGGTGCTTAACATTTCGGTTTGATAAGTGATGCTATCAGGATTTTCACCGGGCATGGCAGGTTTGTCATTTAGAGTTAATTCCGCCACAGAAAGAAATGGACATCTTGTGCTTTTCTAATATGGTGTACGGTTCGGCAGTGAAACGACAAGACTCATCGGAGGTTACTATGGCAACTCTATAGGAGTAATTCTCATAGGTTGAATGCAGAGATTGAAAAACACAAAGAGACTATGTTTCCCTTGATCTTTCTTAAAACGTCACTTAGGAAATAGTCTGGACAAGTCGGTATAGGGTAGAGTGACATTTCAAGGCTGTTGAAAAATGAAACATTTAAAGTGATCTTTAAACGTTTTGAGACCTATGAGCTCACGTTTTTTGTGCTCCATCCATCTGCATTTAAACAGGAACGTGTGCTGTGTGATACATTCTGAAGTACTACTTTACGCGCTGGTCAGACAGCAGAATTTGATGTAAATGTATCATAATTTAGGTGTTATTGGTCACACTTAATAGAGTTCAATCCCTATCTTTTAAGATAAACATATAATCAGATTTCTCTAAAACAGGCAACTCTGGTGACTAATACAAGCCGTGTCAATCCAGCACACACCCTAGGTTTACACCATAGTGCCAAAGCATATTGCTAAACGCCATAGACAGGCCTCTCATGCTTATGGATATATAAACCATATTGGATACACGAAGCCTCTATTTATAACCGACTTGTGCTTCTAAAAGTTTGCATAATGTTCAAAGATCTGACCCTTAGGGGGTTGGTCCCTATTAAAGAGCGTTTCTTGAATGTCAAGTTGGGTTTGGTGGTGAAATGGTTACACTGATTGACGTAACAATACCCTGACAATAAAGCACCCTTCAAAGGATGCAGGTATGATCGAAGGCAGCACAAAAAGAGGTTTTTATGTGACATCATTACAGGTCAGGAAATGGCACTGTATGTAGAAACTCTGTCATGTTTACACACAGCTTGAAAAATGTCAAGGTTTAAATTATATATTATTTTCATATTGATTCTAGAATTTGATTTAATAAATATAATAGATATAACGTTACTAAAGAACTATATAACTCAAAAGTATTTTCAGGTTCTATATTTTAAGACATGTGTGCTGATACTTTAAATGTTTTGCGATTGTATGAACAAATAGACTAAATATGTATTTAAGGACCTTTTGGCAGGTTTTGTCTTGGAATATGTATTATAAAAGTCAAAGACATCACAAACATCTTTAAGTATTCGTATCTCCTCATGTGCCATATTGTGCTTGTTAGACAAGCCGTTCCCGGCAGGTCTAATGGCAGTGCACTAAGTACAAACATATAACTGCTTTGTTAGGTAAATGATTGGTCATTAAAGTAATAAATCGAGATAAATATCTACCTTGCTTGTTTTTTTTCTATGCGCTAGTGCAACATCTGAACAACAGGGGGCAGTGTTTTCGCCAAATACAAAATACCACAGGCTAGCTACTTTCCTAGCTCCGCCCTTCTTCGGCAGAACGCTGGTCAGATTTGAGCTTGACGAACTCTTTCGCCACGTCGTCGTTGTTGCGCTGGGAGAGGATCCGCAGTACGGTCAGGCCGGTTTCGTCCATGTGGATGCGTTTACCTAGCGGTAGCCAGCACGCCACGCTGCCTTTTGCCGCGATGTCTTTTAGCTGCAGCACTGCCATGCCGACGGTGCGGTCCTCGCGGGCAAAGCAGTAGTCTTTGACGCACACCTGCAGCTCGTAGAATTCGGGACCCACCTCATTACTCAACGTGCTGAGACAAAAGTAGCAACAGAAGGATTTTCGTTGACTAAACCAAAATGTGCTCGAAATATCTGAACGCATGTGTGTTTTACTCACAATGTGAAGGTCTCGTTGTATTTGGGGGCCCAGCTGTTGTTCTTGGACTTGGTGGCATACTTTCTTTTCTTGTCGCTGAGATGAGGACCAATAATGTAGACCTCCACGAAGGGACGGAAGATTCCAGAGGTCTGCCATCGCAAGTCATTCGCGGCCACCACTAAAAGAAACATTTACTCAATTTTGACTTCATTCTTCGAATGATTGTCTGATGACCTTCCCAATGTTTGCATGGCGAACACCTTCTCATAACTTCAGAGCTTAAATTTGCTTAAGTTGTGCATTAATAGGAACTAGAGATGCACCGGTATATATCCGCAAGTAATTGGTATCAGTGAATAAATGCTTTTTTTGCTAATTTAAAATCAGTCTATAACAGGGCCGATGTATCCAGTCAATCAAAAAAAGCACAGAAAATACAATGAATTTGAGCTCTTTATATAAAAAATGTGAAGAAACATCACCAGCTTGATGTTCAAATATTAATTGTCGTGTGAATTAATAATATTCAGGTAAGAAATACGAATTTAATCTCACAATCTATATTGGCAGACATCACTAACTAATCGGCGGTGAAATTTAGTATCAGAGCATCCCTAACAGGAATTTACCCTTCACTGTGACTTTGTGCTCGCCAGTGTTGGGATGAGTAAAGATCTCCACGTGGATGGACACCTCTCCCACCGCATCATCAACACCAGTGCCTGCAGACAATAATATGACAAATCAGACTCACTTCAATGCAGAATACCTCCACTATTCAACCTGTATTTTCATTCTGGTTATGCTTTAAATATTTCATATTTCATACAAGGAGAATATGTGCTTTGTGCTGACAGGATAGCACAGGGCTTTTAAACACATCAATAGTGTTGATTCGGGCTTGAGAGATCATTAACAATGTGTAAAGCAAAATCTTCCTCATGAGACCACTTGTTAAAATAGAAATTCAGAGCTCACTGTTGTGTACACAGTTGAGTTTAAACATCCTAGGTGGATTGCATTGAGTTTGAAATGATCAAATAAATGTGTATTAGGCAGGTTATTTCCTTGTTACAAAGCACTCGATACTCTCTGTGTACTTGATGTAGGTGATGTTTATGAGCCCTGCTGGAAAATCCAACTTAACGGCAAGCTTTGAAACGGTCTAACCCCGATAGCACACATTCATCTGGGCTACGTCTATTCGATGTCTGCATTTACATGTGCAAGACATTTTTTTCTTATTCAGAAACATTTGACAGATGTCTATATGACGTCTCAGAGACATGTATAAAACTAGTCTTTATAAGACGTTCATCAGATGTTTTTACGCAGCATATATATTCCAGATCTTTAGCAGACATCTTACAGACGTACCTGTTCTATCTTGGAAGTAAGTCAAATGTGATTTAACGGACATCACCTGGCGAACTACGAACTCATGAACCACATTTTCCAGCAGTGAACATCTGTATTCCTTATGAGCTCTGATTTCTTAACAAGTGATCTCAGAAACACATTTCTTAATCTAAATTTGTGAGGCTTTCTGTTAGATTTTATTCTGGTGTCTATGTATTACCTGCTATGCTTTTTACAAACGCACTCATTTCAAATCAACAAGCCAGCATCACTTGTAAGCCTCAATTCAATGAATTCATAATACACAGACAACCAAAATAAAGTAACGCCTCACTGGATTTGTTTCGACACAGGATTGTGTTTCCGCAGACTATCATGGGCGTACCGTCTACACACATGCAGTCAAACTTGATCTCTGGAGGTTCATGAAGGGTTTGTAACTTGGTTGGTGGGGTGGGGTGGGGTTGAGAGCAGCATTATCCATCATTCAAGGGTAGAATAAGACGGAGAACATCTGATATTGTCCTTCGTTTGGTTTCAATGCAGGCAGGTACATGCGGAAAAAAACACTCCCACTCATCTCCATTTGCACTCATGAAAGGAAGTGAGGTTGTGTGATGCGGGGACCCCTGGCTCATCTTATGCACACAGGTTCAGGTCGACACTTTTGAACTTCGGATTGTATTCTTTGACTTTCTGTTCACATTTGTTGGCTTTGAGGGTCTCTATGCGCATCTAAACTAGAAGTTTAATTTTGTATTAGAAATAAATGAAAATCTATACAAAGTGTCTATTAGCAAGCGTGGGTTTAGACAACACTTGTTTTTGTACAGTTAAAATACTCGAAAAAAAGTCCCCTCCCACTAAACTATAAATGTTTGCCCTGTCAACAAATTTTACAGCAAATTGCCTAGAATATATAGATGTTTGTGGTGAATCTAGGTCAACAGCAGAAGGTCGATAATAACAAGATGAATTCCTTGCATTGGTCAGCTTTTAAATCTGTACGTGTCTGTCAGAGAAACAGGCTGAGGATGCAGTTTGCTGAGAGCAGAACCGTCTGAGCAAGCAGAGATGTGAAAGAGCCGTATCGGCGGCACGCTAACAGTGATGCTGACGGCTTCTTTCTGTTCCGAACCAATGTCACGAAAAATGTTAAAAAATGTTATATTTTACACATAAAGAAAAGGGATTAAACAACTTGCATAAGGAAAATCAAGTTTTAAATACATTTCGATTAAGTAGACTTTTAATTAATTTTTCTATTTAGTTTCATTTTTTCATGAATTTCAATGTAAAGAATTATCATGTTTACGTATTTTTTTGACTACACTAGAACCACGTGATTCTTTGATAGGGTCCTCGATGTCAATTCAGGGCGTTTTAGAATTGATGCACACTGACAGAAAGCAAGTCACCTGACCCCAGGGACTAACTCTGATTGGCTGAGATAGACACTTTCGCTCCAGGCTTGACATGAGGGAAACCACAGTTGCTCTGCGCAGAGCTGCGCAGACCCTGCCTGCGGACGAGTCGAGTCAGTCATACTTATCATCATGATCTCTCACTCACTAACACTCACACACACATTTTTGATACGCGGAGCACGCATGCGCACTTTTGAAGTGTGTGCATTCCTCATTCGAAACACACTTCACCCTGGGTTTGTTCGCTGCTGTAGCGTCAAGATACATTCCCAACCAATGTATGTAAACATACAGCACGCTCTTCCCAGGTTCCCGCACATGCAAGGGTATCAAAAAGGCCCTTGATTTCTGTGGGAAGATATGGGTGGTCGTGGGGCATGCGATAGGCCCGTTGGAATGGGCCCCACGTGAACGTACCCTTCTCCGGGTACACGTCTTCGCTATGGGAGAACCTTACCCCCTTCCCTCCATGAACTGGTGAAAGAAGAGCACGTAGAGAAATGGAGAGTTTTGAGAAATTAGAGTCGAAGAGAGGTCGAAGGTGTTAGAATAAAGAAGACAGAACAACACACTTAAGTAACAAACTTGTAAAAGTAAGGCTGTCAATTTTGCACAATAAACGTATTTTCTTATTGTTGTTAATTGGATTGTTTCATCTTAATAATGCCTTCAAGTTGGCTGACAGCACTGAGACTTCATAAAAGCACGCTCACGTGTGCTTATATACTGTACTTAAATGAAAGTTTAATATAAATATAAATGATCATTTAATAAAGTGCCTGTGCCAGGGGGATCTCGACATCAAGTGTGTCAGGATTCCCAAAGTGTTTGTATGTATGTGAGAGAGAAAGCAATACAGAGACTAACTTTGTCAAACTAATAAAAAAAAATGGTTAAACTGACCATATTAACATCATTGTATATTTATGCTTATATTATAGCACAAAAGATTGTGAATTATTAGTGCACATTTTAAATACTAAACACTTCAATTCATATCCTTTTCCCTAGAATGAAAAAGATATGAATAATAAATGGATGAAATTAGAAAAATGCGCAACAAAATGAAACTTTTCACGTGTGCTCCCAGATGCATATAACTCATCGTATATATTCATAAATATGAAGGAAGGCATAATGAACATCCAGCCGGTCATCATTACAGTTTGTGACAACGACCGTCTGGATGTACACGAGCCCGCTTATCACACGAGTATCTTATTGGACAGACAACATGTACTTGAAGTCAGAATCGAGCATACAGAGTGACTTGTAAAGTCATTAACACCGTGCCTTACCCTGTGCATTCTGGGATTGTACGAAGGTCTTGATGAGTTTGTCGGTGGCCTGAGTATAGAGGGACAGAGCGTAGTGCAAAGACTGCAGGTCTGGACTCTTCTCCAGGAACGTCTTCTTCAGCCCCACACCTCCAGCATGGAAGTATTGCTACAAAAACCCCAAACAAGTATCATCAGGATGACACAACAGAATAAATTACAATCGGGTTGATTATAAATATAACAATAACTATTTTATCAAATATAAAATGGGATATAAAATGATTGCTTTAAAGGGATACTCCACACAAAAATGTCAAGTTGTTCTAAATCTGTGAATTTTTTTTTTTATTCTGATATTCATAAAGAAGAAGGTTATTTGGAAGAATGTAGCATCTGAGATTTATGGGGCACCATTGACTACCATTGTAAGAAAAATTAAAATGGTAGTCAAAGGTGCCCCAGAACTGTTTGGTGTCCTATATTCCTCAAAATATCTAATTTCGTGTTTAACAGAACAAATAAATGTATACAGATTCGGTACAATTCAAGGGTGAGTAAACGATGAAAGAATGTTCATTTTTGGGTGGAGTATCCCTTTAATGTGTGAATGTAATATAAAAAAAAACGACGTTGCTTTACGTTGTGCGTAGTTTGATAGCATGCTTTTTTTATTATAAAAATGATATTAAAATAAATAAAATATTACAGTCTATATGTAAGCCACATTTATACCCACCTTTATAGTGTCCAGTGCTAATTCAATTACAGCACATTGTTTAGGGGACAGTGCCTTGGCCTCCTCTCGAACCATGTGCTCCTAAGAGAAGAGACAATTTCTTAAGTTATCTAAGATGTAAGTCAATAAAAGTCCTGGAATTTCAATAAACAGCTCGCTTCTCGCACAAAACGAATGATAATTTTACACTGTTTATCTCTGGTGCTGCACTTCACGGTGCTAAAAACTCTTTACGACTTGGTAACAAAAAAACGTGTACCTTCAGTTTGGAGAGCTGACCGAGCTCCTTCGCTGCATTGAATATGAGCTGAGTGCCCTGGAGAAATAAGAGAAAACAATGGAGGAAGCAAAAAAAGATGAAAGAGAGACCATTAGTCAGGTAGCAGAGTTCAACAAAGATGTAGACAAAAATGTCATGTGACAAAGGGCAGAAACAGACAATCTCAAAAGCACAAACACAATCCCAGCGTGCTTTGCTTTCACACACGCATTCGACACAAACGTTTTTGAAGTGCAACATGAGACAGTAAACCAGCTACGCACATAAGACGAGACAAAGTTGAAAGTTTTACAAACCAAGTAGGTCCAAAGCCTGAATAACAACACACTGTTGATATATCTAGTATCTACGACTGGCTGATACTCTACTTTTAGGATATATCAAGGGAATGAGGCTTGTGCGCCTTTTTGTATCATTATAATGTACCATACCATACCATATATAATATATAATGTTATACCACTCCTTCTAGGAACAAAGTTAGCAAACAGAAATAGTCCTGAATATCAGAATGAAGAAATAATAGCCGTTTTTGACCAGCAAGGAGATCAAAATCTGAACCGACTACCATACATGCATTATTGAACCTGGTTCAGAAATTTGAAGGGGTTTGTTGTGTCGGAGCACCTGCAATGAACTACGTGAGGGTTCAAGCTATGGTGTGTAAAGGGAAACCCACACTGCAAAAAAATAACAAAAAATATTTCATCATTATGATCTCAAGTAAAAATAAATAACCTAAAATGAAATTCATTTACTTAATAAGCTAATCACGCTGATATACAAAGATATTTTCAGCGCATGTGTGCTGTCAAATCGATAAATCGATTTCAAAATAAATGTTTGCGTTCACATATGTGTGTGTGTGCCGTGGAAATTTATATGTGGATTTACATACCCACACTTGCATGAATATGTTTAAGAAATATGTTTTTATACATCACTCCAAAAAATTGTGCAATATAGCAATAAATGTGGTTCTTTGCTCGTTAACAAATGGTGAACCACTTTGGTATATACAACCATATTTTGGTTCTTCAAAGGTTCTACAGCTGTTCTTTGGGATACTGAGGTGCTACATAGAACCGCTGAAGAACCATACAGGGGCTGACAGGTTCTTTATACGGAAGAAGTATTATATGGTTCTTTAGCGTTTCTATATAGCACCTCCTTCATCCCAAAGAACCGGTCAAGAACCTCTGAAGAACCACTGGAGCACCAAGATATGGTTCTATATAGCACTTGAAGTGGTTCTCCATATGATTACAAGCCAAAAACACCTTTAGTGCCAGAGTGATCATGTGAATTATATTTAAATATACATATATTTTTCAATTTGAATTTGAATTTGATGTATATATATATATACATGCACATGTGTTTTGTAAAAACAAAATTATTTTGGAACCTATTAATCAATTTGACCTCTAGTCTTAAATTAAATATATTTTTAACTGCAAGTGTAAAAATCACATCATTTTATTAAAATGATTTGAATCTAAAAACTAAATAAATAACTAAAAAATAAACAGTAATATAATAATAATCGTATACAATTCAAAGTAAATTAAGCTAGTTTTTCGAATGTTCCAATATTTTTGCCGCAAAACCTGAATTTAGGAAATCCTGATCAAAGAAATGATTTTTCGCAGTGCACTAGGAAACAAGGGTACAGAAACGTTGCTTTCATCGGTTTCTTTCAACAGGGGGACCCAAGTCACACAGAGAAGAGACACTGAGAATGAAAGAGAGAGAGAAAGACAGAACACATTGAGCTGAATGGATTTAGTTCTTACATCACTGTGACAAGCAAGCTTCACCCTGCCCTGTGAAGAAAAGATAGTGTTATTAACTTCAGCATTGGTCCTGACTCTCTTTAATTGGCTGACAGTGTCCATTACCCAGTAATTGACAGGCCATTGGGCCAATCACATGACCTTTAGAAAAGTCAAATGATAAAAAAGAAAATCTTTTACAAGTCTGCTATTTTATTTCAGCAACATAGTTTGATGTTATAGCAATTTTTATATAGATGTTTGCTTTGATTTTGGACCAATTACAGATGGCCCCATAGATCACCGTTGTAAGTTAACTGCTGTGAACACAATTTTGTGTGTCATTACAAATTATTTTCTGTGGCTATTGCGTTACACTCTGAACATTAAAATAGAAAACTCTATTCCTTTATTTTGTTGCTACAAAATCAAATACAACGGCACCGCAATTGTAGAAAAGATAAATGCACACTACAATTCATACAACTGATGAATACACTACCACACATTAATTTAATATTTCTCAATAAAGCGTGTAAAACGTAATAAAAAAAAACGTTCTAGAAGCTCCAAGTACAAGAACTTGGTCTTTCACTAGGCCAAGACAGAAACCAAATACCAGGACAGACTGACAGTATAATGTCTGCAGAGAGGCTAAAGGCAGTTTCGGAAGATTAGATGCAAGCAACAATCCACACAGGAAAGGTTTCAAACAGGTGACAGTGGGAGGAGCCAGAGTTGAGGAGGGCGGGGCCACCTGATAAACCAGTTAACGTCACACCTTAAGACACCCGCAGAACAGACCTTCAACAGGATGCAAGATAAACTATTCTAGACACCCACCTCGTGTCCCACTTCCAGGAAAATGAACAGAAAGCATATCAAGAGAGGGGTTGGCAGTCAGAATTCGGGGCGGACATCATATCGGAGGTTTTTGTGGGGGAAGGGGGCCTTGTCCAAGTCAATCAGGAAATGCACCATGCTACAGCCACCTCGGGTATACAGACCGGTGAGGTGGCCAGGGGAACGGAAAAAGTACCACGAGATGAATGAGAGAGGGACAGAGAGAGAGAGAAAGGAAAGACGTGACAGACGGATGAAGATGCATTTGACAAGGAAAGAAGGACTTGGCAGCCACATAGAGCAGAAGGGAGAAGGAGGAGGTTACCCGGCGTGTATGGACTGCGGGACACACAGACGGACAGACAGAAGTGCTCTTGTACTTACTATCATCTTTGGAGGTGGAGCGGGGGGAGAGCGAGAATGTAATAATAACCAGAGAGAAGGGTCAGTGAAGCTACAAAGAGCCCCACATCAATTCAAAGTCGCATTTAAATTTAACTCCGGCCAGGGGTGCTACCTGGAGGAACCTAAAATGTTTTTCGTGGCCGGTTAAAGTTAACATGAAATGGTATTCGGATCTCTTGTAATGTTTGTAATGCTACGGATTCTCAGGAAACTAGATTTTTTTTTAAATAAAAAAATATTCTTTGGTAATTGATTGGATTGTGAAAATCTACTTCCATTGTTGTAATTGTTATTTACTAAGAGTATTAAAATTTTTTCGGTAATTTAAATCAAATATAATATTGGTCTAAATAAAAAATACACTTTAAATAAAAACGAGAAATAAAATGAAATAATGAACAAAGATGATCAACTAAAAACGAATACAACTTAAACTAAAACTAAAATAAAGATAAATTAAATCTATAGAGCTGTATAACAAAATGAATGAATAAATTATAAAATAGTAAAATCACATAAAATCTAAATAAAAAATAAAACTGAAATAAAAAAAATAAAAAAAACTTAAAGGGCAGTATATAAATAAACAAATAAGTAATAAAATGACAAATGCACATTACAACATGTACTAAAAAACTTGAAAAACTGGAAAAGTTAAGGAATAAAGGATGGACTGAGAATAAAAAAAATTTAATCAAAACTGAAAGATAAATTAAGCAGTACCAAAATATCATAAATAAATAATAAAATAACAAAATCGGAAAATATCTAGAAATTAAACAAAAATTAAAATCACTAACAAAATAAAACCAAAAGCTAATTTAAACTATTACCAAAACAGAGCAAGATCTGAACGTAATCTTTAAAATTGTTTGTGGGTCACTTAGTCCTTAAACACCAATACGTTCAATTTGGAAGAGATTTGACTTTCACCTTTGAAAGCCTTTCTGTATCCCAATGCTTTTCAAATCTATCATTAAATGTTATCCTTGACATAATCTTAAAAATGAAAGTAAGACAATATTTAAGATTTAATCCATTTCCTACTACATTATCTTAATGCTTCATTAGCTATTATTAACCAATAGATGGGGAGCAATTCATTTAGCTTTCATGTTGACTTTAAGTAGGTTCAAATAGGGGGAACTGTGTCCCATCCGTATGTTAAATAAATAAAAGTAATGACATGGGTCTCTTTTGTCAAACTAAACAAATACGTAACAAAAACAGATAAAGAACAACAGTTATATCAAGACAAATTAAAAGCAGTAACAGTGTCATCTCTGCTCCTGTAGAAATGCACTCAAAATAGTATTCAGTATGTGTACAGATCACTAAGGTGAATTAAACCCAAAGCAATTTCTTTTTAAAATAACAATTTCCAAAATTCATAACTGTGTGACTACAGGACCAGAGAGCAGTATTGAGAGGCGTTTGAATGATATGGTGCACTCCCTTGCTCAACAATATTTAAAAGATGATGAATGTGTTTTGTTCAAGGTGATTTATTTGGGAAAGAAGCGTGTTCCAGTTTCCAGTCTCCATGAAGCATAAAACACACAACCATGAATAATCTTCACGTTTTGCAGACGTGTTGAGACGTTTCTGTAAGTTGTCTACGTAAAACTGCTCTGACGGAGGTTTTAAACCCCTTTACATTGTACGGAAAGTATCAAGATCTCATTTTGAGGTGGGAAATTTGTATTACCGTTTGGTCAGTCAGTGGCGGTAACACGATGGTCTTCTCCATTGTGTTCATCACCAGCTTCCAAAGCTCCTTCAGCACTCGCTTCAAAACGGTCTTCTCACAGATCTTGGCAAACAGCGTGAGGCTGACGTGAAGACAAAGTGAGGCGAGATGAGAGGAGTGGAGGCGTGAAATTTCCAGGAAAACGTCTATTTATATAAGTGTCTTACTTGCTGTCAAGGAAGTCCATGATGGGCTGCAGGACGTTGTCAGCATCCTGTGCCACGCTGCTGCAGGCGCTCGCTGGCACGTTTCCTGTTCCCTTCACCTGGCTAAGTATGTCGCCCATCTGCTTTACGTTTTCTTCAATGTTTGGCTGGAAACTAAACGGGAACCGAGCAGAACGCAGATGTTACTCCAAACACTAATGAAATAAAAGAACTTGAATATTATCTCAGTCTCTTACCTGGTGGCGAAGATCCTCGCGAGATCATCCAAGACATTGTTGAGCTTCACCTGGAGCTCTTTCAAGATGTCACTGGCTTCAACGTTCAGCTGGAAGATGACAAACATCTCTTAAAACGCCGATCTGGAAATGGTAAAATAATGATGTTGATGGTTCTTTGGTTTACTTACATTTTTACCTCCCATGGCCTCAAACATCTTCTCAAGCTGGACCCTGAGTTGCTGGATATTGTTTATTAGGATGCATGGCTGTGTGAAACATAGAACAACTGTGAAAATGCATGCTAACCGAACATGCACTTTAGTCAAAATACTTTTGAAGATCAATGCAGGATGAACTTGTCAGCACTTTGGTTATTGTTATTAAAACTATACCTTCACAGCCCCGTCCTTTGCATTCTAGAGTCAAAGCAAACAAGAACACAGCATGAGGCGTGAGACAAATTTGGGACGAATTTAGGTCAAATTCCCACAGGGTGTGTCCGATTCTTACCACTTTCTCCTTGGTGCAGTGGTTGGGGAAGTCTCTGGAGATAATGTCGGCATATGAGAGCAGAACATTGCTGATTGTCTGTGGGGTAAAACTGTGTCTTAAATAGAGTCCCAAGACGACATAAAGCTATTTACGATATCAACTGTCAGGCCAGTTTCACTTACACTTAAACATCGAAGCTTTCTTAAATCCAGATACATTTACTTGAAAAGTAAAACGACCTAACACATTACGTTTTGAAAAAATATATGAAAAATTACAATTCAAAATTATTTATTAAACTCGTACTTGAAACCGGATAAAATATGTATCCTAAGAGGCTAAGGAAAATAATCTTAATGAATTACTTCTTGAAATTGTCAAACTTATTTTAAGTTTTTTTTTTTTATTACTTATTTTTCTAACACGAATTGAAATTCCATGTATCTCCTACTCACTAAGTTTTTTCTTCAGAAAACAAGGCTCGACATCTCAATTCATTTTTCTTCTTTGTGCAGTAAATGTATCTTGATTTAAGAATTTATGATATTTTTAGTGCAACAAGATAAAACATTTTGCAGTGTTTTCAAATGACTCATTTTCAAATCCTGCTAAAACAAAGAACAGCATGAATTTAAGACCCAATATACACAACCATTACTTTCTTAAGACGTGCTTGACCAAAAAAAAGTTTAAATTCTTAATGGGTGACGTCAGCACACCAACATCTAATAAATCTACACCTATGCTGGCCTGTTAAAACTATTAATAAAGAAAATAGAAATATACTGAACATCTGGAAAGATCTGGAACTTCACTATTATAAATAAGTCTTAAAATAATATTATAATTAATAAGAGCTTTATTGCAATGTCAACTGAGAACCTTGGCAAATCTCTTCATGTAGTGTCCGACGATCTGCGGGTCAGGACACTCCAGCTTCTTAATGATCTCAAAACTCTGGTTAAGCTGCGAGAAGACATCCACCACCGAACAGGAGAAGAGCGCATGCTCTGAAGTTTGCTGATACTGTAGGAGAGAGAAAGTTAGAGGTGCTGTCAGAGAAACTTCTGGAATAAGAGGAACGAGGGGCCAACATGAGCTATTTGCGACCAGACGTCAGGTGCGAACTCTTTCGTCTGGAAATAATTGGGTTGAGGTGAGACTGTGGCAGTTTCCCAAAGGGGTTTCGGTGGGACTAATGAAGTAAATACTGCACTTATTGGGTCGGGAACATGCCGAGATGCTCGGAGGACCGCTCATATATCACATTTTGACATGTTTGGCTGCAGGCTGGAGGTTCTCTTACTTATACCGCCTTGTAAATAATAGTTTTGCCTTCAGCTTTGACTGAAGAACCTTAATCTTTAAAACTTAGAATTTCGTTTATTTATGTTCGTATTAAAAGCTAGCAATACTCTATTCTAATAAAATAATAATAACATAGCAATTGTAAATAAAACTTTAAGTGATTTTGAACTTAAATTTAAATATGAATATTATTTATTATTGTTTAATTATATGGTTTTATTATATATAAAATATAAAAATACTTTTGATATTTACAAATCTTAATTTGAATCAAAAGTCGGAATCAATGTTGAAAATAAAATTTAGGATTTCAGGATTTTTTTTAAGCGCAGGACTTTGTTTTCTATAAAAAATTACAAAAACTAAAAATTAAAACAGACTGAATTAATCAATTTAATTATTATAAATTAATTTTAAAATTCAATTATTCTACATAAATTACTTACATTTTTTAAACGTATTTAATTTACAAATCAAAGAAACATGTAATAAGTAATATTTAAGATCCTTAAAATGGAATGAAATTGAATTGTTTTCATATATAAATACAGGCATTTTTTTATTGATTTATAAACAATAACATTACTAAAATCAACATCAAATGGACTTCAAAGGCAAGTGATATACATCTCACCCCATCTTTTTTGTCTCGCTCCAGGGCACCGTGCAAGAAATCTCGAGAAACCTCTTCATTCTCATCCAACCACTGAATAACGAACGGTTCAAACCACCTGCAGAGAAATACAACCACCTGAAGCTCTATTACCCATCGTTCTTTGGGGTCTGAGTGACATTTTGAGTGTGTATGATTCACATAATTTGCTGAAGTTGCAGGGCATGGCGGAAGTTACTCACGCAGGATATTCAGGGACACGGCTCTTGAAGAACGGCAGATCTTTGCAATACTCATTGTAAAGCCATTTGACTTTAAAATGCAGGTTCATGTAATCGGCACTCTTGCACAGGCGGTTCTTTTCATGCTCTGTGAGGTAAAGATAAAAGCACTTTCATGATCAGTAGAAGGAATTTAATGACAGATTCATCTTTGCCGAGCTGAGCATCCCCGCTGAATCAGCAGATTAGAGATTGCCCACATTTCACAAAGTGTGAAATTTAAGGGGAAGCCCTGCTATGCACTCAAACTTTTCGTTGCATCTCATCTGTTGGCAAAGTCAGCTGAAACTTTCTAATGAAACATCATGTGGTTTGAGATAATGATGAAAATCACAGCTGCATCACATGATGAAAATGAAAGGATCTTTATGAAGATTGATATATGCCATAAAAAAACAATGCTGTATGAAGTCAAGATCCGTTTTTTAAGACTCACCTTCCATTGCGTATTTCATATCTTGTGCAAACAGGTTCCACATAACCTCCGCACTTATCTTTCCAACATTGAGCTCCTGGGGAAACCTGTATGGACCACAAATAAGATCAGCATCCAAAAAGGGACTACGTTACAATCTCACAGCGATTCATAACTATTTTACATGGTGGTTAATTTTTTTGTGGTCCTGTGAGGCACGACATTTTGCTCCACTGTATGTCCCCACATGTAGTGGAATGACAATAAAGGTCAACCTGACTTGACTTGACATATTGTGCTGATGATGCCATTTGGAGCCAGTGGTGGAGGTGAAGTATAGACACTTTCAGCGGCAACAACATAGACAAATATTGTGTGGCCCAAAGATAACTTCTGGTAGACCTCCGCAAAGAATCTATAACGGTTGAGTAGTATTATCATATACAATAATATATGAATATAAATTAAATATAAACTATGGCCTATAAATCTGTCTATAAAGGTTCCGCACATGTTTCCGATGACTCAATCGCAAATGAGCCGACCATGTTGCCACGCCCACTTATTATAACATCTTCCCTAAAACCAAACTTATTTTAAAAACGAACACTTGGACGTACTGTCCATTAGCGTGATAAGAACTTACTAAAATGGCAGAAAACCTTCTCTGGCAAATATATATTTGAAGAGTAACTAGATTTTTCAGTTTGGCGTGATTCCCGTCCGTATACATGAAGTTGGTGGGGCTTAGAACCTATAATGCAGCCAGTCACCAGGGGGCGTCCAAATTTACCTTGGCTTCATTTTTCAGGACGTACTCTACGCTTGTTTTGAGTGCGATCTGCTTTAGTCCCAACCATGTTGAGTTAAGGGGCGGAGCTTAAAAGGAGCTTTCTTTTAATGATCATACATTGTTGTTATTTTATTTACATTGTAAATTCATACGAAGATTGGGATGGATTATTATATTGTATTATGTTTCATTTAGTGTTGGACTTACTGGTTAAGGCAAGGGGTGTAGGAGTTCTTGTCCTCTTCAATGATTGACACAATGAGGGTGATAAGCTTAGACCAGAAGTCAAGATTCTTGATGCTCGGACCTTGTTCCTCCGGAGGAACCTCTCCTTTTTTACTCTGCAAAAAACACATCAGTTTCCAACCTTGAGGCTCATCGCATCGTCTCTCAATATGCCAACCTCTGGAAGAAATTACCTACTTAGATGCAATGTAGGAATGACTTCTTACTAGCAAACTAACAGGCGAAATATTCCAAACACTCCGGGGAAGCGAGTTATACAACGAACTTGCAGGAATTTCTAGCACGTTTAGATGTTTAATTCAAAGGGAAGAGTGCTTGATATTCATGAAGAGGGTTCAATGACGGCTTTAATGAGACGTAAACAAAGGCTTTGAGGTGAAATACATGGCTAACAGATGACCAGGCTTCTCCAGAGGCGATCGTTGAGTCACGTAAGGTCGACTTACCGGGTCAGTTTGGTACTCTCGACTATACAGCTCGTGGCAGTTGTTGAAAATGTACTCATATGTGGAATTGAGACAGGCTTTTACACAATCCTTCACCACTTGACTGGCACGAGGAGGACTCTGGAGCTCTTGGACCTGTGAAGAAAAGTTCAGGGTGCAGATCTTGACTTTGAAGAAAAGTGCCCAAACAGGCATTTATCATTTTATTAGTATCAAGCATTAAAAAAAGACCTTCATTCTGAAAAACGTGATGCTGGTGAGTAGATCAACAGTGGACTTGAGGTCTTGTAACCTCTCAGGACTGCTGGCCGGAAAATTGTTCTGTTACACAAAAGACAAAGATGTCAATTCATCATGCCGACAAGTTTTACTTGAAAATGTTATTAGAAACCTTGTTTACCCTGTACATGGAGAGGTCAATCCTCAGTGAGTTGTGGAGCTGATCGAGAAGCTTGACAAATCGCTCTTTCTGCACAGAAATAGCACCAATAATATGAGACCATAAATATTCAAGTTCTCTCGCTGTATCCTGCGTTGAACATCCAACCCGGCCCACAAGACATCAAACTCCGCCTACGTCCAAGTGGGTGTGGCTTCTGGCAACATAGGGGTGGCTTCTGACATTACACTTGAACGTGGGCGGGGTTGAAAGTCCACCGGACGCGAGCGAGAAGCCGGTCTAAATACAAGACACAAGTATTTTTCGACTTCGACTGAAGCACCCACCCCAAAATTGGAGGCAGCGAAGCGGTCGGAGGCAGACACATTGTTGGTGGCCTGCGTCGTGTGAGCGTAGTAAGCGTTGATGTTGGCTAGCAGAGTGCTCATGACAGCGGGAACTCCAGGACACATGTACTTTGACGACAAGCATGCAAAGTGTCTAAAACCAAACATATACATTATTTACAATTGGTTATATCAGTCATGGCTATTGTGTGACCTAGAAATGATTGCGTGACAGCTTACGTCATGGCTTGATAAATGGATTCCACTCCGTAACGCATGGCAAACTCGTCCACGATTTCCTGGGGCGTCTCTTCAAAGTAAACCTTCCAGGCGTCGTCACCCTTGGCATCCGGTATCTTCACCACTCCGGTATTCTGGATGTCTGTTAAATAGTGGAAAAGGTTCTGGGGGGAGATTGAAGAAGGTGTTCATCAACTGGTCATTGATATAATTAGATCTTTGAAGCAGGGACTATAAAAAGACATGAGCTAGATGATAAATGACTGACCTCATGCAAGCAAGTGTACTGGACATGATATGGGGCCACGGTTTCTTCTCCTTTGATCTCCACGCTGATGTGCATACGAATGGCTCCTGATACGGCCGATTTGTCTGTTCGCTTGTCTGAAAGGCCATGATATCATTGTTAGCATTAGTCTCACAAAACAAAATATACAACCCCAATAACCCAATGTTGGATTATACAAAACTCCTTATGATTAACAATTTACTTGTTATATTAAGTAGATATTTTTTTTATTTATCCAGACGTAGGAAAATGGAAGACCATTCCAAATGTTCATTTAAGCAGGATTTTTAGATGTATTTTGGCCTTTCGAGTCAAGTGTCTGTTCAACAAAATCCAACAGCAAAGTGAAAGACTGACAGCATAAGAGGACACGTGAAAACTATGATAAAATAGTTTTTTTTTTACTTTTCCTAAATAGATGTACAAATATTACTGTTGTATAGCTTGAAATGTAATATGAACTTGTTTTATTTGCAGTATTCAAGATTAGGAATTTGGTAGAAATGCTGTAACTGGATCACATATTAAAACAAAAACGATCATTTTACTTAAACACATTCCTGCAAATTGAATTGAAAATAATTTTTTCAGTGGCCCCCTAATATTTTTTTATAGCTGTGTGTGTTATATTTATATATTTTGATGTATGTTCATAGAAGGAAAGAATATAACTTATTTATATAACTATGATTTCTATATATTTTTGCTTTATAATAACTAACAATTCTTGCTATATCTACATTTATGGTCTGTATATTAAATTATCTGCTTTTAGCTTAAGGAATTTAATTAATTTTATGTAATTTATTTGAATTGAATTTAACTAAAATATGACAAACTTTGTTTCTTGGCTTGGTAGCTTACCTAGATTGTACCAGACGTCCATTTCACCGCTCAGAGTTCGCACCTCAATGATAGTCTGACCCAAGAAATCATCAGACTCCCGTTTGAACTTCTGCTTTACTCTCGACTTTATATCGTCGTCCTCGTCCCACACACGCACCTTGATCCGATCGGACGAATTGTGACACTCGCTAGATAAAGAGTTTGCACCACGATGGGTTAAAACACTCTGAACGAATCCCCACAATTTTTATAATCTAAAAAATAAGTAGTTTACTTACAAATTAAAGCTCTCGTCCCACACAGGGTTGAGGTTGCCGTAAATGGTCTTGGTTCGTTTTTTGGTCTTGCCCACTTGGACGGTTACATAAGGGTCACTAGAGCCGGTTTTGTCCTTCGCCTGCAGGCCTTGAGCGCATAAAACTGAAAACAGGAATAAAAAATTATAACAGTTTATCCTCAAATCATGAGTTAAGATGCTTTCTAGCTAAAGTGGTATATTACCAGTGATGCTGATCTTTGCTGACCACTTAGATGTTCCATCCAAAACGCTCTGTTTGATCTGCTTCATGTGTGCCACGTGCGTAGCTTTGATCACTGCGAACACTTCCTGAATCAGCTCGAAGATCTCAGGCTTGTTTCGCTCTCTGATCTTCATGCGGTCCTTTAACACCATGATGATGTTCTGCGTGCGATCCTCAGCTCCGTGTTTCGAGCTCTTCTCTGCTGCTCCTGTGGATGACAGACAGAATGTAAAACATCACGCAGCTCCTTCAAGGTAACCAAGGCTAAAAAGAACCGAAACCAAAGTTATCTTACTCTGCAGACAGTCAGCATTGAGTAAATCTTGACACTTCTCATGGCATTTGACCCCACACTCGGTGCACCTCATGCCCTGGCGAGCGATGCCCCACAGAAGCCCCTCGCACTCGTAGCAGTAGGTGGGTGTGGTGGCCGTCCAGACTTCAAAGTTATGCGGGGTGGTACAGGAAATGGGGTATATCAACGCCTGAAGGCTTTTCTTGTAGACGTGACTCTTCTGCAAAATACAAATCAACAGGTAAATGGAAATTGCCCCAGGTGGTGAAATGTGCATGTCCAAATTGAAGCAGGACGACATACCAATTCTTCATTGTTAAGGGTGCTGGAGGCCATCGCAGAAGTGATACCTGCTTTTCGAGAGTTCTGGACAAGAGACTAAAAGAGAAAACCAACATAGGACGCAAAATAAAACAGGAGAGCATGTATGTGTTTGTTTTAGAATTACTACAGAATAAATTAACTATGAGGTATATTATCAGCTTATTTATCAATTCCACTTTAAGACCAAGAATAATAGAAAGAGATGAGATCAATAAGAATAATAACGAAATTAAATATAGTAAAAAATATACAATTATTATAAAGAAATATGATATTTAAAATGAATTATTACTAGAGAAGGGTTAAAAGTAAATTAGCAAATTATGTTTTTAATTATCTTAGACTTTGGTACTTACCATTGCCTGCAGAAGTTTGAGGCATTGAAATAAGAAAGAGATGAAAAATGAGAATCTTGGCAAAGATCTGCTCTATTTAAATGCTTTGAAAAATGGTTTGCATCTATATTTTCTAAATAGCTTTATTACTTTAACATTCTAATTATTGTCCTACAGACATTTTTTACAGTAAGCATTAATAAAATACACAGTTTTGACATGTTTTGATTTATACCATTGAATATATTTTTTTTTACCTTTAATAGTTACCTTTTTGTAATTACTACATCTATCCCATACATTTGACTTTTTTTATTATAGCTTGTAGTTTGGTTCCCTGTGTTTACTGTAAAACTGCGTTGATACAGTGCACTATTGTGAAAAAAAAAAATAATAATAATTATTTAGTATTTTTTCATAATATTGAATTTTATCAAAGCAGCTACAATGTAATATAATATATTTTCAGTAGTTAAATAGGGTAGGCAATACCAAATATTTAACTAAATAAACGTGAATGCAACCTGAATAAGGCTCAATGCAGGATTAATAATAAACAATGCAAAAAGAAGTGTGACAACAGAAAGACACGAAGGAGCTATTTTAACTCTTGGTTGAAATGTTTTGACATGCATTTTCATTCTGCTCCAGTCAGTATCTTGCCCCTGACTCTGAATGTCAGTGTGGATGACGGTAAGTCGGATTAAAACAGACAAACTGCAAAAGTCTTTAGTGCAGAATGGTAATTTCTCCTTCATCTTCCAGTGCAAAGAGTCAGAGACAGTCTGGTGCCGTTGCTTGTTCTGACAGCTCTCCAGCGAAGCCTGCCAGGAGTGTTATTGGCTGAAGAACTGTGGCCAGACCTACACGACAGCCGTCAGCTCCCGAATTAATTTTTGGCTCTTGTTCAGTTGTTTAATCAACTCGCAACAATTTCTCCTGTCAGTCAGCGGTGGAGTCTTGAAGGAAATGTAACTGACACATGTACAACACTTTACGGTATATGAGTAAGTTGTCAAGTACTTGAGTTGTCAAATTATTTTACACATCGCTACGTCCTTCTGAAACATTGGATGTCCAAATTCACTGTTTTTCAGAATAGAAAAAACACTATAATACATGATTAATACTGTGTTGCACATTTAAATACTTCTTATTGATTAGATATTTAGCAAAACCCAGTGACAAACATAAATAGTGACTAATAATAATGATAAAATATAAATTACAAAATATAGAGATACAAGGTTTCAGAAGGACAGCAGCGATATATGCGATATATTAAAGTAATTCAAAAACAATGTAGGATTCCGGAATCTTTGATGAAATTTGAATTCTAAATGACAAGTGGTTGAATAAAGTAAATGGGATGAATTTATGTATTATCAGATTTGTAAATTACATGATAAAACAGACTGAGCATCATCCTCTCCAGAATTCTCAAAGCATTAACTACTAGTATAAAAGTTCAATGAACTCCCGAAAAGAGAGATAAAATAAGGTCAGCATTGAATGTAGTCAGATGAAATACGGAGTCCAAAACTAATAGGATTGCACAGGAGAGGCTGACTGGACCACTGAAGACTCATCAGTCAAAGGCCAGACAGGCTGACTAATGCTCTAATAATGTCAGACCCTGTAGCTGTGACACAAACTGATGTGCCACGTAAGTTTCCATGAACTCCAGTGTCTGGTTTTCTGAGTGCTTCCCAAAATAACCACAGTAATACATATGGAAGAGCTTTTGAAAAGTTGATGGTGGATCCAGAATTGTTTTTGTGGAAGCGTGACTCACCAGATCTCGGACGAGGGGGATGGCCTTTCTCTTGCGAAGGTCAGGCATGCTGTCTATGCTGTAGAGAGCACCTCCAGGCCTGAGGATGATAGGAGCAGAGTTGTTTTTTTTATACTATTAATGTATGATTGAAAACTAACTGAATTCTATAAAAGCTAAGTTTGTTGTATGTGGAATGTACAGCATGTGACCTCTCTCTTTTAAAATCAGATCTTTACCAAAATGTTATACTTTGATGACGCTCATTCTCGCTCATACATTTGAACTAGATTTAAACATTTCTTCCCAAATCTTAATGCTTGAATAAATTCTAGGATGCAATGAAAATGTGCCACTTCACAATGCTCACCCTGCTTGCATAAACAGTGATGCAAGTCCCGGAATCTCGCCTCGAGCCTGCGGACAAGAAGTGAGAGCTAGGTCAGAAACAAATGCAATGTGTCCTTTAAACCATATCAAACTTCTCTTTAATATCCATTCAGACCACACAAAGTCATTTCCATAGTATAGTATAGTTTCGAGTAAAGTCCGCTTTATTTGGATGCTAAAGCAGCAAGTAGTCGTGGACGTTAGTCGTGGACTCACTTTATCTCCATCATGGTTAAATTGTCATTATTTCTCCATGAGTGTGTTGGAGGAAGCGAGCCGCAGAAAAAAGCATTTACGGAACCACACGGGGCCACACCCACCTTTCAGATTGCTTGACCCGCTTCGGCAAAGCCGGGAAGAGCGTGACAATCGCTATGGCAATAACAAAAAACTGAAAGAAAAAACACATAAAAACTAAACCGAATGGGGTGGAACACAAAAAAGGGCACGGGCAAGCCTCAAAACCAATGTAAAAAAAATGCTTGCTTTGCAAACATGTGACAATGAAGCAAAAATAAAAGTAATAATAACATGAAGGGAAAAGACAGGCAAGACAAAGAAATAGACAAATGCGACCCAATGATGCCGAATAGAATTGAACCAACAGACATAAGTAGTAGCCGAAAGGCAGAGTTTGAAGATTATACTGCATTATTTAATGCTTGACAGACGTTGACCAACAAATATATGACACATACACTCAGGCATTACGTACCTCCTGCAACTGAAGTCGAACTCTGTGAAAGAGTCGTAACCAGTTGGCTTTGGCCCTTACAGCAGGATCCACTGGTGGCTCAGATTTGGGTATGCTGGAAAAGATTGGAATATTATAAGGTTTAACTTCCACCCAGCAATATTTTACGAGACTTCAAAACACATGATCGCTTACCTCTCAGGTAGAAACTCTTTCTTCTCTTGTTCCGTTTCAGGCTTGACATCTGTGACAGGGGTAGGCACGTGTTCTTCTTCATAGTTGCCTGCAGGCATCCGGACCTTCTCTAAATGGTCAAACGGCTCCAATTCTGAGACCCGTGGTGGGGTTGTAGTATGGGGCACCTTGGCAAAGACATCCTGCGGCGGTTGTGGGGCTGAGGAGTCCTTTTTAGGGTCCATAGTCTGGAATGGTGGTTGAGTTTGCGAAGGCTGCTGCTGGTGCATTGAAGCCTGTTTCTCCAGCGGCGGACGGCTGGTGGGTGCCTCAGGGGCCAGTGTTGGGGCCGTGCTGGTTGAGGTGGGGGTATAGGGTGGCTCCTCGCTAAGCGTTCCATCCAATGGGTAAAGGTCTTCATCCTCTTCATACACTATAGCCTCTTCTTCATAAGTATAATCCCCTTCGTCCTGTTCGTAGATCTCAACATCTTCATCGTAGAGTGCAGCTTCCTCACCTCCGTCTTTGTTGTATTCTCCGTCATCGCTGAAGACTTCCTGCGGTTCGTCAGGGTCCCAGACGGGTGAGTCTTTACCGTAGCTAACAGAGGAATGGCAGGAGTGGTAGGAGTCATTCTCATCGTAGAAGTCTCCTGATCCACGGAAGCTCTGGCCGTTTTCAGGGCCAAACTCCTCACTAAGTTGGGAGCTTCCACGGCTCAGCTCACCTGAAGAGGCATAGCGGCTACTGCCGGTGGGGCTGGGGGATTAAAAAACGATCAGTTAAAAAGCAATACAGAAGTAGGCAATTGATGGTAAACTGGGGCGTAAACAGGCAAAGAAATAAGAAACAATAATCCACACAGGACAATGATGTTTAAGACTTGGATTAAGCTGTTTTACTAGTGTGGGTTTGACTGTGTTCTAAGGAGTTCAGGATTTTTTAGCCTCCAAGACCAACTAACTACCTAGATAGCAAATTGGACCACAAAACCAACTGAAGCTAATTGAAATGTATTTCTTCAATGGTAAATATTTTATTTCAATTGACAAATGACAGCAGGTAAGATGGTAGAGAAATCAAGACACAACCCTGTAGCTCTTTTAAGAGAAATCGGACATTTAAAAAATAAAATAAAAAACCTGTCTCGAAATCTTGAAACCAAAGGCAAGATAAGACAACACATCCAGGAGGAAGATAGAAAGGACAGAACAAAGGCGAACATGAAGAAAGCGCAGGAAAGAGTTGGAACAGAGCTGACAAAAAAGAAACAGCATCTTCATGTGGCACCTCAGAAAAGACCAATTTGATGTAGAGTCAGAGAAGAGAATAAGACAGAAAAGAGGAGCTGACACCCACTGACACACACACACACACACACACACACTTCCACATGGGATGTAAGGTTTAGTAATGGATGAAAAACCAGCAGCAAAAGAGAAAGGGTGTTTTATACGATTAGAGCCAAGAAAAGTCTTGGATTTAGATAAGGAAGAGGAATACAAGAGCGATGGAAAACACACACACTTATCAAATTTATAAACAATAAAATCGTTCCTAATAAAGTCACCAGCCACTGGTAAAATTATTATTTAAGGTTAGGCCAGGTTTTTATTCTACATTTGGCACATTATGATTTCACATTTCACACGTTGCTTGTCTCACACCAAAGTGCACAAAACTGGAAAATCACACACATACACAACTTTCTCTTTCCTCCTTGCCAGAACTGCTAAAAAGTCTCATTTAAAAAAGAGCCACATAGACTTCCTGTGACACTTCAAATGTAAACCACTGATGCGTATTTCTCCGGCATCTGTCACAGCCATCCACACGGACCCGCCCGCTTCCCACACGGAGCATAGTGTGTCTAAAGGCTATGTAATTAGAGCACGCTAGGCTTTCAGAATTACAGCGTTATTCACAGACTCTGTCAGGCATAAAGCAGGCAAATAACAGACTTCACAAAAATCCTGTTTCTTCCAAACCCAGTGGAGCCCCACCGGCGATTGCACCGAATTCCAATCACACGGTACAAAAGACAGAAGAAAAACCCTGTGACACCTATGAGTCGGTTACCAACAACACGTGACAAGCTATTCACAAATATACAGCAATCATAAGGACAAAGATACATATATAATAAGGTATAGAAATAGTATAGGATTGGGCGGTATGACAGTATATTTAGTATACAGTATACCGTGTGACGGTAGACATGTGCTGAGTTAATTCTGTCTTGTTTATACCGAAGGACAACTTTAAATGATTCATACAACAGGACAACATTACACTATTTACACAAGAGTTAGACTTAAAAATACAGACATCAAGAAATGATAATAACGGCAATAAATTGCGTATTTCATCATACAAAAAATCTTTCATTGTATGATATAATCTATCGGTCATACCGCTCACCCTTATACAATACACAGATCAAATATATATAAATATATATTAAAAGACCATGTATGTAAAAAGAAGGACTGTTGCGCATGCATGGCAAGCATAGCCAGGATCACAGGACCAGACAAGTCCAATTCCACGACAACACAGCGGGACGGATTCACAGGCTGGAGCGGGAACAACAGCAGAAGAAGGAGGAAAAGGATGGAGGTGTAGGAGCTACGGAGACCCACCTATCGGAGAGCGAGTGCCTACTGTCTAAGGAGTACTGGCGGCTGGTCCGCCTGCTTGAGCCGGAAGCCGAATCGAGATCGCTGCGGCCGTTGGTGGCGGAGTCTAAACTATCATAGTGTCTGGTGGGAGGGAAGGGGATGGGGAGGCAGGGAGAGGAGGAGCATGAGTAATGTTTTTTTATTCTGTTTAGTCATCTCACCTCAATGTACGTAACATGACCCAACCTAAGGCATTGGATAACCAAGCTGCTAAGAGACTCGATGGCCATTAGTGAGACTTTATGAAGGGTTTAGAAAGCTTTGAAAGAGGCCCTGTCCCAAATGTCCCAAACATTATGTACAGTCAATGTGTAGAGGACAAGAGGTACCATTTGGAACAGGGTCTCCGAGCACCCAGTCTCTGGGATGCACTAATCCCAGCATGCAATGGAAGAATGTCAGGAATATAACGCAAGACAAAATAAACAGGAAATTGAAGCTCGTTTTGAACTCGGCCAAAATGAGCAATAGATGGGAAGCGCTGCATTCAAATCACACACAGTCTGGCTCCAAACCCATGAAGTGTACATGAGCTTCATCCAAGGCTTTTATATTGTGACCAATGCAAAAGAATAGAAGTAAATTGTCACTCAAGAAATAAAAGATTACAGACTTAGACTATCATTAGTAACTACACAATTCCCAGGAAGCATAGAGGTGGGGCTCCATGATCATTTACCTAATGGCTCTCTGGTTATCGTAGTCGTAGTCATTTATGTCGTTGTAGAGCGAGCCTTGCTGGATGTTTCGGATGGGGTACTGGTGCATGGATGCGTTGGGCTGGGAGGTGGTGTAGAATGGAGGTGGGATGCTGTTGCTGGTTTCGCTGCGGTAGTCGCTGTCTCGATCATCAACAGCACTGTCTGGATCATCATCTGAGGAAGAAGCACAAAATGATCAGCACAAAGGAATTAGCAAAAACTAAGCAGGGTCCTAGAAGAGAATTCCAATCAAACAATCGGGTACCGGTTACAAGAAAACCCTTAGTAAGAATACTCTTAAGGGTTTCCTTAACCCTGAGGGGTTTCTTGCAACCGGGCCCTGATCCTTAAAGTCTTCAGAAAATCAATCCTTAACTCAAAATATGATTCAGATCATGAGAATGTTGTTCCAGTCCCAAAATAAGTGAACCCATATAACATTCAATTTACTTACTCTGCTGGTCGCCCCATAGACTCCAGTTACCTAAGGAAAAATTACCAAACATGGAAGCGGTTAAAAGTTTTGATAAAAATACTGCTTTGGCTGAGATATGCCTCTGTCTGACCATGAACAGGTATCTTGTTAAAAAACAGGTTGATGAACTGAGCCATAAATTTGGTTGAAAGAAAGGAAGGAAGTAAGGAAGGAAGGAAGGACAAAAAGATGTAAGGAAATAAAGACGGAAGGAAGGAAGGAAAGTAAGATGAAAGGAAATCAAGACGGAAGGATGTAAGAAAGGAAGGAAAGGATGAAAGAAAGGAAGGAAAGATGTAAGGAAATAAAGAAGGAAGAAAGGAAGCGAGGAAAGAAAGGAAAGAAAGGAAAGAAAGAAAGGAAAGAAAGGAAAGAAAGGAAAGAAGAAAGAAAATAAGGAAGGAAGGAAGGAAGGAATGTAGAAGTAAGAAAGAAAGAAAGAGAGACATTTATCAATTTAAAAATGAATGTAATATTTGAGAGCTCACGACACTGGGTTGACGGCATCGGAAGAACTGAGCCATAAATTTGGTTGAAAGAAAGGAAGGAAGTAAGGAAGGACAGAAAGATGTAAGGAAATAAAGACGGAAGGAAGGAAGGAAAGTAAGATGTAAGGAAATCAAGACGGAAGGATGGAAGAAAGGAAAGAAAGGATGAAAGAAAGGAAGGCACGATGTAAGGAAATAAAGAAGGAAGAAAGGAAGCGAGGAAAGAAAGGAAAGAAAGGAAAGAAAGGAAAGAAAGGAAAGAAAGGATGAAAGAAAGAAAATAAGGAGGGAAGGAAGGAATGTAGAAGTAAGAAAGAAAGAAAGAAAGAGAGACATTTATCAATTTAAACATGCGTGTAATATTTGAGAGCTCACAACACTGGGTTGACGGCATCGGAAGCGGTCTCTCGTGCTCCTCTTGGTATGCATACTGCAAAATGAGCAAACAAAAAACACACACTGAGTCTATCAGAATAGGTAAAACCTGTGAGTCTCTGTTGTAACGGGTAAGTAGTTCAGGAGAGAGCTAAGACTAGAAAACACACTGTTCAGGCCTCAGATGTCTATCCGACAGAGTCAGTGAACTAAAGCATGTCCTGCCCTTGGGCTCCGGGGAAGACTGTAAACACAACAAGACTGGTGTTGAATGAAGAGACTCACATCTTGATCCCTCATGGCATTGAGCTGCTCTAATTTCTTGGCCCAGTATCGAGCTTCCTCCTCTGGTATATCTGGAAGGTATGAAAACAACGGGTAATCACTAGAACTTTGGGTAGATGCAGAAAAGTGGAGAAAAAAATGAAAGGGCACCTAATGGGAGCTCGAATCGTGTGTCCAAAAGCACTCGATGGAAGGTGGGATCTTTGGTGCCGCAGATCTCGTTTTCGGCCATGATGACCTCAGAGTCTAAAGTCATCCATTGTCCTGGCCCTTCCTGTAATACAACAGTTATACCTGCAGATTGAGATTTAAAGTAGGAAAGAGCTTAAATGCAAAAAGTTTCTGGAAGTGCTTGCAATGAGTGCCAATGCCAGGCGTCAGCTACAGATCTCCACATATAGCTCTAGAGAGCATGAGAAAAGCTGCAAGCTGTTGGGCGCCAGGCAGGCCATCTGGGCTGTACCTCGTTTGACTGGCGAATGTTGCTCAAAGGGATCCACAGCGTGCCAACCATGGTGTCCCAGATCAGACCTTTGTTCCATACCTCCACGTTCAGGCCCAGATCCAGTCTGTTAATTTCACTGGATAAAGAGAGAGATGGGGAAAATTACAAAGAAAAAGCATACATTGAATGAACAAGATAGGATTATAAAACCATAATGGTTTGAAGAAATATAAAACAAGAAAAATCAAACATGGTACAGGCTGTAACAATGGCATCTGTGCGTTAGGCATCTCTAGTGACACACTCCAAGTGAAGCTCTACCAAATCCTAATAATAGCCTCGGTTTTGAAAATACACCCAATCCGTATTCTACTGACCACAGGGGCTAATCTTAAGGATGCTGAAATGGGCTGACGCATTAGAGCGAAAGACAGGAAGAAACTAAATCAGATTATGGATGATTTAAGATGAGGCTGGCGAGAGTTCAAGAACGATGCTTTTGAACATTCTTCTATAATACTAGCTATTGTGTATAGATTTAAAAGCACCTACATTTTTACATTCTTTAAAGAAAAGGTAAGTGCTTTAACCTATGTGAAACTAGTAGCCATGAAAAATCTGTCTTCATTTACTCATCCTCGAGTTGTTCCATATCTGTATAAAATTAATTATTCTGCTGGACACAGAAGATATGTGGAAAGCTATACAGTTCTGGGTCACCATTAACCACCGCATGAGTTTTTTCTAGACTACGCAAGTCAATAATGCCCCAGATGCCAACATCCTTCCAAATATCTTTATATCAGAACAACGAAATTAATACAGGTTTGGATCAACATGAGGTGGAGTAAATGATGACAGAATTTACATTTTTGAATGAAGTACGCCTTTATGGTTTGCCAGTAATGGTTTATATTAAGTTCATTGCTATGTGGTTTTTATGGCAGCTATTTACTAGAACTAAAAATGATTCATGTTAAATTTGGAAGTCAGGATTGATTTCAAGCAATGCTAGGCCGCATCTCGGCCCTTGAAGGCAATTACCTTCGAGGTAATTAGGGCTATTAACTAACTAGGGGAAACCCACTGTTATAAAACAACACAGAAACAAGCCTTTCATTAAGGGTTTCATCCCATCAGCTTGAGCTGAATGTGAACATATATGCATATCTACGGCAAGTAATATTACGTACACCAATAATCGAATTAACCAAAATACAAAGGTATCAAGAGAGTGTTTTTTTGGTGTTTGTATAAAGACCCTAAATAACTAATAACAACTAATAATAGTTGTTTTGTTTTTATTACCTTCCAATGAGCTATGTCTATCTACATACACCACAGGACCTCTCACATGGAATTCTCCATGTTGTTTCTACAGTAGCCCTAAACGGACAAACTGCTCTACAGAGCGTGTTTCATTAATACGTTATCTCCCTCGACAAAGAAGCGAAAATGCAACGTCATCTTTATTCTGTGTCAGCAAACGTAGTGCTTTGAAAGGGGGGTATGAGCCGTCGAGTGAGCCGTTGGTTGCAATTTGCAACCTCACCACTAGATGCTGCTAAAACTTCCACATTGCTCCTCTAAAGATTGGATTGCACACCTTGTTATTTTTAAGGGTTATGGTTAACTAGTATCATGACAATGAGACTGAGTTTGTGCAATTGTACAGAACTCACAACATAAAGTCCTGCTCCCAACATGGCTGACTGCCTCGCACGGCTATGGTGGTGCTTTTCACGTTCTGAACCTTCAGCGACACGTAAGTGTTGAATTTCTCTGCACGAAAAACAACAAAAGTCACGGTACATCTTCGCCATGTGGAAAAATAAACCCAAAACATCCTTTGAAAGTTCACAACAACTGAACTTTATACCTTGCGGTCCATCAAGCTTGGCTTTCTTCACTGTAATAAAGAATGAAAGACATATATTTAAACACGTGATAAACAGAGGGAATGAAAATAATCACACTTTACATATCAGGCAGCTCATTTGAGATTCAATGTTGCTTATTTGTATTATTGCAAATATCTCAAGGCTTTAGAACCAAGTTTACCATAATATACCTTCTGTCATGGAAAAAGTGGCGTAAGATACATTTCTTTGTTTAGGCTGTTGACATAAGTTCAGAGATTTGATAATGTTCTCGAACATGTACAAGTCAATTCACACAAACCTGTGTTTGAAGTAAGAAGTAAAACAAACAGTCGTAACACGGTTTTCAAAATACAAAACTAGGCAATTTAATATGAAAGTACAATGGTATTCTTTTGGCCAAATAACAAAAAATGCATAGCGCTCGGACAAAATATACAATCTCCATAAAGGTTTCTCTGCTGGATTAAGATATTCAATATTAAACTAAATTTTCATTCTTCTGAAGACCACAAAAGAAGATATTTTGAAGAAAGTTGGTAACCGAACAGCGCCGGCACCCATTCACTTCTATTGAGTGCACACAAAACCAATGAAAGTGAATGGGTGCCAGTTAGCAACGTTCTTCAAAATATCCTCTTTTGTGTTCTGAGTAATAAAAGAATATCATAAAGGTTTGAAATGACAAGTGTGTGAGTAAATGACAGAATTTTCATTTTTGGAAATCCCTTTCGGCTGCAGCGAAAATTAAATATCCAAAGTGTTAGTCACTGTCAATTCTGTTTTGGGGAAGTCTAAACAAATCCATCCCCCAACTGAGCTCATTTTCAAAAGCCACTGTGACGTCAATGCTCCCATTCATAATTCATATTGCCCCAGTCAGTGCGAGCAGATAACATCATACAGTTAAAGTGCCCTTAAAATAACCGGAGCTATCAACTTCAACACTGTAACCCTTCACAGGCTTCAAGTTAAGAACGCAACAGACACATTCTAAAAATCTGATTAAAATAATAATAACAAGAACAGTTCATTTTAACAAAACAGTATTAAACTGTTGGAAAACTCATTATAACAGAATCCTAAAGAACAACTGCTGCACCCCCGCTTAAGATGCCCTGCGCCTGCCGCCTCTGCCCGGGTTTCCTCTCTTTGCTCCCACGCATCACTTCCTGCCATGTGGCTGGCACGCACGTGTGATGCCTCTTTCTCTTCCCCTCTTACTCTCGCGCTCCATTAATCTCTGTGTGGATTGCGCCATATCCTAAAAATACCAAGTTTGGGGTAAGTGAAAGGTTTTTTTGGGGGGGGGGCTAAAGCTCGGCAAACAGCGAGGATAAAAAACACTCTTCAAAGCAGGTGTTTAAGGTAATACAGTGATAAACTGGGTATGAAACTACTTACATGTTGCAATAAAGAAGATAAAGATTTCCAGAATTAAACAATTTTCGAATGCCTCCACGTCAAAAGCCAGTTATCCATTAGCTCTTTAGACTAATATCAAACGAATGTAACCAAACCTGAAGTCCCTGAGGTACTTATGAGTTGAGGCTATTTAGATCACTAGATTCAATGCCTGCACGCATGCATTTAAACACTAACCAACACAGTTTGAAGGCGGCGTATAAAAATGCATAAAAATTCACAAGAAAGAGGAGAAACGATAGTTATGTAAGAGGAATTTCACACTGTTAACATCAAAGTCTTGCAGTTTATGTGCTCAGGTTGATGAGAGTGATAAGAGTCTCTGTGACACTCGCCCACACACACACACCCACTGTCACTTCTGGACACTGGCTGTGAATCCGCTGCCTGTTTAATTACAGAGCGGCTACAGACGCGGCTTGGATCATAGTGTCTATGTGGGATGTGTTCAAAAAATGCTGTTCAGAGAATCGTTCAGGACCCAGAGTCTCCTTCAACAGATACATTTACTAGCGTGTCGTCTTGTGTTAAAACGCAATCGGGAAATAAACCGAGCCAAGAGATTATGGGCAAGCAGACTATTAACAAAGAGATGACCAAAAGAAAGCTTTGTCGGTTTTATGAAATTGAGTGTATATACGTGATTTGATCTATAGAGGTTTCCAACCTTTGCCGAATATTTGAGATTTTCTTTATTTTTCTTTATTTCTACAGCAGTGTTTGTCAAACAGGGGGATTTTAAGAATTTTAAGGGGGGCTTAAGATAACCAGAAGACATTTCAAATAAAAATGATATAAATAATCTAAAACAACTCATACTACTTCTTGATGTTCAGTCATTTTAAAAACAAATCGAAATTTCTAGCAATGTTAAGCATCACAATATTTTACTATGTGGTGGGGGGCTTCAGCTATTGTTGTGGACGATGAGGGGCCTTGAAGTCGAAAAGGTTGAGAAACACAGTTCTAAAGATTTACAACAAATCTATCTGTTAAAAAAATATATTCTAAATATATTCTCATGTATGCAGTAAAGATTATAAATTGCCACTGCAGGAAACTTTTACAGTGAACTAAGAATGGGAAAAAGATTGTGTCAAACTTAAAGGGACAGTTCACCCAATAATGAAAATTCTGCCACAGCCACCCTCAGGTTATTTCAAACCTGTATAAATCACTTTGTTTTGTTGAACACAAAGAAAGATATTTGGTAGAACGCTATTAATGTTCAGTTCTAGGAAATCATTGTATGGTAGAAAAAAAGTTTTGTTCTGAAGAACAAACTGTTCTTCTGCACATTTTTCTTTTTATGGTAATCCATTATGTTCCAGATCTGAAAATTACTAACATTCTTCGAAATATATTTCTCCATTTCATAAGAACAAAGTTATTTATACAGGTATGAAATTACATGAGGGTGAGTAAATGATGACAGAATTTCAATTTATGAGTGAACTATTAAAATTACAAAATTACAATACAGGTGCAATTTGTAAATTGGCCACCACGAATATGTGAACATATTAAGAGACAATCCCTTTTATTTATACATCTTTCCAAGAGCCTTCTGCAGGAGCTTCTTGAATGCTCAGATGTTCAAACCCCTGAATTCAGACCGACACGAACATTCAAAATTACCCTTTTTTTTTTAAATGTTCTATGCCTCTGTATATAATCCTTCAGTATATTTACTGTAGATTAACTCCATGCATACAGCCATGGGAAAAAAACAACGTTTTAGACAAAAATTCGAGTAATTTGGATTCTTAAAGAATTTTTCATTAACGTTTTATCATACTGTAAAAGTGGTTATAAATAGATATATCATACATCAAAGCAGTTCCCACCTGAGCAGGGGATCCTTTAATGCTCCATTTGGATTATCAAGTGAACACACCCCTGAATTTGCTAGCATTAAAAGCATAGACTACAGGGCGGATTTAACACACTCATCTCGCTTTGCATGCAATCTATAAAACAGTAACATGTACAGTTTGATCATTAAAGAAGGATAAAGCAATTATTATATTATACTAGTAAAAAAGGCAACCGACACAGAAGCGGCACTCCTATCTCGACCACTCACACTGCATGACATTTTGAAGAGTAAACCCCACAGTTCGCATACTGTTAATAAATAAACATCATATATACAATATATGTTAACTAATGATAACATTAAACCCATCAGAAGACAAATAAATTATAATGATTCGGCAACGGACTGAAAATTGTGCGCGCGAGAGCTGTCGTGTATTACAATCAAATGCAAGTCAAAGCTATGTGCAAAAGTAAAAAAAGCATCGTTTCCTAATGTAACTAAATGCATAAAGCTTAAAGATAGTAAAGATTGATTATGTATGTACATAATGCATAAACACAACCAACAGCTGACTGTCATAATACAGTAACGCATCGATACACGACATAATAATGCACTCACCTCCAACACACAGCAGTGACATCTCTCACCACAAATACGAACACCTTCAGCGACAATTATCCGCGCCCTGTTGCGTTATTTTACCAAAGGAAACTGCTACACGAACGATTTCTGAGATTTTTTGTTGAGTAATCTCTATCAAACTTTAGTCGGAAAAAAGGCAGAGAACGCTTCTTCCATCAAATTCAACAAACTGGGTGTTCTCCGGCCAGCCTCTCGTTGTAAACGGCTGTCGATCGTGCGATTCGTGATTAGCGCTCCTTTTTTTCAGCCGCTCGTAACGCGACGCACAGCCATCTTGTTCAGCACCGCCGCCGCGAGGACAGCTACTACCGTGACGTCACTGCCCGACTCGTGCACGCGAGCGAACGATGACAGCGGCTGAGCACGCGGAATCCTCTCCCCTCGACTTTTCAAGAGCCTAACGTGGACAGCTCCGGTTTTTTTCTTATCAGTTATTCATACAAGTTAGGAGCTGGCTATTCTGATATGGACAATAATACAATTTGTTTCTTTTCAAAAGTAACTGGGTAACATGTGATAAAAAGCAATTATAACTGCTAAACGTTATTTGTGCCAGTCTTTCCGGTAGACCTGCAACGAATCTAACTCTTGAGTAATTTAATGTAATTTAATACAATGAATATACGATATATATTAATAATTAAAAAAACATTAATAAAAAACATTTAAGCACAAAGTAGTGGTTGCATTATTGTTGCGTTCACGTGCTCTCGGAAATAGGATAATTTATGGAACGGCGCTCTTTAATGTACTTGTAATGTTATAATGCTACTAAAGTCTGGAATACACTACACGACTTCAAATCTGAACAGATTTTTTAAAACTAGACTATTTAAGTTTCAGATAGAAACACACTTATTGATAAAATCTGCAGACGGGCACATACTGAAAATCTGAGCAAAAGTTTGTAGTGTATTTTAGCGTTAAATCATTACTGACATTAATGTATTGATGTAACTAAACCCAGACGTTACTTCCGGGTTGAAGTGGCAATTATCGAATTTCCGAGAGCACATGAAGGCAGCATAAAACCAAGCACAGACGGAAAGTTACATTTGGCCCAGCCGTGCGCATCAGATCTATCATACATACATGCATATCTACGTTTATATAACAATGTTGTCCATTTAGATGCATTCTCCACACATGTAAAATACATGTAATTATTTTGCACGAGGGAACACTCCCAGATTTATACAATATAGCTTGTTTTAGTGGTTAGGTCAATGCTACCCTCTACTGGATATGAATATGACATCTACTGAATAATGTGGAATGCGAATCCACATAAGATTCCCAGACTAGTTACAGGAAAGAAGCGGAGCGCTGCTGTTTTGCAAGAGTTTATTTTTTCAACATCTTTTCCAAAAAACTTTTCATATTAAAAATTGTATTCCATGAAATCCAAAAAAAAAACATTGAAGTACATCACTTAAGCAGTGTAAATTATTTCAATGCTAGAACCGATCACCCTTTATCATATCGATCAACTGCCAAAATATTTTTTTTAAAGAACACATTCAAAAATATAATGATACTTACAATGTGTTTTTCCTTTCTTTGCAATGCACAACACTGTGCAAAAAAAATCTAGGTCATTCAATATAAAATTCTACACTTCCACATTTCATTACAATTGGTTAGTAAAGAGAATATTATATTGCAAACATTTTAGCATGCCTTTAAAAACCATGCTGTCCATGGCTCTACACGAACTAAAGGATTTCATTGAGCAGCTGTAATGATAAAAACAGCATTAACAGAAGTTTTAGATGATTATTGCCAATGCATTTAGAATTTGCCAGCATAACAAGAATTAGCTCATAGATGAGCTACACATTTTCAATGAAACTGCATTGCACCTTATGAGCAAACACGACCAGGCCCCCCGTCACTGTCCCTGGCCTTCCAAAGGCCTTGGTCAAGCGGATGGAGAACTCTTAAATCGCAGCACAACCGTAGACTCTTTCAAAGTTTCTCACTGGAGGTGGATGAGGAAGATAAAATATGTTATTATTAGATTTATGACAACTTTAATTCTGATAGAATGTCCATGATGGACACTGTCCTATTGCAGTTTGACAGTAATTTAGTCAGAGACTGACAAAGATGGAAAGATGTTCCGTTCAAATATTAGGATGTTAAAACATTAGGATTTTAAAACATGACAATCTGATTTCTCCGTCAATGCGTCCATTTAAATAGCCTAAAGGCAGCTGATGTCACACAGCCTTGTGTTGGCTTTTACCCAAGAGCATACAGGGGTCATATCTTACCTGTCAAGGTGAGAAAGAAGGTCTTGTAGCTTGAGAACTAACGTGCGATGCTCGTGCGGTCTACTCTCTAAAGCACAACTCAAGCGACTCAGGTACGAGTCTAGAGTTCCGATAGATGGCGTCTCACCTGTGCCTAAAAAAAGTTGCATTACATAATCTGTTAAATTCCATAATATTATTTAAACAAACGGCATATGCATATGAAGCCACTGTGTGATGCTGACCTGGTAGGGGCACAGTGGCCAGGCTGTTGACCAGTGTCTGTTTAATCGAAAGTAGGTGGCGCTGTAGAGATTGTGTGCGGAGGTCATCTTGGCTCAGCTCTGCTTCCAATCGTTCTTTAGCGCTGAACATGTCGGCAATATGCTTCTGCAAAACCGCATTCTGCTCCTCGAACTCCACGTTTGCTTTACGCAGTCGCCGCAGCTCTGCTTCTCGAGCTGAGAATAATTTTTTTATCAGAAACCAGCTAAACACTTTAATGCTTATAGCTAGTTCTTTGAAATACCCAACTTACCTTTGTTCTGGTCTAGAAATTCTTCTGTGAAAATAGGAACATCAAATCTGGTGGAGAGCTCTGAAGTCTGAAAGAAATGTTTTTCGTGAGCCAGGTGTCAAGTATAATATGCACGCCTCGTACGTAGAAGACAACCATTACAGAAGCAAAGGTGGGTACATTTACATTTCGCAGACACTTTTATTCAAAGCGACTTACAAATGAGCAACATCACATGCAATACGCCAGACCTGCGATATCTGTTGTGTAACCTTTGGAACTTACCTTAAAACCTGCTGATCCAGAACTGTTAGCATTGATTATGACAGACGTCACCTCCTCTGTTGAAAGAAATAAACATATATATGGTAATACTTTCACTTTCTTATGTCATAACATTTTAAATACAAAATAGTCAGTAATGCACAAAACAGAGAAACATTAAAAGAACTAAGCATGTAGAGCACAAACACCTCTCTTGATTTTCTTGTCCTGGACCTTAGCGCACGTGATCTGGTATGCCTCACTCTTCTGATACTCTCGGAGTTCTCGTGCGTACTGCATTTTGTCCCTTTCTGCTTCGTCTAGATAACGCTTAAACAATAAATCGTTTATATCATAATAAACATCAAGACAAGGAACAAGTTCTGAAATGAGTAAAAACATCTATGTTGTAATCAGACATAAAAGCTATCCGTGCACATACCATTAGTAAAATTAGCAATACCTGTTTGTCGTTAGGGGCCAGACGGCTCCATTCTGCGCCGAGCCTCTTAGTGATTTCAGGAAAGGGGAGATCAGGGTGCAGAGCCCGGATATGTTCCCGTCTCTCATTCAGGAAGCGCACGTATCCAGTAACAGGAGCCTTGGGTCCATTAGGTAACACCTTCTTTCTCTTCTTTCCCTTTGGCCAGCCTCGCTTCTTAACAGGCTGAGAAGATGATTGGTTGCTCTATAAGAGAATTGATAGGAATCAAATTCAGTAAGGGTCTATGAAGAAAATAGAACTCACACCTTTAACCCTCTTACAACAATTAAATTATTTAGCTGTTATAGTTGTGTTTTGACATATAATAGACATATGATGGTTGCTTATTGATGGCAAAGAAGTTATAATCTTACCTCCTCCTGTGCGTCAATATGTTGAGAATCTTTAGATGCAGGCGCATCACTCTGCTCTTGCTTCACACCCCCCATTACAAAAGACCCTAGGAAATACAAAACCATGAAATAAAATATAGTTTATGCCCTGAATCTCAGAAAGTTTGCGTCTCATGTTTCAAAAAAATATATATATATATAATTTAAGATTATCCTGAATTTAGGACAAATAAGCACTGATAAGGACCATTTAAAACATATATTACCCAGCAATTTTGCTTATTTGCATATTATTTGAAATAATTACCCCAATAAATCAATACAGCGAGTAAAAACACTATAAAATATTTTTTTTCAATAATATTTAATTTCAATAGGGTCACAAAACATCTGTCCTAAAACAGCCAAACATTTTACTCAACATAAAAGTTCCTTTATTCTATAATTTAAGTTGAAGAAAATGCCTACATTGAGGGTATTTCAAACCCCGTCTCTGCATCAAGGGAGCGAGCAAAAACGCATCTACATAGGCAGCACGCCAAGTTGTAAAACACAGCCACTATAATCGATGGTTGTTTATTTAATACCCATTTTGTTATTCTGAAATACGTATTAGACTATGCATTTTAAAACACGCATGCATAATATTCATTGGCTATTCTGGATAATAATTTAATGTTTTCTGACTGCATCAAGATGCACTAACGCAGCCAATTATTATTATTAGCTAAAGTAGCATAGCGGGCTAACTAGCCTCTGTTTATACTTAAATGAATTAAACAAATTGCGTCTTCATTACAATAGTTTCTACACAATTATTTATCTCGGTAACTGTTTGTGTTTCAACAAAACTCGTACAATTTATAAATAACATTTCGACTTACCTAAATTGTTGTGTGTTTTCTTGACTCAAACGCTAGCTCATGTGCAAACGTTGTTTCGATAGACAGTTCCTTAATGGTTTTGATTGGTTTGTGGGGTGTGGTGGGCGGGGCGAATAGCATGCGCTTTATTTGCATGAAAAGAAATAAAGTTGTATCCGAGTTACATTTTAAGGTGTTTTTTGTAACTGTGCAATATAATCGCTACACAAGTTTGTCAGTTTTGAGCTATCTTGATTTTTTTTACAATGTTATTGTGAATGCACACCATTACGTCATTTATTTTGTGTGGATTCTTCCTTTTCGTCGCTTGATTGATTCTGTAATTGTGACTGGAAATCCGTGTACACTATTATTTTCACTAATACTCTCTCATGTGACGTATGTGGTTTTATTTAAATTTAACATGTAAAAATATCCTACAAAAAGTTAACGTATATAAACACCTCTCTAATAAATTCGGAAGTATATATATATATATATATATATATCACAAGACAACAAAATGAATTGTAGCCCGTCAAAGAAATCAAATTAAATGAAGCTCAATAGGATTCAACCCATCATCCAGCCTTTGCGAAGGCAGTCATTTGGCCAGTGTTTCTGGTTATGCGCTGCTGTGTATGTTTATGCCAGCGAAGCCTGCAGTGTTCACCATCCAAGATGGCTGCGGGTGAGAGCAACAGCCGATCCTCGTGTCTAAACTTGTCCAATTCGGGTCCGCTGGGCAATGCGCCGCCGAGCAACGTCGCCCACTCTTCGCCCGCAAGTAACGGGGGAACGGCTGGTGCGACCGGGGGAATGAACCGAAATGCGGGGAATTCGAACCCCCTGTCGGGCCCGGAAAACGGCGGAGGCGCCGATTCCTCGGTGAAAATCGCGCCGAGCACCCAAAACCCTCCGCGGCAGTCTATCGGTCAGAGCGCCGCGGCGGCTCACGGTGCGTCTGCGAGCGGAGCGATAACGGGCGCTGCGTCAAATATGACGGCGACATCATCATCATCTTCTTCTTCATCCTCGACATCTACCGCATCCGATGCGTCCGCCGCCGCCGTCTCTTCGCTTCCCAGCAGCCCGGCTTCGGTTTTGGTTTATCGAGAGCCGGTCTACAATTGGCAAGCGACAAAAAGTACAGTGAAAGAAAGGTTTGCCTTTTTGTTTAACAACGAAGTGTTAAGTGACGTCCATTTTTTGGTTGGGAAGGGAATGGGAGTGCAGCGCATTCCAGCCCACAGGTAGGGATGAATAGCGGTATGTTTATATGTTTTACTGGACTCTTTTTATTATGTGTATTGCATTAATCCAAGCTAATGGATAGAAGCTTGATTGCTGGCTGGGCAAAACTAAAAAAAATAGTTTTATTTATTAAACGTAAAATGCCACATGATAGGATTTAAGTATGCATTTTTCTAGCCTCATGGTAAATATGCATACGTAAATACCATGCATGGTTTTTAAAATCAGATCCGGTCGAATAAACTCATAAGGCATTTGTTCGGCGATGATAAAGCCACGTTAAATCACCAAATGCCCGTATTTGACAGTCCGATCCCGTTGCTCTCCGCAGATTTGCTCTCGCTGTGGGAAGTGCCGTGTTTGATGCCATGTTCAACGGTGGCATGGCCACAACGTCGACCGAAATTGAGCTCCCAGATGTGGAACCGGCTGCATTTCTAGCCCTTCTCAAGTAAGAATGGGCTTCGCTGCACGCTTGATGCTTTATGTGCCGCTCTGCTGTGTGTTGACCCCTCTTGTCATAATGTCCTCCAGGTGCCCTCTGCCAACGAACTGCAAGACAGAGGGGCCTTATAAAAATGGACCATTGTAACCGTGTTTCCTGTCATAATGCCTTCCAGTTCCTGCTTAATAAACAATGCCAATTCTATTGGTTTCTATAAAAACAAAAAAACCATTACGAACCCTCAGCTGTTTACTATTGAAACTATAACAAGCTTCCTTTATGTAGTTTGTTTTGACTGGGATTTAATAGTGTTTTATTAGAAGGCTGTGGAATGCTTGATTCTGATTGGCCAGTCGCAGTTTCGACATTCCCAGATAACAACCTCTCAAAACTAACACAACCATTCTCACAGGTTTTTGGACAAATTATATTTAAATATCCCTTTTAATAACATATTTGATATTATTTTTTATATATGATTAAACCGAATTGCCTGTTTGTGACATTTGAACGCCGTTTCTCACCTTAAAACCGAAAGTAAACGGCAAAAATTAGCTAATACAATATTTCAAATATGCATTTCAATTAAAAAACATTCTCATGTGCCAAGTAGCCATGTAATAAGCGGGATAATGTACAAGCAGCCAGCTGTTATCGCAGGAAAAGCCCCTTTAGTGTGATTACACGTGATCACCTGGTCGGGGCTTATTTTTGCGTTATCAACCGGCTGCCTGTTCATTATTCCTTACTTATTGGTTTCCATCCGCCCGATCACATCCCCAAAGACAACACATAACTATTAACACTCTCCTTTAAAACTCACGCAATTCCCTTTAAATCAGTGTTGGAAGCTCTCACTCTTTTTGACATTTTTAAATAACTGGCAGCTATTGCTAAATAAACATTTGTAATTACAGACGAGTAACTATGATATCGTGTCAGAAACTATGGTTACAAAGGTACATTTTTGTAATTAAACAATCTTAAAGGAATAGTTCGCCCGAAATTCAACCCTCATGTCATTCTCTTTGACTTTTTTTTTTTTTGCAGAACACAAAAGAAGATATTTTAAAGCAACATTTTGTAATTTTTCGACTTTAAATTAATGTCTCTAAAACTTTTTAAACACTTAACTGGACGAATTGTACTGCCGCTGCTACATGAACAGTCTCATAGCGGTTATAACCATCGTCTGTAAAGTCTGTGTTCAGGGGCAGACTGGGAACAAATTCGGCCCTGGATTATTCTGCCCACATTGGACCTCCACCAATTCTGCCGACGGGGAGGGGGTTTGGCAATGGTGTGTTTGATGGCATCGCCCCGCCAACAATTCTGTCAACAGGGGGTGTTGTATGAAACGTGTGCATTGCATTACATGCATACGTGTCTGACTCGCTAATGCCTTTCGCATTGCGTGCATTCGCGATTATAATACGTCCGCCACTGGCATGGCCGTCGGTGGGAAGGACGTTCTGGACTTTGACAGAATGTCCTGCCGGTCAGTCCGCCCCTGTCTGTGTTCTGGTCTGGTACAAACAGCCCCGCCCATCCCTTGCCTGTGGAGGAGTGCGGCATGGTTTCGAAACAACGTTTCTGCATTCGCCGGTTCCATCAGCTTAGTAAACAAATTCATGTGCATTGGGCTGCCCACGGGGAAGCTTATACCAGGTGTCCTGGGAGGATGGGGAATTTATTTTATTCAATTTACTAAACCCACACAAAAGAGCAAAGTGTCTGCACAAGGTGTCATACTTTTACTAAGTTATAGTTTTTATCTGCAGATCGTTAAAATCATTGTGTGCTTCAGTATCGTATTTGTGGCTAAAACGTTTAGTTAGCTAGTCCATGCTAACGTACAAACCTTAAAGCTTACTGTTCTCACAGCATGTACAGTGAGCGAAATAATTATTTGATCCCCTTCTGATTTTGTAAGTTTGCCTGTTTACAAAGATATTAAGGGTCTATAATTGATATGGTAGGTTTATTTTAACTGATAAAAAAAATTCAGGAGAAAATGTTTTATATAAAGGTTATAAATTGATTTGCAGTTTAGTCAGTGAAATAAGTATTTGATCGCCGAGCAAAACATAACTTTTGACTTTGTGGAGAAACCCTTGTTGGCAAGCTCAGTGGTAAGACATTTCTGATAGCTGGTCACCTGGTTTGCACATGTGACGGGATACATTTTAGTCCATTCCTCTGTAAATGTTTAAGGTTTCTTGGCTGTTGGAGTTTTAGCCTCCTTCACAGATGTTCTGTAGGAATAGGGTCTAGAGCACTGGTTCTCTCCCGGGGGGGGCGCGAGTAGGCTACAGGATTGGGAGGTAAAAAAAACTGAAAAAATATTTTTTTTAACATTTTTTTTATCACTAAACTACTTTCATAAAAAGTTATAGTTTTGTATATACATAACTCCTGAATAAAAATTAAAATGTGTTTGGACTGATTTAAAAAAAAGAGTTTTGAACAAATTTGATTGGTTTGTGGATAGAGAGCGCAAATGCAGGTGAAAAGCGGTTTTGTTAAGCTTGTCATTGAGTTGTTCATTCAAACGATTCGTTCAAACGGCTGATTCATCAAGAATGAGACAGATGTTTGTGCATGGGTCATTGAATCTATGACTCAATCGATTCGTTCAAAACACTGAATCATTCAAAACATGATTGATTGCTGCCGTGAGATGCGCTATGCTGTGATCTTTGTTTGGATTCATCGGATCTATTTTCGCTGCTAAAATAGACCAAAACAGTCATTATTTCGTCTAAAATGTAAGTGTCTTAATATTAATAACTTGTTTGTTGAACTGTCATATGAAATCAGTGTCACATTTTCAATCGTGAGGTGATGGTAAATTAAGTGATGGTCAATTGTCAGCTCTCTTGGTCGTCAGGTCGTGTGATGCATGTTGCTGAACTGCATTCAAAAGTTATAAATATAAAAACACCACATTTAACTGCACTATGTCAATTTAGTTTATTTGTGTGTGCTGCGCTCATAGACTTTAGAAAACGGGGTAATTTCTTTGATTTCTCCTCGAGAAGCTGCGCAAGTCTCAAAAGTTTAATGTCCTTGCACGCTGACTGAGTCCGAAACTGTCGTATTCGTTTTTTCATATTCGTCATTTGTTGGCTCTCAATTGTCAAAAACACCCCTCAAAATATTTGCTACGGATGCGAAAAATGCAGAAAATCGAACCATCATAATTGATTTCAATGACGGACGGAAGTTTCAGAGGCTTCAAACATATAAAACGTGAGGTCGTATTTACTTATATATATATATAGCCTATATATATATAAAACGAATAAACTAGTCAGAATATAGGCTAAAGTTAAAGCATTCCTTTAGTTTTTGTGAAATACACGCAGCCACGCACACACAAACATGTTTAAATACATTTATGTTGTTAATAAATAAAAACACTAAATTGTTGTAACAGCAATATCTCCAAGTTTTGTTTTTCACTGTAAAAATGTAATGATCGGCCAATGCACAGAGAGTACCGCCACCTTTTTCCCCCACTTCAATTACTGATAATAACACAAACAAATCATCCTCCTGGCGACTTTTTTTTGTTGTCAAAGCGACAAATCCAGCGAATTTTACTGGTGTTTTTGGAGACTTTTGTGGTGTTTGGAGACTCGAAAGCACGAGTCACTCTGCAGTTAGGCCTACTGTGCACAACGAGCAGCGGGTGCTGCCGTGAGCCCCTCTCCCATCCAAAAGCACTTCAAGGCGGTCAGTCTCTCAGTAGCCTCACGCAGCACTCAGAGCAGAGAGGAGACACACACCCCTCGGCGTCCAGGCTGCAAATGAATCGCGCATGCGCATGGCCGCCGCCGTTCCGCCCTAGCTTACAGAGCGGGGTGTAAATGTTCACTCATTCTCACACAAAAACAAATCACTACATTTAAATTGACTCACGACATAGCTCTCCATTCACTCAAGTCTAGTCTCTTGCCAAGTTCGCTTGTGCCAGCTCTCGCTAGTCTGTTATCAATCTCGATTTACATATGCCTTTACTACAAAACCCCTACAGTCTTTTTAAAGACTAAACCCACAAACATTTTTGTTAAAGATTAGATCAAATCTCAGCCCTTGCCAGTATTTTTTTTAACTGCTAGGCAGTAGCTACACTTAGCTAAAACTACCCACATGACTAAGACACACACACACACACACACTACAATCTTTAAGTATTAAAATAAAATCTGAATTGTCTGCAAAATAATTATTTTGTACGTTTAATTAAAGATCGTCCCTAAGTCCCGATTGATTAGCCCCTGATACGTCTCTCAACATAGCCACACAGTTACATTTTGCCTTAATTGACTTTATTGAAAACACATAACAAAAATGGAGAAATTTCTTGTGAGGACCAACAAGCCAACCGACGCACCACCAGCTTCAAAAAAGCTTTGAAGGTTCGATGAAGCATACCTGTAGTTTGGGTTTACAGTTACGGCTGATCTGAGACCTCAGTGTGTCGTGTGTGCTGAGGTGCTGGCAAACGACAGTATGAAGCCCTGCAAATTAAAAAGGCACCTCGAAACAAAGCATCCTGGCATTAAAAATAAACCGGCTGAATATTTTAAAAGAAAGCTTGATGACTTCCATCAGCAACAGGCAACCATTTCAGTGCACAGCACTGTGTCTTAACAGTGTTTGGAGGCATCGTATGTAGTGGCCAAAAGAATCGGTACACTGGGTTAACCGCATACAATCGCAGAGACTCTCATTTTGCCGGCAGCGCAAGACATGTGCAGAATAATGATAGGCGATAGTGCAGCAGCCAAACTCGGTGCAGTACCACTGTCCAATGACACAGTCGCTAGGAGAATTGTAGACATGTCCAATGATATCAGAGAGCAACTGATAGAGTTCGTAAAAAAGAGTCCTTACTACGCGCTGCAGCTGGACGAATCTACTGATATTGCTGGGCAGGCACAGCTCCTCACCTATGTCAGGTTTCTGCGGGACAAGGCGATTGAGGAGGATGTCCTGTTTTGCCGGCCTCTTCAGTTGCACACTACAGGAGAAGCCATTTTCAATGTCCTTAATATTTTCATCCTTGAAAATGGTTTGGATTGGGACCGATGCGTTGGCCTATGCACGGATGGTGCGCAGGCAATGACGGGGCGTGAGCGTGGCCTAGCTGCTCGGGTTCAGCGAGTAGCTCCACTTGTGAAATGGACACATTGCATGGTCCATCACGAAGCACTAGCTGCTAAAAAAATGCCGGTTCTTTTTGACTCCGTGCTGAACCAATCCGTGAAAATGATAAATCTTATCAAACCGCGGCTGTTAAACTCTCGCTTGTTTGGGGTCCTCTGGCAGGAGAAGGGGTCAGGGCACGAACAGCTGCTTCTGCACACTGAAGTTCACTGGCTCTCCAGGGGGCGGGTGCTACAGCGGTTGTATGAGCTGCGAGAGGAGGTGAAATGGTTTTTGACAGAAATCAAATCAGATCTGGCGAAGCATCTGGATGACACCATGTGGCTTGCGTCTCTGGCCTATTTGGTCGATATATTTGACCGCTTGAACGGCCTCAACCTGTCTTTGCAAGGCCGTGGAACTCATATTTTGCTCCTTGCAGACAAAGTGCATGCCTTCACACAAAAACTAGACCTCTGGCATGGCCGCATCAGTCGAGGGAACTGCAACATGTTCCCCAGCCTTGCAGACTTTATCACTGATGCAGGCACGTCACATGATTTCTCATCCCTATTTCAATCAGCGTCTGAGCACCTGTCAGCAATGAGAAAACAATTTGCGACGTACTTTAAAGAGGATTATCGCTCTTTTGCCTGGGTTCAAGATCCGTTTGTGTGCACAGCAAACGAGCTATCAATTGATATGCATGAACAGCTTATTGAGCTGAAGAGTGACAGTAGACTGAAGGAACTCTTTAACTCCTGCCCTCTTTCGTCATTCTGGGCAGCATTGATGCAGGAATATCCTGAACTCTGTGACGTCGCCTTGAAGATTTTCCTACCTTTCGCATTGACATGTCTGTGTGAGGCAGGATTCTCAAAAATGACTGCACTCAAAACGAAATACCGCAATCGTGCACATCCACACATCGAGGATGATTTGAGACTACGTTTATCAAACATTGAGGGGCACTCGGGCCCCAACTGCAATGAACCAGCTTTGGGGGGGCCCAGCTTGCAAAAGGTTGAGAACCCCTGGTCTAGAGAATGGCTAGGACTTTTAATGTGCATTTGATTTTCTCCTTAAACAACTCTTTGGTTGTCTTTGCAATATGTTTACAGTCTTTGTCATGTTAAAGGCACAATCGCGACCCATCTTCAGTGATCTAGTTAAGGGGAGGAGGTTCTCGTCCAAGATTTGATAGTACATGGGCCCGTACCTCAGCCCCTCAATCTATGTAGGGATGGTGTTGTTGGGGTCATGGTCAGCATTTCTCTCCCTCCAAAAACAGGACTCGCAGCATTTTCTCCAAAGCCATTTCTGAATCATTTTGATGTTCATTTTCAAACTTCAGACTGGCCTTCTAGGGCAGGAGGACCTTGCGGGTGCTTCAGGAATTCAATCTATTGTGACATAGCGTGTTACCAATGGTTTGTTTGCTAACTGTGGTCCCGCCTGTCTTGAAATCATTAACAAGCTACCGTGTAGTTCTGTGTTGATCTTTAACCTTTCTCATGATCATCTTTAAGCCATTTGGGAAATGTTGCAGGGAGCTCCAGACCAAGTGATAGTTATTTTGTATTTCTTCTATTTCCATATAATCGCACTAACAGTTGTCTCCTTCTCACCAAGCCTCTGTCTGTAGCCTTTTCAAGGTTTGTCCCTGAGATCATTTGATAGCTATTTGGTCTTGACCATGTTGGTGGTGTCTATCAGTTAAAATAAACCTACCATAAAAAGGATAGACCCTGTATTTCTTTGTAAGCAGGCAAACTTACAAAATCATCAGGGGATCAAATAATAATTTCCCTCACTGCATGTTGTAGGTCATAAACCAAGATCTACATTTCAGTGTATCTCCAATGTTAAACTTGTTAAATGTTAATTAATTGAATCCTACCCTGCAATACATTAACAGTTGGTAGTAGATGTTGTCGTTTGCGATCATGACGACCGTAACATGAGGCTTCTCCCGCTTGAATTGTGATCTGTTAACCTCACTTCCAAATTCAATTTGTTATCCACAAAATGTCTTAATGTATATATATATCCATCCATGTCATATTTAAGTCCCGCTTTAATTCTCCTCCACGACAGTGTGTGTCCAAAATGTAGCAAAAACAACTTCGGACAAGGTTTTCACGCTTCCAGCTGCCATTAAGAGACATAAGGAACTCCGGTTGCTTGTCCGAAATAGCAACAGTAACTAAGGGGGCGGGACTTACTGCGCTTATCAACCACATGGGGGAATCATGAGCAAGAATTCGATAGTGTTGCTTTAAGAACGTTGGCAACCAAACAGCATTGAACCCCTTTGACTTGCCATCACAATATATGGACACAAACCACCAAGACATTTCTCTAAATATCTTCTCTTGTGTTACAACGAGGAAAGAGTTATATATGGGTTCTGAGCGGCATGAAGGTGAATAAATGATGACAGATTTTATTAGTGAACTGTCCCTATAAATGTTTAAGACTTAATGAGATGAATTAATAACGAACATTAAATATATATATCTATCCACCTACCTACCTCTCTGTCAGTATGTCTATCTATCTCTCTGTCAGTCTTGTCTATCTAGATCTCTGTCAGTCAATATCTTTCAGTCTATAATGTCTTGTTTTCTTTTTCTAAATGCAGGTTTCTCTACTCGGATGAAGTGCAAATCGGACCAGAGACAGTTATGACCACCCTATACTCCGCTAAAAAGTACGCAGTGCCCGCTCTGGAAGCCCACTGTGTCGAATTCCTAAAGAAAAATCTACGTGCTGATAATGCGTTTATGTTGCTTACCCAGGTAATCGCAGGGCTTCGGTCACATTTGATCTTGGCACCGAAAACACAACCTCAACCTGCGTGTTTGACAGCTCGCTTCAAAACTTGTGCAAACGTAGCCTCAAACATATCAAGTTTGTTTGTTTGTAGTTGAAAACACGATTTCTTCTGCTTTCAGGCTCGGCTTTTCGACGAGCCCCAGCTGGCCAGTCTCTGCTTGGAAAATATCGACAAGAACACTGCTGACGCTCTGGCTGCTGAGGGCTTTACGGATATTGACCTCGGTACTTCTTTTTCTCATCTGTTCATCTACCAAGTGTCATCTACAAATCAGAAAGCTTACAGTGTTTTAATGTTCTCTTTTGTGCAGACACACTTGTGGCAGTCCTGGAGAGAGACACGCTGGGGGTACGAGAAGTCCGTCTCTTTGGGGCTGCGGTGCGTTGGGCGGAAGCCGAGGCTCAAAGACAGCAGTTACAGCCCACCCCGGAAAACAAGCGCAGGGTGTTGGGAAAAGCTCTTTCTCTTATTCGCTTCCCTCTCATGACCATTGAGGAGTTTGCGGCAGGTAATTTGCATAAGTATTTGTACAGAATTGGTACTTTGTTTGTTTAATGATTCCTTTGGTTGAACACTGTATTCTGTGTTTACTGCATCCAAAGCTACGTGGAGGTGTACCAGATGTACAGCCAAGTTGTTCCTCCGACATTCAAAACTGAAAGGCTCTTGATGGCAGTGCCATGCCATGCTAAACTTTGTGTTTGTGTGTGATAGGTCCGGCTCAATCCGGTATACTCGCAGACCGGGAGGTGGTCAGCTTGTTTCTACATTTTACCGTCAATCCAAAACCCCACGTCGAGTTTATCGACCGTCCTCGCTGTTGCCTCCGGGGAAAAGAGTGCAGCATAACACGCTTTAGTCAAGTGGAGAGCCGGTGGGGCTACAGCGGAACCAGCGACCGGATCCGGTGAGTGTGTGGTTAATCATTAATTGAAAATGTGAACATGTCATGCCACGATGACTCTAGACCAATGCCCCACAGAGTGTGGGATGCGGCCCCTTGGTGGGCTCTATTGGTATTGCATGGGGGAATGGCCTAAGGAAAATAAAAACTTCTTATTGCTTAGATATTTGCAAAACCCAGTGACAAATATAAATACTTATATTCGGTAAACGGTTTCAGAAACAATAATTATGTGGGTTTTATATATGAATGTGAATTATTGCTTGCTTTCTAATCCCTAAGGTTTTCAGTGAACCGAAGAATATTTGTGGTTGGATTTGGGCTTTACGGGTCCATACATGGTCCAACTGACTATCAAGTCAACATACAGGTGAGAACTTTTATAAATAACAGTACATCAAGTGTCAATGAATTTTGCAATCAAAAACAGAAAGATTTCAAATGCCGGCCTTACACAACTGTCAAACTAAAAATGGGACAATATGTGACTTTTAACATTTTCTCTGATCTAGATCATACATACAGACAGCAACACAGTTTTGGGTCAGAACGATACAGGCTTTAGCTGTGATGGAACAGCCAGTACCTTTCGAGTCATGTTTAAGGAGCCTGTGGAAATCCTCCCCAGTGTCAACTATATCGCCTGCGCCACGCTCAAGGTGAAGTAGTCAGACCTCATGAGAAAAATAGTTTGTGACTGTAGTCTTAAAATTAATCATCATTAATCTTTAGAAGTGGAATGTGCTTAAAACATATAGTATTCTATTCTGTAAAAAACAAACCAAAAATGTTGATGACCTCATCCTGCAGTTGTGGGTGTATACAAATTTTAGTTCAGTTAATAAGTCTGTAAATATATCAACACCAAGGTCATTACGATCGTCTAAAACTATTAAAACATTTTTATTCATTGAATCAAATCAAATACGAGCTAAATATAATTTGAAAAACGTACACTTAACAAAAATGAGAAATGTTGCCTCAGCAATTAACTGAAATAAGTTTGAGGCAATAACTTAAAATAACTAAAAACTGAACTGAAATAAACTGACCTTATAAAAATAAACAAATAAATGATATGACAAAATCATTTTGAAGTTGCAAAAATCAAACTAAAATTAACATGAAAGCATAAGACATAAAAATAAAAGTGAATTAAACAAAACTATTTAATAAACTTGTAGCAAGATAGAAATAAACAAATAAATTATAAAATGACAAAATGATATCAAAGTGGCTCAAAATTAATTTAAAAACTAAAGACATAAAAATAAAAGTGAAAAGAAAACGAACAAAACTTTAACTCTGGATGACGATGAAAAAAAACATGATCTTAGAAGTGTAAATTGTTATATCATTCATGGATCTTAATGAGTCTATGCTTTCACAGGGACCGGACTCTCATTATGGGACCAAGGGAATGCGTAAAGTCACTCATGAAGCCCCGGCCACAGGCATAAAGACCTGCTTCACATTCTGCTACGCTGCAGGAAACAACAACGGCACTTCTGTAGAGGACGGACAGATCCCAGAAGTCATCTTCTACACATAATGACCAATCAAAATCATCTGACGATTAAAGACTCTTGCATTGCATATTGAGGCCAATTCACCGGTCTCCCCTTAGGCCAGCGACCAAATACTGATCTCTTATTTCTAAGAGCTTTTGTTTCGAGCATGAGAATTCAGTCCTTATAAAGTGTACTTAGGGTACAGATGTCATTTTTACCCGAGTAGCACACCGCATAGTGAAAACTTACAATGAGCCAATATTCACGTTATAGAACATGTAGGTCACCACTACAGGTACGTTATTTTCTTTGGCTGTCAAATATAATGTTCAAAATGGTGTTTGATTCCACCTTTAGCCCGATTGTTAAAAGTCCTTCAAAATGCACCGACGCACTTATCACCACGATTCTCAGAGCAAGTTTGCAGGAAATACACTACATTTAGAGAAACGTTTGCTTCGTTGTAGAACGGGACAATTCCTTTAAGGCAATGTGATCAGTAAATGTTTTAAGTTGCTGTTTACCATAGTTGGCCTTCTTGTTTATTGAGCACTTGCATTCATGACCCATGTACAAAAGCTCTTAAAAAGTATTGACTGCAGTAAAATACTGAACACATTTCTATTGATTCAGAATATTGTTTTCTTGACATGCTGTATGTTGATCAAAGATGAATAAGATGAACAGGAAACAGCTTCATGAATGTATCAATGCTTACCTTGTAAGCGCTGTAAATATAATGTTCTTGTCTTGGTTCTGTGTTTAATTAAAGTCTGCACCCCTTGTTTGAATGTGGTGGATGGGTCTGTGCAGCATGCAAAATAGAAGACTGGTTAATTGTATTTGTTTATGCAAAACATGTAGCCACAAGTGGTGTGGCTGGTTGCTTCAGATTCATGTCCGACCTGCATTATGCAAATAATATTTTCCTATATGTTTTACAAGTTGGGTAAAAATTGAGCTTAGAAAGGTTCATGTCTTAATATATTACTGTTAGAGATAAGTTCAATTTTTGAAATTCAAGGCTAATAGTGTCACGAGTAGAAATATTAACTCCAAAAATAATATTTATCTGTTAAAAACAATCCTTTGTTAATGATTATGTAGGGCAATGTCAACGATTGAAATCTCAATTAGATTAATTTGTGAAAGACACTTTCAGGAAATGAAAAGGTAAATCAAACTAGTTCCCTTACAGGGAAAAGCAATATGACAGGAAACAGCTGCTTATGACTGGTTTATGGGTTTTGTATCGTCTTAAAAGTATTCCAAAATGCATAAATCTGAACTTTGAAACAGATGTTTAACCATAACATTTACTGCAATTACTGTATGAATATTGAGTAGCTGTATGCTTTAGTACACAGGGTATGTACACAGTACCTAACTTAAATGATAAATTATGCTATGAATTCAATAGAACAAACACTTCAAAAAGTTTAAACAAAACAGCTTTCTATAAGGAACGTAGCAGATTTATTTGTTGGTACATTACAACATTTACGCATTTGCAGATGCTTTTATCCAAAGCGACTTCGACAGCATTATACTACACATTGTATGGGAGTATGTGCAATCGCCTGGGATCAAACCAATGACCTTGCTAGCGCCATGTTCGAACCACTGGGCTACAGGAAAGATTGTACAGCTACCTTCAAATCAAATTGGATATTTTGTAAAAAAAGGAAATGAATACTAATTTGAATGTTTGTCCAAGTGCCAGAACTTCTTTTTGCAAGCCACTCTGGGAAGGTTGGGATATAGCCTTCGTGGGAGTCTGTATCTTCGTGAGGGTGGAACACCATAGATGGCACCCGACTATGTGCACTGCAGAGGGAAGACAGAAATGTTATTAAAAAAGAATATTTAATGCAATAATGATCAAGGAACTGAACATTAGGTATGGCTGTTGAATGTAAAACACACCTGGATGTCCAACAGGTAAACAGGCTCCAGAAGCCTGGGCTCAGCTGTGAGCTCGAAACCTTAAAAGCACTCTCCAGCCTCTTTATGGGCACATCATGGCCTTCAGCGGTCGCTTGATGTCCAGTTTCCTAATATGCTTTGCAATTTTCTCCCTTCTGAAGTTCACATGACATCAAGCACCTGTACAAAGACAAAGGTTATCACACCACAAAATGAATGGATATGAACAAACCCACTAATGTATATTTTACACTTGGCCATTTATATCAGACTGAAGTTTATCATCACAAGACAATCAGGTCAAAGTGAAGAATGTTTAAATCATCATTAAATGGCCCAAGAACACTAGGGACTGTTGATGAACACAAAGAACTGCACAGTTATAGTTTATTTCTCACACGGACCTGCACGATGGTCCTTCCTCGTGGCTGTAACGGGATATCAGGCTTGTTGTCCATGATGGCACTGGTTTGGTCTACTTTGAAGTTAAACTTAGAGGGTGAAAGGTAGAGATATATAGATACAATATTTAGTGTAATAGAAATAGATGAAGAGAAGAAAACGTTAACACGAAAAGCTAAACAATGTATTGAGCCTGCACAATGTTTGCACGAGCGAAAACTGTAGAATAGACACTATCAAAAACTAAATAAACAATAATTTAACAATTATTTAAACGTCACTGGAGTACACATGCGGAGACACGTGAACGCAGTAGTTTATGAAGCGCAGATAAACACACATGGAGTTCCTATCATCGAAGTCACATTTTACTAAACAAAACGCCGAAATCGCAACTAAAGAAGAAATATGAGTCGATTAATAATGCATTAAGTAAAAAAAATCATAAATTGACTTACCATTGTGGAGGATGTTTATTGATTTCGCTGAACGAGGAACCGACTGGTAACCTGCTTTGCGCTAAACGTACGCTAGGAAAGACTGATTACGTCAACACGCTTGAATATATTTGGATCGCGCGTCCTACGTTCTTTACGTGATGACGTTGGAACGGGACTCGAAATTCAAAATTGAAGCTTGACCAAAAAGCAAAGCTGATTAAATTACAAGTGCATTTTCACTTCTAACTAAAAATAGCTTTTATCTGTTAATACACGTTGGACGTGAAACAAATAAGATAATCTCAGCATTTATATTTAAACATGTTAAACACCCTACCATTTTTTACACGTTGAGTATAATGTTTAAGTTTATGTTTTTTGATAATTTATGTAATTACGATTGTATGATTGCCTATAAATAAATATGCATTTTTTTGTCCACAGAACTTATTTGTCAACCCCCGAAAACAATAAGAATCAAAAACACGTTTTTTCCATTGAACTGTGAAATAGTCATTTATTCCAGCAGGTGGCGCCTCACTAACATCACAAGTTTTCTGTTCCATTTTTCTAATTTTAGCATGACCACTATTGTCATTTTAACTTAGGATGCATTAAATTGTGGGCAAAGAAGGTGACCCTGGTGACATGCACTCAAGTCATGAAATTCAATGTACTTTTACCAATACCCTAACTGTCCATAGGAAGTCTTATCTTATTGCATGACCCAGCGCTGTCATCAGGAGTGGATTCTAGGGAATGATATCCCTGCCTTGTGATAAGTGGGGCGCACTGAGGGTCACGATGCTATACCCTTCTTATTTATCCGAGGGAGATGGGGCTCACCCGTAAAATGATTGTCCCGAGCCTCATGAATTTTTGACACTCCTGGAGCAATCAAACCTTTGTCTCTTGTTCTTTATTGGATTTAAGAAAAACCAATGCACATGTTGCATTGGTATGCAAACTTTTCTTGCAAGATTTGCTATCCGTTAGTTAATTAGCTTTTGGACAAACATTTTTGAGGTTTTCTTTCTAATCAGTAATGACATTTAGACGAATTGTGTGCCTTCCGACTGTGCCTTCCACTTGAATTGAATATATGAATCAGCACCTTGCAGAGCTTGGTTCGGGCCACGCATTTGCTGTGAAGCCAAGGCCATACGAAAAACATCAACTATAATAACAGATTTTGCACTTCACAGTGTTTCATCCCCATCACTTTCTTCACTATTTTTCTAACTTTGGGTTTATTCAGTACGATTACAGATTAGCGTCAGTGACCGGCACACCATCCAGATGGCTATGAGGCCCACGCAGATGGTAACCAAAGTGAGTCCTGAGTGCATCAGCATATTAGTTATCATGCTGGTCACGAAAAGGCTGTTAAACTGTTAAAAAAAGCCTGTGGTAGGCAAAGGAGAGATGTACAGCAGGGAGAAGAGATAACAACAGTCAAAGTCACTTGAGGTCATTGAATACAATCATTTAAACCCAACCGAGAGCAGACAGCCTTTGACAGTGCCACAATATGACACCATCACTCTTTTATTTGAGATGAAATCAAAGTGACTGCCTGGTCAGACCCATGAGCCCTTGAAGATTTTGAGTGGCCAAAAAAGTAGCAGTCAGTTAAACGAATTCAGTTTGTGCACCCATTGAGGTTTTGTTTTGCTTTTATTTTTCTCCTCATATTCATTATTTATTTTTGCTTGACTTAATCAAGTAGTCTTCAATGCCACCGGCTAAATGCTTGCATGTGAACAGCCCCAACGTTTTGAAACAGCAAAGGTGTCCTTGCCTTGGTCATTAGGGTTTAATTGAAACGGCACTCTTACTTTGCCATCGATTTTTTTCGCTAACTGTGATGTCCCAAAAGGGCTTTCATCTTTGTAAACAAGTCTTTTATAGAAAAAAAGACAATGATGTATGAAAGAGGAGTGGAAAAAATCCGGGAATATCGACTGCCCTTGAGTATTCCTTTAACATTCACTGAAATTGGAACTCGGAATGCCATGTAGTACCGTCCGCCCTGATTATACGTGTGTTATGTGAGTGTTTTTCTAAGGCTGCTGATGCTTTGAACCACGTGCGTGAAGGATACCCAAGTTTGATGGTGAGTGAGCACTGCAGACATACATAAATCCGACTGTGCAATTGATGTCTGTTTGAGGTTTCTCTGCGTACAAATGCCATGTTGCCTTCATCGATGTCTCGAGGCGTTTATCCGGCCCTTGATTTAAACGTGCTTACACTAATGATGGCTTAGCAAAGACACGGCTGAGGTAAATTCAACAAAGTCCTATAGCCCCTGACATGTTTTTTAAAGCTAAGCCATCCTCATAAATCACAACAGCTTTTGGAGATGTTCAATCTCTGATTAAAGTTTTATGTGACAGGTGATGGAACAGCCGCATGATAAGCGTGGATGAAGGTGTACCCACTTTAGGGAAGTTACGCTGTGCTCGATGAGTTGAGAGTTGTGCCTGCATGTCATCAGCCAGGATCAACATGTGAAAAGACAGAAAATGAATCACTCATTAAAAGGAAATAGTGATATGTGTGGGCACCTGTCTTTATCGAAACATGATAGTATAACACTTACTTTTACAACTACTACTAAAATCAATAATTATGATAATAATGATAAGTATAACAATTAATATAAAATCAATAACAAGAATTATTTTTATTTTTATTAATATTAGTCTTAATATTATATCAATATTCTTTTTTTGTATTACTTTCATTATCATAGCAATTATTATTATTATTATTATTACACCTATAGCTCAATTATTATTACTGGTGCACATTTTATAATCAAGAAGAACATTTTGCATTTTTATTATTTTGATTATATGTATCTAATATAAACAACATTGTTTATTTAAAGAGTACATATTATCATTATTATTAAATATGTTTATGTAAAGTATAAATGCATTTGGTTTATTACTGAAATAAGGGTTGTGAGTAATGTTAACTGTGTAAAAGGTCAACTTCATAAGGAAAGGAAAATATGACCTTTGAACCCTCTATCAGATGGTTTCCCAAGGCATGTCTGAACTCTTATTTGATCACGAAGCCAAAATAAAACACAGTAGTGATCTGTGAGCAGGAAAGGGGCAACATTTGGTAGTTGAAAAATATCATGTCATATTTTTGAATTGGCCCTTTGAATATCCCCTATGACGATTGTCTCTCTCTTTAATTTAACTCTACAAATGTATAATCCTTTCTAGCAGTATGGGATTTATGTTTTGATGTAAGAAAAATTGTACTGTTCTTTTCATATGTTGCAAACTAGTTTTTCTTTTTCCATATTAAATCAACAAAGCAGAGCCAATCAAAAAACAGTCCAGAAAATGATTGTTGATGACCTGATTGTTAAGTTGGAGTTTGTACTTTGTCCTCACTGAGCTGAGAGTCGCAGACAAGTCAAGTCAACCCAATAACAGACTTTTTGGTTCTTTCTCGTTTTATTCAAGGATATTTAAAAACGTGTCAACCCTGGGTCACTGAAATGGATCACTATTCAGATCAGGTAAGTCGTAACATTGTGTATTTTATTTATTTTTTGTATGCTTAATGGGTAACAAACGTAACCTTTGTTATCTTGCCCGCCCATGTAATAATTCACACAAAGCAAAGTTCATACAATTGAGCAAGTTACCATTTGTTGTCTATTTTAAATGTTTATCTTATATTTGTTATTTCCATTGAATCCCAATGACGGCAGATTTTGTTTTCGCTATCTGATAGGGTTGTGAAGGGTTAGATCTGCTCGATTTGCTCTTTGATAAGAATGACGGTATCTTACGGCATGAGGACACGGGACTACAAAATGATCAGCTTTGGCCTGTTCAAGATCCTCACGTATGACCGCACGCTCACACAAAAATTTTTCACATCTTTAACCCACGTTTAACCCACTGGCTTGTTTTTGTGATTTTAAAGATCACGATGCCTGCCCAAGTTAGCAAGGACTTCTACAACGCACTTCTAGGTGTGTCTGATTCTGTGTACGGGTCTCCGGTTTGGTCGCCCTCTCCAAGTGACAGCGGAATCAGCGAGGACCCGCCTTCGGATCACATCGACAGCCCCCCACCCACTGGAAGCCCCCCCAAGGGTACCCGCTTTGTCGCATCCCAGACGCGGCCAGACCACGGCCTTGAAACCAACTTTCCATTTGATCAGAGTGAGTTCGTTAAATGAATCTTCGCATGGTGATTTAATCCCACTGTAAGCTCTGATGATTAGTCTTGTTAGGGAACACAAACATCTACCCGCCTATTGATTCACAGCATTATGCATCCTTGTTTTGAACACTTTCTGTTGATAAGCTTCCTGAGGTTTGTGAATCTCTCCGTGCACAAACAAAGACGGATAAATAGCATTATCTGCCGCTGCAGATGGCTGGGAGACTGGCTTCTTCTCAAACCAACTGGGAGGGATGCAGCGGGTATCAGAAACACCGCAGGTGACACCGGCCACCGGATTCCCCCTCACTGTCAAGGACCTGCTGCTATCTGGCACACCAGAACCTGTGAGTTTTCACTGGGGCGTTACGCTAGGCAATAGAGACCTAACAGAATAGGGGATAAAGTTAATGACAGGAATTGCGTTCAGCTGGCATGTGATCCGGTCTATCCACCCGGATCATCCAGGCGCGGAGAAACGTGGATTGGATTTGTTATTTTCATGTGATATTGATATTCACTTCGTACCCACAGCCTACAAAGGTGTCCCAGCAGTCCTACCAAGAGCTGGTTCTTACGGAAGATGAGAAACGACTTCTCGCCAAGGAAGGAGTCGCGCTGCCAAGCCAGTTCCCGCTCACCAAGGTACAGAACCCTCGGCTGGCAATTATGCCATAAAAGTAGAGCGGGAGATTGTCTTTGATGTTCAATGTTTTCGATTAACCCCCTACGATCAAGTACGAGGAAAGGATTCTGAAGAAAATTCGCAGGAAGATTCGCAACAAGCAGTCAGCCCAAGAGAGCCGGAAAAAGAAGAAAGAGTACACCGATGGCCTGGAAAGCAGGTATTGACTTTTGCGCCTGAACAAACAGACCGGAAGATGGAAAGGATCAAGCTTAATGCAGAAGTTGCTCTACTGTTCAAAAGTTCAAGGTCACTCGAGTGAAGTGTTTTCAAGATCTGAAAAAAACTTTTGATATGAAAGGACAGAACATTTTAAATAAGCTATTTGGAGAAAAAATATATATAATACCATGATTATAATAATATAGTATTTAATTCATCTTTATTCATATTAATATGTTTTTATATCAATTAAAACATAAATGTCTTGTATTTTAATAATATACATTAATCATAATTTAATGTCTCAAGATTTTTTCCTATACAGGCCTTGGAGCACATATTGAAGAAAAAGCAACCAATAAAAGCCCAGCATCAACAGAATCTTCTTTAGTACTGTAGTTTTTAAATAGTTTGTATTCTTACTTTTATTCAGTTCAATCAAAAAACCTTAAATAATAATGGTAAATAAAAAAATCTTATATATAACAATAAAATAATATACAAAAGTAAAGTAAAGTAAAGTTAGATTACGTTACGTTAGGTTAAATTAAATTTAGTTAAGAATTCATAAGCAGCTATTAAAAAAAAGACAGTCTTTAATATCAAGAATGTACAGTTTTCATTGTGTCAATCTATAGTCTACAAGTTTTGTATTACTTTAAATTGCGGGAAAAATATAGTGACGTTATACTTTTAAATGGGTAGTGTGCATGGAATAAAAGAAGAATCACAATCCAAACCGATCAAATTTACAGCCACTGAACACAAACCCCCCCTGGCAAAATAGCAAGTGTAGCATAATCCGATAAAAGCTCTGTCTTTGGCAGTGGATATGATTACAGATATTTCCTGCTTTCTTTACCTGAAATGAATTGCGTTTTCTTGGGAAATTTGTTTTTGTAGGATGGCCTCGTGCAATGGTCAGAACCAGGAGCTGCAGAGGAAAGTCTTCCAGCTGGAGAAATGTAACATGTGAGGGAATCATTTACTTGGTAATCCTCACAGTTCTGCTGGTGTCTTTTCCAGTGGGGCCCGTGGAGGCCCCTGAAAATTGAACTTTCGAACTTGATCTTTTCATCACAGGTCTCTAATGGAACAGCTGCGGAGGCTCCGGTCGATGGTCATGAACGGATCCAATAAACCGGCCCAGACCGGGGCTTGTGTTCTGGTGAGGCTCGAAAGAACACCGCACACACACAACCAAACACACATACAAACCACCACACACAAACCAATCTTTTGCTTTCATACATTTACCAAAAAGCTTGTCCATATTTAATTTCTTAATACACATTTCTCAGCTAGTCACAGTTCATCGATGCATGTTATTTCATAGTTTGAAAACGTTTCTTCTAGCTGAGAACTTTATATAGACAATGTAAACAAACGTGCGCACCCTCGCTATTGTGGCCCAAACATAACTTCTGGTTCACATCCGCGAAGAATAGAGTCCCTGCAGATAATTTCTGATAACCAGCTAAAGAAATAACAACTAAATTACATTAGCTTACAAGTTAAAAGTCTGTCTAGACGGTATTGTTTATTTAATACAATTAGTATACAATAAAATGTGAATATAAATGAATATTAACATTAACATAAATTAAATTTAATAGTTTATTATTAGCTGCTTGTCAGACAGATCAACAAACACATACCCGAAGTTAACTTTGGGCCCGGCTTGTGCATCCGGTGAAACCATCTATAGATGTAGAGAGTTTCATAGCTTTCAATCTATAGTTGCCAGAAACATTTATGAAGCTTATATATTGTTTTCATATGCCATCTGTCTCTGTCCGTCAGGTTCTGCTTCTCTCTTTTACCCTGATTCTCCTGCCCAGTCTGAAGCCCTTCACAGATACCAGGGTCAGCCAGCATGGAGACTTTAGCTCACTGAGAGGTGAGTTATCTGGACCAAACATCTCCTAGACCACATCATATCCATAATGACTACCCAGACGAAAATGGTTAATGTTCCCTTTAAATAATTTTAAATTAGACAATCTTTGATATGCAGTTTGAGTGCAAATCTCTTCTGAAACTCCATTAATTAATTTTTCAAGAGAAAAATCTGAGAACCAAGAGACTTAAAAAAAAATGAATCATGTCATTATTTATTCACCCTCATGTCATTCAAAACCTGTATATGACTACTTTTTCAGTGCAACACACAAAATGAGATTTTGTCGTTTTGTGTCCATATAATGTAAGGTCCATTTTTGTTTGGTGTCAATGAGGGTGAATAAACATTAAAAGAATGTTCATTTTGTGGGTGAACTCCCTTTAAGTCTCAATTTACTCTTGGGTTAGTCTAACAGATGCTTTGGAGAGACAGTCGAGATAGGAAAGAGCTCCCTTCTGTGGTTTTTCTGTTATACGTGTACGTCACATTCTGTCATCCCTAACTTGAATTTAAAATGTCACGCTTGGAGAACCGGGGATCTTGAGCAATCTGCGTAATGCATCATTTGGTTGACAAGCCATTAGACCCGCGCTGAAACTTTATGACAGTTATTGGAAGTGTTGAAGGAGGTGACAAGGTCCAGAAGTATGGCAAACAGCTTGGTCGTTTCCCTCACGTTGAATAAAACAGCGTGGAAGAAAAGCAGTAATTTGTCCTCATCAAAATGCTGTCAGTGGTTTTGAGGGGAATCAAATTGTATTCGTCGGGCTGAGCGGAGGTCATGGTTAAAGTTGGACGCAGTCGGTCACAGTCTTGTTCGATTAACGTCTCGTTGAGCTCTGAGGCTTTTTTGAAGTGATTGGTTGAAGTTCAGGGACGAATAAAAGTAGGGTTAAGCATTTCACAGCTTGACTTCTAGCCTCTTTCTAGATTCATGCACAGACATAAAATAACTCGAAAATCCACATCCTGGTAGAGTTCCTGTAGCTCAGCTGCTGGAGTTTTAAAAAGACATTGCTTTAATTTTCAATGAAAACACATATTGCCTTGAATTCACTAAACTTGTGACATATGAATTAATGCAGAGAAAAACAGAATTTAATTAAAGCAATATGAGTACAAAAAATGTATAGATTAAAATAAATCACATATGAGCTCTCTTAAAACTCAATATCTAAATTGTTTCTCCACAGGAATAAAACGAAATGAGTTGTTAATGCAAATTAAATGGAAAGCCAAAATGTTCAAGGTATTAATCTTTACTCATCAAATTATGAGTTTATTAATCCTGTTTCTTCAGTTTGGAGTTTCAGAACATGTCGAGCAGTCCCAAATAAGAGAAAAATCACGGATTAGATTTCTTTGAATCTAATGAATATAATTAAGAGGAAATCAAATGGGAATCTCCAATATTTCTCAGATCCGTCTCAGACATGTCTCATGAGAGAAGACGCAAAAAGAGTTTCACAAGAGAGCTCAACAATTTTGCAAACTGAACTCAAATTGATTTAATCTGAAATCAACAGGGAATATATTTGAAGATCTTCAAATGAACTCAAACATTTCTCATCAAATTTACTCAAATCCAGTTTATTTTAACGCTACAATCTACTTTGATATAACACCTCAATATTCTTCATGTATTTCAACAATAGTCTCATTTGTTTCTTTTTTAGTTATTCTAAACAATATTAGAAGAAACATCTGTTGGTACTTCTCAATCAAATCTCCAAGCAACAAGCATTTCTTTTTCAATTTTAAGTTTGCAATCAAAACTTTTTTTGAAAAGATTTGTCATTAGATATTTCCAAGCTGACAGTCAATAAAAGATTTTATAGAAATCCTCTCGTATAAACACATTTGTCTTAAAAAAAAAAAATGGGCAGACGCTTTTATCCAAATCAACATGTGCATTTACATTTAACATTTTATCAGTATGTGAAGTCCCAGGGAGCTTGCATGACCTTGCCATCGGTATAGCGTCTGTCCTGCTGAGCCACAAGACACTTTAATAAAACATAACCAAGAACTCCATTAAGTCTCCTGAGCTAAAAAACAGCAATCTCTGAGCAATAACATTTTCCTTTGGGTAGTTCCTCACATCGCTCACTGATGTGAACTTTTGCCACAACACAAACATCTTTCAAAAAATGTATGATGAAGAAAAAACATTCTGAAAGCGAACTTTAAAGTGAAGTCACCTATGAAAGCTTGAAATTCTCCTTCACGTTCTTTTTTTGCCTAGTTCAATCCAGATCCCTGCAGGACCTTCAGTCCTCTCACGCGTTGCGCTCCCTGGAACTTCCATACTCGGTGGTGGAAGACCTTCCTCGCTTTTCTGGGGACAAAAGGATAGAGGAGATAACATCTGTTCTGGGAGAACTTCGCAGGGGAGCGAGATTTAGCAATTACGACCCCGAATCTCACAACCACAGTCTTGACCAGCATGATGACTATTACGATGGAGACCCCATCACAGGGCATGTGGCAACAATGACCTTGAGTCCTCGCCGTGGCTCGAGGCGGAGTCCACACGCGGATGATATGTGAAGGAAAGAGAGGGATTTATCCGGGGATTGGTCAAAACTCCTTCAACAGCGCTTTTATAGAGATTTCAGCTCACATGGCTGGAAGCTCTTTTCATTTCTCGTTATATATTTTGCTGAACTAATCTTGTAGACTTTTTAGACTTTATAAACGTATAACATATGACTCCCATACATAAATCATTTTATTGGTTTGTTTATTTTTCTTACAAATATGTATTTTCTCTTTTTTAACCTTGTAAACCTTATGGAACTGTCAATTCTGTTTTAGTGGGGTCCAAAAGCAACAGTAGAATATGTAAAACTGTTTTGCATGTCTTTCAAAATCAATTTTTCAATTTAGAATTACAATTTGGAGTACAAAGAATAATTTAAAATGATTATTAATTTTAATGATTATAAATTTCGTAACGTCTTATAGTATTTCCCAGAACATGCATAAAAGGATTTTTTTTACAAAAATGTTAACATGGGCAGTGGCACAAATTACTTAATTCTGTTAAATATTAAGTTTAAAGGGACCATATCCCAAGATTTTTAAATGTGGTCTTACACTTTTGGACCTCACAATATAGGAAAAGATTGATATACAGCAATATAGCTTTGAAATTCACATATCGAATCGTTGATCTCTGCAAGTTTTCGGTAAAAAACAGTCTTGTGTATGTCATATCTTTGAAGACAGTTTTGCTTCATGGGGATAGAAAGCTCAAGTAAATTTTTTATGACCTTAGGACTTCAAGACGACAAAGTAGCACTCATTAAGTGCTTCTTGAATACTGCAGCTTATGATTATGAATGTGTTTTTGGATGAAATCATGACCTTTCCCTACCTTTCGACCTAATATGACAGTATTCATTGTGTTTTATTCAATTAAAGTTTTAAGCCCTTCCTATAAAATAGATTAATGTTTTTAACTCGGGGTTGTGTACAAAGGATGACATCAACCAATAGTTCTTTTCGTTTGGAAATCATAAGAGACAGAATGAGGCCATGGATTACAAACAAAGGTGAACAACAACTCTCCGAAAAAAGAAATAAGATCATTGATGAACACAGATTTACTATTTGGTTTACTACTAATAGGTTAGTGTGAAGGGCACTTTTGGCTGATCACAAAATTTGCATAAATTAATTGTAATAAGATTCATGAAAGGGCAGGAAGGAGACGGGAACCGGCAAACATTTAAAACATTTAATAAAGAATATAACAGCCGACGGCCCCTCACGGACGACCGCCGGCTAACAAACAACATAAACATAAATAGACAGCCGGCCGCCCCTCACGGACGACGGCCGGCAAATAAAACAAATACATGTACACACAAGCTCGGGCCCGGTCCTCTCTCCTCGACGGTCCGGTCGCGTGTTCCTTTTATATGCTCCCAATCTCCTACGTGATGCGAGGCCGGTGCGCGCACCACTGGCGCTAATTAACAATTACTTACCGGCCTCGAACCACGGTCTCGGCTCGCATACTCCACTACATTAATAAATATAAAATTTGATTCACTCTTTGGGAAAGGGTGTATAGTTGTCTTAAAGGTGTCAAAAATTTTTACATGTCACAAAACTAACTGTTATTATGTACAAAATGCACATTTTTGGACCTTTGTGGCTTAAATATGGACAAATGAATTACTTGTGGGAGGATATGGAAGGTTTTCGTAAAGCATGGCACGTACAAAAGCATATTGCCACTAATATGTGATCGGTTTTGAAATATCTGCCTAATAATTTAAGGATAATAATGATTTGGTGATTGAATCTAGTTTTTAATCAGACTTAAAGGGAAACCTTGACCAAGATTGCAGGAAGGATCAAACTTCTCATCAATAAGCATGTTTCCAGGGTCATATTGCGCGAATATGTGTCTTTCTGTGTCTTTGGTGTGCTATAAGTTGCCTTGCATGTATCAGACAAGTAAAATTGTAAAAAATCTAAAAAATCTAAAAGCGAATGTTCATCGCCCCGACCTATGAATGGCCCGTAGTGTAACCACACCCCCACAAATGTACGTCAGTTCGTGGTATGATTTGACTTAGACCGCCCAAATGTTTACGCAAGTAAGGAGAGCGTCAGAACAATTGCTTTGAAACCTGATGTTCCAAATATGGTAAGAGCGATACATTTCCGTCACACACTAAATTGCAGTATTCGACCAATCACTACGCACCGGTTAACTGACCAATCATAGCACACCTGCGCGTTTCAGAGAGTCGGGGCAAAGAGGAGATACAAACATGAACAATATGCTGAAAAAACAGCGTTTTTAACCTTAAATCGTGTAGACACATTGCATTACATCTAAAACAAACCATAATATTTGTTTAAGCTGTGTGATATGATTTATTTCCCCTTTTTGCGAAACAGGGCTAGGCTTAATTAAATGATGGGAGATGGAAAAGCATTTGCCGATCAAATTCCTCCAAAAAGTCACGTAACTGCACTATGTTACATGACTAGCCTTAGTGCTTACGCAGCATCAGAAATGTTCACAGTAAAATTGCCAGTGTTAAAAAAGGTCAAATTAGCACTCACGTTGTATATACAATCCGCACTCTTAAAGTGTGGATTATATATACACCGTGAGAGTTAATTTGACTTTTTTAACACTGCAGATTTTGCTTTGTTGTTATTGTCATTCTTAAATGACAATAACAACCAAAGTCGTCAAAGTATTTCTTATTTCCTCTAAGAACTGTCAAGACTGTGTTTCGCAAACAGTACTAGGTACCCATCACAGCATTTATTGTCTTTGGTAATCGTCTGCAGGCTAAAGGATTATTATACACGATGATGGACATTATTATATTCAGTGGCTTCTATTACTTTTCTTATCAATATTTATGGCCGTTTATTAGGAAGTGACCGTTGACTTTGAATGGAAACGGTGTTTATTCGCAATTGTCTTATGTGACATTCCAATTTTGTGCATAAGCTAAATTCCCAACTTTGGATGGAAACCCGGCTAGTGGTCTATTCTTGTGAACTTCTTGTAGTTCAGCAAAGCTTCTGTCTTTCCCAGCCCCCCCCCCCCCCTTTAATCTTCATGAGAGACACCTGGCACCTTGTCTCCTTTATCCACTGGACTGTGATGCAGCTCTTCGATTTTACTCCTCCCTTGGGCGTCTGGTCTGCACGCCTCTTGTACTTTAAGAGCTGATGCAGTCGAGCTGCATCTTGATTCGATTAATATGCTGTTGATTTGATGCGCAAACTTCATCTGAGTAAGTGTTGAACTATTCGCTCCTAAATAAATAAAGACATATCTTGTAATTCCCCAACAAAGATAAAGGACCCAATTGTTTGAAATCAATACGTTCATTAATTTTCGATCATTTTTAATATGCGAATTTGTTGTTATTTTAAAGAACCGCGGGTTGCAATCAAATGTAATGGGGAAAACATTTGTGATCAGAGTTACACTAAAAAGAGTTCCAGAGGTCCCAGAGGGAGAGAAAGAAAAGGAGAAATGGAGAGAAAACATTCATTTTCTTTTAGCCGTTTTGGAAGTTTCCTTCTTTTAAAGCTCGTCCCTAACATTAAAGCTGACTAATCGATTACTTGTTGTTTATCAGGACCGGTGTCCCACATACTGTTTAAAGATATAAAGCTATTTTTTTGACTAAAATGTTAAGCATTATTAAAATTAGCCATAGTTTTACTGTAAACAAAGCTCAACAATTGTGTTTTGTTGTAAACCCATGGCCATTATTCTCTTACTACAGAAACTACAGTAGACTTTTTTACTAATACATACAAATAATACAAATGTTAATCAGTCTGACAAAAACATACTATAATAATTTATTATAATAAATTGTTCAATTACTGTTCATGTAGGCTTATATTTGTAGAAGTGTATTCAAATTCACTTTAGTGCCTATAGAAAAGCATAGTGGGAAAACTCACTTTACACTGTCACGTGATTTAAATAAACGTCTGAATCTTTATTTCATTTAATAAACGAGAAACTGCCCTGTACGTTTCAGGTATGATGTGTTTATGTCCTGTTTTTCCGCCCCTTCGTATTAAAACAGAAACGTTTAAAAACACAAACTTTTCTAGTACTGATTTCAAGGTGCAAGACTATTAAACCCACGAATCACACTGTAAAGCATTTTACAATAATGCAAAACTATACGCAAATGGTTTCTTCACTTTATCAATCCCAACAGTCATCTTTAATGCGCCGATTTACTCCTTTCTGAATGAATAATCCCGTCAAAACTTCGCATTCTGGGAACAAACTGGCAAAAGCTGAAAATGTGGTCACCGTTATAATGTACTCTTGTATTAAAACTTATATAAAACCAAAAAAAAAAGAGTTTGTCAGTATATTGTAGGTCTACATGTTTTTTCTAATAAACTTCTGACTTACAAAAGCGGCGCGTTCCTCGGCACTGCGCGGACGGTCGTATAAAAGAATGCGCGCGCCTCAGAGCGCACAGAGGTGCGCGCCAGCGGAACTGAAGACACCGCGCTCCCGTTCCATGAGAACTATCTACGCCGAGAAAAAAATCTCATCGGTCGAAATTAGCTCGAGATGATTTAAATGAACGGATCATTTCACCACGACAACGCTTTGAGCGCGAGTCTGCCATGGAGTGGAATAACACCACACAAACTCTCGCGCTTGGTGAGTGCGAGCACACGCTGGATCCCAGCGCATCTCTGGACAATTGTACAGACGGTGCCAACGGGAACCTCTCATTGCGCTGCTGGCTGCATTTGTTGACAAAAGAGTCTAGTTCAACGTTGCAAGGTGATGGGTCTAGCTTGGCTGTGCGTGTTATGATCGCTCTAATTTATTCAGTAGTGTGCGCATTGGGACTCGTGGGCAACTCGCTCGCGCTCTACCTGCTCCACTCGCGGTACCGGCAGAAGCAGTCTTCTATCAATTGCTTTGTGATGGGTTTGGCACTAACTGACCTGCAGTTCGTCCTAACCCTGCCGTTCTGGGCCGTGGACACAGCGTTGGACTTCCGCTGGCCTTTTGGAAAAGTAATGTGTAAAATCATCAGTTCTGTAACTACTATGAACATGTATGCAAGTGTATTTTTTCTGACCGCAATGAGCGTTGCAAGGTACTACTCCATCGTCTCATCGTTGAAGATGCACAGTCGGCGTGCGGCGGCCGCCGCAGCCAAATGGATCAGTTTGGGCATTTGGTTGGTGTCTTTGGTCGCCACGCTTCCACACGCCATATATTCCACTATAGCTCAAGTGGCCGTGGATGAGGAGCTATGCCTGGTCCGTTTTCCCGAAAAGGGGAGCTGGGACCCGCAACTGTTGCTTGGACTTTACCAGCTGCAGAAGGTTCTGCTCGGATTTCTGATTCCATTAGTGGTAATAAGCGTCTGCTATCTTCTGCTGCTGAGAATCGTGCTGAGCCGCAGGATCAGCGGGGTCGCAGGGTCGGAGAGCGAGGCGGGTCGGCACAAGCGCCGCTCTAAGGTCACGAAATCCGTCGTAATTGTGGTGCTTTCCTTCTTTTTGTGTTGGCTGCCCAATCAGGCGTTGACTCTGTGGGGCGTCCTTATCAAGTTCGACCTGGTGCCTTTCAGCAAGGCCTTCTACAATGCCCAGGCGTACGCCTTCCCCCTGACCGTCTGCTTGGCCCATACGAACAGCTGTCTTAATCCCGTGCTTTACTGCCTGATAAGGCAGGAATTTCGGGCCGGGCTTAAAGAGATTTTGTGGAGGGCCACGCCGTCCTATCGCAGCATGGCTCGGATGCTCCCGCGTAAAGCGAAGGTGGCCGAAGCACCTCCAGTTCTGGTCCTGGTGCAGATGGATGTGTGATTGTGTATTAAGGGGGAAGACGCATCCTTCACGTTCATTTCCACCCGTCGTTGTTTTTGATTGACAGGACGAAGCATGCGTGAGTATTCTCCTCTGGGAGCTGCCCCAGTTCTGTTTCCGCGCAGAATCACTTTTGCACTTTTGTTTCACCAGTTCTTTCCCCCACGTCTTTGGATGCTTTGATCTACCTACGCTGGTTTTCAATTTGTCCCATCAAACCCATTTGGAATTCAAGTGGGTTGATTCACCTTTCTTTTCCTGCAGCCTATTTAGAAACACTGTTTAAAGATTCCAACCAAGATATCAAAGGAACAATAAATTATCCATCAGTGTTTTCCACCTTTGAAGAAAGAAGAACCAGCTGAGATGTAGTAGAGGGGTCTGGCCTCATGTTATTTTATGAGATATAAAAAATGAGGTGTGTATGTGGGTCTCTGGTAAATTTATCATTGAACCATTTATCAAATGTTAATTTATTGTACATGTTGCAGTATTTTTTGCACTCAATTTATTTTTCAGTCTAATTTAAATATTATGTTGCACAGAGAATAGGCGATTTTAAAAGTTGAAGCTATAAAATTAGTTAAATAACATTATTATAAGGAATTCAGTAATAAGGGAAAAACTTTGCAGTGTATGTGATCATCTCTCTCTTTCAATTTTTTTATAAAACTGTGTTTCTAAATAGTTAATTTAAATACATATATATACTTAGTATATAGAAAATCACAGTATTGAGACTTGAAGGCATAGTTTACTTATAATAACAATTAAAGGAATTATTAATAAAAAAATGATTATTATTAATTATTTCATGGTCCTCGTGAGATGAAGCCTGCATGACTTTCTTCATAGAACAGAAAATTTGTTTTACATATCGGCTACCGTTCATATAATGAGAGTGGATGGAGATCAAGGAGTTTTGTAACTTAATAAAATTAATGAGTAAATAAAAGCATAATTAAAATAGTAATTTTGGGTGAACTATCCCTTTCGGAAAAGTGCCTCAAGGTGACTTTCTCATAAAGCTTAAAAATATTTGTGGAAGTGCTTGTTTTTGTTTCTATGTGCTCAGTGACGAATAATATACATTGGGCATAAAATATTTATCAAAGAACGAATGTAAATCATTTTATGGGTTTGAATCTTTATATTTGAATGATCAAACAGAATAAAAAATAAAAATCAATGTGAGATATTTGTTACAGTACCATGTGCGTATACTGACAACAAAAGAAAAAGAAGGAAAGCTTGATGATGACATTAAAGAGGCTAAAACGACCATATTTTCAAAATGCGCTTCTTCCTAAAGAAAATAAAATAGAAATGTGTGCAATTAGTGTAAGTAAAGGAAATTTTGACCTCTGAGACTCTGGATATGCTGTCACACTTTAACATTAATGTGTTTAATGCTGCAGGCGTGAAAACGAATAGAATAAACCTAAAACAAACACACACACTTAAACACTTAAAATGCACCTTGCTTCGTCCTATTAAAAATTACCCTGCGAAACAGCAGGGCTACATACTGGAGGTGTGTAAAACCAACATACAAAACACACATTTGCGCAATTAAACTTCTAACCTCAAACCTTATCACGCAGATGCAAACTTTCCAATAATTAACTGCAGCTTAATGTTTAGTTTTTTATGTATTATCCAATACATAATATGTAAATATTTTAAGCTTGCAACACTACAAAAGAAGTCTTTGAATTCTCTCTAGGAGTTGAGGGCTTGCAGATGAAACGGCACTAGAGACCAGTAATGAGCCAAACTGACTAGAGATCCAGACTCAATGTTCTGTATAATTACTTGTCGTGACAATTTGGCCCAGTTGTAAGCTTTGTTGTCAGAACATCAAGGCCCATGGGGTGTTTCTTAACTTACTGAACTTTCTTTAATGTTAGCCTGAATTGTTTAATCGTGGTGGTGCTCAGCTGGATCAGATCTCAGATTTTAAATTGCACGTTAAGTAGAGCAGTAGTTCTCAAACTGGGGGCCGTGGACCCCTGGGGGAGACATAAACCCCCGGGTCTAGCGGGGGCACAGATTTTATGGCATTTTATCAATTTTTCATAGATGCTATCAATCATAAGAAAAATAAGACCCCCAACCAAAACAATTGATGTTCCAGCATTGTATTACTGAATATGTTTTTGGTTGAATTAAAATGGTATGTTTAAGATTATAAATCTTTGTTTGGGGGCCACAAAGCGATGTGCTCTACACAGATGGGGCCTTAAATCAACACAGATTGAGAACCACTGAAGTAGGGACTCAACACAGTTGATCCTAGCAACATTTTAGAGGATTTAAAGAGGAAACAGTAACAAAAAAAACGTTTTACATGTTTGAATGTTTGGTTGCAAACGTCTATTATGAATAATAAAGCCTGTAATTCAGCATAATGCAAGTGAAGCTGTTTTTATTGTAGCTGTGATCAATTTCATGTGCTTCTGCTGATAACATATTACATGTGTCATGATCTGTCATACTATACTGGCTTCTGTGTAACATCGCTGATTCGCTAAATTCAACTAAATGACAGATACATTTGTCCCAGAATACTGTGTTCCTAAAATGGATTGGACACATAGGCTTTGATATCTTTTCTCTTCCCTTTAAAAAGATGATACTCATTCAATTTGCTATCCTATTGCCACATTCGAGACATAGCCGGTGTCCCGAGAAATTCACCCTAAGCAGATAATGCACCGTTTTCAATAACACGGCTGTCCGATTGGCTAATCCTAACTCCTCCCCTAACACCTATTCCTCAACCATTGTTCGGAGGAGGGATGCATAATGTGGCAGGGTTGCATTTCTCGGCATTACACCGGACATGGGAACATCACAGTTTTATTATCTCCTCAACGGGTTTCGGTCAATAATGCGTCATGGCACATTAAAGAGCGACAAACCTTATTTATCATTTAAATGTATTAATAAAACGGACCAACTAGACATTTTTATATCATTGCGTTCTGTGAAAATATTTAAAAGTTTGTCTTTGTGTTTTAACATCAGCCCCGCGCTAGTCTCACTGGATGCATTTTGGGCCTGACGTCAAATGACGCGTTTCCATGATCGTTTCGCGATTCGGAGTTCAGATATTGGATGTACGTCTTTAAAGGGGTCATATGACATGGCTTAACGAATACAATTGCTTGTTTTAGATTTATTGCAATGTTCTGACAGTTTCATTTATGCCATTTTATGTGTATTCGTATTTCAAAAAACGTATTTGCGCCATATGACCCTTTTAAATGCAGTTCCTTATGGTTATTTCCGGGTTTGAGGTGGGAAATATCGAAATCTCATACTATGACATTACGTACTCATTTAAAGGAAGTAGCCTACCTACCTATTGACCGTTAAAACAGTACGTTCAATATATTATGTGTGGGGGTAGTAGGAATAGACTTTGGATGTACTGCATCGGCCATGTTTTATAGTCATGTGACTTTTACACTTTTTGACCTACTATGTATTAACATCCACCTGTATTTATCAACCACCTCATGACTCATACTCATTTTGGCCTACTATGTAGTATGGAAGTAGGCGATTTCGGACACAGGGGTTTGCGTTTACCCCCTGTCTGTGACCTTACCATGTCACACTCCTGTGGTCTATTTGTTTTAGAACTAAATCTGTGAGCAGCTGTTTTGGACGAAACTAAAAATACCTGCTTAGTTTTGTTAACATAAAAGTTTATTATGCCTTAAAATATTGTAAAAACTCATGCGATTCGATTTTAATCGTGTAACACAAAAGTATGCTCACCACTTCTAATGCGCCACAAAAAGAGATAGTCCAACAAAGTACAGTATGAACTTAACTCGTCGCAAAACTAATGAGTTCTTGCTCAGCAAAGCGAAACCCAGACTTGGTATTGAATATAATGTCTCGCCTTTCTTTTGACGGTCACCACACACCAAACTCTGCAGGCATTACTAATTGGGTGCTAGTATGGGATAGGTTGGTCGAACAGTTGCCTAGCAACAGACATTTTGACTTTTCAGCTTGAAAAATGTCTGCCCTGCCATCTGTTTTGTGATGGAGGTGTGACATGTCAACCACTCGTTGCTCTGTTTAAATTTGGCTTATTGGATGTAAAATCCAATCTTTACTGTGTTGCAGTCAATACGTTGGAAGGCCATTATAGTTTGGGTATATAAGCTTAAAATATCGCATTCGCGCTTGTCAGCTTAGCTTCCGATTAAGCTTTAAAGAAAATGTGGAGCTGTTTGTTTTGTTGAGAGGGATATAAATAGCAGACGATCATTAAACATTTGTGTGCTCCATTTTCCTGTTGGATTTGTTACAACACTAGGTGGCACATGTTCTGTTCGATTACTGTGTGTTAACAGACAAACATGATGTTTTGCCAGATCAGTAAGTAGCTATAGGAGACCTGAGTTTTTAGACGTTTTCTAGGGTCATATATTTTTTTAGGCAACTGTGTTTTCCCTACTCCCTTACACTATTTATATTATTATATTGTTTGTACATAGTTTAACCTTCCTTCCTTTCCTATCTCCACTCTGTTCGGACCGTCAAAAAAGCATTTCACTGCATGTCGTATGGTTTTGTATGTGATGAATAGACTGGTCCTAAAGCTGGTCCTGGAACAAGAAGAAAGTTGTAACCCATTCCCTACCCATAACCACAACAAACCGCGTAAACAAGTAATGTTTTTACTTTGATGAATATTAGTTAAATGAAAGTATGTCTATAAAGTTACATATATGCTTACCTAAATACAATATGGCAGCTATCACCCTGAAAATAGCTCCTGCAGTCTTATTTTTTAATACAATTCCCTATTTTGATTCATTAAAATGCCTTTGCACTCTTATCGTTGAGAATCAAAGAATGAGAAATTATGAACGCCGCCGGGCTTCCTAGTTAGCCTAAAGTGTGAGGGAGGGACCAGCTTTGATGTTAATGAGGGAACTTTGTGAGGTTGAACCACCAGGAAATGAAAGAGAGAGAGGGCCAGCAGCATGCTGAGCACAAGAAAAAGACAAAGATAAAAGAATATCGAAGGCGATTCTGCATTGTGTGACGTCGAATGTTGATTTTGAGTCAATCTATTAGAGATGAAGCCGAGTCAGCTTGCTTTCGTCTGGGTTCATGGTAGAGATGATTGCCCAGCGCATATTTTACCTCGATTTGGACTAAAGTTACGTCTACAGATTCTGAGTTGGATGTCTAGTACCGGATAAAGACACATTGTAGTTTATTCACTGAACCTTCTCCATGTGACCATTAATTGGGCCCACAAGCAACCTGGGTGGATTAAGAGGGTTAATTGTTTCTCATCAATGGCTAATAAGGGAGTAAGCACACAAGCAACACTTGCACACAAGCATACTCGCATTTGTGGCTTTTGGGGACTCTCCATTGATTTAATGATTTTTATATTATTCTATTAGATTATTATAATCTATTCTATTCTCCACCCAAACCCTAAAATTAATAATTAAAGAAAAGTTTTGGCATTTTTATTTATGAAAAAATATCACTGTTTATTCATATACAATTTTTAAAGGAATTGTTCACCTTTAAAATGAAAATTCTGTTAACATTTACTCACCCTGTTTTCATTTTAAACCACTTTCTTTTTTCTGTAAAACCCAAAGAAGATATTTAGAAAAATGTTGGTATCAGAAAACTGTTGGTTCCCATTGACTTCTATCGAATGGACACAAAACCAATGCAAGTCAATGGGGACCAGCGGTTTTCTGATACCAACATTTTTATAAATATCTTCTTTTGTGCTTTGCAGAATAAAGAACGTTGTACAGGTTTGAAATGACAAGAGGGTCAGTAAATAATGACAGAACATTCATTTTGAAGGTGATCTATTTCTTTAAGCGATCTGTTCATGTTCAGGTTGTTTTACATTTACATTTACATTTAGTCATTTGGCAGACACTTTTATCCAAAGCAACTTACAGTGCACCTATTACAGGGACAATCCCCCTGGAGCAACATGTAGTAAAGTGTCTTGCTCAAGGACACAATGGTGGTGGCTGCTGGGATCGAACCAGCAACCTTTTGATTTACCAGTTCAGTGGTTTAACCCACTAGACCACCATCTCCGTTTTACACGTCATTATACACATTCTGTCCTTGTAAACTATACAAGAACACATGGACCTCTATTGATTGTATACACAGCTAATACCTTACCCTAAAATAAACTTTAAGCATTTTTTCAGTTTTGAGAAAAAATACATTAATTATACACATAGTTATTTATATACCTAGTTTTGCTCTGATTTGTTTGGTTTTGCTCTCTGTTGGGTAGAAAGGACAAACGTGTCACCAAATATATAGTTACGCAAACATTTCTAAAAGCTGTAAATTAATTTTTTTTTAATTAATTGTAAAAAAAACAAATAAATTTATCCATAAAGTATATTTTTCAAGATTTTATCAAATATAGGCTACATTAAACGTTTCATTTATTTTTCTTTAAGTTTGCAGATTTTTTTTTGCTTTGAGATTTGATGGAGATTTCAGTTGATGACAATTGAGAAACAACATAATCTCAGATGTTTTCCTAATTGCTGAGGGAAAAATAAAAATAGAAACAAATGAGACAATTGTTAATATAGCTTAACAGCGTGTCTACACAGGACTGAACCGGCGCGAAGTTACACAACATCGTGCCCTGCTGCGTCAGGTGTAGACACGGTGTAAGAGTGTGGAGGTTTAAAATGAATGTGGATATAAGAAAATCTGGATTTGGGTTCATTTAAGAAAACATTTTTTGAGTGCATACTGAAATGTAAAAGCCCTGCAGACTTGCAAATGAGATCAAATGAGATCTTTGGTGAAACTCTAATATAGACATTTGTATATAGAGATTTCAGGATCTAAATCACTTGAGAAATATCTGAAACAAATATCTTTCTCTCATACTGAAACATAGCTAAGATCTATAAATCTTTCTTTCAAGCATTTAAATAAGGGTTAAAATCACATTCCTCCATACTAAATGAAGAAAGTCTTCACTTTTGTGTGCTAAACGCATCCGGCAGACTGTCTGGGGATACAAGTGAACATCAGAGACCTATTCAAGGGAATTATCATGCATACACTTGAAGGTGTTTAAGCGAAAATAGAATAAGCCTCTTTAGATAAAAAGCAAGGACCCAGATGCTTTGACAAAAGTAGATCATGAAGGGATTCATAAGGAGAGAAGCGCTGCATCTGACTGCCAGCTTCAGATGCTCAGTCACTCCGAAATCAAGGCGTAACGCTGAACTACTTAGCTTTCCAGCCAAGAGGTGTCAATGAAAATCTCTATCTGCCGTGACCCAGGTTAATGCACTCCATGGCAGCCTCTTCACAGAAGAGGGGGCCGAATATTTTCACAACACTTTCTGAATGCAAAACCGCTCCCCTGGCTGTCGCACCTACACAGCTGTCGATTGTCGAAGTCCAAATCCCATATCCACAAAAAATTCAATTATTCAATTGGAGGCTGAAGAATGGCCTTATCACCATATTTATAAGCACGCTGGCCAAGTATTCAATGACATTTATTATTTTCCAACGTTTCGTTGCAAACATTCTTTTCAATTCCAGATGTGACACTGAAGCTTTGCCGAGAACACGCCACATCAGATTTCTCGAGTGGCTTGAGAGGCACTTTGATGGACCTTGAAGACAAAACCGTAACAGGTTTCAAAAAGGAATGCGAGGAGCTCTTACAAACACTTCCGCCGCCTTTTTCTGGGAGAAAAAACATGATAAACTACAATACCTGGGCCCTGTGACTCAGAAAAAGCTTTCCAGCGCGAGTTTTTCCTATGCCTTTGTTTCGCATCTAAAGACCAGGCTCCGCTGGAGCGTCGCTTTTGTAGGCTGATGAAATGAAACCTTAAAATAATGAACAAAGGAGAGCGAGACGTAGGCGCTAAAGGAGCGATCTCTGCTCTATTTTTGCGTCAACTCCATGAAGCCTCCACTGTCAGTGAAATGGGCTCACAATTACCTCGCATCAGTCAAGCGTGGCAAGGAAAACTGACCAAAAAAATGTATCTCCTTCAGCAAAGATAGAAGCATCAGAATGGAACTATTGAAGAGCTTAGAGATCATGCTCACACTTCAATGCATCCATGACCTGCTGTTAACATGTTTCATGCTTGAAGGGAAGAAAGAGATTGTGGTTAAAACAGCTTATTGTTAGATCACTGTGTTACCAGGGTCATGATGGGCACCCAAGGATTTTTTTATGAGGGGGGAACAAAACATCAAACTAGAAAGATGTTACTTTAGGGCGTCACGATATGGTGGTATTGTCGATAACCGTGATGTTATTGACACTATTAATTTTATACAGTTAATATTCATATTGTAAATAATTCAGCACTTTACACCTTTGCCTTAAAGGTGCTGTGTGTAATTTTCAGGAGGACCTTTGCCAGAAATGCAATAAAATATACATAGCTCCGTCTGCAGAAGTGTATAAAGACCTTACATAACAAAGAATTATTTTATTATTACCTTAGAATGAACTTTTCTATCTACATACACAAGCACAAATTTGCAATGTTGTTTCTACAGTGGCCCTGGACGGACAAACTGCCCTGAGCGCGTTCTGAAAAAAAGTTCTGTCAGGTTTACTACCGTCAAAAATGATTGACAATGTTCTTAAAGACATTTAAATGTAGCACATTATTAAAATGTAGTTGGGAATTATGAAAAGGAATAACAGAAGTCAAGTCCCGATTGTAAATGTGAGGTGGAGCTGGGGATGGAGGAGGGTAAGTTGCTCTTGAGCAACTCACGATATAAGCTTCCATTAGCTGAATGGAAACGGAAACGGATGCTGTGATTTTGTCATATTTCTATAGGTCGAGGAGGATCAGCTGATGCAAGCATTACTCACGTGACCGAACTAACGCTATACACTTGATTTAGCTCCTTCAGCAAAGAAGCGTAAACGTGACGACATTTTTGTCCTGTGAGAGCCGCCGTAGTGCTTCCAAAAGGAAGGGTGGAGTGAACTGGTGGTTCCTATTCACAACGTCACCACTAGATGTCTCAAAAATCTCCACATTGCTCCTTTAAGAGCCACAATTGGTTGAAACTCTCTCTCTCCACCTCACAGAACTCGCTTTTTAGTGTAATTCAATAGCAAAAAATTGTAGAAAACACAAAAACAAAATTGAAGAATAATCTGAAATATTCTTCAATTCTTGACCGATTCTTAAAAAAACTCAACAGATATTGTGGTAATATTGTTATATTGTTATACTGACGCCATGGCAGTACTCTTTACTTAGCCTTACTTTAGCATCTACAGTATGTCCATAATAATATGCTTGTTTGACTTCATGTGGAGTCGCTCAGACAGATCGGCGTTTAACATCAAAATCCCACGAGAATGATTCAAGAGTATCTTTGTATCCCCTCAAAAAGCTCTCACGATGCTGTGATACATACCGATCGGTCTGCAGCACCATGAGGTCAAATCAACCCATTAAGTAAACAGAACTCAACAGAAATTAATAATAAATGTAAGAACTATTCGTCTGGACAATAGTAGTCACAAAACTTAAAAATATAATAAACTCTACTAAATCTCCATTATAAATATAACATTGAACACTAACAGTCCTAACTTGAACAGATCAAATTTGATCATTAAACATGATCATTTTTTTCAAGAAAACAAAAGACAACAACCCCGACAAGAAAATAGACTACAAATAAACTAGAAACCTCTCTTAATAACAATTCATATTGACCTTTTTTGTGATTTATGGTAAACTGAGTAGCCAACTCCAACAGAAACCATTTTTTGCAGTTCTCTTAATGGTTGGGTAAACTACTGATAATTTTGCTTTTAAAGTATTTTACATCATCCTTGGGTTTGGGAGTGTATAATAATTGATCAATTTATTTATAAAAAGTACTTTTTCAAAAGTTCAATCTCTACACAGTCAAACATACACAGCGTAGACTTTTACTTGCCAATAAAAGACATTATGTTCTTCAACTGGCTGCCTGGCCATTGAAAGTAATTGCATTTTCTCAGCTCGAAGTTGAATTCTGTTTGTTTCTGTTAAGTCTTTAGAGGGAATAACACATTTAAAATTGCCCAGTGTTCTCAGGTCTCGTAGTAAGAATTTCAAGCAGTATCGCATCTAACACGGTCCTTTCAGACAGGACTCCCTCACATCCCACATCAAAACAAACATCTAGAAAAAAATCACCAAAGGGACTGAACGGCACAGGTCGGCAAAATGGATTTGTAGTGTTTGGGCACTGAACGCCTGACCCAGCAGATAGCCATTTAACCGTGCACCAGGCTTGACGATAAGAAATTACAGCCGTGTGTTGGTGGCATTCCTTAATTCTCATTAGGTTGATAAATAATGGATCTTAAAGCTGTCCTATTCGGCTGATCAGTAGGAGACTGACCTTTCTCGGCTGCCCCCAGCGCTGATAATGATCATGTCCGTCAGAAAGACAACAACAGGCCTGAAATATCACCAAGCGTCTCAGGCTTATCTTCGCCTCTTACCGCGTTATGAGTCAACCGCAAAAGTCACCATCGGAAAACACAGCGAAGCCTTCCGCCCTCGCTTTCATTGTGAATGCCATCCCTGGTAAAATGAATAGCAAATGTTAAAATTCTGTCATTATTTAGTCATCCTCCTGTCATTTCAAACCAATCTGACTTTTCTTCTTTTGCAGGACACAAAAAAGTGCTTTTTTATATAATGCAAGTGAATCGGGAGCTGTTAAGCTGCGAAAAAGCAACATAAAAGCATCAGTAAAGTGGGCGAATGACACACGTGTTATATTTTGAAGCCTCATGACAGCTTTAAGTGAGGAACAGATTGAAATTTCAGTCAAAGACTGCATTTCTTTGTACTAACCTGGTATCTCTCCATAGTATTGAAGCTGAAAATGGCCAGTCTGCCGTTGGTTATGATTGCATGACCTCTGGGCTCGTGCCAGCGGGGAGTGCATCTTCCTAGCACGGGGGATCTGACGGAAATGACAGCGGCTGGAAAGTCGCTACACATCGGCCTGATTAAGTTTGACTCGCTGAGAGCTTAAGTGTGTTAAGGTGTTCGGTTTAATGTGATGACTCAACACTTTCATGTACACGAGGAATGAAATTCTAATAACGTTTGAGTGCCTGCTGCACGAATGTGGCCAAGTAAAAGCTGAGTTTGTTGCTAGTGCACACGTTGCATTTTTTTGCCACGCTGAAAAAGAAAGATATACTGTCAATAGAAAATAACATATATTCAGATCTTCGCTAATAGCTCTTAACGTTTTTTCTTCTAAGGAACACAAAAGAAGATATTTTGAAGAATGTTGGTAGCCGAACAACATTGGCCCCCATTTACTTCCATTGTATGGTCAATGGGTACCGACTTGTCGGTTACCGACATTCCTTGAAATATCTAGTTTTGCATTCTACAGCGAGAAGAAAGTCAAAAGGTTTGAAATGACAAGAGGTTGAATAAATGATGACAGAATTTTCATTTCACGGTGAGCTATCATTTCAACACACTTGTTTAGGGTGAAGTAAGATCATCATTTTTTTATTAGACATGGAAGATATTAAAAAAGGATTTCTCTCACAAGTTGACGTTGGAGATGTTGACATGTGTATTTCAATGAAGTTCTGCTTCCTCTCATTATCTTCAGCTGTTCTAACAATAGGAAAGTAATTGCTGTTGATTGAGAGCAGAATATGAACGAACAAGACGCCACATTTTTAATTTGGTTGGGGCACCGGTACGTACATCCTAATTTAAAAAGAACTTTTATTACAAACCTTTTTAAATTAGCCCAATATTTCGTATTACTTTTTTTTAAACCCGGCAGTCTCGCATCTTACGAAATTCACTCCTGACAATAACTGGAAAAATGACATTTTGTTTCTTAAGGCTAGAAGATGCAAGGAAAGTCAAAGAGTGACTTGTTAGGAATGCATTTCCATATATTAGATCAGGCACGGCCGGAGAGTTTGACCCGTACATTTAATCTACTACGCTTCAATAAGTTACCGTCCAATTCGGCGCCAGATCCTCTCTGACCTAAAAACTCTGCAAATCCATCCATTTAATTTTAACACTTCATTTTATCTTTTCATCTTTGTTTTAAAGAAAGAAAGCCACAAATGGTTACAGTGACTTTGTTCGTTTAGAATAATGAGATTGTTCACTCTCCCCCCAAAACCACCGCATCTTAAATCTGTCTCCTCTTTGCTCTCTACAACAAATGAGCTTTGTCCTGGTCCTCAGCCTAGCAATCTAATGCTAATGATAAGTAGCTAAAACGCTGTGAAGCTACCTGAGACCATTTATTTGATATTCTGTTAGCCTGATGGGGAATGTAATATATTGTTTATAATATTATATTGTGTGACCAATACTAAAATCTAAAATACACTGCAAAATATAGTCAACGTTTTCTTTATCGGTACTTTGTCTTGTTTACAACCAAATAACAAAAATATACAAAATAAATATACAACATGCATACATTAACAAGAAATCTGTAATTGAAAATGCATAGTTTGAAGATGCAAACGGATTATAAAATCATTTTATTCATGGATTTAATTGACTAATTAATTGAGTAAGGACAGAAGCTTCAATGCTTATACAAAAGCGTATCTTTTTGGCTCTGTTCACAATATTGGTCTGATCTAATGAGTTAGCATAATGGTATGAGACTTTCTTCTTTAAGTATACTATAGCTGTAAATGATGAAACAGAATTAAAGTATAAAAAAATGTTGTCTCTGCTTCATGTCTATCAATACATCTCACTGCCGTTCTGAAGTTACAAGTAAGGTTGCATGAAAGAACATAACATGTTTAATGTATATCTTTATCTGCTGACTCATTCACTACATACACATGTCACATAGGCCTATATTTTAAAATGAGGAAAGAATAAGCAAGAATAGATCATTCTGCTCTAGTGTTGTAAAATATTATTAAAATTTAAATACTTTATGCGTTTCAAAAATATGTTATCGCGACAAAACCTTTGTCCTTTGTCAGCCACCGTAGTGCTTCAAAAGGGAGGGGGGAGTGAGCCGTTGGTTGCAATTCACAACCTCACCGCTAAATGCTGCTAAAATCTCCACATTGCTCTTTTATGTCAGATATGTCATAAATTGTATTTGTGCTTTGCGACTCTTTGTAGTAAAATTTGACAATATTTGACCTTTTCAAAGTGTAAACGTATATGGCTGTTGCTTAAATCTGTAGAAATATGAAAGCACTTTGAAGACCAGTGACACGACATGTTCTTTACTGCATGGTCAGGGGTAAATCTGATGTTGTAATATCTACCAACATATCAAAATATGAACTTTCCTGAAATCATTCACTCTATTGTCATTGATGAAGAAATGAAAGGATGTTTTTAGTCCAAAAGTTATCAATAATGTATCACAGCGAATCGTTTATGAACCCTTTTCAGCCCAGGATACTCGGAATATCCTAAATGATGTCTAGAACATGAATGATGTGCGTACATATAGGACACAGTCTAGTGTACCAAAACTGACATCTCACAACCAATTCTTTGAGCTTAATTAATGAAACTATAAAATTAAAATGAAACACGGGGCAGATATGAGAACCAAAATGGAGCAAGAAAGTGGCAAATAACAATAAGGTAAAAATGCATTTCAGTGAGAAAAAGGGAATCTAAAAGTCAAATACAATGTTTAAGGTTTGTTGGTGGTGACGGGATGGAAATAGAGAAGATTGAAAATGTGACATAAAATTACGCTGTCATTCAAACAAGACCATCCATTAGAGAGAGAGAGAGAGAGAGAGAGAGAGAGAGAGAGAGAGAGAGAGATAGTGCCTTTCATCATGAAAAAAGTGTGGAGAGCTGTCTTCATGTCTGCAGTGACATAAGCTCATCAACAATGATATGACAAGATGATTTGATATGAATTCTCTGTGCTCACTATCAGCCTCAATGGTTTATCAGGGGAAACTATAAAAAGCCCCTTTACATATTCCTGTTTAAACATTGAGCGAGTTAAACAGATTTAAAGCACATTAGGGAACAGATATGTCACGTTTGAAGGTGAAGAGTTGGTATTAAGATGTTCTCAGGCCTGTTGCACTCAAAAATGCTGATGCTTGTTCAATTTACTTAACTTGCTTAGGTTAAATCAACACAACTTTTAAAAAATGTGGTCTCAACATGATTTTTTATGTTTAGTCATATAACTGAATCCATTCATATTGGGTCAACATAAAAAGTTGTGCTGTCTTTACATAAAATATTTATAATTGGGCAGATTACTTATATTTCCCAGCATGCTTTGTGATAACTGCATTTTGAGAGTTATTTTCTTAAATAAGTGTTATTTTATGCATTTTTCAGTAAAAAGAAACACTTGTTAGTGTTTCATGTTCATTTATCTTTAAGGTTTTCAAGAGTTTGTTATATTTTTGAGTTTTGTGGTTACCAGTGTTAAGAAAAATGTCGCCTTTTATTAGCTGGTGGGTGGTTACAATCCTTAATTTGCGATTCTGTTGAGTTCTATTGACTCAATATCTTATTATTGGAGTTAAATGGAATAATGTCTAATTAATGTTAAAAATGTATAATGTAAAACAATGTTGAACATATCATTTTAATTTAGTGTATGTAAGAGACAAATTAATTCAATCAAGTATACTAAAAAAATAAGTTTATACAACAAGATTAGAATGAATCATTTAAAAAAATTGTACTGTGTTGGAAAAAAAATTGTGGAAAAGTTTCACTTATTTTAAAGTTCTTACAACAACTTTATTTTGAGTGTGTATTTGCAAGCACATAACGTAAAATATTTTGTGTTAAATAAAAATAAAACAATTAAAATGTACAGTGATGTCTTTTGGTTAAGATTCGTTTCTAAAGTATCATGAGGTGAGGGTGAGTACAACAAGACTGAATGTTTATTTCATTTCTTTTAAGAATTTGCCACCACAGCCCAAAAAATGATAAAACTCCCGCTTTCACTTTCAAACCTCCGGTCGCATGCAGGTTTTTCAATGCGGATTGAGTAGGAAGGTAAAAGGCAAGATGAAGGTAGATTGAGAAATAAAAAGGGGGGTAGGAACGAACACTGGGTCTCAGGGGAGAGCAAAAGGTGGCAGAGATGTGTGCAGTCTGGATGGATGCCTGGAAAAAAAGACAAGATTAGAAAAAAAAAAGAGAAAAGAACTGCATTCATTTTCTTAATGGTGCAGAGGTGTGCTATAAAAAAACAACATGGTCATAATAACTTGATGCTGATAGGCCGTCCCTCTCTTGTCACATTGGCAGGACATCAGGGAAACCAAAGAGTTAACCTTTACACAGGTTCTCTTTGAAGCGAGCGAAGATTTTAAATTACGCCCGATTAAATTGGAGTCTTTTGCTTTCTGCTTGCTTATAGCTGCCGATACTTAATCAGCGGCTGTCATGCAGCCGCTGGATCAAACACACGGCAATTTATCAACGTCAGCACGTGGCTTCCCCGCAGGTCAGATCCGTGGGGGACCGACCTTCCCCGCTTCTATAATTCACCGTACATTCCCAACTAATATAAAGAATGTACGGTGAATTATAGAAGCGAATATTACACAAAATGCATTTCAGCAGCACAATATAACGGAGGATGCCGACATGCTGTCATTCATATTTGCTTTGTAGACGCAGCTGATTGTGTTAGCGTGCAAAAGAGGCCGCAAACATTGCATGTACGTGTGCTTGCACTTATGTGAAACTTATTGCTATTCATGGTTATCCAGTGGCTCGTCCCTGAGAGGCCTTTTAAGGGAGAGCCGTCGAGCTCCCAGAGGGCAACGGTGCGGATGAGGATATCTCCCTAGCGGTGCGGGTGCAAATTGAATCCGCTGGCAACGATTAGCGATGGACCGGGTTAGATGCACTTCGGCCGTATCCCCTCCCTTCTGAAACGTGCCTTTGAAGTTAACCTGACACGGTTATATACAGCTGAGGAATAAAAATGTACCCGTGGTGGATTCAGGTTTTGAAAGAGCTTACTTCTGTGCGGTCTGTATTTATTTTGTTAAAAATATCGAGCAATTAATTACTGCACGTTGTAACCTAGATAGCACAGGTACGTCTGCCTGGAAAACATCTGCTGTGTGAAATATCTGATTAACATCTTTAGGTTAGTTTTACATACATTTTAAATGATAAACATCTCACACAAATCTTCAAGATGTCTATAACACCGTGTCAAATGTTGTAACTAAACAAAAATCAATAAAACCCTAAATATCTTAGCATCTTCCCTGTAGTCTCATCTTCTCTAGGATTTGCGAAAATGCATGAATGTTTCACCAAGCCCCTTAAAGTATCACCCTAGGAAGCTGGGAAAAATATACATATAGACACACACATGCAGCATGTGCCCAAGGCCTTTTACATTTTGTCAAAACCAATAGGTCGTTCTGTAGCAGCTGGAAACTCCTTGAACCGTCTTGCGGGAGAATTTCTCATAAACTTTCATGTGACTGCTCATGCCCATCAGCAACAACTAATTTCTTAGAATTTGATAGGAAGTAACAGTGCAAGATTCGGAGAGGATTCAAGTTCTGCTCCTTGTGCCCACCTGTCAGTTGATGCCTGCCAATTTCTGCATGAGGCTTTAGTGTGATGCATCGCACAAAACTTGGATTAACAGTCATGAAATCCATAGCAAACATTTGTAAGCCAGTTGGCAGTTGTAAACTGAAACGGAACGCACCGGCGGGCATGTAACGCTCCTTTGCTTCATTCGATGAATTAATGAGACTGCTCTGACTGGCATGAGAATCAAGTCTCTTATCTTAGGACTTGAGCTCTGTTCTACGGCACTAATATGGAATACCCTGACCCGAATAAGTCTTCATGGCGTTTGTATCTTTACGAAGTTACTTATTCAAAGTGTACCTGCAACGTAATAAAGTTTGACTTTGAATAGACAGTTCAAAGCGGTTAAGTAGGGCAACCTGCAATTTTATGATTCAAACAGAAAAGAGTTAAAAAAAGGCTAGAAGCTATTTATTTATCTAAAGAGAGTTGCAATTGCAATTGTGTACACGTTTTCAGACTACGTGTTCCCTGGGATTCGAACATATGCAGCTTTATTATATATCTTTACGAATATACATACACCAATTTATTTTCCATGCATTAAAAATCGACGGGCATGTCACGGGCCAAGTTGCACAATCGTGTGTCGGTAATGACGACCAGGTGGAAACCAATACGTAGCTTATTTTGCAAGTCAATTAGAAGACAAGCCGGATGCAGTAAGGACGCAAGCAAGAGGCCTTGGCTGCATGTCCCCCTACACCTGTTTTCCGGACACCGTGTCAGCATGCTGGATTAGCATTCAAACAGCACAAAACTTGACAGGAAGTACGGGTCTGTGTGCAATTCGCCTTGAGCGTCCCTCGGCTCTCATCTCTTTATGAGCGAGAAACGAGCCCAGCGGCTGGTGCAACATGCGTGAGTGAAAGCAGACATACACAAAAAGATGTTTAATATGGACAAGATGTGTTGGGGTTGGTGCTGTGAAACTGCAGTTTGCTAAAAACGAAAAGGTTACTCCGTTCAAAAAGTATCTAGACACACCATGAACTCCTCTGAAGTGTATTTTTCAAATGTTTTTGCGATCTGTTTTTTATGTAAATTGTGAGTTATCTGAATATTAATTTTCATATTTGGAATTCTGGCGAACCTTTGAAGCTGATAAGGTCAGTTGGTTTTCCTCATTAGGAATGTCTAACTGTCATTCAAATTCAATATATAATTGTGGCTCAGAGGGCACAACATTACGAAAACCAGAGCGGAATTTCATATTAGTGAATGCAGAATCCTTGGTTTAATTAACGTTGGGAAATCCAACACAACACTATAGATTAAGATGCTGCTTGAGAAGGTCTTTTGAAAAATATCAATGTTCTTAAACTAATAATAATTCAAAAAAGATTGTAATTCAACCGCATTTAAATATAAATGTCTGGTTTGTTTTCACCCTCCAGCTCTCAATCCAGCTTTTAATTACATTGGCAGACACAAAAATGAAACCGACTTGCATGAAAGTTTTTAAACTGAGAACTTTTCAAAGACAGAAATGCTTTTGAAAGTCAAGTTGGTGCAGTCAATAGTCACCAACCATCTGTCAGAATTCTTTGAAGGCTTACTGTCAATCAAACTTGAGGATTTACTGGATGGAATGACAGAAATGAAAAGAAAAGAAAGTTTTGGCATTTGAGATCTACAAAATTCCAAAAAAGTTTTTTGCCCAAACTCTCGGCTCATCTCATATTTCTGCAAATAACTGATGAAATGGTCAATTGCGTTTATTCTATCTTGTCAGAATGGGTAAACCTTTAATTGTCAGCGGCGGTATACTTGCATGTCTTTTGAGCTACAAATTTAATGCGACCTGGAAGGTAACAGCTCATTAAAACTATATTTAGACAATATGTTAACAAGGTCTGAACTTTGTGGATCAAGACAAATCTAGGATATGGGCCACCTGGCATTAATAGCTTGTAAGTTAACCCATCAACATGCACAGTGGTGGTAAAAAAAACGTAGACTTTATAAATCAGAAGGTCTATAGAAAGTTCAACAGCGATAACTGACAAAAACAGGATTATATATAACGTTTTCTGAAGCCTGATGCTGGCTTTGCATTAGGAGGGAACTAGCTAAAGTTATTTCCGATGGGAATACAAACTCTCCAATTGAATTTAAAGATGAAGAAGCTAGGGATTAAATAGACTTCCTCAGCTTTATATTTGCTGTTCTCCGTTGGATACATCTGCCCTCCAAGGCACACAGAGACATAGGTATCCCAGAATAGAGGGATCCAAGACACTGAGACACGCACTTATCTCTGGATTTTGAGCTTAAGCGTTGGGAGAACTCCTCTCACAAACTCAACAAACTAGTACACTGGTGCAGGAAACAGCTGTGTCCTATTTACAAGTCCAGTTATGCTTTCATATATTGTGTTCAGGGCTCCAAACTAGCGTCATATATTTGCTTTTCTCATTGGTTTTGTTTGACAAAGATTTCAATGAAAGGAATATTGTTTGGTCTACATAACTTATTACATTTTGTTTAATATATTGAACCAGTGATTCTTCCTCAACATGAAATGGGCAAGAAATTGATCAAACAAGACATAGCAACCGGTTCTCTGTGTGGTTTAAACTGGGTTTGGTCTACATTCAATTAATTTTGAAATGAAACTACTGTCATGAAAGACAGGAAGTGGTCTTATTTTTTATGGGCAGTGCCGATGTCAGAAAGAGAAATGTGGTCCAAAACACGCTGAGTCAATTTAGGTTTCAAAACACAAGGCTTCTACATAAGCACAACACATGTCACCAGAACATAAATAAGAGTCGGTGCCGCATAGCACAGCTGAGATTTTTCTGATGGATCTGAGAACCGGGAATCAGAAGAATCGCTGGTATCAAATAGAGCTATATGACATTTAGTTCCAATTAATTTGTTCTATTTCAGTCAGACATATACGCTCGGTTTCACAGACAACGTTTAAGCTCAGTCCCAGACTAAAATGTATGTCTGATCTGTCAAACAACCGAAAGCAACTTGCACGGACTCTTTAAATTAGGGCTGTCATACGCTTTACGACATACAGAACTTGACCAAGTTTGCTGACAATTGTGTTGGGCCTGATCTCCAACAACGACGAGATGGCCCACCTTAGCATGAAGGCCAGGAAAATCTCCTCCTGAACGTTAACAAGTCAAAGGAATTGATCGTGAACTACCAACCAATCACAATCAACAGGACCACAGTGAAGAGAGGGGACAGTTTCCGATTTTGGGATGCCACTTTATTTCTGAAGTTAAAGAAGGATTTTTCCACACATTAAACCCAAAGGCGTGTATAAGTGTTTGTGAGGGTTGGTACATATTTAGACATTAGGATTTATTATATTTTTTATTATTAATTATTATAATTATGAATAATAATTGTATTATTAATTGCAAATATTTGTGCAATCTGTTTTTTATGTAAATTGAGAGTTATCTGAATATTAATTTTCATATTTGGAATTCTGGCGAACCTTTGAAGCTGATAAGGTCGTTGGTTTACCTCATTGGGAATGTCTAACTGTCATTCAAATTCAATATATAATTGTTGATCAGAGGGCACAAAATTACGAAAACCAGAGCGTAATTTCGTTTTAGTGAATGCAGAATCCTTTCCAATCAACAGGACCCCAGGGGAGAAAGGGAACAGTTTCCGATTTTTGGGATATGTCATAAAACAAAACCAATAAACCTTGCATTACAAGTGTATTGGGATTGTCCTTTAAGATTTTGAGCACGGACCAAACAATGGTTGTGGAATTTATTGTTCAATGAATCTTCTTATTAGCAAACATTTATTTTTTATTTTATAAACTATATTATAAATTTTGACACACACCACTGAAAAACAAGTGTGAATGGCCCTGCATGAGAAAATGGATGTGTGTTGTGAATATATCACCAAAAAAGCTGTAATCTTATGTGTGCTAGGGGGCCCACTAGTGACGGCGAGGCCCTAAGCTGCGGCTCAGCTACTTATAGGGAGGTCCTTGGTTAAAAAACGTTTGGAAACATTTAAGATTGTCTACACAGCGCCAACTGCCACGACATGCCACTGCAAACAAAAGCTAGACAACAATTTTTGACCTCAGATTCTTCCCTGTAGCTCAGTGGTAAGAGCATGGCGCTAAAAACACCAAGATCATGGGTTCGATCCCAGGAATTGCACTTACTTACAATGCATTATCCTAAACATTTGATTCTAAGTCGTTTTGGATAAAAAGGTCTGCCGAATGCATAATTGTAAATGTATCTAAATATCAGTACCATTGCTTTATCTCAAGAAAGGCATGTTTTAAAACAAAACTACTTAATTGTCTTAATTTAAATCAGAAATAGTCAAACTGCTCCATAGAGTAATAACACTAAGTCTCAGCTTGTGTTTCAACTGTTCAAGAAAAAAACAATAAAACCATCACAGACATTCTTATGGTTTTCATTAAAATACTATTATGAACTATGGGCTTTTTCCATTAAAATCATTATAAAATAAATTTTTGAAGGGTGTTTTGGGCATTATACCAATATTCAATAATCCATCACATACCAGTAGACAACATTATAGTTTTCATTAAAACCATCACAATACCGATTAAATCCCATAAATCTTCTATTCCCTCTGTCTCACTACTTATCTTGTCAGAATAAAGGCAGAAAGCCTTATCTTAAAACTATTTAGTACATATAGTCAATATGATTACACGAGATGTAAACGTGCTTAAATATTGTTTAACGGCATTGGATCATTTATTAAAATCAATCAACCTTTTGGTTTGTGACATTTCAGACAGTCACTGCTTTGCAACACACAACACTTACCTTGATTTGGTTTAGTATTATTTCTGTCAAAAGAAACCACATTTTGTCCTTGCCACACTCATAACTGTACTAATACAAGTGCTGAAATATTAAAGTATGAAATTCGATCCAACCACACTACTGTCAATTTATTTATGCATGTGTATATATGCTTTTTATGTGAGAATATGTGGATAGCTACAACGCCATGATGATATGTGGTCTCTTGGAATTCTTCACAAACGCATCCTTAAAATCACAAGTCGAGTTTACATTACCTTGACAAGTGGAAATGTACATAAAATATTAATCTGAGGTGGTCTGGAAATTAGGCAAAACATAGGGCCTAACCTAGCATCCCACATCAAATGAATTGCCCGGGCATATTATCTCTTCTACTTGGTAAATAAGCACAGCGAGACAATCAGGCGGTAGGCAATGAGTGCATTAACATGACAGTAGGTTTGAGCGATGATAAATGACTTGCTGGCAATGCTTCACCATGAATACTTAATGCATGGCCCTAATAAGTCAGCCCCGAAGGGCTTTAAAACACAGTTTGAGGCAATAATGAGGTATTATCTCGATGATGTGCAATACTACATAAAACTAACTAGTTGGTGGGTTGCCTGAATTACTAATCCAAGGAAAAACCCAACCTTAAATCATAGCGGAGAAAAAGCAAAACTCACACTAGCACAGCTCGAACTTATCCAAAATGACAGCGGGAGATGCGTATAAAGATCATTTGAATACATTTATACATCGGCACACGATGTATATTCACTTCATGAAAATTGTATTTCCCTTGATGTTATCAATGTTACTCATCAAACGTCGTCGTCCATTCTTCTCTGTTGTTTGTTCACACTGACGGGCCTCGGGATGAGGCTTAGGGTGAAAAACTGGAAGCGTAAAAAATTAATAAAAGTTTCGCAAAGCTTGACTGTTTTAATAAGACCCCTGACAGTCAACCTTGGGCAACCTGAATGCGTTTCTCATTGATGTTCTGAAACCAAGAGTTGCTGGGTGGAGTTTGATAGCATCAAAAGCAATGAGGTGTTGAGCTTTCCACTGTATTCTCATTTTATTTGTACAAATCGAAGACGCCTTAACTATTATCTGCAAGATCAACAGGTACATTGTTGAGTTGATTAAGATTGTGATACAGAAAGAAGTTGGGTTCATAAATATAAATATTCTTTCCATTTGTGGCTGATTTAAAAAACACAAATTTGTTACAATGGCTCGCAGTGAAGTTTCTCCAAACTTCTCACAACTCGAAAAAAGAGCTATTTTAAATAACTATCCGAGCAAATAAAAAGATCAATGAAGCACATGAGCGTCAAAAGTTGAATACCATCAAAAGTGAAAACAGCCACAGAATATCATCACCAGCGTACTTTAAAACACAGAGTGGTCCAATGGGCACACTTCTATTTGTTCTTTTTCATCGTTTCTGCAAACAGTTCTGGGGCAGTTTTGACTACCATTGCCATTTTTACTATAGTAGTGAATGGTGGCCAAGAACTCTTTGTTTACAAGCATCCGTTCATATTTCTGTGTTCATCAGAACAAATACATTTTATACAGATTTAAAACAACTTGAGTGTGAAACTCGAGTTATTTTGGGTGAACTGTCCCTTTAAGATCAATAAATGCTTTAGCATTATTGTTTAGTCTTCGTTCATGTTAACTAATGTAGGTAACTAATGGTAACAAACTTATTGTAAAGTGTTACTAAAAAGTGTTTTTCATGCCAAATTGCATAATGATTTCTCAAGTTGGCGACGTGATTGATCTTTTTTCAGAAAACAACTAATGGATAAAACTACTTGTGATTCAAAACAGACTGTTCCAAACCAAACAAGTTTGAGATCAATACTCAGTACAGGTGCAGCTTTTATGGTGAGACTTTTTGTTCAACTGTTGATCTAATTCTTTCATTTTTACTTTCAAAATGCTGTGTTTTCCTAACTTTCTGGAGGTATGTTATATGACATACAGTACAGTAAAAAAGCAGCAAGACAGTTAGGAATATTTCATATATGTCCCTATGGAGAATCTGTCATATAAAGACAAAGCGTGTTGTTGGCATTCAAAAAGCCTTGGCATCAATTATGAATTGTGGTTTTGACAGTATGACATTTGATGTTTCAACACAGGAATGTTATACCTGCCATAAACTGCCTGTTATTGAAAAGATCATCAGTCGAGAGTGACAGACTGATGTCATCGAAGCTTTCAACACCCACGTGATTAAATCACATCCGAAAGACAAATAAGATGAAACCGTGTGGGCATCCTTCCAAAACTTTTTTGCTTATGTTGTAATTCCGGCATAGGATCACTGCCTGCATAGCTTTTACACAATTAACTGGAAAGGTTTGAGCCAGGGTATCCGCATTGAATAAATAAATTAAACATCACAAGTACTCACGAGTGCCTTATGAATCTGGCACCCTGAAATTTTGTCTTTCCTTGTTTATTAATGAGAGATTATGCTTTGTTAGCAGAGCAGCTTCTCTCATTACAAAACTAATAACACTACAGGTGTCTACAGAATATAAATCAGTGTGGTATTCGCACACAATTAATGATTTCAGTTTGAGTCTCTGTGTATTCATCCAAAGATGCACGCTTACCAAGATTGGGAATGCATAGGTTGTGGGTTCCCTCTAGTGTTGAATGTATGTTTTGCAGTCTGGGAAAGTTATTGAACTACTGAAACCTGCACCATATACGTTTAATATAAAATATAATGGCTCGTAGTATTTCAACACATCTAAATCAATTGATCAGCAATTCTTCAACAACATGCCTTTATAGACAACAGCTGTTATAAAACAACAATATTTACATCTTTATCAACTTTTCCAGTGTTTTTCCCCAAACATCTTGCAATGGGTATGCACCTCTCCAAACGACAAAACTCATTCTTAATTCACTTCTAGAATATAATATAACATAATATAATATAATATAAAAGAATAGAATAGAGTAGAATTGAGTAGAACTACACAGTGCTGTACTAAAAAAAACATAATTTGATATAAACATGAATTGAGCTACAAAGACATGATTCTACCTCAGAACAACACACATAAAACAGTATACTGTATAGGTTTAAAATTGCATAAAGATTTCACTTGAAAAATAGAGACAAGGGATAACTCCATATTTAAATATTTTTAAAAAGCATGTTTTTATTGCGAATTTCAATTCATATTAATCAAACTGGGATTGGGTTGCTTTGATTATGAATAAACACACAAAAAAATAGCTAACTAACACAATACAACTTAATAACATTAGAGAAAACAAGACAATTTCAAATACATTTCATACATCGCACAAGATTATAAAGCCTTTAAATTGGGCACGTTCACCACGTCTAATTAAATACAAAATAATGCCCTTCCATCAAACAGGTTATTTACCAAAAAAACATAATTTTAAATATACACACATTTTAATAAGAAGACAAAAATATTAAGGCTGGTTGAAGAAATTTCAAGAACGGCATGGCGTGTTTTCCATGTGTCTTCAATTTGTTTCAGCATCACGCTGGTGGATTGTGGGATTGATTTCGAACATGAAGCAACTGCGATCTTGCCTTTTGAGCCGATTTTCGTGGCTTCAACCGACACATGGTAAAATATTTTGCTTCATATCGTAAATGTGATCCAGGTGGACAGTTATTCGTCATCTGATAGAAGGCCCTTTTATTTTACACTGACACGTGTCCTATCTGTACACTAGAGGGTGCACACGTCCATGTTTTGTCTGCGATAAATGCGTGGTTATTCATTATTGCGGTTATTGTTTAGTTGGCTATGACAGCGCGCACCAGTTTAGCAAGCACTTGTTTATTCAACTAATTGTAAATGGCAAAGAAAGGTATAGGCTAACTTTGCAATAGTCTGGAAAAGTACTACAGATTTTCTATGTGTGGCTGCTCAGATCATCAATAAACTTGCTTTAGTCCGATCTTGTGCATGTTAGCGCAGTGTGTTAAGTGCACAATTCAACTGTCTTCCGCGCCCTCCCCTGAGCCCCAGTCACTTACCGCAAACCGGGAGGCCAAGCCTCACTGCCCCTCCACGCCCACCGAGTGCTTAACAACCAGCAGCTAAAAAAACGCTCGCACGTTAAACTGTAGGCTAATGCTACTTCTTCGGTTCGTGCTAGTGCCTGTGCCATTGATTTCTTGTCGCGACCCCTCAGCCCGACAAAATACTAATGGTGGTGGTCAATAAAGCACATGAACTGTTGGTTCTTACGTTTCCTATTCAATCAAAGTCAAAAGAGCAACTCTAGGAGTCAACTGAGGTCCAGTGGAGGCAGTAGTAGTTTCTCATCAGTTTTCATTTACTTTATTTTGGCCCATTGAATGTGATTATATAGGTTTGCATTTTACTTCTGTTTACTGCTTTGGACCTATGGGTATTTAAATGAACTTTAATTTACTGCATCATTAGTCTGACCACAATTAGAGGATCTTTAAATGTAAGTGTTAGGCGCAACATTTGGTTGCATTATTGAGAAGAAAATCTATATGCCAAATACAGATGTAGATTTAAATGTGAATGAATACAAAAATGCAGTTGTCACGGCTGTAGTCTGACATATTTCGCTTTGATGTGCATTCAACAATAACAAAATTCACCTTCATGTCATTCAAAACCTTTAACCCATGTGACTTACTTTGGTGGAACACAATAGAAGATATTTTGAGAAATGTCAGTTTTGTGTGACAGTCATACAATGAAAGTCAATGGGGGAAGGATTTCAGTTCAGTACTTTTTTGTTTTAAATAATAAGCATTGATGAAGCCTGCACAATAAAGTCAAATAGACAAACTATACACGTATAAACACGCATAAGGAACACACTATTCATTTTAATACAATCATACAACCGATGCATTCAGAGATAAACTTCGCAAAGTTTTGACTTTCTCAAAGGAACACTTTGAGTGAGGTATTGATCTGTTTCTGTTATATAAAAGTTCAATGCCACTTCCTGTTCCTGCCAAGTGTTGAAATTGCTACATCACTCGCTGTTATAAAATTGCTTTATCTCAAAACAAATGGAGTTCCTTGAATCATCAAAACTGTCAGTTTACTAAAGGCTGTTGTGCTTTCACAAATTCAACAAGCACAGCAGGGTAACAACGTGACAGCTTTTTCAAAGACCATTAAAAACAAGGCAACGTTTTCTTTTAATTAAGCAACTGTTTGGGACCTTGCATGAATGGTCACATGAAATATGCATGAAACATTGTTATTTATTTTCCACTTATACACACCTAGTAGCTGACGATTCTTACTATCTTTAGGGTCAACTGTTTTTTATGGCTAATTTCATACAAAAATGCCTATATGGACGGGTCTATGCTACAATATGTTACGAATGTTCTTGGATAACACCTGTAACCATGCTTACAGTTCAATAAGAAAAGTGAATTTCAATTTCCCCTGCAAAAGTATACCATTGCACACATATGTTCTACTAAATTGCTAAAGATTATAAACTAATTAAGTAATAAAATAAAGTCGAAGCCCTATAAAATTTCAACCGAAAGCAATTTAATTAAATGCCATTAGTGAGAAAAGGTAAACATATTGTTTTAAAATACAAACATAGTATTAGGGCTTTGTTAGTTTAGTCTATAAAAGTAAAGCAAGTGCGTTACTACGCTCCTGCGTCCCCCGAGGCTGCGCTTTATCCAGTGCTCGAATTGAACCAAGTCTTATGGGGGGTCCCCCTCATAAGACTTTTTTAGGTGGGGGTTAGTCTCGCAATAAACAATTGATATAAAATACACAATATATTTGATTATAATATGCATAACTATATACTATAACATTTAAAACAAGCTTACATAGAAGAACAGGCTTCTTTCACTCTCCTGCGCTTAGCGGTCTTTATACACGGGGCGGCGCGTTTCAAATTTAAAGAAACATGACGTATAAATTATTGCATATAATTAATTCACAAAATATACCACATCCACTGCATGAATTTAATCACATTTGTCATTATAATTTTTACACGAATACAAATATCTGAGGGACCCCCAAAGTCCATTTTTTACTTCTTAAGGGGGTTCCGGTTCCCCCCAGCCCCCCTTCAATTCGAGCACTGGTTTTATCTCACATTTGGGAAACTTCTTGTTGTGGAGCAAACGTGGCTTTTCTATCTTAAATCTGTTTTTTATACGTCGTATTTTATATACACTTCAGATTTAGAGGCTTGTGTAGTACGTAAACTCGCGGTTGATTGTAATTGTCATTGTTGAGTAGTAATGTATATTTTCAAAGACAAATATAGACGTTTTTCATAAGCCACTCTGATTCTACTACATCATATCTAATCGCCCTCGTTGGCCACTGGGTGTCACTCAGGAGCAAAAAATGCCGCGTTTTCCTGTCTCCCCCACCCCCTTTACCATCTACTGTCTGTGTGCGTATGTGTGTGTATCACCTAGAAAGTAAGTCTGTGTTTCCAGATGACTGCTCGCTCTCTCTCAGTGTGTGTGTGCGTGTTGTCATTATTATTATCCAGTCTGCTCCCAGCTCAGAATGGCCAGATTCACTCCGACTGAGAGAAGAACGGAGCAGCACCCACAGCCGCCCCATCCCGCATACTCCAGCCTGCTTTTCACTGGACCCGGGGCAGCACCGACCCAACATCCACTCTTCTTTATCCCGCACCAGTACGCTCAGATCCCATTTCCTAAACCCATGAACGGGTCAGAATCCATCTCCATTCATCCGGAGAACGGCACCATGAAAGACCAAGATGCCATAAAACTCTTTATCGGGCAAATACCGCGAAACCTTGAAGAAAAAGACCTGAAGCCCCTATTCGAACAGTTTGGGAAAATCCACGAATTGACAGTATTGAAGGACCGTTACACCGGCATGCACAAAGGTAAACGCGTGATCCCAATTCAGTGATTCTAGTAAGAGTGCCAGCTGTGATTTGTTCATTTGTTGTTGCTATTTTTTGAAAGCACACAATTTTAGTGACACAATAATGTTAGACTTTATATATATTTTGTCAGAATATGTTTGCTCAATATGTCTATTGATGACGCATGTGTTATTAGCGTAATATTTATTGTAAATCATACATGACACTTTTTGTGATGAAATAAGACCCTTGTTTCTTCTAGGCTACTATAACATTTAACAGGTGAAACCTTTAAATAACTTGGCACAATAGTTTTGAACCTTTGTATTCTCTTGCATTACCTTTATGAATAATATATATTTCCACATATGCGTGAAATTTCTTTTTGGCTCTTTCATTTTGGGCGCTTTCAGTCGCGCGCTCTCGAAACTAGGGCACATTACGGGGCTTGTGCCCAGATTCTTATTCGTAGTATTTCTTTGTCTGTTAAATGTGGACATATTTCACCATCGGACGACACTAGTGATGGATTTGGGGTGATTTCACATTTGCACTTAAAACACGTTTGGGTTGTGCGTCATTAAGTGAACTACTACGACCAGCGCGCTCTACGCTGTGGCGTGACGTTCTGCTCGACAATTGGCATGGAAGACGTCATAAATCCCACTCAAACAAATAGACAATGACTCAAATTAAACCTCCGTTTTGGTGTAATCTGTCGACGTGGGCGACACCGACGTGTCAGTTGTTCTCCTCGAGCGATATGTTTCGGGAACCGAATTTTCACATTTGTCTTCGTTACTGTCAGTTGCCATTAAGCTTCATATCAGTGGCGTGTTTATAATTATGCTAATAAGGCTGTATTTGCTCGAGCGCTCATCCACGATATTTACGACCCTGAGTATCGTTAGCCCAGTTTTAGAATAACGGGGGTTTAAAATTGGGTTTAACTCCCTAGAAATGATAATGCATGGTTTGATTTTGAACAGGTGAGTTTTGAGCATTTTACGTTTGGCAATATTGAACTTTCTTTAAACCCTTAGCACTGTTTAGGCTGACAGAAGCTGACTTTATTCTAGTCATATACTTTGTATACCTACGTCTTATCATCTACATTTATTACAGTCAATGCATTTGTAGGCTTTGTAGGACATAGCAACGTTTTCCTACCAAAAATGACTGTTGAGTGGTGCACAAGCCCTTCAATGTAGGAATCCTTGAGGATTAATAGGCATCGTTGTGAAATGAAAATAACTAAATTATTTGGAGTGTTAACTTGTGTAACAACAAGTAATGGATTCCGAAACAGAAACCTGAGGGTACCACAGTTGAGTGTTCCAGTACTAGCAGGCCATTGGAAAGTTGGTGTCATGCTAAGTCATAATTATAAATGGCAAGTACGTGCTGAAAAAGTTTTAAAGCATAGGCTGTTATATGTATGGAATTTGTTTTGGGTTTTAATGTCTTCCTGTTACCTTCATAGAATGAATTTGTTTTCATGAGCTACTGAGTAAAGAAAATTGTAGGAAAAATATTTCTTTAGTCATGTTGAAATAGGCGTTGACATATTTTTGCTGGTTATCTACGTTGTAGTCAAGTGGCAGATTTCAACATCATAGCCCCAGATGTGAACCTGAAACTACCTGAGTGCATTCATGATGTAAATAGGAAAATAAATAAAAAATGGGTAAAAAAGGGAATGTGGGTTCTAAAGGTTTTGTCTTCAGGACGGATGGTTTGTGTAATCTTATGCATTATTCTATGAGGGGATGTGACTATAAGGACAAGTCAGCATATATCGTGCAATCTTGTGAGTAGGCTCAGGAGGGACTGCATTGGTAATGTAGACTTCAGGGTTGTTTAAATGTTTGGCCTAAATGCAGCCAAGGATGCTAATGTAATTTTTGCGATACAAAAATAGAGAACTATTACCCACAGAAAGCAGAACCAAAAAAGATCATTTAAGGACCTGAAGACACAAGACGAGGAAAATCAATGTTTGTCACAACGCCAGTTCTCACTTTTGTAAATCCTTCCATTTGCATATACGCAATTGAAAAAAATAAATCCACGGAAGGAAATCCATTTTGAGTGGTTTAGCAGAGCAGTGCAAACTAGACATTTGCGTGTCCTGTTTTTCACACATTTGTGTTTTAAGAGGTTGTTCACTCTAAAAGGATCATAAGGATGGAACATGGGACTGGGGAGGGAGGGCGATATGGGCAGTAGGTTGGGGCATGTTTCTGAGCTACAGTAAGTCAACCCGATAATCCACACAGGAAAACACTTCATTAGTTTGCAAAGCGGGGTAATAAAGCATGGCCGTAATGACTGGGGATTAGCAACTGAAGTTATTGTCTGAGGTTTTGGTCGCGCGGATCGGTTAGTTTGTCCTTCAGCGTTTGCGTCTTTGCAATTAAAGCATGTTGTACTTGTCCCACCATGCAGTGTTCAATATGAAATGTACTGTTAGGAGAGCTGCTACTGTGCCTGACAATTCTCTCGATTTGTATAACTAGGTGAACATTGTACCTTCAGGCTTTTCACCTGTATTCACTTGAGCTTGTCATTTTCATTTTAAGTTTTTGTATGTATATCACAATGTTGGGAGTTACTAGTCACAAAGTAATTAGTTACTGTATTTTAATTACTTTTCACTTGAAAAAGTAAAGTAAGGGATTACTCTTATTTCTACTGTAATTTCATTACAGTTACTTTTGATTTAATTAAACGAAATACTTTGTGCAATACATGCATGTGAAATAGTGTATTGACATCAAAATTCAAAGTCTAACTTTAAAATCTGTGCTTTAATGTATAATTCTCACATTTGTAATACTTTTGTCAGTTAATAATATTATTTATTTAAATGAATTAAATAAGCCGTTTCATGTCTATCCTTGAATTACTTTACTAATCAAGGTTGAAGTAGGATAGAGAAAGTAATTAGTAATTAGTAACTAAATACTTTTTGGACAGAGTAATTTGTACAGTAATCTAATTACACTATAGAATATGTAATGAGTAACTAGTAATTAATTACTTTTTCAGAGTAACTTACCCAACACTGGTATATCACTATATTTATACATAACGCTGTGTTATGGAGCGGGGTTGTAGAAACATGCACGATTTACTCCTGCAAAGGTTTATGCTGCTTTTATAATCTTACATGAGCATAACATAGACGAGATGAATAGATGTTGCTTTGCTTAGAAAGCCTCTTTCCCCCATTTTGCACTCTGCAGGTGATGTCCAAGGATAAGCTTGCGTCTTCACCATAATTTACAACACGGAAGGCAAAGAACGTTCAAATACTGCAGTACACACAGACAAAGACACACAGTTTCTTTAGACGCCTGATGCAGAATGAAGTATCTGACTAATGCAGACGCTTTGCCATCTGCTATTATGAAGTGTCAATAAGTAATAGCTGTCAAGGGGACCATTGTGCTAATGCATTTATGAGTGAAGAAGAAATAAGATGAAAATCATAAAAAGATGAAGTATGAAATATAAAAGTATGAAATATTAATGGCTTTTAATTTCTAGCTTTCCTCGTGTGAATAGATTAACAGCGCAAAAACTAATAGCCCGGCTGTGAGTTTCTACAAGTGTTGAGGCTGTTGTAGATACAGATTTAGATGTTTCTGCAAGAGAAGACGGTAGTTGTTTGATACTGGGGGAAAAAACTATTTTAAGACACATGTTAAAATAATACAGAATTGACCCATGCAGATATATATAGATGACCTTATTAGATTTATTAAATGGATTTTTTGGCTGAGGATGTTAAATATGTCGAGTGGCTTTATACTGTAGCTCAAAGGGATAGTTCACCCCAAAATAAATCTGTATACAAGTATTTGTTCTGATAAGCACAGAGAAGGGTATTCTCAGACACAGAGGAAGAATTTTTATAACTGAACAGATCTTGGACCCCATTGACTACCCTAGAAGGGAAAATTACTTTACTTTTTTTTATAGAGGATTATTTTGAAGAATGTAGGCCAGCAAACAGTTCTGGGGCGCTTATTATTGGTTAACTATTTGGTTACACACATAGGTCCAAATATCCTTCTTTGTGTTCAACCATACAAAGATATAGCCAACAGGTTTGGAACAACTAGAAAGTGAGTAATTCTTGACAGAATTCCTGTTTTTGGGTGAACTGTTCCTTTAAAAAGTCTGGCAGTCCGAACACCCAAATATCTGTAAATACTGTAATACACAACAAGGCTGCTTCATAAAAAATGCAAAGCTTTAGCCGCTCTCCAGGCAGAAACTGTTGATGCGAATGTCAAAATGAGATCCTCCCTCCTCCACCGGTGAGCTTTGCTTTTAGCTACCTGTCTTTTCATACGAACCCGCCATTTAGCTCCCCTTTAGATGGACTTGCCTCCATACGGAGAAGGTTATTTTTCTTTTTCGATGGAAAGTGTGAGTGTGTGTTTTTTAAGGCTATTACCATTCATCACCAGATGGCACTTACAGTAGAGTATTTTAGACGTCCTTCTGGAAAGAGGTTCAGTGACCCTCTGTAACCTCTTCTTTTATGTGGACCGGGCATAAAACACAAACAGAAATTATTGATGCGCTATTCTGAGATGCTGTGAATCTCTCCCTGGTGACTCTCTTTATGGAGGATAATAAGCCGATCTTCAAAAGTGTCGTAATGTTATTTGGTAATAGAAAGCCCATTAAATTTCCTGTATGCAATGTGTTTGTGTTTTAGAAATATTGTGTCACTGCTGTGGTATCAAAACGGCAACGTTGGTTAAACAGTTGGGGTTGTAGGTGGTAATGCCAGTAACGGTGGACAGCCAATAACAATAACGGGGAGAGAAGTAAATTACTTTTGCCATTGTGTTTCGTATTTTCTAACCTTACAGGATGAGTTTGGGAATGTTGTTAAAAAAAATGCAATAAAGAACCAACTGTAAACACAAAGCACGAGACAATAAAACATGTGATGCAAAAGAATGTCTATTGTAGAAATTAGGCACTTTTGTTTTTTTTAAGACATTCGTTGGCCGCGGTATAATAAATGAATACCCGGCATGTTGACTAATGAACAAATAAAGAAGATTTCCGACGCACTTGATGAGAACGGCTCAGAAATATGTAAATGCCTCTTCGGAATTTGCACGGTAAAGCCTTTTTCCCGGCGTCCTTTGATTTCGAGAAGGAGGGCATGGCCATTATGTCAGTCAGAGAGCTGTGACAAATGCCAAGCGCACACACAGAGCCGGAGTGGGCAGGCGAAAAATGACGGCGAGGCAGAGGGCTAAGCAAAATATATGAACACGCTGAGAGAGATTGAGTGTTTGTCAGAACCTCTGAAAACAAATGATGCCTTTAATCCGGAGGCATCGCGAAGTGACGAGCCCTTCTGACAGGATGGGAGAGGCAGATCCACCCCGGCAGAGGAGGAGAGGGCGGAAACAATAGGATTTGATATGAAGAGGGAGGTATGGAGGGGCAGATGTGAGTGTCGGCGATGTTGAGAGTAGATGGGATGGGAATGCGTATAAACAATGCGATTTCATTGGTATTCGTAGGTACTTGCAGTGATGGGGCGTGCTGATACAATGGTCGATATATCACGATTCTTTTGTGTCACGGTGTTGCATCAGTGCTTTAGATCCTTGTAATTTGCGTGTTTTAGTTAATGAGAAACGACTGATACGGTTTATCAACTCCACTAGTCGATATTTGAATAGTAAAGGGATCTTCATGGTCGCCTGCTTTAAAATTTGATAAACGTTAGATAAACATTATTCAATGAGCATTAATTTTGTTTATTTTTGGAATGGGATCGGTTAAAGGTCCAGTGTATGAAATTTAACGGCATCTAGCGGTGAGGTTGCCAGTTGCAACCAACGGCTCACTCCACCCCTCCCTTTTAAAACACTACGGTGGCTGACACAGGACATAGATGAAATCAAGTTTTTGTTTTTTGGCCGGAGGAGATACTTCTTTACGAAACATGCTCTGTAGAGCAGCTTGTCTGTTTAAGGTTACTGTAGAAACAACATGGTCAATTCCATGCAAAGGGACCAACGTTGTAAGTAGATAGAAATAACTCATTCTAAGGTGATAAAGACATAACACTTCACTATGTAAAGTGTTTATACACATCTGAACAGATAGTAATCCATATTATGTTGAATTTCTGTCAGTAGATCCTCCAAAAAAATACACACTGGAACTTAAACGAATACTTTTCCATTTTATTCATTTAATTTTTTTTTGTAAATACAATATGTTATCTACGTCTCTCCAAACATTAAAAATGTGCACAATTTATATACAAATACAATACCGACCATTTCTAGTTCGATAACATTGGCACGATCATACTGTGACATCACGTGCATTCTGTGATGTCACATGCATCCTTTAGTCAAGGGAATTATTTATGACATTATTCATGTTCTACATCCGAGCATATTAGAAACATAACACCCATTTCAAGGAGTAAGGTTGCTGTTTTTATTTTAGCATCGTGAAGTAATGCTTTGACATGAGCGTAGCTGAAAGGTGATCCGTGAGAGGACGTTACTACCGAGTTTGTGGGACCCGTCAGGGATGTGCAGAGAGGCCTGCTGCTCAGCACAGCTATTAATAGAAATCTGTGGTATTTCCGAAAATAGGTTAAGCTGCCAGTGCTGGCATCACAACTCGCCTGCCAGCCACCCTCTAAAGACGGGGAGAGAGAGAGACAGATGTAGCCTACCGAGAAAGCTTCTCCTTTGAGGGAGTCTTTGTTTCAGTGTACCCGTCCTGGACTGCGTAAATGTCTTGTGTCGTCTGAGCGAGGACTTCCCAGCATGCCGCAAGACATCTTAAACAATGTCACGTCTCAATACTTGAAATTCAAAACAGAGGAATTGATCTAGGGATATCTGAGTTGTATGACGTCAAAAAAGTTGTTGCCTGTGTATAAGGAAATAATTTTTTTTGGTGGGGTTTATAGAGAGACAGTGGCAATGACGTTTTTGTAACAAATTTCTTTCATAAAATTGCACAATTGTAAACATTGTCTCTTTAAAACTTTAAAATGTATTTCATTCATTCATAGCAAGCCTTTATAATATGCATTTTGCATTATATACATTTGCTATACTAAGGCAATTTCAATATATTTTGTAGCCCTGTCTTTATTTTTTATACTGCATTTTTAGCATGGGGACCGTCATGATGCATCCATCCATTCTTATGAACTGTATTTTCATGGCTCGTGTGAGGAATCACATCCATATAACTCAGATCCGGTACATGGCGGTTGTTCACATTTAGAGGTGGCTGCATTAATTAAGGTTTACAGGTTACGCTAGCGCACCGCTTGTATTACAAGACTCATTAGAAAGTAATTAGGCGAGGGCAGGGACAATGCTGTTGTCTGGACAGTAACTGAGAGAGCGCTGTAGAGAAATTCAAAGTCCCTTTTCTATTGTAAGGCAGTCTACACAACACATCCTGTTTACACCGAAAGTGATTTTTATCACTGGAGGTCATCAAGACACTTTGCTGTTGGTGTCACAATATACCGGTATTGACAAAAATTGGGATGTTAAAGGGAGTTCACTCAAAAATGACAAATCATTTATTCAACGTTATGTCATTCAAAACCTGTATTACGACTCTTTCATGTGTAGAACACAAAAGAAGATATTTTGAGATATGTCTCAGTGGTTTGCGTCCATACAGTGGAAGTCAATGGGGGTCAATGTTTGGTCACCAAAGTTCTTCAAAATAGCTTCTCTTGCGTTCTGCAGAACAAAAGTTAAGTCATACCGGTGTTTAATAGGGTAATGTAAATGATGAAAGTATTTTCATTTAATAACATTGGAAATATTGAACTAGTACTGTGGTTTAGTAAAATAAGCATATGATAACATTCTAGATAATTTAGTGCTAGTCTCTGCTTGAGACTTGAACGTAGCACTGTAAGTGTTGCTTTTGCACCCGTTTAAAACACAAAATAATCTAAAGATTAAATACATCAGAAGGTGAATTTGATCAATAGCATTTTTTATTTGGCCACACTATTAGTATAATGTAAATCTGATATTGTTGACTAGTTGCTAGTAGGCGTTCTTCCTGCTGGATGCCTTATCATTAGACCTAGACGTAGATATTAATCTGATCACTAGTGAGATTTATTATCAGTAAAAGATATTTGGTTCTTATCCGACAATGAATCTTGCAACCAAAATGTACTCTAAAGTGTTTTTATATACAAATTGTAGTCATGCATTATTCATCATATGATGAGCAACATGAATAATTATCAGCGCATGAATCAAACTTTCACAGTACCAACAATTTCAATTGGATTGTTTTCCACGCATCAGTTTTATTGTTACCCGCATGTGGGAGAGACCAATCATACAGCACAGTGAAATCACTCACGGTTACATTAAATTCTCTTCCATCTTGCTGACACTCGACTATTATGCGTCATCTCACAGTAGATGGTTCAAGTGAGCACCACTGTCCCAGGTCCTATTGGTTGTCACTACAACGTATAACTTGTGGTTATCGTCCATTTTCTTGGCTTTGTCAAGTTGTTGCATTACAGTGCAAACAGTTTGTTCCTCATGTTACAAAAAATGTTTTTTCCTTCTGTCCTGTAAAATCGGGACTAGCAAACCCAAAATGCCTGGGTGGTTTCGCTTGTGTTTCAGGTAACATCAAAACCGAATTCCAGTGCTTTGTTCTCCGAGCTAAACTTGAACGTGCGGGGGAAAAGCGAAAGGTGTGAATGACGCGAGAGCTCGCGAAGTTGCAAAGTGCTCAGGCGAGAACGAGAAGAATTAGAGCACATGAGCAGATTTAGCGCCGGGGCCTTCGCACTTAACAGGCACCTCACAGTTCAGGGCTCGCACACAATTATGAGGGGGCGCTGGGGGGGCAGGAGCAATGGTGCGAAGGCTTAGCTCCGCTATTAAAAAAACGGCAAATGGGGGCTGTCAGGAGTGGAGGGGGCCGGCACCTTCAATTCAGTTTGCTTAATTACAGTACTGCACTCCTTCTCTACCTCTCCGTGAGGCTCAACGCCGTTCCATAGACCTGCAAGCCTCATGGGCCTCTGTCGATAGGATTGCTTATTAGCACAGGGGTTAGATGTCATTTCTTTACTGGAAGAGAGAAGAATGCTTTTGCCAGCCTCAGCTACATTTGGACTTTTTGTGACTTGAGGAGAAAGGATTTTAAATGCATACTGTGGAGTCCAGAGGTTTGAGCACTTGGGGGCTTCTAAATCTTCTGAACCCTTTTGGCTTTAATGACGGCGTGCACTCGAGCTGGCATGGACCCCGCAAGGTTGTGCACGATCTGATGATCTGTTTTCCCAGCATGATTTGAGAATGTTCCAAAGAGTATCTAGGGTGTTTTAAGTGGAAGCAGAGAAATCTGACCTTTTGTACGGAGGATTTAAAGGGATAGTTAAGACCAACAATTCATCATTTTCTCACTCTGTCATTTCAAACCTGAATGACTTTCTTTCTTGTGCAGAACACAAAAGAAGATATTTTGAAGAATGCTGGTAACCGAACAATATTGAACCACATTGATTTCCATTGTATGGACACAAAACCACATTTCTCAAAATATCTTCTTTTCACAGAGGAAAGAGTAATAAAGGTTTTGAATATGAAAAATAAAATGTACATTTACGGCTGATCGATCCCTTTCATATATGAAACAGATTTGCTTCCATAGGGAACTAAATATAGTGCCGAAGGTGTAACGTTTCTTTATTCTATTTCATTTCTTCACAATCCTAAACATTTCAATGAAAACATCCCATTTATCTCAGACTTTTGTTGAAAAACAAGAAGAATATATCAGCAACCAATGGAAAAAAGGCTGAAATTAGCTGCAATTTCAAACTACAGCCCATAGCTTTCTAGCTGCGCATCTAGCTTTGTTAATTATTAAATCACATTTGATCAAACATTAGAGATTGTTATCAAACAATGCGGTAGATAATTTTCATAGACTGTCCCCTGGGTGATGTGTCAGCAGTTTCCCTGCGTGATCTTTTTATGTCGAGTTTCAAACAATTTCATCATGCAGCCCAAGATTTCGTGCCTGGTATGCAACAGCAGGCCAGTGATACGTGATTGGATTTCAATTATGAAGTTTCTGGTGCCCATGACGTGCACTCGCATATTACTCCAAGCGCAGAAGAATGAAGACACATTAAAATTGAATTTGTGATTTACTTCTTTTCTCTCGATCCATTTTACTGTCCTTTGCCCTCCTCACGAACACACACGCGCACGTTTTTTTGCTAATGTTATTGGGTCAGCTAATTTACTCTGGATATTCTTTGCAAATCTTTGCGAATGCATTTTGAATGCATCCAATCTGGCGTCTGAGTAAACAGAAGATCAGATGTTCGGCACAAATTGATGGGTGGAAAAGAGCAGGTGGTGGGCGGATATGATACGTTACAAAACATTGATGTATTTAAAAGCAATATAGTTGTTTATAAGCGAGTTAACAGTTAAGAAAAGAACACAGGAGATTTGTTTGTTTGTTTAGCAATGCAAGCTATGAGATTAGTGAGAACAACAGCGTTTTAACTAAATGTGGTCCCATTTTGACATTGCCGTTCAATCCGTTTCCTTATCTTGTAGCAGGTTTGGTTAAGTTGTTAGCATTTAGCAATTCATATATGATAAGTATTGTGTATATAAATATTGTGCATTTAAAGGTCCAGTTTATAAAATTTAGCGGCATCTAGCGGTGAGGTTGCGAATTACAACCGACGGCTCAGTCCTTTCAAAGCACTAAGATGGCGTCACATTTTCACTAGGAAATAACATATTAATGATACATGCCCTGTAGAGCAGTTTGTCCGTTTAGGGCTACCGTAGAAACAAAATGGCGAATTTCATGCAAGGGGACCCGCGGTGTATTTAGATAGAAATAGCTCATTCTTAGATATTAAAAACACAACACTTCATTATGTAAGGTCTTTATACACTTCTTAAGACATGTTATGTTTATTATATTGCATTTCTATCAATAGATCCTCCTTAGTCTTACACACTGGTCCTTTAAAATGTATGTTTGACTGCTTGACTCGCAAAAGCAAATTAGTTTGACAAAATATACAGTAGACATAAAAGGATTTGGATAATATTTGTTGTGTTGTCACAGTCTCACAATGTGTTCCAGCTCTGTGGTCTTTATTTCGTACCTTTGTGGGACTATTATGAGTGTCAGTTATTTGCTCTTTAACAAAGAAAAAACGACACACTTCAGCTTTAAGTTATAAATATACAGTTATGAATATGAGGACTTTACATTTGGGTGCAATAGAACAGGGGGAGAAGAGCAAGAAGGAAGAACGGTATATACAGTATATACATTACAAGTGCTATCCCCAATATACTGCTTTATTATTGCTGTTGATCCGAACGAAAGCAAAGTTTGTTTTTACAGTAAACACCTTTACTTTTTGTGCTGATAATGTCAGAAAAAAATCTGTTTTTGTGCCCTGCTTTCCTACTTTTTCACATTACCTGTGATAGAAGCTTTTATAGCCTGGTGTATAAATGTGTGCGCATCTTTTTATATATTCATTTTCTTTCAGACACCCCAGAGGCTTGAAGTTTCTTGTTGTTTTCCACTACTGGCTTTCTCTCTGTCAGAGTGTCATGGTAGTCAAGGTTTGTTCCAACTTCAAATAGGAACGTCCGGCGAATCTTTGGACTCGCTCAGACCGTGCACACACACAGCCGTGCACACAAACGGGAAACACACACAAGCACATCCAGTGTAAAGTGGACCGGACAGTCTCCCCCATGTTAGAAAATAGACTGTCTGTATTTACCTCGTCCACAGGGACTCCTCAAGGCACCTCTGGCCCTGTCATTGTAAGGGACGCGGAGTGCTTTGTGCTGGCTCGTTTTTTAGAGCGGTGATGGTTGTTGGGAACAATGTTGTGGGTGGATGTGAAAGCTGAATTCAATGAAGACCACCATTATAGTGCAGTACAAAGTCACTTTCTGTAACCTTCACCCTCGCTGTCCCACAACCGTCACATGAATGGTGAAATCCTTTGCAATCTTCAGAAAATGGCTGGAGAAACACCTCCTCTGGGAGCACTTGGCTAACTAGCTAGACCTATTGGACATTTTAGGACTATTTTAAAGTAATGTTTTTTTTCTTTTGAAAATCAGTGTGAAACAAAATTCACAATGAAAGTAATGGGAACCTCACACACAGAAATCCTTAAAAACGTGTGCTGTCAAATCGATTAATCGTGATTCCAAAAATTACACAAAATAAATGTTTGTGTGTATTAATGTGTATATCTATATGTATATAAATGCACACACAAATGTGAGTATATATAACAAACATTTACATGAATATACAGTATATAAGTTTATATTTAATTATAATTTAAATGATAAAAATGTATATTACTTTAAAAAAAACATATACATCTAAGCTCGTGTATTTAAATAAAAATATACACACCAGGCACGCATATACTATGTAAACACAAACATTTAATTTGGAATCGATTAATCACGATTAATCGATAAACAATTAAAAAAGCTTTTTTTTAGTTGAACTGTCTTTAATAATGATAAAAATAACAACAACATAAATATTCTATTTTGAACCTTGTGTATATTGTATTGATATCACTGATCAGCTTTTATTCTGTTCTCTCTCAAATTAATTGTTCTTCTATTATTCTCAACAGTAAGTTGTTTTGTATAAAGGCATCTAAATGTCCTGATTGTCTCGCCACAGTAAGTTGTTACACAGAAAGTTGTTCGGTCACTTCAAATGACATTGGCCACCCACAGACTCGTACTGAATTGAACACCACTGTCTATCCAAGTCATTAAAACTCTCCTTTCCTCTTTGTCACGCAGGCTGCGCGTTCCTCACCTACTGCGCCCGCGAGTCGGCCATCAAAGCCCAGAACGCCCTCCACGAACAGAAGACTCTGCCGGGGGTAAGTCCGCTGCTTTCGCCTCGACTCTTGAGGAGGCCACCGCACCAGTCAAGCTATAGCTCTACGTTTTAGACGGGGAGCTAAAGCTTTTGGAGCAGAAATCAGTCGATAACCCAGCCTTTTAAGATCAGGCTTTGAGCTGTTCCATGGTACTTCTCCCCGGGGCGTTTGGGAGCATTGATCCGATGCTTTCAGCGCACGGCTCGGGGATGCAGCGATAGCAAATGTCAATTCATTTGTTCTCTCAATTTTTTCTAAACTGCTCCATTTACGCAAAAAGCCGGTGAGTCATTGTTGTCCAGTTGCACAAAAGCGTTCCGGACGCACAAAAATAAACATAGCGGGGTGCAGAGGAGAGTGTTTCCATTGAGGGTTGTGGAATCGAGAGTGGCAGTCGATAGCAGCTGTGTTGGAAGAAGCGAGGAAGCACGTCTAGACGTTGTATGACAGCGAAAAATACACGGTTATAGATATGTTGCCATGAATATAGATATGTTGACAAACAGAGAGCAACATACTTAACATTACAGATGTGGCGTTTTTACATAATGTTTCATATGTCTACTTTTAGGAATATCTTTAGATTGTTGTTAGTAGATAGAATATAATTTTGCCAACAATTTAGTGTCGTAGAGTAACTCATTAAAAGTTACTCACTTTCTTAGCAGTGTGATGGTAGATTGGTTGCTTTAATGTAGTTTTTTCAGTAATAAGCTACTGGTTTCTTTTAATTGAGGCACATCATATCGTGTACACCGCTTTATAGCTGAGAAAACTGTACGGCAGTAATTGAATACGTTCTTTTAAACGTGATTCCTTTTTCTACAGTAGCGCTTATTTTATCGAGTTGGCTGATTTGGATGGTTCAGATTACTTGCATTCAGTTTTTTAACACTACACCTTAGAAGAAAATACAAAAACAAAACCGTTTCAAAATGTGAATCGAAACTTAATCAGAATAGGAAGTCTTTTTGTACCTGTATTATTCACGTCTTGCAAAATGGTCTATATATATTTATAGTGTAAACTACCTTTTTTATTTAAACAGCGTTCATTGCCAAGCTACTTTTTGGGTGAATGACATATGAGGATTTTCGATTTATTTTAAAATCGGCCTTGAAAATATAAATTGCAATTATTCAAACATTGAGAATGCGGTGTGTGCACAAATGCAGAATAAAGTTTTAAATTAAGTGAATATTTTGTCTTTTTTTATCTAGATCAGTGGTTCTCAAAACCCTTTCGTTGAGAGGTCCCCATTGTGTAGAGTGCATCTCTTTGCAGTCCCCCATATAAAGTCTTAAACTTAGAGTTAGACTTCATCTTAAACTAAGAATTTTAATTAAACCAAAAACATATTCATTTGTGCAATGCTGGAACATCAATTATTTTGGTTGGTGGTCTTATTTTTCTGATAAATTTCTATATTTCATTTACAATAACACTCTTTTGTCCAAAGCAACTTACATTGCATTGTATTATAAAAGAAAATTCTTACTAAAATGCCACAAAATCTCCCCCCCCCCCGATCCATCTAGATGAATTGGCCATGTCATGGTGCGACAGTATTAAACAGTATTTAAAGTGTTTAGAGACAAAATATTTGCATTTGTTAAGTTTAGTTAATTTACGATCTTATATTTTTTTCAGTCATGTCTAAATGTACATTAGTTAACAAACTTATATTAATCAAAAATTACAGACAACTGACACGGTACAAATGATTTAAAAAATACCATTCACTAAAGCATGATGTATCAATGATTCACATTTCAGCCCAATTAAAAATAATTATTGCTGTTATTCTGGTCGAAATTGCCCTTCTGTCATTATAAGCAACATACAAAGATGCTGGCCCTTGATTAAATGTATGTTACGTTTTATATAAGAAGCCAATGACAAGCAAAATGCGACGTCGATTTAGCATCATGTTGAATTCAGGGCAACTGTGTCAAGCGCCCACCCACACACCGGTTTTAATCTCCTGAGAACATTTGTGAAAGAAAGAAATAAAGGGGGTTACTCTGAATCTGACACGTGTCGTCCAGCCCCGCTGAGAATACACCCCAACCTCTCGTTGTCACCGCGGGTTGAAAGAGACGCACTTTGTACACGCGCAACATCCTTGCGTCAGCTTCGCTTGCCGGTATTATCGTCCCTTGAGACAGCTGTGAATAAAGTAGTAGGTTTGCTGAATAGTTTGGGAACTAGACGCCAATGTTTTATATGGCCGTGTTTTGGGTACACATACACTCGCACACTACTCCTCCCTGCTGTTAAAGTTATCCAGCTTGCAGTGAGTGTACCCCTAAATCTCTCACCAAAAACCTCTGCTGATGGTAAGTAGATATGCCAGTTGTTTGTTTGCTAAATCCTGCTTGATATGCAGATTGCCAGAGGCTACGGAGTAATTCATGTAAACTAGGATTCCCCAAGAGAGGGACCTATAAGTTATTTATGCTCGCGTTTTGTCCTGAATGACATGCCTATTTGCAGGACCTAGACAAAATACGATCTGGTGTTTGTCTATATGCAATCCTGTTGGATATGCTTTTAAGTCTCTTTTATGTGGCTGTCTGCTTTGATGGTGTAGAATCCTGTATGGCTATCAAAATTAAACGGATGATTCAGTTGAAGCCATTGGTGGTTTGGATCATTTTGTATGGCTTCAGATGTCAGTATATTAAAGGTGTAATGTGTGAGATTAAGGAGGATCTATTGAAAGAAATGCAATATAATATACATATCTATGTCGTCAGAGGTGTATAAAGACCTTACGTGATGAAGCGTTATGTTTTTATTATCTTAGAATCAGCTATATCTATCTACATACACAGCAGGTCCCCTTACATGGAATTCTCCATGTTGTTTCTACAGTAGCCCTAAACGGACAAAGTTCACTAGAACGTGTTTCGTAAATACGTTATTTCCTTCGACAAAACAGCAAAAAATTTAAAACATTTTATTTCCGTGTCAGCCACCGTAGTGCTTCGAAAGCAAGGAGGAGGATTGGAGTGAACAGATAGATGCCGCTAAATTTCATACACTGGACCTTTAAGTAAATATAGTAAGTAAATATAGCATATCAAGACCAAGCTTGGGTTTCCAGCGTTGTGTGTGAAACTCATATAACCACTGATGTCTAACAACGTAGATCCTCTCAGCCTAATTCCAGCTGGGATTTCGCAGAACATGCTGTGACATAAGGGTACATGCTAGCGCCATTATAGAAGTAGCCATGTTTGTCAGAGCACACCCTGAGGCAGAGGAGGAGAAAGCTGGGCGAAGGCACGGAAGGCATTCTGACAGCTGTCCGCCTCGATTTTGCGCTTCCCCATCAGTGACCTCTCAGGAACATCAACTCTGAAATGTGCGAGATGTGGCGATAACATCACCATGTATACATGGCAGCTTGTCATGAGCATCTAGGGCTTACGGCGGTGATCGGTGTGTGTTTGTGCGTAGGGAGTTGGATGGAGCTGATTGTGTTTTGTATGTGTGCTTTGAGTAGAGATGGACATTTTGTATCATTTTGAATGTCTCCCTTATCACAGCAAATTCAGCTTTTTCAAGGTCTGGAATGGGTTTGTTAGATAAGGGAGACATCCAAAATGTACTATTAGGGGTCCTTCAGGAAAAGGTTACAATGGTTGAGATTATTTAAAGGGACAGTTCACCCAAAAATACAAATTCTGTCATTTATATACCCTTATTGTATTTAATATATGTATATTACTCTTGTAATGGGGTTCATAGTTGTTTGGCCACCAGGTTTCTTCAAAATATATTTTTCTTCTGCAGCTGAACGAAATTCATACAGGCTACAGTTTTTGGTGAACTATGCTTTTAAATTTCGGTGCTTGCTTTTCATTTTTGTTTCTTTTTAACTATATAATTCAATACTTGGCTTTAAAATGGAATAAACCTAAACATTTCATTATTTAGTAAACAAAATGATATTTATTAGTAATACGTTCGTATTTTTGAACATCCACTGTATTTTCTATTAATTTAATCATGGTAACTCAGTACGGTGATGTTAAATGTTTTTATTCCAAATTTCTTTAAGCACTCTTTTAAATGCAGTATATTTATATGAAACTTGCACCTCACTTTCCAAGCAGCTGGTGAAAAAGATGATTCATATCTGTAAATTGAATTTGTTACATTAGCGCGGCTAACCGCTTTTAGAATCGGTCTAAATTGCTTTTAATTCATCGATTTATGTTGAAACATGGTTACAGTGAAGATCCGAAATATATTAAAAGATCTAGATGGACAAATATGTGAAGATATTTATGGTATCCCCGCCAGGCCTAAGGGATTCAGGAGACGAAAAAAAAAATACAACAGAGAAAGAGAGAGAGATATACTACGTTGCTCATTCAACAGATTGCTTTAGTTTAAAAGGGATAGTTCACCCAAGAATATAAATTCTGTCATCATTTAATCACCCTCGAGTTGTTTCAAATCTGTATAAATTCTTTGTTCTGATGAACACAGAAAGATTTTTGGAAGAATGCTTGTAAGCAAACAGTTCTTGGCTAATGTTGACTACCATAGTATGTAAAATTGCTTGATACATTTTTTTGTTCTGTTGAACATAAAATAAGATAGTTTGAAGAATGTAGGAAGGTTCTGTTGCACTTTTGAATTTCCATCGTAATTTTTCCTACTATGTTATTCAATGGTGACCAAGAGCTGTTTGGTTACAAGCATTCTTCCAAATGTCTTTCTCTGTGTTCATCAGAACAAAGGAATTTATACAGATTTGGAACAATGATTTGGAGTAAATGAAGACAGGATTTTTAGTTTTGGGTGAACTGTCCCTTTAAGTAGTAGCTTAACTGCTCGCTGTCCAGTGCTGAAATGCATTAGTCTAACATGCTATCATTCATGGTACAATGCTAAGGCGGTCTGCTTTTATGCATTTGATTGGCAAACCAAATGTGGCTGCCAAGTATCAAGTTAGATTTTCTACAAACCTGCCATATGTACACGGGAACGGTAAAGGAGCGTATTATTCAACAGCGTCTAAATATAAATGTCTTTTGATCATAAACAAAGCTAGCCATCATGTATACACGAAACAACAGCTCATTTGACACCTTAAATGAGATCTTTGGCACGCAACTTAAAAGATGGCAGCATGTGTATATAATGGCAACTACATCCTTGAGAAAACAGACTGCTTGTAGGCACACTCTTTCACACTCACAGATGTGTGTATGCAAGAAGGCCCGACACGCAGTGAAAATGAGACCGGCTCGCCACGTTTCCGCTTGCTGTCCGCGGGGCTCCACACCCCTGCTGGAATTGGAAATTCACCTGTTTCCTCCAAGCCTGCTTTACCCTGCTACAAATCCGGTGTAATTTAAGGTGTGTGTTTTACACCCAGATCCCATGCTTGTTATCACATCCGTCTCTGGCAAACCTGCGAACTGGCCAATTTTCATTTTGGTCCTCCTGCAGGGAAAAAAAACAGTGCCTTTCCAACAAACTCTCATTTCTTACCTGTTAAAGCACCGTAGAAACAAAGGCAACAGTATAGTTTGATTGCTTACTCTGGAAGGCTAACAACGCTCCATATTTAGCTTTTGACGATAGGAGGAAGTAGGAGGTGACACTCTGGGTGTGAACGTAGGTTGACAAAGTATTTTTGTTTCGAAACAAGTGCTCTTTTAAGATGGTTGACGAATGATTAAATCAAATGAATCACAATAGGCATGGCTACATCTTAAATTAAAGATGTAGTCTGCTCTGTTTGAAACATAAAATTACAGTTTACTTTATATACTTCACAGTACGTCAGTTGAAGTCGAAGGATGTCAAAACGTTCAAATGATCAATTATTAGAAGGGAAAAATTTGAATAGAAATAACAGTAAAAACTAAACTGATCAAAATAACAAAAACAATATGATTTAAGAGGTTCCGTAAATAACAAAGTAGATTATTTTGTCTATGAAGTGCTTGCCAATTTTGTCACTTTAGAGGATCTGGCACTGTGTGGCATGGGATTGGGACACAGCTGCTGGATTCACAATACAAATACAATAAACAACCGTAAGAAATCGTGAGAAAATTTCTAAAGCACCATATCCAAAAATAAAAGTAAAATAAATTGCTTAGGTCCTTATTGTTTAATTGTTGACCTTTAGTTACAAGGCAAACAGGCCTATTTCAATATCCTTATTTGTTTGAACTTATTTCTCTCTCTCCATCTCACTCTCAACCACGCTGATTCATTGACTTGACAATGAAATGAACCAGCCGATTGTGGCGCTCTCTTTCAGTGTGGATATTTGTGGTCGGGCTCGTGGTAATGCAGTTACACGAGCGACGCTCCGTGATGAATAGAAATTCTCCAGTGCCGTCATATGAGAAATCCCAGCCGAGCCTCATATGAGCCTGTGCTTCTCACTTCATGAAGTTTTATAGCGTCGCTTTCTCTGTTATGGCTTTCCACCGGCACGGCGAGATGCAGACGTATGACTGCGGAGTAACACGATGCGTGTGCGAATACATGCGTGTGTGTGTGCGGAGGGGGCTTAATGGCACAGGGTGTAATGTACATAGTAAAAATCCATTGCGCTGTAGTGCTCCTCTGGGAATTCTCTCCCTCAGTAAACCTTGGAGCAAGTTCTTGAGAAAAACTTGATGCGAAATGCAAGAGCTAGATTGAGCTTTCTTTCTCTCATTATTTCTTCTCTCTCTCTCTCTCTCTCTCTCTCTCTTTCTACCTTGCAAATGTCTCTCTTTCTCCTCTTTCTTTCTACACGGCAAATTTATGATATGAACATCACACTACCATCTTTGTGTATTCGTTTCGTTTAGGCTAGCCTCTCCCCTTCTGCTTTTACTACTAGATTAACCAGATGTTTAGCCAAACATCACTTTCCCATGAGCCATTAACGCTTCTATTAAGGTGTTTAGTGAAAAGCAGGCTTTAAACTTTGCACCTTCTTTTGAGTAGCATAGCAACATCGAAAACTGCAAATAAACAAGCTAATAGCTTTCTTCCCTTTACCAGCAAAAAGGTTGTAACGTTCCTTTTCCTACATCTTCATGTCTGGGGTGTTTAAGGTTAAAAGTATGTAAAGTCTCACCCTCCGATAGTTCTGAACAAAATTTTTGGTTTGGGTTGAAATGGGGTCTGCTTCTCATGAGCCATGAGCGCTTCTCCTAAAAACCCGGGACCAATGCCAGTTTCTGCCTTCCGTTACAAATATGGTCTTCATAGATATGGAAAATGCCTCAAAAGCTAAATAATCCTCCATGCCGGGAAATTAGTTAGGCACTGTTCTGGCACAATCCCTCTTTTTGTTCCCTGGTAAAAAAATGAATTATTAATGCTTTATATTTTGGTCTTTTTTAAGTCTATTTTAGGTTATGGCTGGACCGGGAGCAGGAGTCTGAGGGATTGAATCATGTGACAACGTGATCTGGGTTAGCTGTGCAAAACTTGTGTGTGTGTGTGTGTGTGTACACAAGCCATAGTTGTAAGGGGTGGGTCTCGTGGGTGTTGTCTAGATGGGTCTGGCTTCAGGACAACAGGAATGGGGGCTGAGCGAGGCCCGGAGAAGACACACATCTTCTGCCTGCCAATCTGTCTTCCTGTCCCCTTGCTAGTGTGAAAGTGCAGATGTGGCCCCAGTGTGCTTTGTCTGCAGAAAGGTGGGGAGTAATGGGCTTCAGCTGAAGAGGGGCTACGCATTTTTGGGAACTACAGACAGGAGGCTGGAAAAAAGTGTTGGCTAAAAACGAGACCATTATTCGGCTTTGTAGTGTATGGGCTTTTATGATCATCTGGTTGCGGTGCAAAAATTTGAAAGGCTGAAAGTGAGTTGCTTTGCCATATTTAAATGTAAAAGCGACGAATAATGAAATTAAGAGTTGGTTTTAAACAGGTTTAGACAGGAAGTGCTTGTGATTAATGGGTGTCGTCGGGCACAATTCGAACTTGAGTTTAGCGCAGTCACTGGTTTGCGTGAATATTTTACTTTTAACTTTTTTCTGGAACTATCTATCTAGGGTGATTTATAACGGGAAGCAGTTTTTGCACTGATGCCAGACTTATGATTCATTACAAATATTCTTACCTTTTGGTTTGCATCCATCAAGTTGTAAACAAAAAAATGAATTCAATGAAATGAGCTATTTTAAGTTAAAATTTCAGCAGTTGTATATTAAAAAGCAATATCATGATATATATCCTATAAGTGAGAGATAAATTATGCTATCTTCATTTTCTGTGTATTCAATCCCCGATCCCTTAGCTTGCTAAATGAAAACTGTACTGCTATACCTACGCAAATAATTCACACAACAAACCAGTTGGTGGTGTATTTTTGTTTTCTGTTGTCTTGCCTTGAGCACCAGATGATCCAGAACTGCCACTCGCATGATGCCCCCGTCAAATTGTTCCATGGCACCCCTGATACTGCCCAGCCCTACTTTTGGAAAATTTAGCATTTTATAGGCCATCGAATAACATGGCAAATCATAGTTGCTTGTGACACATGCCCCCTTCTGACCATATTTGAAGAGGGAATGAAACACACAAGGCATCGTGGAGCTGCAAAGATGGCTTCGAATTAGAGTGATAAAGAATGACAAACAAAAAGAAGCTGGGTCTCAGAGGAAATAGATACAGCAAAGACAGATAGTGCAATAAGGAAAGTGAGATTAGCGCTAGCTTCGAGGGAGCTGGCGAGAGGTTGTGGATGGAATTCGGAAAGCTGACGTAAGGTCATGTCGACAGCTTGGAGTCATACTTTCAGTATGCTGCCAGACCCGCGCTTTTTGCTAAGAACTCTCCCCGACCCTGGGAGAGATGAACCAGCTCTCTCTCTCATTATATCTCGATCGCTCTCTATCCCTCCCTCCATGCTTCATTTATAAGTCAGATCTGCCCTGGACACATAAGGTAGGGCATCGCATTTGTCAGCAGACACAAGGCGCCAACCCCGTACATTGTGGGTTGTGCCGTTACGTTTGATTGACAGGAGCCACAAGAGGGCATTGTCCGTAACCCCCCCCCACCCGCAATCTCCGCGGAGGTGAACGTAGGCCGGCAAGGCTTCCAGCGTGTGGGGCTGTGACCCTGAACACCTTTCAGGTGGAAGGGATTATTTGCATCCAGTGCCGGGGGCAGATGCCGACACTACCGCACGCTGATGCATTCTTTCAAAGTTCCATTGGGAAGAGGGTTGTTGTTGAGAAGTAATGAAGCATGTTAAAATATCTTCATTAGCAGATGCCTGTTGATTAATAGAATGCGAGGATCACAGACTGCATGATGGTTGTTTGAGTTGATAGTCCCGTTCCCTAGGGAAGGTGGTTCTTGTCGATCATGTTGAGACGGTGTGAAACGTGTGCCATATGGACATGTGAAATGTGGACGTCTCTGTTCGCATGGGAAGGAAATTGCCTGTTTTGTTAGTGCTGAAAATAGTTCAAGGTTGCTGTCCAGTGCTGAAACTGATAATTGAATCATGACTTTTTGATTCACTTGGAGTCAAAGATCAGGGCCCCACTTAAAAACTACACTATTAATTCAAAAGCTTAGTGATTAGCTACATTTTGGTCTACAGAACATTTACATTTGTTCATTCAGCAAATGATTGTATCCAACATGTGTTGTTAAAGCATTTAACAGTTGGTCGAAGGAGCTTATATTAAGTGTAACTATTTATACACTAGGGTTGGACGATGTCGACCAAATTGGCATCGGACGATGGCCACATTAAAACATCGTAACGGAAGATGACATCGGGGGGCGGGGCTTGGGTCCGCAGTTCAGCTCCTGCCCACTAGGCTCCCGTACTCCTCCTTTGGAGATGCGGGACCGGTGGGCGCACAGCTGATTCCAACGATCAATCACGCCATCGGCCCCGCCTCACGGCTCCCGTCACACCTTCCTCACCACAGATAGATTTTTCATTCATCCCAAAAATCATCAGGAAACTAAGTAAAAGTAATTTTCAATGAAGATGAATTTCCTACCATAAATATATCAAAACTTTTTTTGGGAAAAATCGAGAAAAATGGTCGGAAACACACCTACAAACTTCGCTCACTGCTGCCTGCCTTTTTGGAACTACTCACTCAAGTTTGGTATCTATATAAATCTTAGAATTTTAGCTTTCGGGTTCATCTACTCTCCACAACGTCATTCCAGCAGTAACGGCAAGGCAATAGAGGGTGTTAAAACAAACCTGTGTTTTCTTAGCTATGGCTTGCTATAGTGCCCCTTATGGAGATCTTTAAAGGAAATTTTCTCATTATTTTTATTTCTTTGCACCCTCAGATTCCAGATTTAAATAGTTGTATCTTGGCCAAATATTGTCCTATTCTAAAAAATCACACATCAATGGAAAGCTTATTTACTCTCAATTTAAAAAGAATTACTTGTGTACTTTAGTCATTAATGGGGTTGAGTTTGAATGTTTGGCTCCAAACCCTGACAGTGTATATGTAAAAGTTTCATTATCCATTACTTTCACTATGATTTCAATCTTAAACATCTGTTTTCAATTGTTCCTTGATAGACAGCCTTGCTCATATTCAACAAATTACTTGAAAATACTCAAGGACATGATTATTAAATCATAACCATAAGTGTCATTCATAAAACAAAATTTGTAGAACTCCTGCTGGATATTTAAGAACATGGTCGCTGTCCAGTGCTGAAATGAATAATTGAATCGGGTCTTTTCTGCTTTACTTTGGAGCGAGTAAGGTAGAAATAAACTACTGATGCTTAAAATCACACAAACAGTGATGAGGTTTTTCAACCATAGAAATGAATTTAAAATGAGTATTAATATACTCATTATTATGAATGTTTATTTGAACAAATATAAAGGACCTTCCATCATTTTAGTGCAACCAATCCGTATTCTGTTGCAGCAGTGTGCAACCACATAAGATATTTTGTGAGAAACCTTCAAGTGACACAAACATAATTTGTTCACCTCGCTGCTGGCAGGGGAGGGAGGCCTCACCGTCCTAAAATCTCCTTGTCGGAGCATATGCGCGGACGCCTCACAGCTGGGGCGATCCGCCCGCGGCGTGATGCGGAGGCAATTCGGAGCCAAACCGCCCCGCGTGACGAGCAGATCAGCATCTTTGAAAGCTGCTCACCATGTTGTCCACTTTCATTAAGGCTTTGTTAGTCCAAAACATAGAACAAAACGGCGGTAATGGTACGCCGCTGGTACGCGCCCCTTTTTCCTCTTTGTCTTTTGTCTGATAAAAAACTTCACAGCTAACAGCGGCTTCTGGTCATGAACTGCGCAGAGCAGCGCGCCACGCCGACCAATCCATTACGGATTGCTATGATGAAAACCAAAAAGCCTCCCGGGGCTAATCATTAAGATGTCAGCGTGGTACTATACAGCACACTCCGGGCACGACTGAATATTGCAGAAAAAGAAAAAACCAAGCAATCTCGCTGCACGGGCGCCTCTAGATAGCACACAAAGTTACGGTGATGCATGTTTTTCATATAATAGTAGCGAATCGTCCAGCGAACAGGGTCGATACATTAATTTAGAGGGGCCAATAAGCTGAACCACACCTTTTTGAAGTAATACTTCATTGTGTATCGCCCTGTGGGCTTAGATAAGCTGCATGTTGCATGCAGATGCACGTACTGTACATACGCACCTGCCCACTTCTGGGGTGTCGGTGCGTGCACCCCTTGTTTTTATGCGTGTGTGTTTGTCTTTCAAGTTGTCTGCGCATGTGTTTTTGAGGCGAATTGAGTTGTAGCTTGTCGTCACCTCTCGCCTCCGGGCTGCCTGACCGGTCTCCATGGCAACAGTGAAAAGCTACATACCAGGCCGATGCACAATCCATTAGGTGTGGAAAGGGGGGAGACGAGACAACACACATTTATTTACAGGGTTTATTTAGCTTTTCGTTTCTTATGTATAATTTATGATGTATTGATCTGTGTCACTGTCGGGCAGGAGGCCGTCTACCACCAGGATATATTATCTTTTGGTTCCCTCGATGAGAAAGAAGGTACTGGTTTTATTTAGCAGTAGCCCGGCACCCACCCGAGGGGTCTTTTTGTGGCTCCACTTTGTGTTTTTAGTCTTTTTTGTCTTTCATCATTTACTCACCTTCATGTCGTTCCTAATCTGTGTGACTTCCTTTCTTCAGCAGAACAAAAAATATATATTTTGATGAACGTTGGAAACCAAACAAAATTAGCTCCCATTGACTTCCATTGTATGGACATGAAACCAATATGCCATTTTTCAAAATATCTTTTTTTGTGTTGCACAGGTTTTGAACAACATAAGGCAAATAATTGATGACAGAATTTTATTTTTGGATGAACTGTCCCTCCAAAGTCCACAGATTGCACAAACCCTGTAGTCCACACCTCACACCGCGCTCTCTGTTTAAGACCCGCCCCGCATCTAATAACAACATTCATTGCATGGGGGCGGATACGCCGTAGTGGCTCCTGAGGGTCCGCTTCCTCCGACGCTTTTATTTTTGGGTTCTCTGTAGAGAGGCATCACAGACTTTAATTCCACCTTTTGCCAGCTCCCGTGGTCATCCGTCCCGGGACCAGCCATGCTCCAGTGCAACTCCATCACGGCATTAGGAAGAGCAACAGCCTAGCCCAGGGTTTGTCCAAGTAGCCTGGCGTCTTCCCAGGATTCAGCTATGGAAAAATGGCAGATAGGGAGTGGAAACTCATAAGCGTGCCAGAGTTTTGCCATGTGGGTGAACTGTATTCTGATGACTGAACGTTCTCTAATTGAGGGTGTGTTGAATCATGTCGAGCGAACATGTTGAATTAACTTAAAATTGGGTCCAAAAGTCTGGGATTTCAAAATATAATTTAAACCTGGATGATGGTTGATGTAAAATGAATAAGAAACTCTTGGCCAAATATGCCAATTCGTGACATTAAACATATTATCTCTATCGCACAAAAGGTCAAATTTTCTTGCTTCTACTAAAGAAAACAAGATGCTCCTTGGAACATTCTCAGATCATGCTGGGGAAACATGGATCATCAGGTTTTGCAAATGATGTTCATGCCAGCTTGAGTTCATGCTGGCATTAAAGCCAAAAGGGCACATTTATAATTCCTAAATTCACATTAATTTTTCATTTTTAATTCAGCTGTTCACTGAAGTTGCTGCAATTATAATATTGCTAATAAAAATGAATGAATGCAAATTTAAAAATGCAAAACAGAAGCATTTTCACTAGTGGTCTCACACGTTTGGACCCCACTTTGCATATTTCCCAATTATTTCCCACTCTAAGTAGATTAAGAATGTTTTTTCAGAATATTCTTGCATATTCTTTCTTTGAATCGTGCTTGCCTTATATTGCCCTCGCATCACAAAAAAACATCGCTGTTGATCTCACGGTAGACTTGGGGAAATTAGAAAAAACAGACAACGGTCTCATTTATTTTGTAGTATGTCACAGCAGTCCTGACACTACAGCTTCCAAACACTACAAAGCCCTAGAATGCCGTATAATTACAGATTAATAGAGTTTTGCTGTGATGCTCCATCCCTCTTGTTTTCCCTTTTGAAAGAGTATACGGAGAGAGGCTGCCAGGGTGCATCGAGTTTGTTAGTGCCGTCTACATCACGCCGGAGATGTCCCTCATTATAATGTGATGGCAGCCAGATTGCATCACATCAGGGAAAACAACACAAGGTGCAAAGCATATGAAACGCTTTCTGACTTTGGCAAAACAAGAGCAGGTATGAGTGGGATCATATGTTTGCGTGTTATTTTAGGTTTGTAGACAATCGACCGCAGGGATCATTTATTGAGGTGGTAATTGCGCTTGCAGTTGTGTTTTTGATTTATTATCCATCATTAATCAACTAATGAACAAGCAAACAAACAAAAGCACAATTAACAGTAATAAAGATAGTTAAAGATATTGTTAAAGAGTTTTAGAATATGACTGGTTGTTAGTAAAGGTGACTGTTTAATTTTTGTCTAGTAATTTTAAAGCTTTGGTTACTTTTGTTGCTGAATGACGAAAAGCAACGTTGACATACTTTTGTGATCTTTGGAAGGAAATTATATTGGTTTGGAAACCTAAGTACATGATGACTGAATAATCATTTTTGGGTGATCTGTTGATTGAAGATGTCACAGTGATGCGCAACAGAGGTAACATATCATAGTCTTATATTAGGGGATCACATCATTGAAAATAAACAATAGGCCATCCAGGCTGAATCTCTTCATCTTTGAGGGCTCGCGTGCGAAAACACAGACTATAAATTATTCATTACGAGAAGTTACACAAGAATAAATGAAGCAGTCTGCCGTCATTTGCACTATGAGACTAATTGGCTACATTCAAGCCCCTTTGGTCCTGGGGATGAGTTTAATTAAGTTCAGGTATCGAATTAAGATCATGGCACAGATTTAAATGGCTTAGCCTGGGCTAAAAATAGCCAAGCGCTCCATGACTCTCTATGCGGTACTTCAAGTAAGGGCGGAGATGGAAAGACATTTTCTTTTAAGAGATTTACAAGCAGACAGTACAAAAAGAGTCAAATTGATCATAATAATTAAAATGTATGTAGATAATATCAATAAAAGAAATCACTCTAATTTTGGCTGAATTGACCTTTTCATTAAAGTACATATATTTCAATTAAAAATGTTGTTTGTCTTCTTGTACAAACATTTTTAATGCATCTTTGGAATTTGGGGCTTTTTACTGGACATTATTATAAAAATATATTTGTTTTTCTTGTTGGCAAACAAAAAGGAATAAAAACAAAAAAAAAATATTTAGTAGAAAACTAAATAAAATGGATGACGTTAAATGAAAATGCTTGCGTCAGTTTCCAGTGTCTGCGTCGGTCTGGATCTAAATTTCTGCACATCATATTGCAGGCCAACAACAATGATTCACATACTATGAATGCAACATATTAAATAAACTATTTGAATGTTTTAATTAATAGCATGCAATAAAATTAAGTCAGCAACAGTACGTTAAAGAGTTTTGCATTAGCTGATTTTAATTAAGTAAATTGGCAAAAATCAATCTTTTATGTAAAGTTCATGCCCACTTCATTCCATATTTGATTTAGTAAGGCTGACGTGGCCCAGTCAATAAGCAAGAGTGTGAGAAGTCTCCTTACTAAAATAAGAGCAATGTGTTATATGGTTTTATGAAGGCCACCACCCACAGGATTGGCAAGTCAGAAGTGAGTAGTCAGCTGCCTCAGGACCACAAATCCTGCGCCGCTTTTAGTCACACCCACCCACGCATTCCCATACGTCCAGGCTGTATATTTAGCTTGTGAAATTTGCCTGTTTTTCATCTCAACTTGAAAGAGTTGCAGGAAGGCTAAGAGATGTTTGTCTTTCTTTTTTGTATTTGTGTATAGGTGGTTTTGTTTTCAAGCAGCACCTTAGTCGTAAATTTGGACAGGGAGGATTATGGGAGCCGATAATACTGACTCAACAAATTGTTGTTTGTGACGGGCCAGTTTAGTACACTATAAAAATGTTTGTAATTTTAATGGAGAAAGATGGTAAAAATCTTACAGTAAATCCCCGTAAATTGGTTAATTGTACGTTCGGGTGTTTGTAAGGGTATGTAACTGTAATTAATGACATGGTCTCTGTTTTTTAATATAAAAATATATACTGTATTTAAAGAGACAACGCAGATTTTAGTAGTTAATGTATGTTTGTTTATTTTCAATTATTAGTTCAACTTGATTGCTTTTAAAGTCCTGAAATAATAGGGATAAAGGGGATTTTTATGTGTACATAAAATATATGGGCACCAAAATTCCATCTTGTAATGCCTGAAACAGTATTAATTTATTATAGATTTTAGTTTCTATTAGTAAATAATTATTTCGTATTCACAGAAAAGATGTTTTAGTATTATTTACTTCCAGTCAGTGTTGGGTGTAACCAGTTACTTAGTACTTAGTTACTATAATTTAATAACTTTTTTCCCTTGAAAAGTAAAGTAAGGGATTAGTCTCTGTAATTGAATTAGTTACTTTATGTAATTTAACTAAATACTGTGTAATGTATACAATAGTGGAATTGACATTAATGTATTGCATTAATGTCCTGCATTGATGTATCTTTCTCATATTTTTAATACTTAATAAGAGTACTTCATGTAGTTTTTTATTATTTATTTGAATGAATAAGAGTCTTTTCGTGTCTATCCTTGAATGATTTAACTAATCAAGGTTGATGTAGGATATAGAAAGTAATTATTAATAAGAAATTAAATACGTTTTGTAGAGAGTAAATTGTAAAGTAATCTAATTACACCATTGAATATGTAAATTGTAACTAGTAATTAATGACTTTTTCAGAGTAACTTACCCAACACTGCTTCTCGTGAATAATCTTAGTGCATCAACTTAAACTAAAGAAAAATGAAAATGTAGCAATGAACTTGAATAAGTTTACGTTTTTCACATAGTACAGATTTTATTTCAATGAACGGAAATATTTTGATAGCTTAACCGCTTTAGTTTAAGATAATTATAATAACCCTAGAACGTTTCAGTGGTTTCTAACACTGTGTCGACATCGGATGCGACAGTGTGGACAACATTTGAAATTATAATTGGTTTTAATGCATTTCAAATGTCTTTTGTCGTGCCAGTCATCTCTGGTGTAGACACGTCTAATAGCTGCTTTTGAAAACCAAATAAACACAACAGTTGGACCGAATGATTTGAGAATTCGTCTGCTTTGTTCGATTCCAAATCAGATGTTAGTATTGAAGATTATGGCCTGCACATATTGCCTAATTGTCACATTGTTAATTCCCATGTCTTGAAGCAGCCATTGCTGCTCTCCAAGGTGCTGAAACTGGCTCAGTCATTTGGACCTTGTCTTTTACACTTACATAATTGCTGCCGCCAAAGAGACTGTCAAGAGCGAAGCAGAATTGTTCTAGTGTTAAATCATGTCGTTTTGAATTGGGCTTGCTTGGCGTGTGTTGGATTGAATTTGTTCCACTCGAGAAATCCGTCCGTGGGCTACTGACAGACACCCTACCTGCCATTATGGCGCCTAGTCAACAGCTTTGGCAGTTTAGACATGTGTAAATGCATTTTTCTTTAACAAATTTGAGTTTCGGAGGAAAAGAAATAATAGCCTCTCTGTTTCTCTGCATCTTTAGTCGGCTAAATGGAAAACAGGCTTCAGCCCGCGCGTTATACCGCCGTTTGGCAGCATGCCCAAAGACTGCATGTGAAAACATAACTCGTCCTCCTCTTCCGATTGTTCTCCAGCTCAGTGCATCGCAATGCAATTAACAATGAGCGCAAATCGCACAAACAAATTATTTCGTTCAATAGCGACACGTCTGCATACCTGAACAGGCATCCTTAAGGCTATTTAATGACCGCAACGTCCATGCTAATCTGTTCATCCATATGACAAAAATACTTTGAAGATTTACTCGCCCGACTGCCCACCTTTTCTCTCCAGCTATGGTTCTTTCAAACCCTGGCTCGCTCTTAATATTTTCCCGGCCCCATCAAAGGCGTTTTTGTTTTCCGCTTATTTTTTTCTCTGGGGTTTTGAAGCTTTGGGGTGCCTAAAGCAACCTCACAGCCAGTTTCACAACACATATAAGCAGCCTCCCGTGACCCAACAGGTCTAATGTGCATTACTGAATTTTAAAACAGAACATTAGCTTCGTAGTCTTTGCTGGCAATGTGAGTCGACATTTTAAGTTGTTGTTGTTTGGGAAGCTGTGGTTGAGCTAGACTGGAAAGGACGAAAGTTTTATTGGAAGTTTCTTTACAATCCTGAATTTTTTAGAGATAAAGGTCTATGGGATGTTCACGTAGCCCTCTAAACATGACTTTTAAAGTCCTGTTCTTTCGACGTACGCAAGCACGCTTCATTCTCAGTTTGTGTAACTGTAATGGGGCCTCATTATAACCTATCTGCGTAAATGGAGCAGATGAAAAAGATACAGCGGGTTCTCTGGATTAAGATAGGAAATAACTGCTTTGGATTCCAATTAAGAGTTCGCTTTGTAATTAGCCGAAAGGCTCCTTCGACCCTTTTTGCTTCAACCTCTGCTTTACATTCACCCACACACACGAGCACAAGCTCATGTCCACCCCGGTTTTCCCAATGTGCTGCACAGCGAGAGAAATTAGATCACTAGCCCATGCATTCATGCAGAAAGCTCACAATTTCTGGTTTAATGCAGTCAGACAGTGAAGCCCGTGTCAATCCCGGCCTGTCTTTACATGCGGTAGATGTTCTAGGCTCAATCATCCATGCCATCTCCGATAGCCGTAGTCTTCTGAGATTCCACTATTGTTAGACATTTATTTTCGACTATATCTTAAAACCAGAAAAGTTAAGTAGAAAGTTTGTTCGGGCTTTCATGTATTCCAAGATGAATAATTCACAAGGCAAGAAATATCAAAAGTCACCACAACACAAATGCCCACGAAGTCACCGCTGATTTGTAGCCAGTGCAAGTAGGTACGGTGCACATAACAAATGTTTTTTTCCCATAATTACACAGGCCATTGCTAACCAGGGACCCACTACAATATGTCAAAGCATCTACTCAAGCAAGAGAGTGGTCATTTCGAATCTCCTTTCATCTGCGGCACCATCATCAGCCTTGATATCTAAGCCGAGAGTGGTTTCTGTTTCCAAGAGTCTTCTTTCATTTTGTGGAGGAGAAAGACCATTAATATTGTCTTGCCTTGCCATACATCTAATAGACCGATAATACAGGCATGGCCCCCAGATGAAAAGAGCACATTACTTTCTGTCAGAGAGATGATACATGTGGGTAAGCATAGAGTCTTGATCTACTTCGTGTTTGGTTGTACGATACACCGTCTCGCGGACTGATACGTCGGTGATAGCTTGACTCTGCATATGGTCGACCCGTAAATATGATACTGTAGTCGTCACTATACACGGTTGTTCTATGAAACAGATGGCTTTTGAGTTCAAAGAATAGTGAAGTTTAGAATGGTAACAGGGTTGACAGTAGACTTGTGCCGGTATTCAATCATTTCCGTAGTTAGCATTGTTTTTTTACATTTCTTTGAAATCACCGTAGTTTACACAGTAAGTGCAATACTATCATATTAAGATTTCTATAAATCCTTATTTAAATAAATATAGATTATAATTTAGTTGTACTAGTAATACTAACATTTTTCAAAAAAATAATTCTTTCTAAATATCAGTTTCAAAAGTAGCTAAAATATCATTAACAACAACAATAGATAAAAGCTCATTACCATGACAATGCTGTATACTGCAATAAAAGACACAGCAATTGTGATGTGTAAAATCAATGCCATCGCATGTTATGTTGCAGTAACAGGGTTGACAAGTTAAAAGCTTAATTTGATAAAACTACAATGCGCTTTTTAAAACAATAATATATAATACCATAATTACACAACAGGGTTGACATTTTAAGATCAAGTCTTGTCAAAAAACAACACAAAGGATAAAGCTATTTAAAAGGTATAAACTGTATTATCATTTTGTTGATGTGTTCAGAAAATACCCATAGTGTAACATTAAAGTTGTCGTTATTGAATTGATGTTTTCACGTACAGTACACGCAGGACACAAATGGGAGGCGATTTGTCCAAATAAAACTGAGCTTTCCTCTGGCCGTGTCTCATAACGAAAGATGACAGCGGCAGAGTTCATTGTCCTCAAAAGTCTCATGAGGAATTTCAATGAAATAGAGGGACCAGATTAAACATTATAGGCCTCAATAAAAATCCACTTTTTGCTCTTTCATTTCTGTCTGTTTTAGAGAGTCTTCAAGTATTTATGACAAAGGATCCCTCTGATCGCTGCTCTCAGTCTGGGTGAAATGACTGACAGCTTCATCAGAATTAAAAGGACAGTTGCACTACTCAGTCTGTTACTTCTCATTGCTTCTCATGGTTTATTCATCTGTGATGTCATAATGCAAAATTCATATTGTTTAATAATGGAGTGTCAGTGTGTAGGGCTGATGAGTTTAGGTTTAATTGGTGGGGGGAGGGGGGCTGGTGTAATTTGCAGAAAATGTATGGTACAGTGATGGGGAACAAGGAAGAGATAAATGTGATATTATTTTAATCTCACTCGTGACTCTCAATGGAGTGAGGAGACTTTCGACATTGTTGGCATTTTGGGCTTAATCAAATGGGTATTTTATAAAATGAAAACAAAAATGATGAAAATTGATAGATAATCTAAATATTCATGGTGAAAAACATGACCAATACATAGCTTGAGTATTTTTTATGACTCAGTTGTTCTTTTTGGCTAAAAGGCTTTGATTTTGGATTATAAATAGCATGCTGGTTTCAAACCTTCAGTACCCGAAGGAGCACCATGTCTCATTATGCTTAAAAATAACCTGTGGCGGTACCGCATGTTAACTTAAATCTGCTTTTTTTGTTATATATTATGTTATATTTGACCTGTTACATTGTAGCTTTCAAAACGCGAAACTTTCTTTTGGACAGTGCATGACCCTTCTTTATGGCGAACGCGTTTTGATCTCTGTGCTCTTTGACTATAAGGAGATTTCTTTCCTCCTTGCTGGCTTGCTTGTTGATTCGTACCCTCTTTAGTGGCTCAACATTGATAGGCTTTGACTTGAAGACTTATCCGCTGCTTAGCTTGATGGAAAACCAGGAGACAAAAGATACGGAAACAGTTTTAACAGCTTCGACATGCCCCCCAAAAAATCTAATTTATTTGTTGAATTGACACGAAATTACTTTTAAACAGTGATGGCGAAGTCAAACGTTGAACAAAAGCTCTCGGACAGCTCGTTCGAGAAATAAAAACACGACGTGGTTAAGCCGCGATTCCATTCCGGTTCCGTCTCGGGCACAAAGGGCCTGTGCTTTTTTCCGGAGAGCCGCCCATCAGAACATTGATGTGATAAAGAATGACACCTAAAGAGAGTTTTAACCAGAGGAGTCTCGAAAACCGTATCTTAATGCTAGCGGACGAAAATGCACAAACGCACACATTTTCTGCCATCTCTTTCTGCGACGTGAGGTTTTATTTCCCCGGTGGAAATATTGGACTGTCAGAAGCAGATCAATCGGCAGTGTCCTGGGCACTTCATAGTTCCTCTAATTATAATCTGCTGCAGCTGGTGCCGGGCCTTTTGTAGCTGTGGGGCAGCCATTGTAATAGAGGCATCACTTGGCGATAGATTGTCCGGGAAGCTTCTTGGCACCCCCTGCACGGAGACTCAATGGAACAGCAGAGGTAGGGAGCAGGCAGGCCTTATCTACTCACTGCACGTTTCTGCTTACTCTCCGGGGATGTCTGTTAGCGATCAAGCCCGGCATTGGCTGCCCACATTCAGCCACGGAAACCTTGGTAAGCCTCCGCGGCATCGGTGAACCAAGAAACCACGTAAATTCAAGTAGAGATCTCGGTGGTGGTTTAGTTTGTTACCAACCAATTTATCCGGGTGATAGAGCAGTGTGGATTTGGTCAGTGTTGTTTTGTTTGCTTTACATTTCAAAGTCGCACAACCTGATGCCCGACCCAAATCTGTTTGGAACATAAGCATTGTGGTGTGTTTTTTTTAGAAGGTTTTAAAGTAACAAAACAAACAAACATTACGGTGCATGCTAGCTTTTGTGGCCCAAATTTAACTTCCAGTTCACATCCGCAAAGGAGAGAGTCCCTGCAGATTATTTCGGATCACAGAAATAACATACAAATTACATGAGCTAGCAAGTTAAAGGAATGTCTAGCCGGTATTATTTTGAGTTACCAGCAGAAGAACCATTACTTGACTAGACTTAAATGCGACAAAGTTCAACAAATAGTTTATTTGAAAAAAATAACATACAATAAAATTCAACAAATTGCTTTTTAATACAAGTATTAAACAATAAACGTGTAATATTAATTGATATTAATATAAATTGATTAAAATAAACCATCGTTATATATTATATACGTTATATGTATTAGCCACTAGCTAGACCGATCAACAAACACAGATCTGAGGTTTACTTCGAGCCAGATGTGTGTATCCGATGAAACCATGGATACATTGCAATTTAAAGGGGAAGGACACCAAATAAAATTAGCTTTGTTGTTAACTCTTCCATCATGTATTTTGGAAACTACTACGACTTTCTTGGACCACATGATGAGTTACAGTAGAGATTATATTGTAGAAACCTGATGAGTTGCAATTGAATCAAAGTGTATGGTGACTGGCTGTCACGCAAGATGTTTGAAAGTCAGTGAATTAAGACTTAAACGCCAGACTATCATGTGGCTTCGAAGAACTCTGCACATACACTCAATTGATTACTTTTGTAATGTTTTAATCATGTATTTTTCTTTTTAGTAGCGTAACAGCCTCAGTCCCTATCCACTTTCATTATATATAAGAAAACATCATTAGACACTTTGCTAAATTTCGTGTTTAGTATTTCACAGATGAATAAATAATGACAGAATTACATTTATTTATTGGTCGAATAATCTGTTAACACTTTATTGACTAGCATAGCCACTTTCAGTGCATTTCCCAGAATTCGAACCCATAACCTTGCCAGTAGTAAAACCACGCTTTACCAGTTTAGGTAAAGTTATTAAGGACCCCATCTGAACCTAACAAAAGAATAGAGGAGATTTTGAGGGAGGAAAGGAGAGTACAGAGAGATGCCTGACAGTTCGGGCATAGATACTTCAAATTAAACCAAGTTATATAAGCAGATGTTGGCGGAGCGCTGTGGGCTATGGCTGGAGATGAGTAAGAATCCCTGTCACTGGATTGAAGGGGGGAGGGAGAGCGAGAGAGCGCCTAAGGGGTTTGGAGATACAGGGAGGGGGTGCCGCTGTCAGGCTGCCAGGGGTGGCTGCGAGAGGAGAAAAAGATGGTGAATGTCAGAAGAGAAAGTGAGCGAATTACTTTAAGAAATTCTGGGAGCGAGAAATATAGAATGAGAAATAGGGAGGGATGAAAAGATAAAGAAAAGGAAAATAATGATGCCGGGAGAGACACCAGAGGTTGACTTTCACGTGTAAGCATGTTGCATCCGTGTTGCCGTAGAGCCGCCGGGCGATTATGTCCTCGCTTCAGTTGGGGTTTTTGATCAGCTTGCGAATGAGTGTACTGGGATCCTAGTCGTGAATTTAAAGAGACTTCCCCATTCCTTATTAAGGATTTTCTCTTTGTAATTGTTGTTTTGGTTCGTTTACGTTTTGACCGTAGTGCAAATGTTGCCTTCAGGTTAGTTCTGCTTCATTTTCTCTATATGGATTTCTTTAGGAAAAGCCATGAAATAAACAAAACGGGTCTTAAATCAATCATATATATGACAAACTATATTTATTACAAATTTGTAAATAAATAAAAAAAAGATTAAAGATTACCGAAAATGTATTCACTTATACATTTATAACTTTATAAAAAAATGTTAACGCATAAATCATTATTTTTAGCTTACCGTTGTGATTTTTGCAAATGTAAGATATTTTTAAGATGTTTTTTTTGTATTTGCTAAATAACTGCTTGTTTTTTTTAAAATAAATAAATAAATAAAAAATAGTTGAAAATTATGATTTTTTTTAATTTATTTATGTCTTTATTATTATTATAATGGCCACATTTCCAAAAAGAAAATGTAATTGGACACACATGCCTGGTCTTATTTCCAATCTCTGTTTGGTTATTTAACAAGTTATTTTATTGTATATTAATTGTATTTAGTTACATTTCACTACTCAACAGTCAATGATTCTTTGCAGAGGTATTCCAGAAGTTAAGTTTGGGGCACGTTGCGTTCATGTTGTTGCCGCCAAACCATCTGCAGGATATACTGTACTGTATATATACATAAACATTTATCTTTTTGCTGAGATCCACGTTTCCATAGTAACATTAACTTCTCTTATTGGTGAATATATTGAGAATCTGTTGGATTATGGGTGGTGTAGTTGTTCATTGTAAATTCAGCAAATTAACACCCTCAATTTTGGCTGTCGCTCCTAACCCTTTGTTCTTCCACTCACGGCTGGGCTGCTTCTCTTTCACATCCGAGTTTTCGCTCCCCCGCTCTCCACCTCCAGCCGTAGTCTTGGTAACGCATCCTTTCATTCCATTTCCATTTCATTCCACTGAATGGGTAATGCTTGGATTTTACGGAGGAGCTGCGATGTGACAGGTGTGTCATGCTTCTCCACATCACTCTCCAGACTTGTTGACCTCTGTCTCCAAGATTAGTCCGGCTCACGGATCCGCAGTTCCCACCGCGGGACGACAAGATTGCCTGGCTCTGATAGGATATGTTTCTCCGGTGTGACCGTGCCACCTTTGTTCGCTAACACTTGTCTGTTCACACATTTCCCATGTGTATTTCTTATAGGGGATTTCAGATGAGCGGTCTTTGGAGTGGGATGGGGCAGATGGTTTCTTATTGGCTCTTACAAAGAAGTGCCACGCATGACGGTACCTGTGGTTTAGTGATCAGATGGTAATACTTTGAAGGAGATGGTTCGGTTACCAGGTTCGATTTCTACATCATATATAGTGCAGTCCCAAAATGTGAGGGTGGATTGAAAATAAAATTTGAACATGGAAATGGATAGACTTTATAAATGTCAGACAAATTGTGAATTTATATTTAAAGCTCTGTAAGTTTTGCCTCTCTATCGCCATCTCTGTTCGAAATATAAAATAACACGTAACTACATATTTTTACGTAGGTTAAAGTCAAATGAATCTTGCAAAAATATTATTATTTAAGGCTTACTGTGGTGAATTTGAGTAGTCTAAACGTTTCTTTCTTTAACAAAAAATACATAAATATATGAATTTGCAGCTTTAAGCTTGTGCACTATTTCTTTTTAGATATGCAGATTTTTGACATTGACTAAGAAAGATGTGTTTGTCTCCATTGAAAACATACTAGATAATAAGATATATCAGTTATCGTTTTAACTATTCTTTTCATTGCTTATCTATTGTCCATATTAGCTAATAGTATAATTTTAAAAATAATTATATTACAAACAAAATCAAAGTATTTTATATGATCACTGCACCTTGTATTTCCACTGTTCTTTTACAGCTTTCAAAGCGTACCGTGCTATAACCAACATGCTTGCACCTGACAAACCGTGGTACTCTGGAAATATAAGACCGAGAACATCACCTTTTGCCGCCCATGCGTTTCAAATCAAAATACAAATATTATAAGACATAAAACTCAATGGGGAAAATAATTCCAGGTGTCAGGATGCGGTATCTCACGCTCACCCCCTCCATTTCCCGAACCTCTCGCTTTGGAAAGTGTCATCACTCAACCTTAGTGTTGTAATGTCGCCATCTGGTCTCGTGGAGGATGGCAGCTTTGCTTCAACAGAAAAATGTATTGCATATATCCAGGGTGATTACTGAATCAGCTGTATCTCCTCCTGCCCCCCCCCAAACCCCTCTTACTCATCCTTTATGTTTGTGTTAAGCGTGGAGAACATTGGCGGCCGATGAAAGGCATAGGAAAAGCGCCTGGGCAGAGAAAATCTTGCCTGATTCTTCTCGTTGGTGGAAATATGTGATGGAGGATGCTTGCCAGAATCTGAGGATTTTGTATTGATGCAGCTATGGCCTCAATACCAGTAGTTTATACTTTACGTGCCTGTTGAAGTAAGTCACAGATTTGCTGCAGTACTGTGGAAAGATCTTTTTTCTACCTTATATTTGGACTTTTTATGTTTTCTTGTAACTCAGTTGGTAAAGCTTCGGGTTAGCAGTGCACAGTCGGTCCGATATTCGAGTTTATGCACACATAGCTGGTTCAAGCTGTGCATTTTCTTTGTCTCTTTAGATATAAATCGATTAATCGCATCCAGAATAAAAGTTTGTGTATATAAAATATATTTCTGTGTCCTGGGTAAATTCATTCTGTATTTCTAAACACATACATTTTTAGGAAATATTTACATGTAATTATTTATATTGTCCAATAATTGAAATTATATAGGCCAATAAATGTTTGTTATTCTTCATATTTTGTATTAAATATAAGCATATGTATGGGTTTGTAAATACAAAATGAACATGCACAGCACACAGACATTTATCATGTAAACACAAACTTTTATTCTGGATGCGATTAATTGGGATTAATCACTTGACAGCCCTAAGATATTAATATTACATTTTGTTTAAATCAGACATGATGCTAGAAAAAGATGGGTTTGGATCAGGGGTTGTGGACAATATCTGAGTCGTTCTGATTAGGATAAAAAGTTCACACTATGTGCTAAGTACCACTGGTTAGTTTCTAACTCCGTTTGAATATGATTATTTTCCTAAGGCAAGTAGAAAATGGGTCATAAGGTTTGTGTGAAATAATGTGTTGCCGTATAATTGTGAAATTTATCTCGGATCAAATAAACAGCCTTCAAATTTGTAAACAAATGCAACTGTTAACTTGCGGCTGATGTTTCAAACTTATTTCTGCCTTGTGACTCAACAATTTCCCAAATATGATCATAAATATTTATTAGTAACCAAGTTGTAATTTAATGTCTGTTTATGCTCGCGCACGGCTGATGGAACCTGCCCCGGGTCTTTCGTATTTTTTGCATCTTAAGCGAGAGACGGTTTCCACCAACGCAAGCACCTCAACCAAATGCCAATCGTGTCTAAATTTAACAGCATCCCCCTCACGTCAGCTTCGACGCATCCACTGCTTTAACAGGCACTGCCTTGAGGAGTTACGCATTCGCAACCTCCGAACCGAAATAACAATTTCGTTTTAAATCCGGCAGGCTTGATGTTGCATGTCCTCCTTTCCTTCTCATTTACTGTAACCCATCTCGTCATTTATTTTCTTAACAAATTGCTCCGTGTCCCCCAGAGGCGCATTTGACAGATACTTGGAGGCATAGTCGGATCGGCCGCCACAGTGGCTTCGTATGTAGTCATGTGTCACACCCATCCGGAAATCTAAATTCTTCTCAAGAGGTGGGAGATACTAAATACATACAAAGAAAGCTCTGATATTCAGATTTTGTACATCATGTTTGCCTGGTGTCTCTATTTTACATTTGTTTCAGCCAGCACGCCGAGCACCACAAATATCCCCCATTTCTCTTTTCACAAACTAACGCCCTTGCTGTGAATATAGTTGTATATAACTAAATAAAAAGAGGTATTTTGTCATATGTGGCGGTCAGACGAAGATAAGCAACGGTCTGATATGTTTTAATAGGGAGGTCGTAGTCTGGCTGGTGTGTTTACTTGTCAAATGATGACAGACAAAATAAAAAGCGTATTGACTAGAGATTGTAGAAAGCCAAACCTAACATCAGGGTTGGAAGTTTAGGAGATATTGAATTGAAGAGTGTGACTAATCTGGTGTATATACACATGAAACGCATACTATTTCTGTGACGCAAGTATGCCTACATGTGACATTTAGTTTCACTTAGTTTTTTCTTTCCCTACATTTACAAAACAGACTTTCTGGCCCTGAAATTCATAAGGCGACTGCAACGCTGTAATAGATGCTTTCATTTTATTAACTGTCTTTGCCTTTTAAACTCACATCATTTGTTTATTTAATTATTTACATTTTCATGAATAATGAATGACTTACGAAAGTAAATGTGCATTGAGAGCTGCCAGCGGGTGGAGGTTTCAGTATATAACCCAGTGTATGGAAACCTGTCTATATACGGGTTTAGCGTCTAGATGAATTACTGTCATTTTAAAGAGTTTCTCGTAAACAACCACGCTAAGCTTGTTTCTGATCTCCAGCCAAAATGATCTCCACCTAATGCACCCACACCTCTCTAATGCCAGACGGATAACACAGAGCAGAGTGAGAAATTTCAGATTTGAACAAAAAAGGACAGTATATGCACTATAGACGACTAACTCTATAACAGCACCTGGAGAGAGGGATGGAAGACGCAAATATATTTTAGAAGTTTTGTAGTTTCCAAAATTGGGAATCTATATATTAAATGAATTCCCCAATATGTCGCTTGTAGCCCTGCCAATTTTAAAAGATATTGCTGATTTGTTAAAAGAAAAATTCACCCAAAAATGGTCAAATCTGTCATCATTTATTCACCCTCATGTCTTTTGGAAAAAATCTCTTTTATTATCTATATTTTATTTTATTTTATAGTCTCTCACTTAAGATGCAAAAAATACGAAAGTACGGGGGCAGGTTCCATCAGCCGTGCGCGAGCATAAACAGACATTAAATTACAACTTGAGCACTAATAAATATTTATGATCATATTTGTAAAATTGTTGAGTCACAAGGCAGAAATAAGTTTGAAACATCAGCCGCAAGTTTACAGTTGCATTTTTTTAAATATTATTTATTTAAAATATCTGTAAAGAAGCCATATTGTCATCACCAATGAAACATTCAGCTGAATTTGTGTTTCACTTTTGTCGGTTGTACAGTGTGCATAGAACTTCCTAAACACAATGTGAGAGACTGAGACATAAAGAAAGATTTCCTGCTGTCAATCTCTGTCTTGGACAAAAACGAGAGTAATTCCTATACAAACTGTCGTTTTCCATTTCCTGTAATGCCAGGCTTGCCAACCTGCTGTTAGGGCCCGTGGGTCAGACCGCTTGGAGAGGGGGCCATTGTACGGGGCCGTTGAACGGCACCCGCGAGAGCCAGGGGAGGGGCCCGGATGACTAGAGGGCATTGTGCTCGCTGAGAAATACTGACTACTATATAATTAGGCGCAGAATGCCGCTCTGCCTCCCTACCAACATTCTTCTTGGCGCTTCCATTCATTTCACCTCTTTTGTTTTTTCGCCCGCACTCTTTTCCGGCAGAGTGTGTGCTAATTAAGCATCGCTATTAGACAGCATGTAATTGGCTTGAGAAATAATGACAAGCAAGTTTATTTACAAGGCAATTAGAATAAAGGGAGCCTTTGAACTGATAATAATCATTTATGACCAGCAATGAGAGACAGAGAACGACATGGTGGAGGGTAGAGGATGGGCAAGTCTTCACAATCAGCTAGCCAGTGGGTTGACTGAACTTGATAAGTTTGTGTTAAAGGGATATTTTCACCAGAAAAGAAAACTCTTTCAGTATTTACTTCTTCACACACATGTTTGACTTATTCAGACGAATGTGGAGGCCTTATTTTTCCATATAAGTGAATGGGGACCCAGGCTGTCATCTACAGAGGGTTGTTCACACTACACTGTAATTTTACGGATATTTACAGTTTTATTTTACAGAATATATACATATTTACACAAATAGGCTGCAAAAGTTACAAGTTGGGTGTAAAGTAACGTGAAAAACATTTTGAAATTCATACTTTGAAACATACTTTGCTTCACAAGAAATGTTAATTTACTGTGTTTTCTGGTGCGCCAGTTGCTGGAATATTACTTTTTTTAAACAGGATTTTTTACAGTATAAGAGCAATAACTATAAAGAAAACAAAAGTGTTATAAATTGTTATTATTTAAAAATCATTACATATTTTAAAAGGATAGTCCAACTTTTAGATGAAAATTCTGTGAATTTCTTTCTGTGGGAAATCATTTCTGTTTATTAACTCTATTGTCATTTTTAACAAATGAATGACTTTCTACTGCATAACACAACAAACTCTTGGTTCCCATTGACTTGTATTGACTATATGTGTCCATACAATAGAAGTCAATGGGTTCTAAATATATTCTTTGGTGTCTTGCAGAAGAAAGAAAATCACACAAGTTTAAAAAAACAGAATAAACAATGAAAGAATTTTCATTTTTTAGGGGAAACTATACTTTTAATGGTTAAATTCACACCAGAAGTACTGTATATTAATACCTATACAAAGGAACTATACAGTTATGGTCACTTCAAAAAAAATGTTTTTTTGCAGTCATTCAAAATGCATTCGATTTTAAAGGGCTACCATATTGTACCACAAATGTGAAACTGTTGCATACGACATTAGAATAAACATAACCCATCCATTTTTACACAGAAATAAAGAAAGAATGAGTTTAAAACAAATTGTGACAAAATGTTTGTATAGTTTATTTTGCAGTAAATTGTGTCTTTAAAGGCGCAGTTTTTTATTTATAGTGGACACTAGAGTTGTATTATAGATTTTGCAACGAATCTCTCCGTCCAAACACGACGGTAGCCACCACAGTACAAACAAAATTTGTCGACTGAAACAGCAGGTCTTCTCATGTCGATGCAGGGTCATGCGGGCATTATAAAGACCACAAAAAAAAGAGCGATGTCTTATTTATTACATAAAATAAAAGGTCTGTGTATTTTAATTATAAAAAGAAGGATAAAAGTCAGGCAGGAGCTAGGACCTGCGTTAATATTATAAAGACTTTCCAGCAGAGACACGTTAGGACCTGTGGTACTGAGGCTTTTAGCAGAGATACTCATATATAGCTATGGAGATAATTTCCAGGAGAGAGATGTTTGAGAAAAAGATCGTCTTAAAATCACCACCGAGGAGGTTACTTTGATTCGGATCAGTATGTGAGTAACATTGTTTTCTTCTGTTTGTTAGAACCAAGATATGTTGTTGTTTTTGTTGTAATATTAGCTGTGTGACGGAGCAGTTTTGAGCGTTATTGTTTATCTGGAACTCTTTAATATTGTACTCAGATTGTCGCCCAGATACTGGAGAGAGAGAGCGAGAGCACATTGGCGATAAAACTGGAGAGAGGGCCTGTTTTACCCTTTTACTCAATGATGAGTAGAGCATGATAATCCTCGATCAGTTTCACCACTATACCGCAGGGTAGAGGGAAAAGAAAGGCACGTTGTAGAGTTGTTTGTCCGTTTAGGGCTGCTGTATAAAACATGGCGGCGAATTCAATGTATCTAGGCCCAATGTATCTAGGCATCCCGCAGGTGTATGTATGTATATATAAACAGCGTATTCTAAGGTAATACAATCATAACAGTTCATTACGTACGGTCTTTACACATCTCTGAAGAAATAGTTTTGTATATTATATTGCATTTCTGTCAATAGATCCTCCAAATAAACCTGTATTGTTCCTTTAAGACAATCCTCTAAAGTGGGAGGTTTTATGTTCAGTTCGATCAAACACATTACTTTTGTTTAAAAAAGCCTGATTTTTTTCTGTTCAGAAATAGAGACTTGTGTAACTGTGTACCAACCTAAACATCTTTGTTTTATTTACTATGCAAACCTCATACTCCCCACCGACTTCTCCCCTCCAACCTTTTTTATTGTATCATGAATTTGCACTGCAGGAATCGGCATTCCAGACGCTGTCTTTGTTTAATCGAAAGATTGAGCTGCATCGGCATAGACAAGAAGGCTTTGTCATCATTTCCCTTGTTATATTAGTACTTTCAATGTCAGTTTGTCAGCTGGGACACAATGAGCTGCCACGTGTGGACTATAATACAAAACCGGCAGTTTATTCATGCCTCTTTCCTTCAACCGGGCAGACTCGGGATGGGAGGAAATTTGGAGGAATGCTTGCGCTCTTGGCCGCGTCTGCCCTTCACTTCTCCAAGCGACAGATGGAACGGGCGTATTAAGCCGCCCCAGGGCGACCCCGGGTGCACGCTGATAGTCCAGGTTCAGCGGGAGCAGGTGGGCATCTGCTCTGTGTCCATAATAAGGCCCAGACACATGATTCTCAAACCGTTGGACTGGTCGCCCAGATTTGCTCTGGCATTTCAGACGCTTCCTTTAGGACCCTCCCAATCTCCAGGGGCTTTGATGTCTTTGACCCAACACCCAGATCGGGCTTGTCGAAAGAGTTACGGGCCGAAAGGTGGCTCCCCTTAGTTGGGTTCAGGTTGATTTAAGCTAATCCCATGCAGAGACGATGTAGTCGAACGGTTTAAAATGTCAAGCTGAGCAGCTATACGGTGGAAACAAAGTTACGGGGGCGCGTTGGGAATCCGTAAGTGTGTTTGTGCGGGTATATGTGTACATGAATGCCACAAATTGCATTTTCTTTCGAATACATCTGTGCACGGGCATCTCCGCACACCGGCTCATATTAAAAAAGTATAAAGTCGGCCTCCCGTAGACGCATCCCAACTTTTGCGTTTTTTTCAGGTTTAGAGGTAAATAAACTCAGACGGCAGCTGCCGTCTTAAGGGAGTGATAGCAATTCAAAGGCCCTGGCTTTAAATATTGAGCAGGCTTGGCGCTGAAAAGCAAAGCCTCTGTAAATATGATTGGCAGAGGTGTTTTGAAAGCCGAGCTAATTCCATTAAGCTATTGATCTCCCATCGTTCCTCGCAGCCGCCCCGACCAATGTTTACTCCTGAAAGAGAGCCACACCCACAGACCCGCTTGGTCCTCTCATGATGGATATTAAGTTTGCAGAAATCTCAGAGCGCGATGCCTGTGTGCGGTCGGTAAACAAACCCACCAGAAGCTTTGGCTGTGTAAAGGAGTAAAAGAAACCGAATTGGATGGGAAGATAGATGGGTAGATATAAAAATGGATGTTTTCAGGTTGTGTTGAGATGTAGGATGATTCTAATGTCACATGTGAATGCACTGATGTGTTACATGCTCGTGTACACACACTTTACCACAACAGTCATCTTTTTTAGCTCTGGCATTTTTTTCTGATTGGAGTTACATAAGTAATAGTGTGTACGTGACCCTCTGTTCTCATGGGGAGACTCCATTACATAAAAACACATTAATAATAAGGAAAAAGACTAACAAAGCCTTTGCTCTGATCCACATCGTTTCTTGATGATTATGATTTAAGATAGGCCTGTGTTTTACCTCATTATTATTCAGACTTTCAGAGTGAATTCAGTTTAACGTGTCTTTGTTCCTTAGACACGATTGACGTTCAATGAAATCTTAACGCTAAAGGAAATGTATTAAACTGTTTTCAAACACCTTCCCTTGTTGTCTGACGTTTAAGGTTTGATATTGTAGTACTCTATAGCTAGTTGTGGCCTGGTATTGACTGTTTAACATAAAGAATTGCACATTTACATTTACACATTTGCCAAATGCTTTTATCCAAAGTGACTTACAAAGTGGAATACTTCACACAAAAACGAAAGTTCGTTCATCATTTGCTCACCCACATGTCATTTCAACCCTGTATGACTTTCTTCTACCAAAAAACACTTAAGAAGATATTTTGAAGAACGCTGGTAACCAAACAACATCGGACCTCATTGACCTCCAGCGTGTGAACACAAAACTGAGACATTTCTCTAAATTTTGTTTGTGTTCCACAGGTTTTGAATGACACGAGAGTGAATAAATAATGACAGTTTTTTTCGCCAAACTATCGCTTAAAGGACTGTTCACACCAATGATATCTAAAGAGAATGAAAACTATATGTGACCCTGGATCACAAAACCAGTCTTAAGTAACACGGGAACATTTTTAGTAAAAGCAGAAAATACCTTGCATGGGTCAAAATAATTTTCTTTTATGCCAAAAATCATTAGGATATTAATAAAAGATCATGTTCCATGAAGATATTTTGTAAATGTCCTACCTTAAATATATCAAAACTTTATTTTTGTGAGTGGATCCTGCCAGAGTACCTCTTATTAACAACTTCAAAGGTCATTTTCTCAATATTTAGATTTTTTGGCACCCTCAGATTCCTGACTTTTAAACTCATACATCAAAAGAATGCGTATTTATTTAACTTTCAGATGATGTAAAAATCTCAATTTCGATAAATTGACCCATAAGACAACACATATTAGCGTTTATCGTTTGCGTTCTTTAGCTTCACGTTTAAGTTGCACGGGCCCTTTAAATTAGAATGGATTTTGATTGGCTGTCAATACTCTATCATTCATCGGCAAAATAATTGCTCCTAAAGTGAGCATATCGGTCAACTATCTGTACAGTTATAGTTCAGGTGCAGACTAAACGATTTTTATAGGCCTACTACTGTACAAAAGCGATGTTTTCCCTCTCTAAAACGCGTTTTCTTCTGTCTGTCAACATCTCCAAACTTCTCCAGATAAACCTCGAACCAAGGAAGCAAACAATGGATCTCAACCGCTGCTCTTAAACGGGGAGAGGGACCCGTCAGCAGTTTAACGGCTGATTGATGATACCGAAGTAAAGATGGTTGTGGGACGTGCCAGCTCCGAGTGACAAGCAATTACTCACTTCATGTAATGAAACCTTAACACCAATCATCGGGCCTTTACACCGCGCTAATGCCTCTTGTAATATTATACATTCTCTCCCATCAACCGCCGCATCCCGCGGGTGTAGGTTTAGACGGTTGCTAAATAACATCATTTGTAACATCCGCCGACGACGGTTAAATGAGGAGCGAAGAGAGCGCGGGGCCGGCGAGCGTGTTTTTCATACGGTCTCTCGTGTTGCGTCTCGCGCGGAATGCACGTGAGTCATTAACGTCCGCTTTTTATCAAAATATTTGCGACGGACTTAATAAGCGGCGGAATCAAACCCATGCGCGCACGCTCTCGCTTGGCTTACGCGTTGCCGTGGAAACAGAGACTTAATTACCGTTGGTATACGTGCCCTCTTTTGATGGCGCTCAGCCCGGCCTGCGTCGAGGCTGTGAACTCTGCGGGGCGAGATTGCAGCCCGGGTTCGCGCTGCTTGCGCAACACACTGCAATTACAGCGCGCTCCTCCCGTTTACGCAAATCACTGTAATTATTCTCGCTTTGGATGTGCTTATTTCCAACAGGTGCTTTTTGAATACAAAGCTCCTCACGACCTAGAGGACGCCGTTTGGATGTGGATAGTTATTTGGATTATTATTATATTTTTCTACTCGCAGTTTAGTTTTAAAGCTTCGGGAATCGATAAATAGATGCTGTTTAAACCACAATCTCTTATCATATTTGCCGAAATGCATTTTGTCTCCTTGCCGTATAGAAGAGCAAACCGAATAAACAGTAGCAAAATGCTAACTGAAAGGCTAATCGATACAAGGAATTAGGATGGGGAAGGTTGAAACTTGGCATTTCTTATCCCTCAGATTTTGATTTCTGTTTCTGCTGAGCCATCTGCGCAGGGCTCGGGCTGCTTTTTATAGTCGCTCTTCTGTCACGGTATGAGTGGAAAAACAGGGATTTTAGCTGTTATGTAAATGGATGGGTATAAAATAAGAGCTTTCAAGGGTGGAGGAACTTCATACTCAAAGAATGAGTTCCCTTGAGAGCGCACTTTTCAATAGAAGAGAAGCCTGTCAGGAAGGATTTTGTGGGAAACTGTGTATGTTAAATTAAAGGCGCACATACTTCAGCACATGAACATACAACCAAGTCTAAGATGACAGCTTGTGAGAATTGCTCTTAGATTCATCGGAGGATAAGGTTGTATATATGTTATGTTAATGTAATGTGAATGCTTCTTTAAAAAAACAAGTTACTTGCATAAATGTAAAGCTACACACATTCTTTGGTTGGAATATGATGGGGTATAGTGCAATGCATGACTAGCTGTTTTGACAATTTATTTGTTGTGAGTAATGCGAGTAAAATAATGTGGCCTTCCTCACCACATTATAATTTTATTCATCATCTTGTTGTGGAAAATCAACTTACAGCTTATGCCTGTAGAGATCAATCAATAGGTTGATAAGCGTATCGATGACTGTGATTTTCTCCGAGTTCCCTTCCTTACCTACAGATATCCGCAAGCCCCGACGATGGGCTTCATTGTCGTCCGTCACATCTTTGAGGCCCACAAAAGTACAAAGGCGGAAGACGAAGTACACTCCCATTTCTTTCCCCATCACTGGGCACGCTCAGTCCAACGCGGATGTCGCTTTTTCAAAATTTAATGCTGTTTGTTTTATATTCTTGACTCATTTCCCTATATAAAATGTATGATGACATTCTCTGGGTTTCATAAAGTATTCATAAATGTCATTACGAATATATTTCATAGATCATTTAAATTGATCCTTCCGCACACTGTTAACCTCTCTCTCCGCTCAGATCTGTCATATATAGGAGAGAAAGAAAGAGGGGCGTATGGAAGTGTGGAGCGTGTGCACCAGGCTGTATGCTTTACGTGCATCTGTATCTCTATTTTTGGTGTGCGCATACACGTACGTTTCGGTGGGGGGTCGAGCTTTTGCCTGTAAGCGCGGTGCCACATCTGAAGGCATCACGGGAGAATTTCAACCCTCCGCCTGTCTAAACAGCTGCTTATCACTCCATTTATAAACGCTCCTTCATCTTTCTGTCTATTTCAGTACTTTTCACGTCTTTTTAATGTATGCGAAATGCATGGTACACACATCGCTAGCATTTCAAATTTCCTATAGCACTCACTTATTTCCATATATATATATATATATATATATATATTTATATATATATAGATAGATAAAGGTGTGTGTATTAACATGCAAGTGTATATACATATGTGTATATATATATTTATATATACTTAAATACGTATATTTATATAATGCTAGCGTGACATGAACGTGTATGTTTGCGGTTATAATATTTGATGAAAACAAACAGTTCATTTGGTTATAGTCACAAATGGTATAAGACACATACCAATTTAGAAAGTTCTACTTGGGAAATTAGTTCATAAAAAACTTTCCTTGAAACTTCACAGAAGATCGGCTTTGGAAGAAAACGATTAACCATCCAACCGATTTAATGTGACAAGTAACGTTTTTGAAACGGATTTGTTAATGAACCATTCGAATGGATTCACTAACAAATCATTCAAGCTAGAATGACTTGTTGAAAGAATTGACTCAGAAGAACGATTCATTTGCAACATCTGCCATCACCAAGGCAGAAAACATTAATAATTGAATAAAATAAAACAATTCTCAGAAATCTAAGTAGGTACGGTGACAAAGCGTTCCAGCTTCTGTCACTACGCACCTTTAGTCGTGACACCAACCCAGGTCCGTTGCGAACCTTCAATACAATAAAGCGCTAATCAAATTTTTATTGAACACAGCCTTGCCATCCGACGCAATTACGTTGACATTTAAAAGAGGTGTGAAAGTTTATACGAGGCTTGATTAAGACTGATTAAAATAACACTAATTACAGGTGAACCCGATGGCCCTGATTTGGCTCTTGCTCTTGTGGACAATGGGGCGTTTCTAAAACGCCTCTTTGAGATGAAAGAGGCCATTGTCTTGCCCGTAAGCTAGATACAAAAGTAAGGATGCGGATAGAGAGGAGACCGCAGGACGAGCTGATGCGATTGCAAGGGGCCAATGATTGAAGTGGAGACCCAAATTATCTCACGAGTGATTGGGCTTTGTCGAGAACTCGGAGCGCTCCTTTCTATGATTAAAATGTCAGAGGTGCGTGTGTAAGTGTGTATCCCTATTTGTGTGAGGAGTGGATGCCTGTTTTCTGAGTGAATTTTTAAATTGCACGGATGGACCATGCAAATGATAAATATGGCCCCTATTGTCCCCATTGCTGCTAAGAGGTTGGGGCGAAGGATATGAACCGCTCCCCGACAATAGAAAATGAAAGTACAGTAAAATGGCACAATTCCAAAAAAAATCAAAGTGACTTAGATCCTAGATTTCCTGCTTTTTATGTTCGCCTTATATGGAACTATCTAGAGGCTTCCCATATAACCAATGGCAGTTCCAGCCCCTCCCAACATGCCTGCTCTTGCATCAGCCCCCCTCAAACATCTAACACTTTGCGCTCGTCTTCTGACGCCCTTTTGCGCACAGCTGAAATCATCTCACGTTCCAATACCCCCGAGTCTTCATTTCTCACCCCCTCCCCACCTCCCAAGCTTAACTTCCTGCACGCTTTAGCAAAAAAAACGCTTGTTTATTTATCATTCCTGCACACTCTCGCTTCAGGCCCGGCACATTGAGGCTCGGTGGAGTTGGTGTTGAAATGTTTTCGGTTGAATCCTTTTTTCTGAAGATAGGTCGTCGCTGTAGACCCTTCCAGTGTTGAGCTTTAGTGTCTAGCAGCAGGTTTGGGAGCTGTCCGGTGCTGAAATGTAAGCCGTCTGCTTTTTTAAATGTTAGAGACTCATTGTGCCCCTACTGTCATGAAGTGGTATTGCAGTCTCCAGACGTTTTTTACTAAAATTGATGTGAAAACTTCACACAAAAATAAAAATTCTCTCATTATTAACTAATACTTTCTTCTGCACAAAAGAAGATATTTTAAAGAATTTTGGTAACCAAGCAACATTGCCCTCTGTTGATTTCCATTCTTAGAACACAAAACCACTGACAGATTTCTCAAAATATCGTTGTGCATGCCAGAGTCACTCCATTGCTAGCAATTTTAAATAGCAGTCTTCCAATTAAGCATTTGACCTGCCATTTATTTTCCTATGTACTCAGAGAAATGGTAACATTTCAAATATGTGAGTTTTGCTGAACGCTGCAGAAACGCGACAGTGCGCCTCAGAGGTCGAACTTTGTAATGTTATTCACACAACCGAGCCCATACAGTAAACCACAGATAAAGTACTTCAAATGAATCTCAACATGGCCTAATGAAACTTTATAGAGTGTGAGAGGTTTGCTCTGAGATTAACACACTGGAGTTTTCTAGCCTTACCTGGAAACACTCTTTATGAAGTTCAGCGTAACCGCACTGCAGCCCACTAAATATGCATTTTTAGGTACATTACTGGAGCTCAGTGAGGTGTAGGAATATGGGTCATGAAACTTCATAGAGTTCGGAGGAATGAGATGAACATATCTAAGACGTACTTTCCAAGAAAGTCAAAGCTTAGAAAGTCAAAGCCTATGAGCGACTGTCGTGAGTTTTTTGGAAACTTAAAATTGGCAGGAAGGGTTTCTTGTTTAATTTTTTTCCCTCTTGCTGATGGTTACTGTATGTCAATGCAGTAAGATTAAACTATTTCGGACGTATGTTAACTAACCGGCGCAGAGGTGAATTTAACCTTTCAATACTGGTGACTAGTTATTTAGTTGCCTTGTCGAAGTGGTCAATGGGCCAAGACGATGTAGCGTGATGATACGCTTGATTTTATAGATGGAGCAGTCTGTTTGGTTTTGTGTTTGTTGCAACCTTTTAGTCTTGAATTTTGATGTCTTGAACAACCCCATGCAAGTTATTTTGTTGTCGTTTACTTGATTACTTTACAAAACTAAAACGTGCAAATCACAGCCCTGTGCTACAACTCAACTACGGTAACTTACTTTTTTACGAGCCCGAGGTGCCAAGAATATTTGAACGGTTCTGCCATTCTTTGAATGCAGTACCATACATCAAAAGCTCCTTCACAGTGTCTATATTTTATAAAAACGGCCCATTGTATTACCCAGCCTGCTACAATCTCCTCTCAGTTTCCATAACATTAAGCAGGGGCGAGGGGTATGAAAATCATCTCTGGCGCGCATTATTCTCTGCACTGGTGGCGGGAGCGAAAGAGATTGAACACCGAGACGCAAGCTGTGTGTTTTCTCCGCCTGCCGTGCCAAGTGTAGGTTGCCTTGGATGAGAACGTAGGGAACTGGCGGCGTGCTGAAAGTATGGAAGGCTTCGAGAAAGAAACACAGCTTGACTCGAACTAATGCAGATGGCCTCGCTGATTTCAACGCAAGGAGGTGGGTGGGGCGGAGGATGGGTGGGTCAAATGGGGAGGGGGTGTGTCAATGAATATTTATTAGGCAAAAACACACTTGGACCTCAAATGAGAGGGCAGGGGTGACGAATAAGCACTCGCACATATTTGATTGTTGCCATGCAACACACACAAAAACATAAAACGCACCAAAACACACAAGCCATCTAATAATGTCATTCCAGTTAAGGGCTATTTGGAGTCTGTACATCAAACAGCTATCTGTTCCAGGGCTTACTGTGTTTCACGCTTAGATCTTTGCAACCAACAGAGGCATCATGTTTTGGCACCTTTTAAAGAAATGCGAAGTGATGTCACAGCCAGCATTAGCGATGAGAATTCATCTTCTGTGTAAATGCCGTTTGCTCTGTGATTTCATGCCAAATGAAACCATCTGAAATTGCTTTGAACTGTTATTTTGAGTGTGTGACTTATTTATTATTCTTTCTCTCTCTTTTGCATGTTTTGGAAATCAATCACATGTTCTGCAATTCAGGTAAGATACATTTTGATAAACACTTTAATTGTATTTATAACTATAATGCTTTCTTTATTGGAGATCTACTGGTGTAAGTCTGTACAATGAGTTCTGAAATGACAGCCTGATCTCACAGGAATATGTAACTAGTCTATGAGGTAGTTCATTCGAAGTAATTTGTAAAATGTAAATCGTACAATAACGCACAATTGGTTGTAAATGCAATATTGACCTTACCATCACTGACACGAAAGCAATTTATACCAAAACGTAAAATTAAGATCATACGAATATAGCCACCTCGTACAATTTTAACAAATTTCCGAGTGATTGTTTTAGAAAAACGTGCAATAGCATATAAATATATTAAGTCGTCATCTTCTACAGTATAACTACTGTCATGGTTAGTTGGTTAAAACGTATTCCTTCGACATGTTTAATGCTGACTGCAGGAATAGTAGCAAATCAAGTTTATGAGCACAAACATGTAAAAGTTACATCTTTTTCACCCTTGAGGTTTATATTCGACAGTAACGTGTGTAGTATGAACGTCAGGATATAGCATCCGTACAGTACGTTGTTCTTTTTATTCGCTTGCGTGCTAGTATGTTAAAAAGCTGTTCTGCAACATTTTTCTATTCGTTAGTCAGTTTTTTTGTCTTCACTTAAAACAAAAAGTCAATATAACTTGCTCACTCAAGATAACTTTTGTTTTGTTGGTGTGACAAAAGCTTTAATCTTAAGTGGGAATACCTACTGTCTTAAAATTTCGTATAGTGTCACTTTAACTTGGAAATCTTGAATTGCTTTTAATTTCCAAATATACTTTTTTTAATCCACGGTGGTCAGGTCATGTAAATACACGTTTTCGTTCCCTAAGTTACAGCTCGGTTTAGCTCTCTAACTTTTGAAATTTGGACCTGCGGCCTGCAGGCAATTAGTAAAATCAGTAGGAATGACAGTTAAGCTTTAGTGTACCTTAATCTATGTCACTATCAATGCTTGGGGCTGTCTCTCCAATCTCTTTTTCCTACTCACTCTCTTTCTCTCTTATATACACCAATACACACTCACACTCTTAACCACACACTCTTGCCCCTGCTGAACAATCAATATACTTGCACATTTGCAGTTTCTCTCTCTCTCCCTCGCTCTCTTTCCCTCTCTCTCTCTGTGTCTTTCTCGCCCTTCTCTCTTTATGTCCAGACACTTTAATAAAGGGCTCTCGGAGGGCTCTGGCCCAAACTACTGGCTGCATGCTTCTATTAATAAATGCCATTAAGCATCCGGCCCATAGGGGACTATTCATTGCAGAGATGAACTACCTTAAAGTACAGCACAGCACACAGACTCATTTCTACAGCTTCCCCATTACAGGAGCAGGCCCCGTCTGCCGCGGCCTCCCGGCGGCCTCGCTCCCGCCTCCACCCGCGCGCTGCAAACACACGGCAGAATTCGGCAGTCGATAGCCAAACAAGAGAAATGATTACAGCTGTGATGAGTGATGAGTGGAAGAGAGAGGTGTCCATTTTATTTCACAGTACTGATTTCGATTTTGTTAAATTGGCATTGAAATCAAAAAAAAATATGTTTTTTGCATAGTTGTCAGCCAATCAGCATTGTCTAGAATTTTAATTGTCACATGGCATCTATGGCCCGAGTGATTATTACAAATGGTTTGTTAAACTGAGGGATCAGGGCAACATTTAGGGCCAGATTTTCTCAACATGATAGCGTAATACCCCGATTTAAAGAAATTGCCCTTGGGGGTGGACATTTCTGTGGGTGATTTAGTAACAAGGCGCAAATTAAATAAACACATGCACACTATCTCATTCTTATCCAATGGCTGTTTATCTGTTTTCAACCATACCTGTCAACATTTCAGAACATTACAGAATCTGGGAAACATAAGCGTTCCTTGCTTTCATTCGCAGTCTCCTTCCGGGGCAGTCCCCGTCTGTTTGCTTGCGATCGCTCGGTGTGCGCTTCCGGCGTTCTAGGAGTTTACTGGGACAAATGAAGGGAAATACGGCGTATACGTAACCCACATTATAAACGGTACAAAAAGCAACCAAAAACAACGTGGAAGTTGTATGCTTAACAGGTTCTTGAAGAAGTTTTGCTATTTAAACTTGTAATAACAAAATGCTAGCTGACACGTGCCAAAGCTCCTAGTTTCTCCATCTGATTTCTCCATCCGCGCATCACAAGCACAGGGTTTAAGAAGCGCGTTTTTCGGGTGGTTAATAAATCTGCAAATACCAGTGCAATGACAAGCGCAAACCTTAGTAAACCGCCTTGTGTGATTCATTTAAATACTGTCCTCCCATAAAGTTTGCGTCTGAAGGGCAATAAGGTCAGTCGCAAAAACATCTGTGTACACCCCCTTTCAGAGCTAATTTTCACTGCGTCTTTTGTAAATACCAAATGCCAAAAAAGGCATTTGCGCTGCTGCAAGCTGTTGGTAAATCTAGCTTCTAATGTGCCAGTCGAGTATAGCATTGAAGTGAATGGGAATGTTAACAATGCGTCCACCGGTTTCTATAGACCCATACATCTCCAGTATAATGTTTTAACATGCCAAGCTGAGGAAATTACTCCATATTAATCTGCTTTATGGTAGAAATGGCACAACAACAGTGTATCATGTGACTGCTTTTACAATTACAAACCTGCTGCTATTAATGGGCCCACATGAACAATATGTTGGTCGGCCAATTTAGCATGATGCATGATGGGAAACGGCACAGCTATTGCTTAAGCCCGTCCATCATCTCTCCCATTTTTTTCCTCCTTTTTTTAATTACCTTTCCTTGTCATGTACAGAAATCTCACACCGGCTCACTGCTGGCGAACATGACATAGTTGTTTTATTAAAAATAAACATTTAATTTTTTTAATTTTTTCTCAAACCTTTTATTTTCTGTGTGCTGTAATTTTTTTTAAAGAATAATATTATATTATATGTCTACACGACTAATTCATTTAATGTTTATATCTATAATGTATGTATTATATCTTTATTATATGTATAACTATAATATTTATTAAATCTGGTGTGTCCGTTTTCCGAATTACGCGGTGATTTGAACAACCACAACGACTATAAGAAATCAGACATTCCGCCTTTAATCTTTGTTCTAGAAATATAGCGCACAAGTGATTTGGACTTTTTGGAATCTATATGAAGCCCTCCACAATAGCTCATGCTGTAATTCACACAAAAAATAAAATAATTAAAAGGCGAATGAAAGAAAGAATGAAAAGAGACACAAGGCTGAGAAAATGATTAAAATTGTTGTTATTGACAATCAAACTAATAGCACATCTTTGTTGCTCATCCTGTGCATTCTACTGATTTGTTGATGCGTAAATCGGAAAACAAAATAATTGCACACACCTTCTCTCGCCTCCGAGTCTGTTTGTCAAAATATTTGTTCCGGGAGTAGATTTGTTTTAGAATCGGGCGGAGAGACTCGGGTTTGAAGTTCCAGATGAACAACCTCATTATCATCACCCGAGCGCGGTTATTCCGTATGAAGCGGAGATAAAGAGGAACAGAAATGCAGAGCGCGAAGAGAAATATAAAAAGAAAAGAGAGAGGCAGAGTGGCGAAGGGAGCCAAGAAATAAGCATGAAAGAAAAGTTTTGTGGAATAAGAAAGGAAACATGAACAAATTAGGAGGGGGAGGAGAGCGTCGTGTGCGCCTCCGAGGAGATAAAGAGAAGGAATATGAAGCACGCAAGATGGAGACGGAAAGATGAAGTCTCAGCTGGGTCCGTCTTGCTTTGGTTGTGGCTTCCAACTGGCGTTAAAAGCGCTGGAAGCTACAAGGGGGCTTCCGATGTTTATTTATCTGTTTGGGTTTCGGCGAACCTTCGGGGGTGAATTCGCTAAACCAGCGGTTTAACACCACAAATTTGGAAGTGAGTAGCGTCCTCTTAAGTTGGGTCTAAAAGATTAAATTCTGAAACATTAGCACAAATGACACATCGCATTAGTTTCTTCCCTGCTCGCACATCTCCTCGGTTTTCCTTTTATCATCGTTTTATCTCGCAGGAACTTGCATGATGATTAACAGTCGAGCGGTTTGAGTAGAAAGGAGGACAAAGAGGCGAACGGTGGTGGGACCAAAGGGATTTCTGGTTCCATTAAGACTTTCAGCACAGCACTGCTCAGTCACCGGCCCTCTGAGCAATGACTTTCATTCTGGCCGAGACAGCTGTGTCCACATAGGGTTCATTTGGTACAGATATTTTAATCCATCACTCCTACGTGACCCCCTTAAATATCCGCCCAACCGCGCAAACCTGCAGCCTCTCACAGAAAAATATATCGAGTGCCATGATCTAAAAGTAAGGGCGAGTCCCGGTTTTGTAAATCATACCTCAGCGTTTGTCAGCGAGGTTGGGAATCAATTTTGGGGTTGTAGATTAAAATTAAGAATGAAATTTTGAGGGGAGATATAAAAAAATAGAGCACTTGCAACTTTATGAATAATTTTATAAATAAAAGCATCTAAAAGATATTGAAAATATATTATATTTAAGCATCTTCAATGGGGCCGCCCTATGACTAGAATTTGCTAAATCATTCCCATGGCATTGTATCATTCAGCTTCCTGAGGTCTCCTCCAGGAAGATTTTTAAAGAGCATTGAACGAGCTTCCAATCTATTCAGAACACCAATTTTTTTATGAAATTTTTATGTTTTCTAATGAAATAAATTATAATGCTGCCAAATTAATATTTTGTCTACAGAAGTAATTTCAAGTATTTAGGCATACACCTTTAGATTCAAAGATTTTTAGGATCATTAAAAACATTTTTGTCAAGCGTTTCTAAACTCGGGTAGATAGAAAGTCTTTTTCAGAAAGAACTACATTTTGTAGATAGATAGATATGTTTTCTGAAGAAAATGTTAGTAGTGCTTGCCATGGCAACCTCAGATGCTAACATCACACCAACATGTTTTAACATAATGCTAGTGTGATTAAACAATGATAGATTTTTTTAGTTTTATAGTAGTGTATTTTAACTCGAAACAAGGTATTGCTAGGGTGTTTCATCTGGTTACTAGGGTGTTTCATCTGGTTGCAGGATGTTGTTAGTCTATAAGTAATTTATTTTTAAGGTAACCTTGTTTGATAATTGATCATTTTGACTGGTTGCTAGGGTGATCTGTCTGGTTGCTAGGCATGGTTAGGAGTTTTAAGATGGTAACTGCGTGTAGTTGAGAGATGTATGTGAGTCTTGACAGCTGTATTTGAAATGTCAAACATTCCATCAGCCTGTCCATTGTAAGTCTGTGGGACTTTTTGCGTCCAATTCGTTTTTCGTAAGTCTGATCACTTAGAAAAGTAAAAGCACCTCTCCGTCTCCTTATTAAGCTGGTCGATTTGACCCCTCATTCAATGGTCTACATCAAACGTTGTATGCAGGATAACAAAAGTGGGTTTTTTTTGCTGCGGAAGCACCAATAAAAATACTATAAACAGTTTCAGTATTTTTGCGATTCCTTAGCTTGTTGCGTTTGTATTTACACATTAAGCGTAACCAGTTTATAGACAGGACCAATTGGCAGATGAGTCATAAAATATATATTATCGAACTAAATCTGTTAAGGGGAACTGAATCGTAAAAAGAAACTAAATCACCAAATTACTAAACTTCACATGATTTCCTGAAATAAAAGAAGGAAGGGTGAGTTATCACTGCAATAGACTATGTGTTGCAACTTTAGGAAATCAACACATAGGAACGTTCAAGCTCATCTCTCTTTTACTCTTGTAACAAGTCTCTCGTTCCTCTCGGGAAAGCAGCAGTGGGCCAGCGTGTAACGGTATGAAGGCTCCTGCCAAAACATGCCTTTGAAGCCGAGTTCAGAGATGCTAGCAGCATGCACATGCTAGCTGACGTAAGTCGGCCCACCTCCCCCAACCCCTACGCTCGACAAACAGACAGGCTGCCGTCACAAAGGCTGTCAGAGATGTGAGATTTCTCTCTCCGCTCAGAGGAGGCTAGCGAGGGATTTTCTAAATCTCTTTGTTTTGATGATGTTTTTGCAGCGAGACTCTCGCACGAATACCATTGATGTTCCCCCACTTGGAGAATGTGACGTGCTATTTAAGGTGTCTGGCCTCTCTGTAGCGGATTCCTTGTTTTTTATTGAATACAATAGAGACAATTCTTGTTTTGTCACGTTCCATTTATGATGTAATGACTATAAGAGTGATAGAGAACATCAGCTAGCCAAAGGAAGATATTTGTCTTTGTTCTACAAATGTGTGATTGTGTATGAAATCTTTTAATACGGCTTTGTCGTTTTCTTTCAGCAATAGAAGTTCAACTTGAAACGTGATTTGTGAAACAAAAAGATGTTGATAGTGCCAGCTTAGCATTTTTATGTATAACCTGCACCCGACAGTTGAATGAGTTTTATTGCAGAAGGTATTGTGTTTTTATTTTAATAAAATGTGAAACAAATAGTTAAGTGCGCGTTTTTTTATTTTAGTATTTAATTATTCTTTATACTGCTATAACCGTTTCATTTATATTTCTTGCAGTCTTAGTTAAATTTTTTAGTTAATTGATTAGTTTATCAGTTAGCTTTTCATTTTTATATTTATCTGTCATACTGCTAATTTTCATATATTTGTACTTCCGTCGTGGTTTCGTTTTTATTTTCTGCTAATAATTATTGGGTTTCAAACTATGTTTATTATTGAGGCTACATTTGTAATTTTTACAAATAATATTTGGACCAATATTTTATTTTATTAATACGGAAATGCAATAGTTTAGTTTTAGTAACATTGTTTGCATTCACAATGATTATTTTCTTTCAGCACCTTTTTCTTTGTTTTTACAACTTATGTTGAGTCATGATTAGTTTTGCGAATGTGCATCTTTAAATAGTTAATTTCTACCTTTTTGCTCTTGGAGTTTCCAAACATGTTAACGTTTGCTCAAACAAGTGACATTTCAGGGTGGGGTTATCTGTGTTCTTTTTTTTTTGGCCTTTTGCATCTTTTGTATGGATAGGACAGTGGAGAGTGAGACGGGAAATTATGGGATGAGAGAGAGGGAATCGGAAGCTGGGAAAGGACCACGAGCCGGGATTCGAACTCAGTGCGCCGGAAGTGCTGCTGCACAATATGTCTACGCACAGACCACTCGAACACTTGGCGCCGACATCTTTGTTCTTGACCAATGTCTTGACATAAGGGAATCTTCAGGAAACCTGTTTGAAAACAATCTTTTTTTTATGCAAGGAACACTCTTTAGCTTCAAACCCTTACTTGGAATATTTTGTTTAAAGATGAATATATAAAGATCACAGTGTGCATATAGGAGATGTGTTCAACGGGAGATGATTAATTGATTTCTTTACTCATCTTTTCACCTGAACAACTTAACTATTACTGAAATGTTTTGCTAATGTACACTTTATGGAGCAATTCTCTCATATCTTTGGTTTTAGATTACTCGCATAACACACAACATAGGGGCTGACTGTGAAAAATCAACTAAGATTTAGCATGAAGCAGCAAGAAATCCCCGTTCGGAAGTCTGTAAGCAGGTGAACAAATCCCTAAGGGAAAAGCGACGATTGAGCCAGAACCTCACCATGACTGATGTCTGATCCCATCAAGGTTATTAAGTGAATCTGTGTTGTGTTGATTCACTGCTTTTCAACAGGAGTTGACATTGGCAGCTGAGCAGATTGGATGGAGCGGAGCCGATTTTTTTTGTCTTAAACCAAACCTTTAATCAGACATATTTGAAAATCTGGCTCTTTGAAGGCCACGCTGGCTTACCTAGAGTCACATCAGCTTGGGCGTCTAGTGGATTTGACTTACTGAAGTTCTGTAATTGTCATTTGCTGCAATGGACACTCGTATTGATTACTTTATCATCGTCTATAGAGAGAAAATAAAAGGAACCTTGTATGTAAGGAGGTTGATGTTGAAAAGATTTGAGTGTGTTGAATGAGATTTGGATCTTCAAAGTTAGATTTGTAAACGAGATAAAACGATGCATTTTTTCAATCATTCGCAATTTAATGAATTTGTAATTCCTTATTTTCAAGAAATAATTTGATCTTTTTTCTTACGTTTATGCATGACAAACTGTTGGCAGGATTTTTAAATCTTATGTAATGCTAAAACTATAATCCGAAATATGCAAGTATGAATTAAATGTGGGTCGATGTGTTTCTTGTAATAAGTCAGGTGTGTTTTTTACTAGCCAGTATACTCTAAACTGTTTGGCCGGAGATGTCGAGTACTGAACTCATCCTTGGAAAATACATTTTTTTGCTCATACAAATCGATTTGGCATTAATATACGTCATACTAGCTCAGTCACACAGACGCTGGCTGTCCATATGAACTTTAGCCCTGGGTTGACATCATGCATTTCATTACAATGATTTAGATCAGCCAGAGCTCCGGAGCAAGACATGATTTAGCACAACCCAATAAAAGCTGATAGACTACTAGGCTGTGGGCCATTGTGTTGGAGGTCAAAGTGCACTTCATTAATGCAATAAACTGGAGAACTGCGTTCGCTTTCGAGCTTGTGTAACTTTCTCTAGCGCATCGACTTCGCTTTGTTTCCACTATCATAAAAGTACTTTATTGATACATATTTCCTTAAGCTCACTTAATATCGGAGATCATTTAAACCAACTTTTTTTAGGGTACATCTCGATATGGAATCAAGGCACAAACACAGCACGATATTAGTTAGTGAATTTTGGAAAACATGTCTTAAACTGTGTTTATCAGGTGAATGTATCTTATTTTAAGCATGTTTAGTTGTTTTGAGTGGAAAACAAGACAAGGCCACTCGATAAGAATGTAATTTTGGCAGCGCGGCGTTCAATTTCTAATCATAAAAACGGAGCGTTCAAGTATTGGATGCTGCAAGTTGAAGGAGTCGATGACGAAAAGTGTCACCAAAATGGCACGATTTAAAGGACAAGCCAATTACCAGTCAACTACCCCGACGCAGCCTTCAGCCACTTTTTTGAACAAACTGGCACGCCGAGTCAAAATCCATCTTACTGTACCGGGGGAAGGAAAACTTGGAGGAACAATAGACAAATGCCAGCCAGAGGCAAAACAACAATTCGGAAGCCGGAGCGGAATGTCTAAAGGGAACTTATAGCACGTGGGAGTGAGGATTATCGGAAAAGGGCAGACAAATAAAGGGGGGGGTGATAATGTTGAGAGAGCAGCTGTTGAGACCAGAAAGAAAGTGGGGCAGAGGGGGTGCAAGGGATATTACTGAGAGCTTTAGGAAAGTGATTTTGTCCTTGCAGATAAAAAGTAATAAACGGGTCATATTTACTTTGCATGTCCATCACATTTACGATTGACACAGTTGTTTGTTGGTGAGAAAGAGCTTGATGAAATGTGGTGGATGGGTTATCTTTGGCAAGATGGGCAGTTGTTGTTTGTATTTATTTTATTCTAAGGAATGTATAGCCTCTTCTGATTAAATGTTATTTACAAAGCAAACCCACTAAACTGCATAGTTTTTGTTAATAATTTATTTGGACATTGTTATGTTAAAATACTTCAAATATTCAAGTTTAATGTATGTCGGGAATCGTAACCCATCCAAAACAGCAATAGTGGCTCAAACAATGTCGTCAGTTTAGGGCGGGCCTACCTGTATGATCGGCCAATGGCTTACCAAGGGAGTGCTCAGGAAATGGGTCTGAAAACTAGTGAAGCAAAAAGTATGCAATATAAAGTCATGTATAAAGTCTATTTTGTATTTCAGGAGCGCTGTTGTTATGACCTTGTGGAGATTTGAGGGTTGTGTGTGTAGTCCATCCTACACAAGGTTAACCCAAAACCTTTTCTGGGCACCATAAATAATCGAATGTCAAATAAAACCAGTAGGTTTTGTTCATATTAAGAATCTTTTCAATAAGACCTTTAGTATGTGTTTCTATACACGTGGGAGAAACATGATAGAAAAGACTATTTTGAAGAGATTTTCGAGCATCGGAGGATAGATCTGGAATCTGTCAACTTTTCATAAATAAAAGGAAACTATCTAGCTTTATTTAGGTCTTATTTTAGGTCTAAGATACTTTTAGTATAAACTCGTAAATTGACCTGCAATTGAATGTTTTAAACAGATGTAAAGAGACAAAAGTTATGGAATGCAGCTTTGAGTACAAGGGTTGAAATCAGACGACGTTAGAATTCTGCAAAATTGTGCCCAATTTTTGAGCTCAATTTTTAAAGCTTACCTTACTTTGAAATGCATTATATTAGGAATGTAAAATGTGTTAGGAATGGCATCTAGTGTTGGTTTTAAGAGGTCATTCTCAGCTTAACAATGGAACTTCCAGAATACATCAGAGCATTTTGACCGTGGGACAAAGTGGGCGGTCCTTACCTCAGTCGACCAGCTCCTATTGTTTTTAATGAGCTCATTAATATTCACGGGAGCCATTTTCCCCTCCTCTTCAGCACCTAATTGCCAGCTTTATTCAGCTTTGCACAGCTGTAGTTCATGTATTATTCAGTGTTAATTGCAACTTCGATAGTCATTAATAAAGACTTGTGTTCTTGCTTTGGAGGAGATGACGCACTCACTTTTTAGTAGTGGTTGTGCGTGTGTGTGTTGTGCCTCTGGTGCTGTGGATGATGATGGTGATTATTATTTTGGGTGAATGTGCAATGCAGCAGTGCTCAACAGCTGTGTCGGGAGGGCGGAGTACGTGTGCGCGTGTGTGTGTGCGCGTCCTCTATTAAAAACGGTATTGAAATATTTGTTTGCACGCCTCGATGGCATTTAATCTCCTGTTGTTCATCAGTTTCCACTTGATTTATTTCTTCACCTTTGCTTATTTATTGAATTTAATTACACACAAAGGCGAGGACGCCGGCTGCTTGTTGGTGCGAGTTTCGCGTGCGCGCAGAAATGTGTGAAGAGTTTTTGTTTGTTCCCTCCTCGCCTCACCCAATCCCCCCCCACCCCTGAAAGAATTCATCCCGGTGAAGAATTTAATTTAACGATTTCAGTTCCTTAATAGTTTTAATTACAATTATTTTGTAGTTTTGAAAAAGAAATCTATGGAAATAAGAAGTGATTCTTTTTATATTTTGTTTTATTTCATTTAACAATTTTAGTTGCTTAACAGTTTTAATTACAATTATTTTAGAAGACTTCAACATATAATATATTTCAATAAAAAGTGTTATTTTTATTTTATATTTATGTTTATGTTTATATTTATATTCATATTCATATTCATATTCATATTTATATTTATATTTATTATATTTTTCTTTATTTTATTATTATTATATTTTCTTTATTTTCCCATCAGAAACTGTTGAATCAACCAAAAGTAATGAATCACATTCAGTTCTTTAAATTTCTAAAGAAACAAAGCTGATTCTGAGAAAGGTTCTTGTATGCCGACCCTTAGACTCAGTAAACTGATATACAGCTCTCGCTTGGTGGCAGTCAGGCTGCGAGCGGTGCCAAGCGACTCTGGGTCTCTGGCAGCCGGTGTCGTTCGGATAAAATATCACCATGATAATTGTGCAGTAATCGTCCCGTGTGCTCGCCCTATCTCCTCCATAAAGATGAGGCCCAGATGCCGAGGGAAGAGGGGCCTGTGTTTTTAGGGCGAGAGAATATGCCGGTAGGACCGATGGGTGAACCAAAAGAACAAGGTCACAAGTTCAAGAGTGATTTATAGATCATATGGATGTGTTCGAGATGTGTCTGTGGGTGACTAATTTTAGGGCAAAACTGTCCGGTAGGCATTTTGTGTATGTGTGGAAGTCTGTATGTGATTGGACTGAAACAAGTTCTCTTAGTATTAGACTTATACTACAGTATATTCCTCAAGTATGACCTTACGAGAAAAATAATCAAAAACATGTTTTGCGGTTTTTCGCTATGTTGCTTATAATGGCATTGCAAGCAAAATCGTAGGAAATATATCACCACGCTCAATATATTGCTTAAAGGTGTAGTTTGTAACAATTGTGCAGAAAAATGTCCAAAAATCACTAGGCTAGTGTTATACATTTTGTTCAGCTGGGTAATTACAATATCTCAAATGTTTTCAACTCTTTGTAAATCGTGAGAAAATCGGCATTCCAAATAGCGACACGGGGGTGTGCAGTCGCCTGTTAATGGCGTCATATCTGCGTTACCGTTTGTTACCGCCATTCATGACGTACAAACCGCATAACAATAGTGTCATGTACAAAGCTTTTTTCGAGTAGTCACTTATTTATGGAACACAATTATTCGCAACATTTTTAAAACGTTACCTCTTCGGCTAACATGATTTCTCGTTCCCGTCTGATTAATGGCCATCAGCGTTGGAGTTGAAGACAACAGATCCCATTCTCCGCACTCCTTCAAACATCATCAAGCTACGCCATTTTAAATAGCGCGCCCTCTAGAGGCAGATTTTACAAACTGCACCTTTAATAAGACATTGCAACGAAACCATCGCAAACATGTTCTGCGATCTTCACTATGTATAGCGATGTTTATCAGAACCACAAAAAATGAACGCAATTATTTCCATAAAGCTCTTCATGGGCCGTGTGTTGTGTTGCGTTGTGTGTGCGCATATGTGTGTGTTTGCATGCGTGTTTGTTATTGAGTCAGAGATAGAATGACAGTGACGACCCCAAGCCAGAGGGGATGTGCTCGGAGCCAGAGGCCTGCTAGTACACTTCAGCATCACCACTGACCCTCTCTGTCACTTCAACTTACAAACTGAAGGCCGAGGATCTCCCGCAGACACACACTTATACACAGCTTGCTTTGCTCCAGGGTGAGTCAGTAGTTAGGGCCATGAGTCATGTATAAGGGTCTATGAATCACAGGCGTTTCAGTAAAGCTCCGCTCCATAAAAAGCCCTTACGTGCAACTACTATATACACATGCTCTCCTGCTGCGATTCAAAGAGCATGAGTCCGTCATGTACTAGCATGTGTGTAAACACCCGCGGGTGGCGGAGAACCCCTGCAAATAACCCCTAGCATAAACGTGTATGTTTAAATGTGTACTATAAGGTTTTTGTATTTGGTGTCTGCTGCAGAAAGAATGATGAAATGTTAGGGTAACCCACGCTTCCCTCCAGTATTATTGCAATCGCCGCTGATAATTACCTTCCCCGCATTGTCACCGGAGCCCAGCACGACCGCGAAATCTTAACACGATTTGGCCGTCAGCAAATGAGATTCTTAGTGCAATCAAGTATGGCGAGTCTGTTTTTATAGCTAAAGTCGTGTAGCAATAAAAGGCCATGTCAAAAGAGACCCACATACACACATACACGAGTACGAGCAGGGGCAGAAGAAACATTGACACACACAGTCGGAACACATTTGACGAAGCAAATAACTCCCATTCAGGGGCTTTCAAGCCTGTCCTCCACTATCTGAAGCTAGCGCGCTGTGTGCAGAATCTCTCCATCTCTTTCCTGGGCTCGGAGCCTCGCGCTGTGCCGATGGCATATCTCCAACACGCCCTGACGTGACGAGCCGGTTGGATGGCGGTCTGATGGATGGAGGGCCACATGCTCGGAGCTCAACTCATGGCCCCTCCCTTCCCATCCCGTCCCCACCCCTCAACCTGCCAGCCCACCGAGTCGAAACCGGGGTTGTTATAGTTCATGTTTTAGTTTAAATTAATTTAGTCATTGCTTTTGTATTTCTTCTTTGTTAACGTTTTTTTATTTGCGTTTTACTTTGACAGGTAGTTTAAATATTTGAGCTTTAGCTTTTAAATGCTTCGAGTTTAGTTGAGTATATTTCTGCTGTTTTTGCAGTAGATGATGCCTTAAAGACTTTGTTAAACATCACATTTCTCTGAGCTGTTCAGCGTTATTGTAGCATGATCTCACATGAATTTGCAGTTATTTAAGAGTTGGCTCATTCGTATGAATTGTTTAAAAACGCACTATTATTGAAAAACTAAGAAAGATACACCTATTTTAAATGTATTCAAGATAATACCGATTGTATTGATAAATCTTAACTTTGTTGAAGTTAACATTCATGTAATTACTTTCAATATTGAACATCAAAATATTCCTAAGATATTCTATATACAGAGCACAAATGCATTGCATTTTTCGGTCCTCTTGATATATCCGCCCTGAACATCGGCCGATAGTTTAAGCTTTTTTGCCCCATAGTTAAAGTTTAAGCCATCAGAAATATCGGTGCGTCTCTTTTCAAAATGTTAAAAAGCTTACATTATGAAAAGTAATGCTTAAGTGGTGATTGTACTTAAATGTGCAAAAATATGTGTTTCAAACAAATTATCAACCTAATAAAATGTACAAATTGTTCTCAAATTGTATTGATTATTATGATCAAATAAGTCTGCTGTTTAACGGTTTTAAAATGTTTTTCAAAAACTTGCAAAAACCTTTCTGTATTTTGCAGCTTATTTTTCCCCTTTTTTCAGTTAATGAAATTGCTTAAGAAGAAAATGTTGTACGTTTTTAGTAATGATCTTTTGCAAGTGGATATTACTCATAGAAAGACTTTTGCCAGTTCTGTATGTTTGTTTGTGCACATAAACATAATAGCCATGTGTGACTGCTGATTCAATATATAAGGTCCATGCTGTGTTATTAGATAGCACAGCGGTTACTGATTCACGCTGCCTGTCATGAAAGAGATTTTTTGGTAGTATCGTCTTTTTCCCTGAATAACCTGCTGCAAAAAGGCATTTGGACAAAAGGCAGAATGGAGGGAGGCTTTAAAGGAAGAGAACAGGAAAGAAGGGGGCAAAATAGGGTCTTGAATCTCATTTGATTTACACTCCAAGAAAAGCCGAGGGGGAATTAGGAAATTAGCTTGTAGAGAAAGCCCCAGTGAGTGGCACGAGGAGACTTAACAGTGTTGCGCCTGACTTAAGGGCTCGCCATCTTCATCTTTTAGCCCGATGAAGCCTTACTACAGTGCTGAGAAATGGGGGAGATTAACTTTCCCTGCCCTTGCTCTTTGGATAATGAATTGCTAATACTAGTGAGCATGCTGTAGCACATTCCATGAAAAGCACTAGTACTTGAACGCTACATATATGTGTCTGTATCACGCCAAATAGACCTCATGAAGCCCTCACTTGCCGTCAAAGATGCGAGAAGATAATCTACAGACTAAGAGGTATTTCGAAAGTCAATGAAAAATGTAAAACCTTTCTCTCATTGGGTTTATTGCTGAGGCCCAGTCTGCGTTTCATTGCCGCGCTAAATGTGATTAAGTCATGCAGTCTTTATACCACTCGGGTTACAACTCGGAAGAAAAGTACCGAAGTCTGCGTGTCGCAGATTAAATGCGCTATCAACAGCACAGAAAGAGGAATTCGGAACCGTTTCATCAACCCACGGGAGATAAAAATCACAAATGAGATCTCTTTAATATCACTTTCGGTTCTCTGAGACGGCAGCGAGATTAGATGAAGAGCTAATGGAGATTTTTGCTTTAGTCACCTGGAAATCCTCAGAAGAAAAAAGCAGACAGAGATGAGCTGTAGAATGAATGTTTACGCTATAGCTCAGATTTGTAATGCCTGTTTGGTTAAGGGCCTCACAATTAAACAGATTTTAATCGTGATTATGATTGTAAATATCACGATTAACTCTGTAATGTTTCATTTTTAAAGTCTACAGATGATAACATGCTTTTAAGTTTAACCACGGCACATTATGACCTGTCTTTTTGGGTTGTAACGTTAAATGCTAAATGGTTAAATGTTAAATGCTGAGGGGAAAACAACCTGACCGAATAATCGCGATTATTAATCGTGATTTATATTTTTACCAAAATATTGTGCTTCTCTTTTAACAATCTTGGAGTTCTGTTCCCTAAGAAATAGACCCCAATGATCTTCGGATGAGATCTCAACTACATCTCAAACTGTGCTCATGTTTGTTCGGTCACAATCAAATCAAGTCGAACCTCTATTCGTCAAAACTATTTATATTCATTTATAGCTTTCGAGTTGGAGGAAAGATCCGAGACACAGCTGATTCTTTCCAGAGAACTCAATAAGGTCTCGAGAGGCACCCGGGGATTTTTTCTATTACTTTTTCAAAAATGCTTTTCTCCTCGAGTGGAAAGGAATTGTTCCACACTCACACTATAGAACATAGGAACGCAACCGATTGGAAAAACCTGAGCAAAGCAGGTGTTGACGTCGTATTTTCAGGAACAAACACCAACAAAGCATTTTTTTCAGTGTACCTTAATTCACTTTCATGCCACATTTGTTGTTAACACAAGCTTGAGTCTGACTCCTTCCTCGGCTCATGTATTCCATGTCACGTTCGGCCCCCTGCATTGCTGCTACAAGCTTGCCAGCAGAGAACAAACAACCAGAATTCGTGTGCCAGCATTAGTCTCCATTACCACCTGGGTTTAGCGTTGATTTCGCCACCTCTTTTTTCTTTTATCCGTTTGTAGATAAATAACCAGGTCTCATATTAGTCCTGACCTTTTTGTTCACTTTCAGATGTACATGACGTGTCCAATAGGACTGTTAAAACCCGATTGTGTTGTGAATCTTCCTTGCTAGCAAATGTCAGACCCATCGATCGACAACGGCCAAAATAACACCAAAATAACGGAGACAGCGGGCCGAGGAATCCCTCCGCGCTGATAAAAATGAAGAGAGACTGGGTGTATATGGGTTTGTCAGCGCCGGTTCGGGCAATTGAAAACCTTGCTCATTAACTCCCAACTCTGCAGTTCCGAGTTTTCATGGATTAATCAATGCTAACTTACTTTATCAGAGCCACTTATCTTCCCATACAGAAATCCATGCTTATCCCTGACTAGCAGGAAATATTTTACACCGTTCGTTTCCTAGACAGCTCACCCCCACTTCTTTGGCAAGGTGAACTTATACGTGCTTGCGCTGAAGTTGAATCCAGGTAACATATTGGTTCATGACGCCCATCTCTCTTCAATGATTTGTAACCGTACCGCTGGTAGAAGATACACGCTTAATGGAGCCACCCTAAGATGGCGTGTTCGGTGGGATTCAGGTGAACCAGAGAGAAGCCGGTAAAAGGGGGTTAACCTGGCATGAGCCCCCATTTCTGGCTTGACTGACAGACTGGATCTTCCTTCACTCTCTGGCCTGGTGAATTCTGACAATTGATCTGGGTAAATTGGCAGTATTATATTTATACTGTTTATAATATATTGGTATATATATATGGTCTCTTTAAAATGACTACAAAACGCTACTTTTCAGAAAATGGAAAACACTTTTGATATTATAGTTTCTATATAATTTAATAATTGATATATAATAGATATGATATATCACTGCTGTCCTTCTAAAACCTTGTATCCCCATATTTCATGATTTTTTGCCATAAATTATTGCCATGTATTTGCCATTATTATTAGTCATCCTTTATGTTTCTCACTTGGTTTTGCAAATATGTAATCAAGAAAATGAATTATAAAGTGCTTTTCAGCTTTGACAACACGATATTTAATCATTTAATTTGAATTATTAATTTAAAATCACTTATATTAAATCACAATAATATATAATTATTGTTAAATGTTAGCAAAACGAAAAGGATAAGTAAAAAGATTGCTTTATGCATATATACTTATATAGAATAATTTTTATAAAAGTAGATTAGCTTTTTTGTATTTTTGTGATATTGTTATGCATCTCAATGGTCGAACCCAATTGCAGGCAGGAGATGGCAGACACAGATGGTGGTTAACAAGACTATTTATTAACACAGAGCACTATAAAACAGCAAAACAAAACCCACGAGGGGGAAAACAATACAGGATAAATAATAAAGTTAACTAGGACACAGACTAACTAAACTAACAAAACAAACACTGGATATGAACACTAAACTTACTAGACAGGGAAGAACAGGACAGGAACAAGGTAACAAGTATAAAGCCACAGGATACAAAGACGGTTTCTCCAACACCAACAAGGTAAGGTACAAACTACAGGTACAAATTACTACAGCTTACAGACAAGGTAACACTTGCAATGGACGCGCACAAGACAAAGAAACATGAGGACTCTTTATAGGGAAGGTAATTAACACAAACTAGGAAACAGGAGGGTAGGGAACAATGACGCGACTCGGGGAGAGTATGGAAGGCCACAAGTGTCAAAACCATCTCTCCCCACATGAAACAGAGGATCCTGTATGATTCCACCTCTAGAACAAGAAATACCTGACAAGGTGCGGTGGAATCATGACAGATATAAAACTGTTGAGTTATATGATCAAATTAGGATATTGAAGAAAATGAAATTATTTGCTAAATAATGCGATATACAATCATTAATACAGTATTGCTAATGATAAAGTTTGTAAAATTAATTTCAATTATATTTAAACATATTTGAAAATAAACAAATATTTAACCTACATACATGTCTAGCCAGTCTCTCTGCTATGTGCATTGACATAAATATTAGATTATTCCAAACCTAAACATAATTTTTCAAAACCATGCTCTTATGCAAATCTATGATAATTTTATATATCTCAAAGCTCTCGATCATATAAAATGTATATAGAAATTTTCACCCAAAGAAATTTGAATGAATATACACTAATAAGTCTTTGAAGACGATCAACTCTTTGACCAGTAGAGCGATGCTGCTATCCCTCCCCCTCTCGCCCTGCCGCCTGAGGTTTCGTCTATGATGTGTCGACCTAGGTCTGATAAACTATTTATATATGTGTTTATTTATGTATTTATTAGATGCAGCTGCTCGGCGATAGCACCGCCCCGCGTGCCTCCGGGGAAGGCTGCGCTACAGACAGACAGCCCCCTTTGACAAGTCATTTGATTTCGTTGAGGTCATAATAATGTAAGCGTTTGAGATGTTAACAGCCTCGCAGACGATGCCCCGCTGCCTCTTTGTTGTCTGCAGTAATAACCTGCTCGTTACGAGACGTACCGAATATCTACTCTGAGAGATTATGCTCGAAATAAAAGCCGTGAAAGCGCAAAGGTGACAGGAAACGGACCCTCGCGGCATCTGTAATCAGCCGAGGGGATTGTGCACAACGTTCCTCAGAGAGGTTAGCTGTGCGACGCCACAGCTGAATGTATTTACAGTATGTTCGGTTAAGGGGGCATTCACAACCGGGGGCACCAGGTTAAAGCTGCTCCAGTTCTCCTCCTCGCCCTCGCTTACATGACACGTGTCATAACAGTCGCGCCATTAAAGCAATCTTTTTCGACAGCCGAATTACTTCTTCCGAAAAAATGTATTTTCGTTTCACAGCCTCGCTCATCTTCATGGCGCCTTTTGGAAATCGTGACTGAGAACGTTAAAAGTGCTGAGTCATTTGTCTGATCGCCTAAGTGAAACACATTCGGAGCAAATGAGTCAGGAGAAGCGATTGAAATAGCTTCAATGAAAGAGAAACCCAAGTTTCTGCAAGGGGAACGCGTGGGCCGAGGCAGATAGAGGCGAGGGTCTAATCCCCTCATACCCGCCTCCACACATACGCACACACGAATGCAAGCACCCGCGCAGGAACATTGAAGGGCAAATGTTTGAATCATTTAAAACTCAAGGGAACCGGATCTCTTTCAGTGGCCAATGGCACGCGAGAGATGAATGCGCGGCAATGACCCGCAGTGGCGCTTAATTAACAGACGCGAGACGAGGAGTCCAGAGACGCGGAGCTAGAAGAGGATGAAAGGATAGATGGAGCGACATGTACTGTAGATGGGAGTGATAAAGATAGATGGAATAGGAGGGAGCGATCTTTATCGTAGCTGGGTTTACTGGTACTGAAGGAGCAGTTAATGGGGGTTGAGGGCGATTGGCACACCTGTCTCCAACCTTTACGCCCGTAGTAACAATTATGCATGAGAAGGCAGACCGTAAAATAGAAAAGTGCTCCTGTTTGATGGGGAAAAGAATCGGAGGCCCCACTGCGCGATGCTAGCATTCAAGTTGGGACCCCCCACACCCCAGTCCTTGAAGATATGACCCCGTTTCCTAAAGATACCGCTGCCCAAAGCCTAAGAGATGTTGATGATATAGTGCTCCCTTATTTAATCCACTGGCAGCTTTTATTTGGTGTTTGTTACCTCCTTTGACCTGTGGGGACTATTGAATGTCATTCCCCTTTAAGTGAGAAGGAGAGACAACTTTACCAAACTTCCTTCACCTTTAAAGGTCACGCGTTGCCATGGTGACAGTTACCCCCTCCCAGCCATCAGCTTCTTTTTGCTTTCGCACTTGATTTTCACCTCTCCGTTTCTCCCTCCTCCTTTCTTGCTGTCCTGACAGATTACAGGATGTTTTTCTTCAACGTTCACCCTCCGATACCATGCCTGACGTTTTTATTAAAAGTACTAGCTGGGGCTTACGGGGGGGGTGCAACAGGCGGGACGGACGTGTGCGCGCCGAGCACCGAGGCTGCCACGGGCCGTTGATGAGAATTAATGCAGAGGCCGATATGCAGAGAGGTGCAGGAAACTGGGAAGATCAGAGCTTGAGCTTTCTAGTCACGACACAGCAATTTGTTAGAATTTGTTTGTTGGCCCTGAAGTCTTCATTCCCCGGCCCCTGACGGAAAGAGGAGCTGGAGGTGGGAGAGTTCAGGAGAGGAGGGGATTGAGGGCCAGGGGCTGGAACAGTACAACGCATGACTCTGGGGGATTCGAGCTAGTTTTATGCAATGCTTTTATGAGATGCAGTTATTCGTCTTTACACAGTTTGAGGGAAAATGCTTTGCAATGTGGCACAATTACAGCCAGTCAGATTATTTGGTTAAACAGTTACACTACCGCGCAAAAGTTGACAAATGTAATGTACATTTTTTAAAGTCAAAATAATTCATAATAGATTATTTTACTATTATATTTTAATTAGAATTTTGATGCAGAACACACAAATATTTTGAAGATTGTTGATAAACAAAACATCAATGGCACACATTGACTTCTATTGAATGGACACAAAACCAGACCACCGATACATTTCTCAAATATCTTCTTTCGTGTTCCACGGAGAAAAATAATCATGTACAGGTTTTAAATGAGGTGAGGATGATAAATGATGACTGTTTTTTGGGGGGGGGTTGAATTGTTAAATGATACAGAGAAAGTGTGCTTAACTTTAAAGTGTCAGTGAGAAAGCAGAGCAGGGCTCCTTAGCGTTATTTTGGAGGAATAGAAAACAAGTAGCTGACAATATATACATTGTTTATATTGATTGTAAGTCTTTAGTAAAAAGACTGTTATTTGTTTGGAGGAGATAGATTTTAAAGCTTTATCGTTATTTTTATTATGTCCCCTATTAAAATAATACAGCGGTGTCTGCTTCTACAATACTGTGGTATTTTCACGGTCAAACAATTTTAAAAAAGGAATATCCATGGCAGTTCAATAGTATGCACTTGTTAATTTAATGGAAAATAGACCATTTATTTTAGTAGTGGGAAGAATAAGGTTTTACAAAATATAGAGTTTGTATAGTGTTTGAGACTGAAGGCCAACGTGTCCTCTAAGGCAAGTCGGGTCTCAGACAAAATCGAAAATTCTTCAAGTACCTGCTGTCAGGGGTTAAGCGTTTGGTTTTTGACAGTAGAGGATTTCAGACAACAAGACTTTCATACAGTAAAAAATTGTATGCATAGACAGATGTAGATATGGTTTGGTAAATTTTAAAATGGGTAGTTTATCCAAAATGAAAATTCTGTCATCTAATGTCATTCCCAACCTGTATGACTTTCTTTCTTCTGCTGAACACAAAAGAAGATATTTTGAAGACTGTTGGTAACCAAACAACATTGGACTCGTTGACTTCCATTGTATTGACACAAAACCACTGAGACCGTTCTCAAAATATCTTCTTTTGTGTTCCACAAAAGTAAGAGTCACATACAGGTGGTTGAATAAATGAATAAATGGTATTTTTGCCTTTAAGACTGCCAATTCAAAACTTTTGTCAAATGCACAAATCAAACAAGAATCTCTCACCTTACATTAGTGTTGGTGAAGATTTTTCACCCGAAAGGTGAGACCATGTAAAAAATAGAAGGTTAATGCTGTTCCTGCATATCTTTTCCAGTCAGCGATCAAGGAAATGAGCAGCACACGCAGAGATATTTCACCCAACACCACAAGTTTATATGGATTGTGGATGGCAAGTATAAATGTTGCGAGTGAAAGAAACAAAGTTAAAGAAGAACTGCGACATTAAGTTGGTGTGATGCTGGCGAAGGAAAGCAATTCGATGTGACAGACATTGAGTCAGCTTCTGTTCTTCAGGGCCTGAGCTCAGCAGGAAAGCATCACTTTGGCCGCGACTTCCCAGCATGCAGTGCGGATGCAGCTTTCAACCTTATCAACTGCAGCATGAATTTAGAGTCTGAAAAATTAGGATGAGAAACGAAAGTGCTTTGGAAGACTTTGAAAGTGAAAAGTGTTTTCCTATTCCTAATTCATTATTTCATGCCGTAGAGAAACAGGAGAGGTTTAATATTAAATTAAAAGTGAAATAACGTTGCCATGAGAGCGAGAGTAACGCTCTTATTAAAAGATATTATTCATATTCACAACAGGGACCTTTTATTGGGGGAGAAAATGTGTTTTGCTGTCCCGTTTGGCCGGATCTGTATCGTGCAGATTTGTCTCGGTCTATAAATTATTTATTGTGTTTAAATCCAAAGAAATTCATGACCCAAAGAGCTGAATTATGCAATTTTACATATTCCAGTGATAGGTTGGACATGAATTAATTGATAGCAAAATAGTCGAAAGATTAAAAAAAATTAAATCGATATATCTTCAAAGGCCCTGGTTCATAAATAAGTCAGAATAAATAAACATAATACTTCAGATAGCTAAATGTATGGCTGTGACTTGTAGATTTGTGTATCATAGATTGTCGACGCCAAACACGGGTTAGATGAACTCACTGCTTGTGGCTTCTGTATCATGTATGACTTACGTCTCGTAAATGTCGTTCTATCAGTTTTTTATCATTTAACCTTTTTTATGATACGCCTTAAGTTTGTCAAGGGACAGCAAATGTGAAAGGGTGGGAATTGAAAACTTGAATAAACGTGGTAGAAACTCAAACTTTGTTTGACCTAAAACTAGGTTGATTCAAGATGGTGTTGTTCTATTTAACCCTATAACTCACCATTGTATTGCTTTTAGCTTTTAAAACTATAAATCTATGTCATTCCAAACCTGTATGATTTTTTCTTCAGCAGAACACAAATGACGAAATTTCTACGATCTGATCTGAAAGATGTATTTTTTTATTCTTTGCATATCCGCAAAACGTCTCTTAAATGTCTTCTGTCAAATTTTATTTATTGTAGACATCTAAAAAGTGTCTTTGGGACGTTAAGGATTAATAATGTATGTAAAACTACATTTTCCAGATCTTTAGCAGACATCTTACAGACATACTTGTGCTGTCTAGGTGGTAACTAAACAACATCGGCCCCAACTGAATGTCATTATACGGACACAAAACCACCGAGACATTTCTTAAAAATCTTCTTTTGTTTTCCAGAAAGTCATACAGGTTTTAAATGACATGAGCGTGAAAAATTCATAACAGATCTTTTCTTTTTGGTTGAACTATCCCCTTAAAATTTAATTATGTTCCCAATTTTCGTAAAACACAGTAAAAAAAAGTTTGCGAGCTTCAAATCCTTATGTACGTTAAAGCATAAAATCGACAATCTTATCATACTACACTCTAGATGTTGGGATCAGCCATTCAAACAATTACAGTCAACAGCTAGCGCTAGTTAGCATAAGCTGCTGCCGACACTTTGCAAACAGGATAACTTCAAGGATCGATTGCGACAGACATTCGCCAATACAGCGACTGCACCGTATGACATACTCGAGTGTATATGAGGCCTACGTTTGCAATTTACGCTTTGCAAGTACAACATAAAGAGCTCGGTCTGGGTGGCAGCGGACATCAAGCGCAGTGGTATATGAGTGTGTGTGTTTTCGTGTGGCTGCATGACGGCTTTACGGTGACGGGGGTCATTTACATATAAATGAAAGTTGCCGATCACAGCGGCTGACCCCATTTATTCTGGCGGACGGAAAGGCAGACCCAGCTCGCGTCGACGCGCTGCCGAATTACTCCAAATTACCACATTTCCATCTCCAGAACGGCCCTGTCAAACAAGTGCTCATCGTCGCCACGTTTTCTCCGCTTTCTTTTCTCTTTCTCTTTAGTTTCCGCCCTCGCCTCTCTCTCTCTGTCCAATAGAAGAATAGGTGTAATTGGAAACAGTGTTTTTAAAGTGGCGGTCAATGTCAGTGCTAGGCAGCAGGACAGCAGAGAGCATAATTGTACATACATTACAGGGGTAGTTCACCTCAAAATTAAAATTCTTTCATCATTGAATCAGCCTCATGTCATTTCAAACCTGTGTGACTTTCTTTCTTCTGCAAAACACAAAAGAAGGTATTATGAAGACAGTTGGTAACCAGACAACATAGACCCCATTTGACCTCCGTTGGATGGACGCGAAACTACGTTGAGACATTTCTCAAAATATGTTATTTTGTGTACCACAGGTTTCGATCGACATTATGGGAAAGAAACCGTGACTGAAATCCCCATGATTGCACTATTGAAATACTATTACCGCAGGATCTCATGTATAAAACTTTATGTAGATGTTTCCTGTGGATATTCAAGGTTTCGAAAGAACAGCGACTATATGCACGTTTTAATGCCTATTTGGTGCATACCTAACATTAATACATCAAGCCCCAGATCACTGGCCAGATATGTTCCGTCCTAAATCCGTACTCCTTTAATCTCCCAGTTCTCCTTCTGAGTATAAAACTCTGAAATCATCTCCAGCGTGACTCGCAACTTCCTTCTTGAGTTACAGAAAGATTGCTGAGTGGTGGTTCCCTCAGCTTGTCAAAACTCAATCAGGTTCAAGTCTCTGCAGCAAGGCCTCACAAATGCCATTCATTTTAGTATTCTGCGCAACTCATGTCGCTATAATCTCGGCTCTCTTCTAGATCAAGAAGCAATCAGTGGCACCATGAAATCAATGAAGAACACAATTATGAGCGAGCATAACCTGACTTTGAGGTTAAACGGACGCGCGTGCCTGCGCCGCCTCTGTCAAAAGATGCTAACGGGCTTCCAGTAGGAATAGGTCAGGCGGTCCGAGCATGACAGTGTCTTACGACCTCTTGAAGCTCAAGCTAACCTATCTAGTCAGTAATGTCAGTGGTGACATTGGGTTTCTATTAGTGGCCTTGAAAGGGGAGCTGGCCCAAAGCCCAGCGGTACAGCCATAATTGATCTGTCATAGAAGATGCCCCAGCACCTCCCTTGTGGCTTCCGCCGAATCCCCCAAAAGCCTGCTCCCCGTTCCTCTATCACCACCTAAAGAAAGAAGCCAGAAAGTGGCCTGAAGGTCACATTTAATGACCGAGGCGAAAATAAAGAGGCCCTGGATGTTGGATAGCAACCATAATTGCCAATGAACAGTGGGGTTATTTGATATTGATTCTCAATGAGGGGAATCCATGATGTCCATACGGGCTGTTTACACGTCCGCTAGATGACTGCAGGCTGGTCAATACCGGCACGCAGCACCTGGGAACCCAAAGGGACCCACAACCCCGAGGCTCATTTGAATGGGCGAATAGTTATCGGTTTCCCTCTTCCCGCAGCTTCTGTAGCCTCATTTGTATTTTTAGTGAATTATTCTGCTTGCGCATCCTGAACCCACTTAAACGTGTCACTTAGCATTTGTTGAAGATTCGCAGCGCCGTGGCTTCATCAGGTTTCAGCCTGGGAGCGTGCGGCTAAGTGGTCTCTTGTCATGTTTATTTATTTCATTCTTCCCTTTTTTTGTTTCCATTTCGTGACGCAGGATTGCGTCGGCGGCTGTCTGAGTCGTTTAAACGCGACCGGGGGGTGGAAGACAGGTGTAGGTGCGGGCGTAATCCTGCTAAATCGTCATTAGATTACTTTGCCACTCGTTAACCGCTGCGGATACGCCGAGCGCTCTTCGGCATCCCGGCCCGATTCGCAAACGTTACGCCGGCGCTAAAGCTGCTAAGTCTAAACCCAATTTGAATAATCTATACTTGGCGATTCCTAATCCCCATGACTCCCACTATAGGTGCGCTCTCTTGAACCCGCGCGACCTAACAGTGTGCAAGTACAAACAGCACTGAATATTGAAATTGGCCTCCGGAGCCGATTCCCGTTCCTTATTCTATATTTTGCACTCCTGTTCCATCTCCTGGTGTCACTTTAGTATGCATGGAAAATGACTCACAAATCCACGATATACATTATAAATGAGGCGTCCGATTCGGCACGCTTGTCAAAGAAATTTTTATGTGCCACCACCAGCTTTCCTCTTAATCCAGATGTGTGCGCACGCTCAGAGAGTCGATGTCAAGGGTATAGTGATGGGACAAGTGATCAGGGTGGAAATATGTCGGACCCGGTGGCCTCTGGCCACATGTGTCGTTGATTTGTCTCCCCTGGACCTTTTATTGATTTATTTTAAACAAGGGGAAAAAATGTGAGAAATTAGATGCCCGAGGTGAACAGAAAAGGAATAAAAAAGAAGATGGAGAGAGTTGAGGAGAAAATGATGGTGTGATAAGAGGGCAGGGTGGAAAGGCTTTTAAAGGCATAGTTGACCCAAAAAAGATTGAACTTGACTTTTTAGGAAATGCAAAAGAAAGTTTTGAACATTTTTTATGTAGTTACAATGAACGTACATACTTTAAATCGTACATTTTAGCTTGATTCAGGAAGTTTATTAACCATATTTAAAGTGGAGGTAACATGCTGTCATGCGTCCTTACTTCTTTACACTGTTAAACGTGCTGGTTTCCCATGCTTAAAATGGTCAACATGTTAAAAAACGAGTTGGATGTATGACATTTTTTATGCTTGATGCACAGCCCCAGCACTCCTACTTGTTTCGGAAAGTTTTTTAAAGTCTAAATCGTTATTTCGTAACAGGGATCCTATTCCTTTAATTGAACAATTCTCCCAGAAAAGCCCGGCAAGGCGAAAGAATGAGCCCGTCCATCCGCCAACTGATGACCGAGACCCGCTTGCCATCAAGATTGTCTCCGGTGCGTCAAGTTTGGCTTTGCTGCAGGTCGTTACTCTTGCGATAGTGAAGTTTAGGTGTGTCTGTTTGTTCACGGCATTACACTGATGGATGATATAATAAAGGCTGATGCGACGCTAGATTTGGAGATCCTTTGAAACTGATAGATGCCGCTAAAAAAGGAGATATTTTGAAGAATGTTTGTAACTGAACAATTTGGCCCCCGTTGACTTCCATTGGTTTTGTGTCAATACAATGAAAGTCAATGGGGGCCAATATTGTTCAGGTACAAACATTCTTCAAAATATCTTCTTTTGTGTTCTGCGGAAGAGTTAAGTCAAGAGGTACCCCTGTTGTTCGGTTACCAACACTCTTCAATATATCTTCTTTTGTCAATAGTATTATCAAAACCACAGCAAACTAAATCTCTAAAAGACTGCAAAGGACGAAGAGTATAAAATCTCTTTTATATTTCTCCTTTTTCTGTGTTTGCTAAATGTGCTCCGGTCACAGAATCGACTCAAATGGCCCTCTGTAACACACCGCAGTCACCTTTTTAAAAACGACTCGGCGCTTAGTGAATTTTAAGTTGCTCTCTGTATAATCGATGCCCCCCATTAAATCTTCTTAGCCTGGCCTTAACAGGCCAGGCTTGCTGTGTAGAGCTCCACAAAACCCACCTGTTCTGAATAGGTCACCTTTATACGTCTCAGGCCCCACATTGATTTTTAGCAGGACTTATTTCATGAACCAGGTCTTTGGGACAGGACACAGATGAAGATGAACTAGGAGGCTAAATCACTTTTCTTTGGCCTCTTTTTTGTTCTCTAGCTCCCTCCCTCTACCCATAATTCTCTACTGTCATGTTTCCAATGGAGTGCAGCCAGGATGAAGTTTCAGATTAGAACTTCTGAACGCTGTTGGGAAATTTGATATTTTGAAACATGTCTCAGGTGTTCATTGGAAGTCAATGGGGGCCAATGTTGTTTGATTGCCAACATTCTTCGAAATATCTTCTTTTGTGTTCTGCAGAACAAAGAAAGTCACACAGGTTTGAAATGACAAGAGGGTGATTAAATGATGAAATAACTTTCATTTTTGAATTAACTGTACCACTTCCTAGTAGTCAGTAGGTTCAAATAATGTAGGAATATAATTGAGCGCATTGTGTGCGAGCAAGACTAACGGAAAATTGAGTGAAGGTTCACTATCCTTAATGTAAACGCTGCATGATTTAGTAGGTTTCCAAAGCTTGACAAATAGATTGTGGGGTGCATTTGAAACTTATAAAGAATGAATAAATTATTATACAAAGCAAAGCAGGGGCTGTCGCGTGGCAGGAGGCTGGAGTTCATGCGGAGTGCAGGGCGTTCGAGGGACTCGCTTCATCTTTCTCTCTCTCATTCTGTATGACTGTCTAAATATTACTGCTCGGAGGATGCTCTTTTATATCTCCAGGGACTTCTCTATAATAATTTCACTGTCTTAGTTGTTTCTCCTTGTTCATCCATGTTCATATTGAAATATTTGGTGTCTGAGCAACTCTGAGCCCAGTTTGATACATTGTTGAGATTTCTCCTAAAATCTAGATGAGACGCGCAATCTCAGGAGAAATATTACGACTAGGTATTTCACCACCGATACATTCAAATGCAAATCTCGCCGTTGACTTTGTCACGGTAAAATAAATGTGTCTGAATGGTATTATGCACACAATGACAGGAAGTACGCATCTGTCAGCGAGCTGGAATGGACGCAGGTGGCGGAAATGATTATGGAAATGTTTATGGAAGGATCTGGTCTCTCGGTGGGATACGGTTTATACAGGAAAGAAGACGGGGAGATAAGGAGGTAAATCAGTCCCGAGAGGGATCCACAGCCCTTGGGGTCTGACTTAGTAAGATACAAAGCATATGAACTGATGTCACTCCGTGCACTTTGGCCAAATGTTTATATAGAACAGTTATACCATTAGTAGTACTGACAGCTCTTTACATCCACTTGTAAGAAAAATAAATCCAGTAGATTCTGTCATAGCGTGCTGATGAGCAACATGACAAACACATGTAAAAACACGCCACACTGACTTTCACCCACTCTCTATCAAAACCAAAAGAGATGAGCTCTAAGATGGACAGACACTTACATCATGTTCTCTGGCCGGCTGCACCGTGTTCTCACGTATTTGGAGTCCTTTGGGGTGAACAAAGGTAAAGAAAATGTTCAGCAACGAGGTCATGCTGGTTCAAGGACCAAGTGTTTTTTTATCATCCTGGACGTTTAAGAGGATTCAGGAAATGGATTCTGGAGCAATCAAAAGAGATGAAAACCATTTTGTATCTGACACATTTTTTTTAATGAAGTTGTTTGAAGAGGGATTTAAATCTATTTTGGCATAAGTAGGAATTCAGCTTGTGATGTTTTGCAAGTTGGGTTTGCTCTAAAAAGTGTTCTCTGTTTGTCTTTTAAGGGATATAACATGCTTGTAAGAAGCTTTCTGTATTGTATGGTTACTAGGTTAATACTTTAGGGGTTATATTTAGTGTAGTGGGCACTGTGTGAAGAGACGTTTTTATTTGGTTTAGTTAAATACTTGCTGGTCGTTTGCTTGTATTATGGGAAGACACGTTCTCGTTGTAGGGAGCATTTGATTGGACAAAATATGTGTAGTGCAGGATGAGTCATCAGCATTTTAGGGGTCAATAATTCTAAAAATGAGAGACTGTACATTTAAAATATTTGTTGTGAGTGAATTTTATTCATGTTTGGGACTACACTAAAGTAGCGTATACAGCCGCTGAAAAAATTAAGAGACCATTTAACTATTATTTTCATTTAATATTTATTGGTATGTTAAAAGGTAAAATTATAATTTTTGTTTCATTCTGTGGACTACTAACAACATTTCTCCCAATTGAATGGCCACCATACATAGAAATGCTAATTAAATGAAACTTTGGGTCCAAAGATGTATGTGGTCTCAAAGCCAACATACAAAAGACCAATACTTTTAATTTTATGTTAAAAAGAAAGTAATTTCTCTCGTTTATAAAATACTTTTATTCCAAAAAACAAGATGTGTCGTGAATCTCACAGGATGACATGGCATGGGAACCCAATTGCAGGCAGACACTGACGGTAGGGGTAACAGGGATGTTTATTATACGAATAACAAGACTATACAAACAGGCAAAACAAAACCCACGAGGGGGAAAACAGGACAGGATAATATATAAACTATAACAAGGACTAGGACACTGACTTACAACTAAACTAAGAAAACAAACACTTGAAACAAACACTAAACTGACACTTACTATTTAAGGGGAAACATGAACAAGGAACGAGGTATGACAACGGGTACAGATACATGAACAAGTACAATGCACGAGCACAGGACAATGAAACATGAGGACTCTTTATAGGGAACAAACACAGAGTCATAACGAGAAACAGGTGCTGGGGATTAGCACTAAGGAGAGGCTGACGAGGAACGAGATGTAGGGAACAATGACGAGACACGAGAAAGAATCATTCAATCTCACACAAAACCATCAGGCAATGCCATGGCTCAACTTGAGACAGGAATAAAACATGACATGATAGTGGAACCATGACAAGATGTACATGTATAAACCTAGCCATCATATCAGTTTCTGTCTATAGCTTATACATTATCGGCCAATATTTGTCAAAATCTGTGTCAGCATAACTTTCTGTATTGATTCATTGCTGGTTGTTGTGATGGGAGTGTAGTTGTGTTGTCGAAGTTGATTTGGACTGCCCCCACAGACAGATGGACTAAGCATGCTGGATCTTCATTGAGCCTCGGCATGCTCTCTACAAACACACGCAGACACTTACACTCGCAATGAAAGAAACCAAGCTACACTGTCCCTTCTGTAAAACACTCCAGCACACAAAGATCTGTTGTTTCGCTATTGATCGTCAAGGCAACGGTGATCCAGATCACGAAAGAGATAAGTGCACTGAAACGGGGACGAAATGGACAGTGGGTTGAAAAAGATTGAAGCAAGGTGGACTTTAGAGTTAACACTTTGGCAAGATAATAAAACCGTATATGTAAGTAAATGAGCATCAGTTGCATTTTGTCTTAAAGGGGCAGTTAGAAAAAATTCTATCTTCATTTACTCACCCTCAAATTCCAAATGTGTATACATTTATTTTATGACAATGAACACAGAGGAAGATATTTGGAAGAATGATTGTAACCGTCATGGCCAACATTGACTACCATATAGTAGGAAAGATGACTAAGGTATTCAAAAGTGTCCCAAAACTTCTTTGCAGTTTTCTGCTTTTTGCTTCCCTACATTCTTCAAAATATCTTGTGTTCAACAGAACAAAGACGTTTTTAAAGCAATTTTTCTTACGATGGTAGTCAATGGTTGCCAAGAACTGTTCGGTTACAAGTATTCTTCCAAACATCGTTCTCTGTGTTCATCAGATTCGGAACAAATACATTTATACAGATTTGAAACATCTTGAGGGCGAGTAAATGATGAGAGAATTTTCATTTTTGAGTGAACTGTTCCTTATTAGTTTTATATGTGTGTGCTTCATTGAAAAAACGGAAATACCAATTTTGTATCAACGTGTTAACATTCCTATAGTCACAAATTCACTTATTTGATATGTGACCGATAAAAAGTGCATAATTTAAAATGATGTGTCTTATTTATGTTACAACATTTGTTTAAAATATGCATAACCTACAACTTTAATGAAATGAAAATTATTCTTTTGGCTTTTACAATTATGTTAAACTTAAAGCAATCTATAAACTACCCTGCTCCATGTTGACAAAATTCATGTTTAGATGATGTAATTATGCAATAAAAGTCTTATTGGTTTTTTTTAAAGGGGGGAGGAGCCACTTGATGTGTCCCGCTATAACTTCCTGTTTTAGTGGAAATGGTTTGCAAAATATTATATTCACAGATTTTGTGTGGATGTATACAGTCGCTGTATATATTATTACAAATAATGCAATGTTTTTTCCCATGTTTGCTCACCACTGCCAGTAGGACCCAGTAGACTTGAGTTGACAGGTTTATAGGGACATAGTAGTTGATAAGATGCTTGCAGCTTTCATTGTTTGTTTTTCATGCACCTTGCTGGAAGTCTAGACGCAGCCGAGCGCATTACCATTATTGCATCATCGCTCATAGCAGATAGGATGAATTGCTTTGAGCAAATGCCACTTTCGGCTTCAGGTCTCCAGCTTTACGCCGCACTCTCTTTCCCTTTCCATCTGTCTATCCTTCCATCTCCTGCTCGTTCCCCACGGGCCTTTTCTGCCCACACCTGACACTTGGTTGACTTGCAGCAAGTTGACTTGACTTGCTCACTCTCTCCATCCTCTGCCTCTTTTCTTCTCATTCCGCTGTTGTCATCCCTCGAGGTCCGCGGGGTTGAAAGAGGTTACGTGTGGTGTGGGGAGGGTGCCGGGTGGCTAAAATAAAAGGCAGAAAAATTGCAAGCTGTTGGGTTGCTAATAGGCTATCATAGCGCTGAGAAGACGTCGGCTCGCTGGTGGTCTGTAACCAATTAAGGAAACGTCAGCTCGGCATAGGTATGCCGGGAATTATGGGTCACTGGCTGGGAAGCGGTGCTGCCTACCCATTGGTCAGAGGAGCGGCCTGTAATCTGTCACAATTGTGTAACGCCGCTGACAGCACGGGGAGATTCCTATTCGCTCGGCCGCGGCGGGGCAGAGAGAGCGGAACAGAAAGCAGTGAACTCCCCTAAATGCTTTATTAGCACATACTAAAGAGATCTTGGAGTCGGTGGGGTTGGGATAGTATGTGATCTCAGAATATTTAGTTTTCTTCAGTTTGTCTGGTTTACTGTTACTATTTAAAAAAGAATTGGTAAACTAGCTTGAAAAGTAAAGCATCATTTTCTCGTATTTTTTATTTTATGTGCACTAGAATGTTTCTGCATCCTCAAAGCACATTTTTTATGAAGCAATTAAAAGATTTTTTTCTGAAATGCCCACTTTCAACACTCTAATCGTAAGACTTTGAAGACCGAAGCGCGGCTAAAAGCGATTGCCAACATGAAACGACGCGTTTAATGCGTTCTTCAGATAAGTAAGGTCTACAAGAAAAGGTTTTGGGAAAAACGAGAATATGAAGAGATCAAAACAAAACAACGCTGCGCTTCTCGGTAATTTGTTGACAGATTTTTTTTCTCCTAACACTCTTCCAAGCCTTCAGTTTTTCTCCAAAAAGCACAGCGATGGCACTGCTTCGAGCCCGGAACGCCTTTGCCGGAGAGATGTCTGGGATAGATGCCCTTCCCCTGATAAAAGACCACAGCAGCTGTGAAGTCAGGGAATCTCTTTTGTGCGCAACCTTTCTTTCTTTATCTCGCTTTGACACTCGGGTGACTGGCTTGCTGAGTGTTTGTAGGATTAGAGACGTTTTTTCCACAGCTTTTCATTTGTTCTTTTTGATATTTCGCGAGTCGGACCTTTTATCCACCTCCAGTTAAATCAGCGTTACGGCTGGTTTCACTCCGAGAGACTTGTAGATGGGGGAACAGACGCTGTCATCCTGAAGGTCTTTTGTAGGATCGTGGATGTGTGTGTGAAAGGTCAGAACTTGTGTCTTGCGGTGAGACTTTGGGAGGTAGAGAAACGTAATAGGAAGAGATTTAATCTGCACCGTTGACCTTACATTTTAAGGGACGTTGTTGTGCGGCTCTCACAGGACTAAGATGTAGTCGCATTTTCGCTTTTTAGCCAAAGGCGATAACATATTTATGAAACGCAATCTGTAGAGCAGTTTGTCCGTTTAGGGCTACTGTAGAAACAACATGGCGAATTCCATGTAAGCGGACCCGCGGTGTATCAAGATGGAAATAACTCATTCTAAGGTAATAAAAACATAAAGCTTCACATATATTGAGGAACTGAAAATAGAATGGAAATTAGAAAAAACGAAATTGTTTGTTTAAAAAAAGAGCGCATTAGTAGAAAATGCGCCTCTGGGTGGGTCCACAATGCGCTTTTACTTTATATTTTTTACACGGAGGGAAGCGCAGCAGCACACAAACATGCGAAATATAAAAAATAAATGGATTACAATGGAAAAGATTATTAATGTGTACATAAAGATACAAATCCAGCTTGTCATATAGATGATCTGCTCCCGCACTTTAACCTCATGCACGAGCAGCACGGCCTGCAGTCTTTGCTCTTGTAAATTCCGCCGTGTAAATAGCAAATACGCCTAGGCGCGAGCGCAACTGGCTCTTAAAGGGAATGAGAGGTGAGACTCCGATTGGTTTATATCATGTTACGCCCAAAAAACACCCATTACTCATTAATAGAATCGGGACAACCCGTTTAGACCATGCGACCGGGGGCGCCGATCGTTTTCCTGTCGTTAAACTAGCAAAAGTGGATTCGGACACGCCCTGAGTGCACTTGCGCCCTGCGCTTTAGACCATGCGCTTAGACCAGGAAAATAGGTCTAATATTTTGAAATATTAAAGTGCAAAGGTGAGTTTGGTTGAACTAACAAGTTTTGTCTAAATATTTTCCTCACTTTTACTCCCTCTAAAACATAATTAACATTGTTACAACATTTTTTAACTCCGTAGATGGTGTCAAACGTTTCAGTTCATACAACCTATAGCTGGACGACAGTGTTAGATGGTAAAGTAACTCACTTATAAAAACTGTGACATCGTAGAGCGCTTGGAAGGTGTGGTGTCACCGGTCGAATGAACTGCAGGTACATCTGACCTCTGGTATTGTGTGGATTGGAGAAAAGCTAAAGGAGTTTTCGACTAAAGACGCTTGAGATTGACAAGTCGACGCAGTCGATGCTCTTATCAGAGCTTCCACAGAGGTGCTGAGAGCGTACCTCACATGCGCGCACACACTGACAATACTTTCACCTCTCTCTATCCATTTGCTCTCATTTTCTTTTTTTATTTGTTTGCCAGAGCCTCTCAGAGGACGAAAATGGGCCCACTACTATGTGTACATTTAAAGGAACAGTTCACCCAAAAAGGAAAATTCAGCAGATGTCATTATTTACTTATCCCCATGACATTCTAGATCGATATTAGCAACTTCTTATTTTTTAATCAACTTTCTAGAAAAGCAAGTTGAAAGTAAATGGGGACTGGAGAGTTCATGCTCCTAAATGACTAAAAAGCACTATTCACATATGTCAAATGTAATCCATATGACTCATTTGCCACATTCCAAGTCTCTTAAAGTCTTTTGAGTTGTTATTTAGTGAAACTCTCCCCTTGCGACCCAGTGTTGTGCGAATGTTATGACGCAACCAGTCACAATAATATAATATTTAAAAAAATAGGTGTAAGGGTGGGGTCGGGTCGGATTGGCTAATGTGCAAAAACTTGTCTAAAGTGTACGCACATAGTAATAATCGTACACAAAATACCATGTACACCAGCACAGGTCATGATTTATAAAGACATTTGAAAATCGTCCCGTTCTGGTCACGTTACTCCACCCTCATGCACATGTCATGTACCCCCCATTGAGGAGGCAAAGCGTGAAACTCACGCTTCGGCGTGATACTGGGTTGCCCCTTTACTAAGCTCACTGTCTCTCTCTCCTTCTCTCATTTCATGTACAGTAGATTTATTAGGCCAGCCGCGGCCCACAGCTTTCACCACACAGCACACTTTCAAATCAATAATTGGAAATATTAATTATCACAGCCGGGATGCTCCAGTCAAAAGGTGTTTATTTCCCTATTAGGAATAACATAGGACATGGGGCTTTGATGGCCTGCTAATGCTAAATAACGATCTGGGAATAGGCTGTTATCTCCCCGTTAAACTCCAGACAAACCTCAAGCATTCATTGTCTTTAATAAGACAAGCTCACATACACAGAAGGGTTACTATACGATTTAGAAATGTCTTATTTAGATTTTAATTCTTTGTAATATTAAATCTGAAATGCAGTAATTGAGTAAATACAGCACAAAGTTGTCAATGTATGTAACACGCAGCAGTAAGCTTAGAATAGCTGTATTGTCCAATCATTGTAAATCTGGAACTATAATATTGACCACTTCACAAGATCTAAACACTGGTCTAGATGCACTTCCGATTTCATTTCCTAATTTTAATTTTATCTTAGTATAAAAATATTGTAATATCGTGTACATTATGGTATTAAATCGAATTGATGGAGGATGCTGGGTTACAATTGCGATTGCATCACAATGTTTGATTTTTTTTTTTAATAAATCCTCAAAACATTTACAATTTTTGTAACATTTGTCATTTTGTTTTTGTGACAACATTCAAGGTTTAAATCCAACCATCCTTCAAAGAAAAATTGAACTGAATTTTGACATAAATAAAAAAATTAATTACATTTTTAAATATATTGTCATGGCGTTTTGATACTTATCTTTTTTTTTGTAATGCGATATTTCGATATATTGTTACAACCCATATCAAATTAAATCTTACAAATATCCAGTTTAACATTTTGATTTGTTATAAATGTTCTATACAAACATTTGTGTAATGTTAAAAAAACTGAAACGGGTCTTGTTTACACAGGGATCTATACATAGGTGAATATAATTTACATAATATCCTAAATATAGACCACACTCAAAAAAATATTTTTGCTGCCTGTTCAATTTACTTAACTTGCTTAAGTTAAATAAACACAACTTTTGGAAAATATGGTTACAACATGATTGTTTCATGTTTAGTCATATAACTGAATCCATTCATGTTGGGACAACATAAAGGAGTTGTGTTGTGTTAACATAAAATAGTTATAATAGGGCAGATGACTTTCCCAGCATGCTTTGCGTACACTGCATTTTGAGAGTTATTTTCTTAAAAAAGTGTTTTATATTATGCATTTTTCTGTAAAAGAAACACTTGTTAGTGTTTAATGTTCATGTATCTTAAAAGTTTTAAAGAGTTAGTTATATTTTTGAGTTTGGTGGTTACCCTTGTTCAGAAAAGTGTTGACTTTGGTAGGTCGTGGGCGGTTACAATCATTTTTGTTGCATTTCTGTTGAGTTCTATTTTCTCAATATCATCTTATTGAAGTTAAATGAGATAATGTCTAATAAATGTTACAAATGTATAATATAAAAAATGTTGAACATTTCCTTTTATTTTAGTGTTTTTATTTGACCTACAGACTTAGTTGCTCTAAGTTCCAATCATTAAGTACAATCAACACAAATGGATAACATTAGCAAAGCTTATTTCTGTTAAATAAATTGAACTTAATCAGGTCATCTTAGATCAACCTATAGTCATTAAATTCAAGACAATAATTTACATTTATTCAAAATAAGTGCGTGATGTACCATTTAATTAACACAGTTATGAGCAATTTACTTAAAACATTATGTTACAATTAATTGTATATTACCTTTTCCATTTAAGCAACTAAGTTTTGTGGGACCGGTTGACATAACTTTTAATAATTAAATACAACATTTCATTTCTTAGAGTGCAGGCTTAAAGGCTTTATTATGCAAGACACATAAAAATCAGTTATAACCATTATTCTGAAATGGTGAGACACTGTTGTGAGTGGCTTTAATGTTGCAAAGGAGAAAAAAACGTCGGTGCAAAACAGATTTTGAACACACGGCCCAGCAGGTGGGCAAAGCTTAAAGTCTGGTTCCTGAGATTCTACAAGCTGTGACTCTGCACACTGACTCCAGTCACCTGTAAAAAAAAGTTAACAGAACAGTCTGCTTTAAAATAAATGTATTCTGGGTAAGCCGCTATAGCAAACATAGGATTTTTGTGGGCCATCCTCTGTTTTATTAATGCGTGAAAACAAAGACTCCGATTCCAAAAAGCACCACAACCATAAATTGAATCCACGTTGACTGTTCGTCCCTCATGCAAACCATGACAGAGCGTGGTAAAACAAATACGGGAATTATTTCGCATTCATCATAGACGAGGGCGACGGGACGTAGTCCCGATTTGCTCCGAGCAGCTTGTTCTGAATTTCTATCTACCCCGGCACAGCGGTGCCTAATCAAACATCGCTACAGGAGAACAGACTGCCTCTCAGGAGAATGGCTGTCTCATATCCCCCACTGGATTTTGTTTACCCTGTTTGATAGCTCCCCCTTTTGAAAGACAGCTGCACGGCAAACAACGTGATTATGGAGTATTGTGTGTTTTAGAGAGAGAGAGACAGTTGCTGCTATATCTAATTCCGTCGGAATTCCGGGAGAACGCTTTCCGGGTCGGAATGCTGGGACCCGAGGGCGTGTCGGAACGCGTGCATCATCCCAAATGAGACGCGGCCCCCGTTGGGACGTGGGGATTTGAATTGTTCCGCCGAGTTTAAACAACAGATTGGCAAACGCGGGGACGCCGGTGCTTTAGCCTCGGGCGGGAAACGTAAAAGCGCACGTTCGTGTCAGCGTGAGTCTATCAGCATATGTGGAGGAGCAGTAGGGTGGAGTCACGGTGCTGGAAATGCCACTCAGCTGAGAAGCAATCTTATCTGGCAGTTGCAGGCAGTGGTTTTGCACTTCTTCCGCACCCCCACCCACCCTCTCCCCATTCCCTTGATTTTCCAAACCTCGGTACAGTCGCACGGAAACCTCCTTGAATCTATCACAATTACAACACGTGTTGTTTTTGTGCCACGAATGCAGCGTAAAGCAAACCGACTCGTTTTATCTTACGTGAAGAGCGGTTTCGGTATGAAGGTACAAAAGCAGCCGAGGCATTAAAGTCTCTCAGGACAAAGACTAAATGAACGGTTTCCTTGACGACAGCCAGTTTATCAAACGCTGGTTCTATGTGTAAAATAAATGTGTAGGGTTGCAGAATACACTAGGTCCGTAAATTATTTGTTGTCAGACGATATAAGACGATAATCTGTATTTACGTAAATGTCGTGCGTGCTTTAATGTATTTTGTAACTTTTTTACGCATTTATTATCAAAGTTTTTTTATTAAATAACTTGTCTATTTATGAGACATCGTCATCTTTAAGTGTAGATGCAGTTGAAAAATTCAACAAAGAAAGCTGACTACAATTGCACATAGTTGCTAGTTTCTATAATTCTGTACATTTTAATGTTTTTATATCCATTCTAATTTATCGTTTACATTTTAATAAATAATAAAAATATTATTTTAAATACTACACATTTAATGATAATAATAATAATAGTAACTTATGCCTTTTGGATATAATTGAAAATTGTATGTAAATATTAACATTTAAATAATAATAACAAGAGTAATACTAATAATGTTTGTCTTTTAGATATTTGTAAATAATATGTTTAAATAATGACTTTTTAATAATTACAATATAGATATGAAATATTGTTTGTAAATATGAACTTTTCAATAATAATGGTAATTATTACGTAAAGTGTGTGTACGTAAAGTGTGTGGTATCCCATTAGAGGTGAGAAAAATGCAATAAACCAATCGCTATAGATACTAAATGTACAAGGGAGAAGCACATTGCTCTAAGGAAAACAAATAGACCATTACGCCAGCATTTTATGGCCGGGAGGCTGACTGGTTAGGGATGTGGATCCATAAACCCCATCCGAAAGTCCAATGTGTTTGGAATACATCTCACTGATGGTGTGTACAGATGTAGGGCAGTTGTGAAGAAAGTCAAATGGCTTCCGGTGCATCGCCTCGCAAAACAGTGTTCTTCATTTTGAGGTGTTGGATGCATATTGCAATGCATTTAGAAATACATCTATTCCGTCTAATGTGGGCCGCATCTTGGCAGTATCACTTTGTGTTTTTTGTCAAACGGTTAGTTTGGGATGGGTATGTTTCACAAATTGCTTCGGTCTGTTTTTTATTTACGGCTGAGAACTTCTGAGGCGATGGGAGTGAAAAGCAGTATAGAAATATGAAACAACTTAGGCTACTCAACAGAATCTCATTGCGTTATTTTAAAGGAACACCGGCTGCGCATTGGACCGTGCACACCCAAGAAGAAGAGCGTGTGCGAGAGGACGCAACTGAACTCCAACCTTCAAAAGAATGACATCTTTCTTCCTTTTACCCCATGTACAAAGACTTAGACCCTGCTAGTTATTATTTACGACGGTTAAATTTATGGAAGAATTTCTCCGAGGAAGGTTATTCATATCCTCAAGGTGAAAATGGATACGTTTAACACTTAATGAATCTGGCCTGGCCCTCTTCCTCATATATCAGCATGTTATTAAGGCGTTTTAAAATCCCATTATGGTGTTTCTCCTTGAACAAGTCACGCTTTTATGGGATTGGCCTGTCTTTAAAACTGACCTTTTCTGTTCGCCTCAGCGCAATTGGACGGTAAAAGAAAATATGTTGAGGATAATGAAAAAATGTTGATCCTGGCATCTCTTAAACATTTTCTTGGCCCCTGTAGTTGGAGTCTGCGTGTGACAAAAGTCACTGCAGCTTTCGAAAAGGCTTAATTTGGGGTTACAGATGGCTGGGGGAGCGGCAAAGGACGCTTTGCAAATTTGGGTAATCTTGTCGCAAATCTCAGCGCAGCTCTTGCCGTTTTTCATCCAAACCGGGCCTGCTGTGTTGCTATTAGCAGTTCATTTTGGATCGATGAAAAGCTCCCATCGGACTACGATGCTGAGAAATGAATGTTAGTGTGTAAAGTAGGCCTTCAGGACATGATCTGTCCTGTTTTTCAACAATTAAAGGGATAGTTCACCCGAAAAATGCTGCCATTTGATCATCTTTATGTCATTTTAAACTCTACTTGAACTTCTTTTGTCTTCTATACAGTGATAGTGGATGGTGAAAAAAAACGTGATTTAAAAAAAAGTGTTACATGCACATTAAATCCATGATAGTTGTATGCGGGAAACAGTTGTTTAAAGAGCCGTTTACTGAGAAACTTATTTTGTAAATCTTGCTTGTTAGATGCATTCGCTTTCAATATGCAGAAAAGCAGCTTTAGTGCAATTATACTATAAATAGTCACTTTTGTGATTCTGATGAAAAATTCTATTAGCTTTGAAAGATTACTTTCTTTCTTCAGCAGTTATTTTGAAGAATGTTGGTAAATGAAGAATGGTGGTACCCATTGACTTGTATTGTATGAATTCAAAACCAATGCAAGTCAATGGGTACCAATGTTGTTCGGCTAACAACATTCTTAAAAACATCTTTTGTCTTCTGCAAAAGAAAGAAAGACGTACAGATTTGAAATGTCAAGAGGGTGAGGAACTAATGATGGTGAGTTTAAGGTTTCTTTGTTTTAAGGTGAACTATCCCTTTAAATATAGCTTTAGCTATTCCACCTGTATTATTCAGTGTTTAGGATAACTTTAAACTGGCAGTGTCAAAATATTTATAATAACTTTTTTGTGATGAGAATGCAAACAATCGCAATACTAGAACCACTTTCTAATGTTTCTGTAATGTTTCAATAATCAAACATTCCACACTTACAATATTCTCTTTGTGCTTTACATTATATCCCCAGGTAGGCGTAAATGTAAGAGCAGACAAACACTTTGAACATCCTTTGATCCCGCAGCGAAATTCTTTGAATCCTTGAACGATGGACAGACGGAAAAAAAAAAAATCTTTTTTTGCTCGAGTTTGCGCAATACAAAAACTAGCTGAAAATACAGCCTTTACGGGGATGGTTTAAAAAAGATTGCTGCACACAACACACGACACGATAACTGTGATGAGAAGGCATCTAATCCAACAAATGCCATTCTTATCAGGCTTTAGTAGATTACTGTTGGCTTTCTACCCACAGAATCCCTCCTTCTCAGACACTTTCCACAGCCTTAGGGCCAGAGATCAATAGAGGTTCATTGATCCTACTTTCTCTAGTGGCTGCCTTCACTTTAATTGTTGTTGCATTTCACTTGCTTCGTGCCACCGCCCATAGCCGGCGTAATCGAGAGAGACGCAAAGCAAATACAAAAACATTCGCTGAATGCATATTGTTAATCAAATCCACCGTGGATGGAAACCTGACCACGGCCGATATATCCAAATCCCGCCCCCTAGCCTGAGGAAATCACAAGCAAATCTTCAGAAATATCATAATTTAGGCATACAAACACGAATAAAACACTTGAGCAAATCAACGCTGTTGGTATTTCGTTTATATAATATATGACAACGAACCTAGAAAAGCTATTGAACTGTTTGATGTAACTTCATGTGTTTCTCTCTTGTGTTTCTTCTCTCGCAGATGACCCGACCCATCCAGGTGAAGCCAGCGGACAGCGAGAGCCGTGGAGGTAAGTGTCTTGCTCTCACAATTATTTTAAGAACAGTTAGTGCAAAGTTAATATTTGACTTTTACCCGGGCTTTCTTTCCGACTTACTGTACGGTTTTCGAACTCTACCGGTGAGCAAGTAAAAAATGAATAGCATAAAAAATTTATTATCGGCATTACAATATCAAGGGAAGCGATGCTAATCGTATAGCACTAATGCCTACCTTCTACTTTATTCTTGCTCACCTGCTTTCTTTTCTTCTCAACTCTGTCTATCTGATGGATGTCCAGATTATTCATTTTAATTAAGGAGGCCGCGGTGCTAGCGAACAGAAAGGAAGTGGCTTCTGCTTCCTGTCTAACCTTCCTCCCCTCGCCAAATCCATTAACCACATACTGTAAATTAAAAAGTAATTAGCTTTGATATTGGAACGGGAGCACGGAGCCCCGAACCTTGCACACTTGATGTCTGGTCAAATTGAGGGGCAAATTGTGAACGAAAGGTATGGACGCCATTGGGCCAGATGTTGGGGGAAAGTAGAGAGAGATTGGAGGGTGCACAGGTTGCCAGAAATCAATTTTATTGCAGGATACGCGCCAAGCTAATTTACTTAGTCTTCTTTAGTGTGTAGCATGTGGTCTGCCAATTAGTTTAAATAGATCTACATGTACAGTATGTTGAGATGCCTACACATGTCCCTGGGGTTATGTGGTGGTCAAAGGCGATTAAAGCTGACGTTTCCTGAATGAGTGTCTGAATGGGCACACAATAAAAATTTCGCCGCAATAAATTAAGTACAATCAATATGGCTTTACGAGGCATTTCAACTTAAGTACCTTTTTAATGTTTTAACATTATATCAGCTCATCAAAATAAGCAATTCGAACTTATTTGCAGTTATAGCAACTCACCACTGGTCAAAATGTGGATATAGAGGGTATGCATTGAAGCCATGTGAAATGTCAGAACACCCCCCCTTGAGTGGCAAAATGAGAAACCGTGACTTAATCATCCAATTATTTGCTAAAATTAAAGTGTTGGACTCGAAAGTGATCCTTACGACCTACATAAGAACCAGGTGTCCTTGTATGCTAAACTATAGCATGGAATTGCGTTTCCTGATATGTACTTTTTACTTGATTTAAATGCCGGGGAAATACACAAAGCAAAACCGTTGGTAAACATTTTCTACTCTAACAAAATACAGGTAGTGATTAAACAAACTGAGTCTGCGTTGAATCGTAAATCTTTAAGTCAATATGAAAAACATCTGCTTAAATGTTAACGAAATTTCCAGATCTCTCCACTTTCAATAATGTAATATTTAGTTATTAATTTGACTTAACAGATTGATAACATAGTATAAAGGGTGGATCGTTTGGTTCTTGTGTACGGCGATGTCACACGCATACCCTCTAGTAAGTAGAAATGACTTGTAAAGTCCATATTGATTAAACTTACGAAGTTATGGCAGCCAAAACATTTTAAACCAAGTTTCATACCTCCAAGGCTGCCAACTGCTTTTAAACTAGTTCCACTGGTTGTTTTTATTGGGCAGTTTTTGTTTTAGGTTTGGTTTAGCAATTCTACTCCAAGGTCCAAATGTCAATTTTAAGATTTTGTTGTCAATACCCCTCATCAATTTTCCTTTTAATGCTTTTTAAGAATGAATACAGTATGCAGGTTTTTAAAGACACAGAAATACTTATTGCTTACTTTCTTCGTCCCAAAATCCCAAGTAACTGTGAATATGGTTGAGTGACAATAAAGAGATTTGATTCCATTTTAACATACTGGGCAATTCATTAAATCAGTGTATAATGTTTAAAGAAACAACGCAGAAAACAGCAACAATTTGGCATTACAAATAGTTCGGGGCATTCATTAAAATGTGTCAATCTTGTCTGGTTGTTGTTTTTATTTTTTGTTCTCTCCTTGAAAGTTTACTTCGCCCTTCCTCTCGGTTGTGAACCACCCATCTAAATAGATAACTGATGCTGAATGCCAGACCTAACCCGAAGGTCTTCCAGAAACAATAGCACTGTGAACTTTTTAAACAAGAAAAATCCCAATCTTGTCACCGAGCAGACAAACGAGTCTTCGTGGGGATGCATCAACTGAAGCCTAGAAAACCATCACGGCAATTTTCAACGTGTGAGTTCCACATCCAAATGGTCCGTCCCAGCAGTAGACAAGCAGGCCTTTGTACAGGAGATTGATGCCTCATATAGCTCCATTGATTTTGCCGTTGTAAAGGTGTGTGTTCGCATTGACTATGACACTTAGATGTCTTTGGACTTCTTTGTGAGTGTTCAGCCTTAGGGCTCCCCAGGCGCACGTTGGACTTCCTCGGGTCCCTTATTGCCTTCCTCTTGGCGACCATGTTGGAGATGGAGAGCGTGCTTAGGTCAGGCCCAATAGTTGCACATCATTTTAAATGAACAGCTCGGAGTAGCACCCCAGGAGCAATCCAACACCATTGTGATTTTAATGGTTCCCGGGGATTTCGGTCCAAACCCCAGACCAATCCTAGAAGTTTCCTGCTTTGATACACATGCAATTGCTTTTGGCACCGGTTACGTGCCGTGTAGCGATACGAGCTAATGCTACTTGTGCTTCGGCACATCCTTCGTTCCCTAGAGTGGTTGAGGATCCATGCGTGAGAACTTAATTATGTTTCTTTCTATAATGGCAGGGTGGCGCCCGATGGACATCAGCTACTCTCGTGGGTTCCGCAGGGTTGACTGTTGGGACCCTCGGTGGCTTCGTTTCTAATTACGCTCGTAATCTTGTTAAGTGTATGAAAGGTCACCACACCTGTTTAAAGAAAAACAAAGGAAGAGACCTTCTAAACCTCAACGAACCTTCTCCACAAGGGCTTTCTGTCAGCGGTTATTAAGTCTGCAGAGCTAATGTGATTAAAAAAAAGCATCGAGAGGGACAATTTAATCATTTCAATCTGCATGCGGCCTTGGATTAGAAAGAATCTCCTGGATGGGTCACTTGATTGACACGCCGCCTAGTTAAATTAATAATGCGATGGGTTATCGTGAGAAAGGATGGTACAGTGGCCGATTGAAAGGTTGCAACCTTGAATTAATGGGGAGGGCTTAAGTGGTTGTTACCATTTTCAACCACATGCAATTATCTGCCTGGTAATGCATCTTAGCTTTATCTTTGCTGTAATACAGTGTTTCCTAACCTTTATTTGTCTTACTACGTGTACCTCCCATCAATACCGCTCTAGCTCATTGACATCAAACTAAAAATCTAAATGAAGGACCGGATATCATTAAGCAGTATATATGCCTTTGTAAAGATGGTTTTGAGGTTTAGTTTCACATTTAAGTGATAAAAAATCTCATATAGCTACTCTTCTTATAAAAAAAATTGGTTTTGTGTTAACGTTTATGAAAGCGGTAATGCTTACAATAAGATTAACTAACGTAATTAATATAATAATCAAATATGATTTAATCAAATTTCTATATATGCTAATGCATTTTACATTTTCATAAATTGTTTTATACATTCACGTTTAAATGTTATTAATGCATTATGAACGAGTATGATTAACAACGAAATCGTATATTTATAAATTTGCATTAATAAATGCTTTAAAAAATAGCTCATTGACATTACATAACTAATGGATTTGCTCATGTTAGCACATTGAACCTTATTGTAACATTCTACCAACAAAGGAAAATCGAAGACTCCTAAAACCTGCTACGTTAAGAGTTATTATAGTTTTGTTCTCAATTTTATTGTAATTTTATTATAATATAAATATGATCCATTTGAATATTATATAATATTTTCATTTTAAAGTAAAATTTTGTTTAAATTGTTAAGCAATTTTGTCCTTTCGTTAAAATAAAAAAAGTTACATGTATTTTATTTAATTCAGTTTTTGTAAACTTTAATAGTCTAATAGTCACATACACCTGGTTGGAAGTCCATTAAACATCTTTTATTTTTCGATTTTATAAGACCACTGGCAGAGTATACGCCCATGCCGATGAGGAGGAGTATTCGAAAATAGAAATTAAAGTAGGTTTGATTGACAACTCCCTCTGTGCCACACAGGCCACTTTTATATTAGTCCTTACCTCCAGATAACAGCATGTTTGCCTTATTGAACACTTTATATCCTTGCTCTGTTATGCAGCGCGTGTCATTTAAAGCAGCTTCGGGGGACGGACTGAACCCTCACATACAAACATTTTCTCCCCTGGTATCTCTGATATGAAACAGATTGATTTTGCTTCACGGCCGGCCTGATGACTGGCACTGGCTGGATATGAAGGTGGCTGCTATTGCTTTTTGAAGGGGCTGTTCAATGCCTCTCGGAGGCATTCAAGCCCTAACACAGGATAAATCAGCTTTAGTCGCTTTGATCTCCTACCAACCCGACAACACCCCGACCCCCCCGTCCCCCCCTCCCCCTTGAGCAGATACCCCAACAGTAGCCTTTTCTTTTATTTCATTTTTACAGCTCAATTCAGAGTGGAAATCATTTCGCTGACAGGTTCCGTGTCTTAATTTCTAGAAATAACTCAGTCGATCCGCGTAGGCTTGTCGGTCCGATTTATGGATTTTTTCAAATGTTGGTCCCCAGAAGAGCGTCCGCAGGGACACTAGAATCCTTCGGCTACCGCACCGCACATCTGAGATTAAATCCTAAATTGTATCAAGTAGGCTTTTATTCTCCTCTACAAACGTGAAGGTATATATTACAGGTCAATTTGCTCTCAGTGCTTTGACTTACTGCTAGGTTGGAAGGGTTGAGATTTAGTTGCATCTCCATCGTAAAGGATGGATAAGATTGCATGAATTTGCTTAAACGTGTCAGTCAGGGGTTGATGTGAAGTGTGCAAGTGAATGAGCTGAAGACGCATATATTTTCTGCTGAGATAATGAAATTATCCGAATAAGACGACTAAGACAACACTTATGCATATGCATACATGCTAGCGCTAGCTTGTATGCCAAAAGCAGAAGTTGCTTGAATAACCCTGGAACAAGTCGAAAACGACAAGTGTTGCAGAAGTAATTGTAGCTTTTCCTCGGGAAAGGGTAGAAAACTCTAGATTATGCCTTTCAATTACGCATGGCTTCTCCGAATGTGGAAAAAATATATGCTAATCCCCTTCACAGATGCATTGTCGCATGTTTAAAAACTCATTCACCTACCTGTGGGTATTTTCAGAGTCATCCATACACCTGGATAAAAAAATCAGCTTCATGTTCACATTGCGGTAGCCATGAAATATTTCATACAAGAGGACTAGTATGAGGATGTGCTAATGGTGCACACAAGTCATTCTGGGAAATTTGTATCTACAAGTTGGGAAGTTGTTATTATAGTAGGACATCAGGTTAGAGGAAGATGATGGTTATTATCGCTGTCCTTCCAATTCCTTGGATGTCCAAATTCACCGTTTTTCAGGAAACGGAAAAAACACTGTGCTTTTTTAAGGAGTCATATGACACGGCTAAAACGAATATTATCGTTTGTTTTAGATGTATTACAATGTGTATACATGATTTAAGGTTCAAAACCCGCTATATATTCCACATAACGTGCATATTTGTATCTCCTCTTTGCACCACCTCTCTGAAACGCGTGGATTTTTAACAAAGCTCATCACTCTGAAAAGCGAGGTGTGCTATGATTGGCCAGTTAACCGGTGCGTAGTGATTGGTCAAATACTGCAAGCATGTGATGTAAATGTAACGCCTCATACCATATTTGGAACATCAGGTTCCAGGGCAATTGTACTGACAGTATTGACTTGCGTAAACATTTGAGTGGTCTTAGTCAACTCATACAACTTATACAATGAATTGATGTAGATTTGTTGGGGTGTGGTTACACGAGGCGTTTCAGACAGGTCTGGGTGAGCATATGACTGCGTTGGTGTGTCAAAGTTGACAGGTAATTTTTTTATACTTTTTATTGGTTCTATATTTGCAAAACCCAGTGAAATATTTTTAAAGGGTGACTAATAATCAAGATTTATGGCAAAAAATCTATATCCCAAAACATGGAGATACAAGGATTTAGATGGACAGCAGCGTTATAATCTTGAAAATAAGGATAAAACAAAGCTCCAATGCAGACGCAAGTTGGAAATCAAAGAGTTTCTCTTATATAAATGTTAAAAATCTTTCAATTTACCATATTTTTGCTGAATTAACAAAACAAAATCACTGAAATGAGCTTAAATTACTGATCAATTACAAATGTACTGTCAACTCTCTCACTTTCAATACTTCTGTTAATGTGCAAAAATCTGTTTATGCAAAAAGACAAATTCTTTTGCAATTGTTTCGAACTCGATTGGCGTTATAATGAATGGGGAGCGAGGCTTTCTCACTCAACCCAGGTTTTTTTACACTTGGAAAACCCAAATATGGTATAGACCACGTTTGGAGCTTTTAAAACTTTTTTAAACGTTTATTGTTTCAGTCCTCCGATTTTGGGCGGACTGTTTCTTTAAGTTTCCTTACAAGTTAGTAGTCTCCCAGACATGGAACGGCAATTGAAGGAACATCTTTCAACCGCCGGTTCCCGCGTCATTCTCGACTCCAACATGCATATAATCATGCGTGCAGCAGTCGGGAATTCATTCCGTCCAGTCTGCACGAGCGGACCACCAAAGGTTACTGTTGAACACAAGAAGTAAAGGTCAGAAATCATGTTTAGTTTTCCTCCAGCTGCGAGGTAATTCCAGCCAGCAGATTGTGTCCCCGTCGAGGGAAGGCAGAGGAGTCTGGCGCAAAAGGGCGAGCAGGCACAAGGTTATCCAGTCTGTACTGCTGCCTGAGCCCCTTCGCTGTCACCCCTAACAGGAATTGCTCCCTTATCGCTGCTACAATCACCTTGAGAAACAAACTACTCTTCCTATTACCTTCACGTAACGGCAGGAACAGAGGTGGCGGGGTTCAGCCGGCTTTTCAAGTAATGGTTTATCTGGTTGTATCGAGATTGAAGAGTGAAGATTGGTTGATGAAACTTGTTTTCTTCTTTCTAAAGAGTTTGGAAAATATAAGTCAGGTTGAATAGCTTAAGATGGTCTTGTTACAGTTTTCTTCTTTTCCTTTGCAACTTTAGGTGATCACTGGCACATGTTGAGGTTTGGTTGACGCTTCCCAGCATGGAACGCTGTTGCTCTGGCACTGTTACTTACTTGTATAAAAAGAACAGCTAATCCAAAACTGTCAACAATTTTTATATAAATAATGAAAGTGAATGGGGACTGGAGCAGTCCGACTTCAAAATGTTAAAAAGTTTGATAAAAGTGGTCCATATGCACTATATTTTTTGTCTTCTAAATCAGGGGTTTTCAACCGGTGGTCCGTGGCCCCCTGGTGGTCCGCGGCGGCATTGCATGTGGTCCGTGACATGCATTCCAGCCTACCTAATTTCACTATTAAAATCACTTTTTTTCCATAATTTATTTTTCCAAACATTTCCAGAATATTTGCGCATTGGTGTGATTACTAAATTTAATGAAAATATTTAAAATAATTTGAGTTTAAGTTGATATTCAAACTGACACAGGATAGGCTAGCTTTGCACCTATCAGGTCTATCTTATGCTTTGGTAACGTTGTGTTTTGCGTCCCCAACATCATTTACGTACATACACGTACATACCAGTGTTGCCAGGGTCGCGGTTTTCCCGCACAATTGGGCTATTTTGAAAATGCAGTTGGAGCCGCGGGTTGCGAGTTTTTGGGCTACTTTCATAATGTACTGCGGCCGCCAAAATGTTTATTTATATTCTAAGGATAAATGATAATTGATGAGTTTCTTATTGTGTATTCAAACTCCGAAAGAATACCTGGCAACTCCTGGACCAGCCCGTACTCAAAAGTGTGGAGAACGAGTCTGACAGACAGGCTACAGCACAGGGAGGGACGCGAGAGCTCAGCTCAACCAAAGAGGAGATTTTAGCGGTGGTATTAGACACAGTGAATCCGAATGAGCAATGTTTCATCAGGTGAATGTCACGTTGCACAATGAAAGAAATCACTCGTGAGTGTACAACACTTGATTCTCCTGGCTGCCAAATATCACGTTTGAGCACCGCTGTACGCAGTGTAGATCAACTAAAACATTGACGTGCTTGTACACATTATACATTATGTATTATGCAATAAATGTAACCATCCTTATTTCTTAAGCAAGTTTCTGAGTGTCTTACGAAGAGAAAACGTGTTTCTCGTCCATTTGCGTGCGTGGCAGATGTGGGATATTTTTAAAGGGAAACTCCATCCAAAAATTAAAATTCTGTTATGAATTACTTTAGTTTTTCCAAACCTGTATACAATTATTTGTCCGGTTGAACACAAAGATATTTGTTAGAATGTCAACTGCTGAAAATTCTTTGGCATCATTGACTACCATAGCAGAATGGTAGTTAAACATGACCCAGAATTGTTTGCTTTCCTAAATATCCCACAACTTATTTTTTTTGTTCAACAGAACAAAACGATATAACAATACCCAGGAAACCATTCAGATAAAATATGGCAATAGAAACGTCTGTAGTGAGTTGTTTACTTTGATTCGACAAAGGGAAAAAATTGGGCTAGTTTTCATTCCTTTTGGGCGGGTTTTGAGGGGTTATGGGCTTTTGAGGGGTTATTTCTTGGACCTGGCAACCCTGGTACATACACACACAATAGTGGGCCGCCGATTACTTGTTAGTCAGAATGGTGGTCCCTGGCACAGAACCAGTTGAAAACCCCTGTTCTAAATTCATAGAAATAGATTTCATCATATCATTCAGTCATTATATTCTGAATATCTGCTCCGGTCAGATCATCCAGTTCAGAGTTAAGTACCAGATTAATCTGACTCATGAACAAATCATTCAGATCAGTTTTCTGAACAGGAACAACCATTTTAATTTGAAATATCTAAAAGAAATTTCACAAATCAAATATGGCTACTACACTACAAATAAAAGAAAATACATATTTAATATAATACAATACAATATACTCATCTTCAATGTAATTCAATTAATTTTTTGTTTAATTTGATTAATATCTTGATTGTATAATTTTTGTATTTTCAAGTAAATTTTACTTTATTTTAGTGCAATTTGCTATGTGCTTTTGTCATTTTATTAATTGTATTATGTTTATGTTGCTATATAAGTTTACCTATTATCTTTTGTATGCATTATTTTATTTACAGTCTTAGTTTATTTTCAGTAAATATTTACTAAGCAACTCACATTAATCTTATTTCAGTTTTGTTTCTGCTAAAGCAACATTGCTCATTTTCATTACGTCTATCAATTATTCATTTTCATTTCCAAATAACATTAAGGCCTATTTGTAATTAGATTAAAACATAGTTAAAAAAAATTTTGTTCGATAGTACACCATAAAATCTTAATCTTCATCACACAAAGCTGTCATACAGTAAAGCCGTAGAACAATTGATGTTCACTATCTCTAAACCTACTAATTTTGGATCAAAACACAAAGACATTTAGACATTCTTCAAATCAGACACATTGTACTACGTTTAATGTAGCAGATTGTTTTAAGAATATGGGAACATGTGGGTTTTTTCTGGGCGGCTGTTGTGAAGTGGGCCAGCGTGTCGGCTGATTGCACAGGTTCTGATAGGAGCTCGCAAGGTGTTCTGATTGGTCGGACGTGTCCGAAAGAGCAGAGCGAAATCGCTGCAATCACAGGGCGGCTGTAGCTCTCAGCGCTAATAACAGCCCTTCATATGCAGCCGTCTCATTAAAGCCGTCACGCCCTCCAGTGCCACACACACGTGCACACATAGCACTCACACTTATAATACACATCTCATATTCAGGACGCACAAGGACATGTGTCATCTAACATAACCACAAAATAAAACGTGAATAACATGTGAAGGATGATTTATAGACTCGATATAGTTTGAAACTATATCAGTAAAAAAGACATTTGATTTTCCGTTAGACTTGTATTTTTTGACAATTCCATTTTTTCTATTCTGAGCGAATGATATTTTCCATTATATACCCTTGAATCTAACCTTTCTGCATTATTACATTTTCATCCTAGCGTTTCTCATATGGTAATTTAGCTGTTTACCGCATAGGGACCACCAGCTGCCCCCCGCAACATAGGTCAGGGTAGATTTTACTGTCCTTGTGGGGACATTCAGCACAATGTAGGCAAAACCTGACCCACACCCTCGCAAACGTCACAAGAAAGAGAAATGTTCTTTTGAAAACACGACATAATACACACGGTAATGCAGGCACTAATATAGACACGCACACCAGATCGAGCAGGTCAGGGTGGTGGGTTGGAGAGTTCGAAGAAGCCCAGATGGGGCGGGCCGGTGTCGGGCCTCTGCGCGGGGAGAGATGCTCCTTCGGCAGATGGGAGGAGATTACGACGGGCTATATCCAGAACTGCTCTGAGACCCGACTCATCCTAACACGGCTGTGAGTTTTACATCACACACACATAGATGCTGTCTCTGGCAGGCCTGAAAATACCTCAAGGTTTATCCGTGGCAAGTGAACAAACTCGTTTTGATGAATATTACATGTAAAACTCAAGGTTGGATTGCGGCAGAAGCATTCTTAGACTTCGGAAATCCGATTTAGTTCAACCTTTATGTAAATGTGTTTGTGCCTATGGATTTGCTGTGAATTGTGCTTTGAATAAAAGGATGTATGAGGTTCTTTGATTTAGAAGGTAACAAATAGAGTTTGAGTATGTAAGTAAAGTTCTTTGCGTTGAAACAGTTCATTTTATTGCATACATTTTTAAGTGAGATTTAATGGGTAATTTGTGATTATAGTCTACCAAAAACGCGTCCTTTTTTGTCACATCCATAACGCATATTTATTTCCCTTTTTTTAAATATATTATTTTTCATAGACTGACATTTTTTTGATGTTAAGACTCTATCAACAAGGGTTCAGTAAAATATAAAAGATTGTTCGATATAATCGTAACAAATGAATTCTCTGTTCATTTTTATGTCAGGTCCATAACGTAAAATGTCATGTCCATAACTCTGGAATTGCCCTCTTATGAATTTTATAATTACAGGGTAACAATTACTATGCATTGATAAATTATCCATATCAATGCAAATAATTTAGAATCATTAATCCTTTATTTAGTTTTAACATCATAAAGACATTTCTTTCATTATTTTTTTATTACTATTTAAAAAAAATCACACATTTTTGCTTTTAGTTTGAACATGACTTCGTTATTACATTTTAATATATTATTTTATTATTTATTTGTAGATACATTATTATATGAGATGCACCGATACTAAATTTCTCCACCGAAAAGATAGCGGATAATTCAGAATGCTATCTGCCGATACCAATTCTGAAGATTACATTAATGTTTCTTAACTTTCTGAATATTAATTTATTGATATAATGACAAGGTGATATATCTTAACATTTTTATTTACAGAGCACAGAGCACTCTTTTGATTGACAGGATATATATCGGCTGTTTGGAAACCAATAGCTGATGTGACAAAATTGCTTTTATCGACTAATACCGATTACTAGCCATTATATTGGTGCATCTGTAATGATTATTATTATTATTATCTATAAATATTAACTACTAATACTGCTAAAAATAATAATGTATATTTTTGTACAGATTTTTGCTGTTTACTTTTCTGTATAATTTTAGATCTATACTCCAGCTCTAAATGCACTAAAATACTAATAAAAAGTAAAAACTCACCACATCAGCACCACAGATACCAGGAACTGAATTAGATTCATGTTTTCAATGCTGTTTGGTCTTTGGGAAAGCTTTTCAAGCAGGTAAATAACCTTGTTGTCTGTCCTAGAGAGATTTTAAGCACGTTCCAAGAAACACAAGGTATATTTCTGAGACTAAACTAGGAGTAGGATTTTCAATAAGTGCACTTTTTTCCTGTATTTCTCTTTTGTTCAATAATTTAGCATGCTTCAGTTTCTGCCAGTGGAAGCCTCTATTTAATCTCTTAAAGTAGTTAGCCCACGAAAGGAAATATGTGTGCGACAGTTCAAAGAAAGTCAAATGACAGCATACGCCGTCTCGTTTTTATGGGAGATGCTTTAAAAAGTTTGTGAAAGGAGACTAATGGATATCTGGTCGAGATTGATCTTGAAAGGCAAGATGAGGGGAATCATTTTTTAATGCGCAGTGGCTGGACGCGGCTTGTCGTGACACATCCCTAAATTTTATACTGAAGAATCACCGGGATTTCTATGTCTGTGTACTGAAGACCCGAGATGGCTCGATGCACCATTGGGCTCGTCCTCTTGAATCGCTTCTTTCCCCTTCTTTTTGCTCCTGTGCCCAGTTTGTGAGCGAGACCAGACGCGTATCATTTACAGGTTCATTATTTATGATGCATACCACACCTCCAAAAATACCCCAGCAGCAGACAGACACCAGTCCAGGACAAACACACAAGTGCGGCGGGAACTCCAATGAGACCCGCACTGCAGAAGGCTTTGAACGTTACTCTCCATAATTGACGATTGTATGTGTACTTAGGTCTTGTTGTCCGGCACGGGCTACTGATTACTCTGCCAGCCGGGGCAAATGAGAGCGCAGATAATGGAGAAAGAAGCTCTCGCTATTCGGTTGTAAAAGAGTCGCAATTTCAGGATCTGTAACCTTTGCTGTGAGGCGTGAAAACAGGTTAACATTAGCGTTGATAACCGTTCACTCTCGTTACAAGTACCTGTGGATTTTCGAAAACTGGCACACTGTGGGTTCTGCCACGCTTGGTGTTCTGCCCTTGCGTGGTGAGTTATTCAGTGTCTATGAGCAGCTTCTGGACCTAGAAAAACATTTTATATCCTATATGTTGCTCTAAAATGGCTCGGACGATTGAAAACATTTTCTATAATGTTTTAGGGGTTAACCTTTTCTCAATTTTTCTCCTAAAGCTGTTTTGGGAGAACAGAAATGGACACAAAGGATATACTACGCTATACACTGATAATGTATATAAATTAAAGTTTATATAATAAAATAGACTGTAAGTATACTTTATTTATATATATATACATACACATGTATACACCTTGTTATTTCAATATATTCCAATATTTTGACCCTACGCTATCATGCTATCAAGTTTTTTGAGCTTGGTCTTCTCTCTCTGTTTTTTCTATCATCCCTTTTCACCAAATACATACACGTCACATTTTAAAGTCCTTGTACATTCAAGGTCGGTCTACTTCAAACTAGCATTGTTTTTCTGATTTCAAAACCAGATCGAACCCACCTCAAGCATTAAGACATTTAAAAAAACAAAAGGCGACGTTAGAATAAAAAGAATATCTCTTACCGAAACAAGCTTGTTCCTGTTGCCCCCTGATAATAAACATGATTGGATGGCTTAGAACACAAAGGGACGGAGGGTTTCAAATGGCCGACGTTACCTTTGGCTACAGGAACTCTGACCTGACACCTGAACCAATCTTTCAGGAGAACATGAACTTCAAAGAGCGCTTTGATGGCGGGGGAGGCTTATTGGGTAGATCAGAGCACGAGCGTCTTCTCACTTCAGATTAGCTTCTCTGATGCAAGCTTATGACTAATAACAGAGATGTGCTATCATGAAAAGCTATGGTACTTGGATTCGGACAGGACGTGGCCTTACTTGATCTGTAGAAGAAATGAGTTGTGGCGTAAGAGATAAGCATTTCTGCATTTCCTCTCAAATATATATAATGTATATATACAGATATATATCTTTTTTATTATGTATGCAATATTTGGAAGGCGCATTTCTTGAATGCATTAGCGGTGATGTATTGCGTCACTTTCTTGGTCATAACAATAATATTGTAATTCTCTTATTATTGCATTTGTAAAAACTACTCAATAACTTTCATAAATTTCTGAATTCAGATTTTGGATGATAATAATGCTGACGTATACAGTTATAGATTATGGTGACAGCAAATATTATGTATTCAATTTTTCTAAATGAAACTTCTAAATTAATCTTTTTCAACATTTCATTCCAATCATTTAAAACTAATGTTTGTTGATAAAATATTGAAAAGATTTGCATTAGTCTATCAAACGGTATGAAGTAGTAGCATGCTGTTGCAGAATTATGGGGGTGTCAGAGTTTAAACAAATATCCATGTGTTCTCCCGAACAGATGGCTTAACAATATTATGCAACGAATTGGTGTGAAATAATCCATCGCTTCTCCGCCATTAGCGTTTTAAAAGAGATTAAATCGCATTTTCCTTATCATACACACATACTATGTACTGTACTGTACATGAGCAGTCAGATGTGCCTTTCAAAAGTACGTTGTTTAATTATCTTTTTTCGGATGTGTCTTGATGAGGGATGATGAACAAAAACTTGGACCCTCTTGTGGACATCTGTCTCCTATTAATGTTGCGAGGGAATAAGGGAGAAGCTAAATATGCTTAAAGGAGAATTCATTTAAGGGAATGTTGGGACTGATTCAGAATGCTAATACAAAACCTTGAAGTCAGAACAAATGCGGAGGAATGGCAAGGCCGGGGCAATCTGGCGAGGCTTTTTAATTCAAGCTGCATGTACGCTGTAACTCAGTTGTATTGACAATGAGCATCAAGTCACGGTATATCAAATCCAACTGGTCTTATGGGATTTAAAACTCTAAGGTGTAAAAGCATAAGTGGGACTTTTGCTGGCCAACAGTGGAAAATCCTGGTTGTAAAAATGTAGTAAACAATGCCTTACCGGTTGGAAATCTGATATAATTTATAGTGGAGTTTCCAAATTCATGTGAGATTTTGGTAAATTTACATACAGTATATATTTAGCATTGTTGAACTCGGCACTATGAGGTCATTGAGTCGTATTCTCTAATAATTATAAAATACGAATGTTGTTCCTTATGTGAAAATGAATGTTCAGCTGAATGTACGACACTGCCGATCAAACGTTTAGGATCACTTATTGGTTATTTATTTTTAATAACAGTAAATCATGAGAATTAAGACCCATTCATATAAATACGATAACTATAAAGATATCTTTTGTAATATGTCACCTTCCGATCCAAATATAAAAAAAAAACATTACAACAGATGGCTGGCCATTTACTCTGTAATGCACACAAAAACGTTTGTTATTTATAAAATAAGTGGATCATCCTAAATGATCATACATGAATTTTTGCACAGATTCGTGCGTATGCATGCTTTGTATTGAGAAGCGGACTTGTACAAGAGTAAACAAGGCGTTTACCTTCTTTTGTTAGAGCTTCTTTTCACAGGATTACTCTAAAAACAGGTCTGCTGCTTTGCACCCGAGTCAGGTACACAAGTGCGCCGTGCACCACGACAGATTTACAAGTACATCTTTTGTCTCAGTATGTTGACAAATAACCTGTTTTGCGTAAACCGAGATCAAACCGTGTCACCTCATTAAATCATAAATGTTCCTACAGATTCCTTCAATTCACGTCGATACTGGAAAGGACAATTTGCGATATTTCACGACTGAATTCTGCCGTGTTCGCTCTGTGGGGGGGCAGGCTCGCCGTTCCGGCCCTATCTGGTTGACATTAATGAAACGTGAAGGGGAGGTAATCACAGATCACAATATTTTGCCCTTGATGCAGATGTATCCTCTGAGCTGAGAAGCGGGAACGTTCCTGCATCTCCGTATTACCTTCTACAGATATCACGGCTGCAATGAAATTACACAAGAGTGCGGTAGAATTTTTTTATGATGATTTTTTGAGATCCCTGACCTTTGTTTGAAGTATCTGGCAAATCCAAGCACAGCTTGACATCTGTTTTGAAACTCCAGAGGAGACTTAAGCAAAGATTTCCATCTGCTCCGTTTAATCTCATTGCTGTCTCTGAGAAACAATTGAGATATTAGAGAGATCTCATTTGTCAGGTTTGGTTCCTATGGGTTGGCAGCCTTTGGGATGGTTTGAGCAGGTGCGATGCAATGTCTATCTTGGGCTTTGTCCACCAATCACAAGCGTGTTTGGAAACAAGAGATGTTGGCACGCTTCGCAGAAAACCAGCTGGATTAGGCATGCCAGACATGCGACAAAACAGCTTTCTGGCTCCAACCTGTGCCAACCTGAGACTGGCACAGGCACAGATACACTTTAAGGTCGTGTGTTAACATGGCAAGTACAGAGATAAAGTCTTTAAGACCGCCCGCAGGGCGTACACCCCAAATGGGGTTATAAGCAAAGCTAGAATGGCAGCTAAAAATGTGTTTTGTGGGGATCGAGGAAAGTGTTTTGTATTAGCCAAGGGAAGCTGTTCTATGCTTATTAATTTATTGCACACGTTGAAACCAAAGTCCTGTGATGATAAATGCATCATAAAAACAGCTCTTGTTTTGTAAGGCGCACCTATTTGTTTCAATTTATCAGGCTGGCATTCATTTTAATTTTCTTGGATTTTTATTTTGGTTTAATAGTCATCATGCAAAACATGAAACTATTTCAGCCCTTTCCCGGTGAAGTCTTAAGTGCGTTTCTAACCGGTTTGAAAGCCCTGCCAGTATGCTGCAAATGAACGCAGTTAAAGCGCTCCTGCCATTGGCCCACACATTTCCGAAGGCACTCTGCTTATCAGAAGCTTGGACGTGACTCGCATTATTCTCTGGTCCAACAAAAGGACTTCAGTAACTGCGTGCCTACTTCTGCAGCTGTACTGCTGTGGGAAAATAAGGGCTGAGAAAGAGAGCCACACATGTGACCCTGGATCACAAAACCAGTCATAAGTAGCAGGGGAACATTTTTAGTAAAAGACAAAAATATGTTGTATGGTAAAAATTATAGATTATTTTTTTATACTCTAAAGGATTAGTATATTAAGTAAAGATCATGTTCTATGAAGATATTTTGTTAATTTCCTACCTTATGTATATAAAACTTTATTTTTGTGAGTGGATGCCATGCTACAGTTTCCCTGATTAACAATTTAAAAGGCGATTTTCTCAATGTTTGAATTTTTTGGCACTCTCAGATTCCTGGGATCTAAAGGGTTGTCTCTCAGCCAGATATCGCCCTATTCTAACAACGCATACATCAATAGAAATCGTATTTATTCAGCGTTCAGATTATGTAAAAATCTCAATTTCGAAAAATGTACCATAAGACTGGTTTTGTTGTCCAGGGTCACAAATAAGAAACATCAGGTTTAGTACAGACCAGATTGTCACATATTAAATGTCACAATTTAACTTGCTCGATGTGTTGTTGCAGTTGATATTTGGTTGTGTAATTTTAGATTATGTAAAGCACATTTCACCACATTTTATGTTTGAAATGTGATATATTATTATTCATTATTATTTCTTTATATTTTTAATTTTTAATCATAATGATAATAATACTTCTATTACTAGTAATAATAATAAAAATAAATGTTACATAAAATGTACATATACCTATATGACCTATATGGTGTGACAGCAAAAAACAAGAAAAAAACTAAATAAATCTCTCTAATGGTGTTTTATGTTTTAGATATAATGTTAATGATCTTAAATAAAATATTATTAGCATTTTTTTATTTGCATTTCATGTCACACAATATGACACAAGTATATAATATTTATAGTTTATTATATAATTTATTTATTATATTATATGACAAAATATTTTATAAAAAAAAAAATATTTTTACTATATTTTGTTTATTCATATGTATGTCCTTTTTCATTGTTTTAGTGATTTTTATTTGTTGCTCTTAGCCTCTTCATCTCTTAAAGTTTTTATTTTTATCTAGCTTGAAGCTCTGAAAGATTTGAAACCATCTTTGCAGAGACATTCCAGCAGCTCATTTGTTCGATTCTGTGGTCAGGTGTCCATTTGGGCTCGGTTTTGGTATCTTTTTCCAATGCGCCCGGTCAGGTGTGCGAGGACTATTTGTTGTTTTCTATCAAAAGGAACGGTTCCGTACACTCCGTCTGCTCACCTAACAAAGCCGTGATTTAGTCTCTTGGGGTGGGGGGGTTACGATCTTGATGTAATGCATCGCCCCCTGTCTGTAAGGTGACCTCACTGCTCCCGGTCCCAAGTGTCCCCATTAGAGCGTACTGGGCTTCTGTGAGGAATAAATTGGTTGGACGTGCTTTCGGTGGGCTTAGGTGCGCGCTGGCACAGGATAGAGGATCGGCGGTTCGTTCAGCCACCACGTTGGCACAGGATAGCGGATCGGCGGTTCGTTCAGCCAGCGCCGCGCCTCGACAGACGCCCGGAGAGGACTGGCGTTGGGCGACAGCTGTCTTCCCATAGGGAATCTGTGGAGTCAGACCTCCTGGTCATTAGTGGGGGAAACGGCGAGAGAAGCAACATGCTGTGGAAGAATGACACATCTGCACACCGCTGCAAAACTCTGGTGAAGTTGACAAAGTTCAACTGTTTGTATGTATTGTTCCTAAGCTGCTTTAAAAGTGTAGTTTGGAGGGATGTAATAATAATGTAAAGTACTTTAAAGTAGTCAAAACTGAACTGTGGTTTTGATAAATAGCTAATTGACTTTAGCTTATGTCCGCCATCAACCAACATGTGATTTTTGCTTGTCAGTTGCAGGAGAGAGCATCTGATTGGTGAAAATCTGTGCAGTGCAGGATGAGTCATCAGTATTTTTAGTCAAGGAAAGAGAGTATAAATTAATATTTTTTTAAAAAGTAGAGTACACTAGCTTATAAGGGTATTGCGTATTGGCGTTAAACGAAGTGGATTTAAAGCCACAAAACTAACATTTACATTTCATGGCATCATTAAGATTAAGATGATTATGAAACATAAAATCACAAAATGCAGATTATCGTAGCATCTTGCATAAGCCATTTAAAACAATACTTTCCGACCTAAAATTGGACCCAGAGCTTTTACACAGAGCTAGATTATTCCCTTCAGCTGTCTTTGGCTAAGTTCATATATTGCTTAAATACATTAGAGGCCATCACACATTCAGTTTGTTTACTGTCTTGCAAACAACCTCTTCCACTAATGGGGTTGAATTCAGCGTATTTGCATTAAAATATTCTGATAGCCATAATCATCCGCTGTGTTTTCAGACAAAGCAACTTTAATGAAAGATTTAGCCGTTTAAAACAAGCATTCTTATAAAGTATGAAACGCAGCAAATTGTTTGCGTCCACTAATGGGTTTTATGGAGGGTACTCAATGTTTATGGGGCCAACAATGATCTTCCGACTCTACATGGGGCTCACGTACAAAAGCGCGATCTTTTCAACCTCTTGCCGTTCTGTATTTTCATTCCAGCCCCCTCCCAAATGCATTCTGCCCTTTCGCATGCATTGTTAAATAGGACTGATGGAAGCACTCCGGCCATTATTCACCATGTCACCTGGTTAATTTGTGTGCTCTTACAAGTACAAAGATGTCAGGATGGAGCGGCGTGCTTTACCTTGGCGTCCCACGGGAACATTAATCCTTCGGCTTCTGTCATCTCCTCCGAACCTGCCGCCTCTGCCAGGAAACTGCTGTTTGGGCCATTTTCCATCTCCTCTCTTGGCTATATTTATTCGCTGTTCCAGTCAGCTGTCATCAGGCGGGCAGAATGAGCGTAATGTAATAAACAAAGCTTTTGTGATGAAATAACAGTTGAAGCCGGTAACAGTCCTAGTCAAACATTTGGATCTCACACGGGATGCGGTAATAATGCGGAGGGGACTTTGGAGGTTTTAACGATCCACTTAGAAGGTTTGATGGAGTGTGGAATGTAAATAGGTGTTGTTTGTTATGAAATATTTATGTTGTAACGTTGTTTAATGCTTTTAAGCAGCGATGTTTGTTGGTTTTATAAACAGGCTGTTGAAAAGTTCCCTCAAAATAGGTACATGTCACAAATGTAGGAGAACTGCATGACGTTATAAGCTCGTGTTTTTATGTATGTAGAGGATTTTTCACATCTTACAGAAAGAATCTGATGTTGAATATTGTTGCCCTTGCGTGTTTTCCATTCTGTAGGAGAATTAAGAAAATCTATTGAGGGTAAAAAAGATGTTTAAACCCATTGCTTAGGGCTTTTGTTATATGACAAGATCCCAAAGTGATGAAGGTTATCTATCAATAAAGATAATTTGTTTTTTTTAATGTTTTTAACCTAAGATTAATATTTCAATGTTATGTTTCTGCTATTTTAACGTTATTTGAATTCTTTTATTTGAATTTTAAAAAGAAGGAGGGCTCAATGACATCATCTCAGAGGAAGAGCAAGTACATTTACATTTACGCATTTGTCAGACGCTTTTATCCAAAGCGACTTAAATTGCATTATACTATACATTTGTTTCTAACTATGTGCAATCCCTGGGATCGAACCAACGACCTTGGCGTTGTTAGCGCCATGCTTTAACCACTGAGCTACAGGTACAAGTACATTTTGATTTCCTGTTTCTTTTTTATAATTTGTACCAATGAGTCGTTAACAATAGGAATAGAAATGTATATTAAAATAGAACAGGTCAACAGCAATTCCATGACTTTCACGCTATTCTTCAAAAGAAGCACTTCAAAAGAAAGTCAAGGAAGTCAGAAATTGTCCCAGAAGTGCAGGTGAATCCTGAGCACGTGAATCGAATCCAGGCAAGAGAGGATTGACCTGATATTTCCACACGGCTGTAGGCGTTTGCCATCGGGGAGGGGCCCGGATCTACATACCGTTCCCAGGCCTTTGGCCTTGGCCTGTTGATAAGTTGCGACGTGAGCACGAGCAGAGGAAGGTTGGGTGGGGGGGTTGGTGCAAGGGGGGTGAATAGGGGAGTGAGATAAATGTGATTGGATCGCTGGCCGACCGCAGTCTCTCCCATCTGTCTCGGAGTCTGCCATCCCATATCGCAGGCGGCAGGAGGTAATTGGGTTCATTGTTCTCACCGCAGGATCTCCTGGATTGAAAGCTTCATTATCTGGATAACCATGAATGTAAATGAGCCTCACGTATGCAGCCAGATAATGGGGAAAAAATAGATCATTGCCCGCAAACGCGCGCGCGCATCCCTCCCCCAACTTACAATCACACTTTTTCGACAATCACTCCACCAACTCACAGAAACACACATTCATAGTTGTCGTCTGAAACCACAACACCTTTTGTGTTCTTTGGTTTCATTTTTTGACATGTGCAAATTTTTATAGGGATAATTCAACCAAAAAATTTACATTGTGTTTTCTCAGAAAAAATTTGGTTTCATTATTTATTCACCCTCATGTTGTTCTAAACCAGGCTTTCTTTTGAGACTAACAGCCTCTGTTGTATGTAAAAAAAAAACACTTAAAATTAGTAGAAGACAGAAAAACATACATATTTGCACCATTTAGGGTGACTGAGGAATAGTAGAATTTACTAGTAGAATAGTAGAAGCCGTTTATTTACTCACCCTTAGGCCATCCGAGATGTAGGTGACATTTTTTCTTGAGAAGAACCATAAAGAAGATTGTTTGGTTAATCCGCAGCCCTCTCTGCTTCATATCATTGGAGTATATGGGGTCCACCTGTCTAAGAGTTCAAATTGGTTTTTGGCTGAACTATCCCTTTGAGGCTTCCACGATATCCAACTTTTCACTGCACGGTTATCGTTGGTTGTGCATTGCTGTGGCGGTATTATCATGGTATTTATTGCCGTTGTTTTGGAAGAAATAAATGATGCCACCAGCCAATTTCCTATTTAACCTTCTTAATTGTTTTTAATTGTCTGTGAACGGTGCCGTAATGGCACTGGACCGGATGGCTGCTTGCCGGAGCTGGATTATCTTACACTGTTGCAAGTCTTGTCTATGGTGTATTATGTGTATCTGTTTTTTCTTTCCACTTCCCTCATGTTTGCTGTATTCTTCTTCTTAAATCCATTTCGTTACACTGTACTTGTTATATGTGTAATGACAATAAATTGAATCCAATCCAAATTCACATTTTGCGTCTAAAACCGCACGGACGCTAGCCAAACTGCTTTCCCTAGCGGCGTTCTTAAAAGTTGAACTATTTTCATCTTGATGCTGCCCCATTTTGCCGCGTGTCTATATTTAAAATAACGAACTTGGGCGCGCAAAAGATTCGAAATGTGAATCGCCACATAAGACAAAGATTCGAAATGTGAATCGCCCCTTAAGGCAAAACTTTATTTACAATGTGTGTAGAATTAGCACAATATCAACAATCACAGTTTTTTTTATAATACCGTCATTGTCTGACATTGTCAAAGTATATCTTGTCATCCCACATCTCCATTTAAAGTAATTCTGTACTTCCTTTAATGCTTGATGATCACATACTATAGAGCCAAAGTAAAAGCCTTCTTGTGTGCTATTCCCAGAGAAATCTTACTGCCTGCTATGCAAGGCCTAAACAATCTCTCTTGAACCGTGAGCCTGTATCACTGGATAATAGCAGACACAGTGCATGTAAAAATGCAGCTGTCAGCTAATAACTGTTCCAAAAGAGCAGCACCATATCTGACCCATTTTGCCGGCTACCGCATTTTACTTACTGATGCACTCCGAGGTGGCCCGGCAATTCGCTCTATACGGGTGACAACAACATGCCCGCTGTACTGGGGCGTCCGTTGCATTATTCATGCAAAACCAACATGCACGCTGGAGAGCATGCACAAAACATTGTAATTGTGTACAGGCCTGGGGAACTGTCTGGAGATCCTTTGACAAGCAGGTCACCGCTGATCAGCCCCCTTTCCTCCACTGGTGAACGGTTCTCGCTTTTCTTCCCCTCTCTTTGGGCTAAATAAACAGGAACATACTGTGGAACTTGCCGGTCTCAGATCCTCTAGCAAATCCATCAATTAGCCACAGATGTGATCTGCATAGGAGATTACAGCAATTTAAGCGTGTCGGGAGAAAAGACCCTAATCCTGTCTCTGATGGGCACTCCACTTTTTTCAATTTGCTCTCCGCTGGGAAAGGATCCAAGAGGCGGTTGGGTGTAAACTTTAGCACGCGCTTTGCACCTTAGCCGTTCCTTTGATAAGAGGATTTCAAGTGTGCCAATCCAAAAGTGCCAAGCAGCCAAACAGATGAATAAACTGAGACAAAAGAAACAAGTAATCCTGAGCTAAGGGACGCCATTAAAGTGCATGAGGTAAGCAGTATGGAAAGTGCTAATGGAAAGCCGGTATCTTCTCGGGGAGGCTTTGCTCCGCAGTGTTCTGAAGGACATTCGGAGCTACCTGTTCCTGATGTAGCATGTCAAACACTTTTGTGCTTTTACTTCATTTAAGGTCTTTTTACACCAAATACGATAACTGTATTGACATCCACACCGACAGATAAGAATAAAACGTTTTTTGTAAATTCACATGTTGCCGTTTCACATTTATATACACAAGCCCTTTAAACGGTAATTGGTTTTGATTGGCTGCCAATGTTTCATCGTTGATTTGTTGAAAAAATGTGTATTGTTCCACTGTATTGTGGTGTTGACTCAATTATTCTCCTAAATTTAGAATGATAAAAAAAAATTACTAGATTTTTATAGTTATTTTCCTTCAATGGGTCAACACAGATTGGACGTCAAGTTTCTGACTAGTTGATTTGCAGACATGTATTCTGTCATGAGTTTTTTTTATTTTATTTAGTTATGTATTTTGAACATAATTTTAAGCACTGTTTAACTTCAGTGGCTATTTTAGAACATATTTGGTTTTGTACTCTGACTGACAAAATTGACATAAAAATTAGCTTAAAGCTTAAAACCACCAGTACTTTATTTTTTTAAACCCAAAATTGTTAGACTACCAAAAAAAGCTTTTCTTATGAAGTATTTTTTATCAGTACAAAATTTCTTAATCAACTTTATTTCAAAAGAATTTTTTTTAAATACTTATAGTTAAGTTAATGCCTAAAAATGAAACAAATATCTGCCAATGAGGTAAGAAAAATATACTTTTATTAAATTAAGATGAATTAATAAAATTGTGATTTTTCACCACATTTGCAGATCTTCGTTTCTTGTTTAAATCCTAAACTCACTAAATTATTATGTTTATTTTCTTATAATCAGACTTTTAATATCTTAAATCATTAAGCTTCACAAGTAAATTGATCTTGGTGGATTTTTAGTTATTTTTACTAAAAAAAACAAGAAATTGTACGAAATTGCAAAAAGAAGAGTAATAAAAAAGACATTTTGTATAGTACTTCTCCGTCCATGATTATTCATGTTCATCGGTTGAAGTAGTCCACTGAAGCTTTGTGTCTTATGTAAAACCCCATAATGGTGAAAAGAGCTCCTTGTGCTTTCTTGATAAACAGAAAAAAATTTCTTCATCTTGCTCACTCAATACAAACCCTTCTAAAATGTAAAAACTCATCAAAACGGGTGTACGTCTACAGAACCCTGTTGCGATGATATATATAAGCAAAAGTGCTTCTCTTTTGTTTGGCACGTAACCTGCTAAGGCTGTTATTTGGCTTTTGTTGACTTAAGAGACAATCCAGACCGGCTGCATCTCTAATGTCATGACTTCAGCTTGGCAGATGGCAGGAACAGTTAGGGATCTCATTAGACCAACCAAGCGGAGTATGCATCGTCGCAAAAGCTTTCATTAAAGTTCCATGGCTGGAATGGTACGCCGTTGTAGTATCGGTCAAAGTCAAGATAGAAGAAACGTGTTGCTCGGGGTTTTATTTATGTTCGTGAGACGCACGCACGCGAGAGAGCTGATGTCGTGTTTTTACTGCTCTGGTAAATATACAGGTCCCCGCTGAGCGTGGCAAAGGGGATTGAAAAGGTCTGGGGAGCATTTCCAACATTTTGCTTTGTAATTAACTGAAATTTGTTTGCCGCTAATGCACTGGGATGTGTGCCGTATGAAAAAAAGAACATTCCCGTGAAAGGGCACGCTTATCGATGGACCGGGCCTGTGCGCAAACGCCTGTGGGAGGAATTAGCCACTGCTACATGTTGGTATTTATTTAATGTTGTATTATCTTTAATGGCATGAAAACTAAATGGAGCACATTCGAAATGAATGAACCGAACGCTTTAATACAGCAGCCTCAAGTCAATATGAATATATTAGGGCATTTAACATGTAGTCTAGGAAATTGTATTTAGGGTGCATTAATGTTGTTTTAAGTTACGATTCGTGCCCTCGGCACAAGATGTGCCGTTTAATGCTATGTGTGTTTATTTGATGGAGGACTGGTAACATGAGGATCATTTAGATTCCGTTTATTTTGTCGTACAGCTGTCCAGCTTGATGAAGAAATAGTGTTTTTACTATTGCCGCTCATTTAATGTACATTTGATAGTCTGTGAAATCCGGGCTAAAGTTTTATCGTCTAATTTTGCTTTTAAGAGCATAACAAAAATAGGAGTTGTGTGTTCATTGCAGTTAATGATTATAGATATGAGAATTTTTGTATTTGATAAGGTGATAAACACTGAAATTCAAGGGCATGCTTCACCACAAAATAAAATGTTTCATCATTTACTCATCCTCTTCTCATTTCAAACCTGTATGACTTTCTTTCTTCTGCAGAACACAAAAGAAGACATTTTGAAGAATGTTTGGTAACCAAAACCCACTCATCTCCATTGACTTCTATTGTATGGACACAAAACCAATGGAAGTCAGTGGGGATCAATTGTTTTCTGTTACCAACCTTCTTCAAAATGTCGTCAGTTGAGATTTGCAGAATTTTTCATAAAAAAAACCAGAAGTTGGCTTTGTTGGCCTTCCATCTTAAATATATTCAAGTAATCTTTTCAAAGAATGTTCTTTTCATCATATAGGTAGATTTTAACACTTAGACTTCATCTGGGTTTTTACAGACTGGCTCACATTTAAACTTCTCGGTCTGTTTGAGCCTGAGCTCTGCTGTGCTTTGAAGCAGCGATGCTCTGGGTTCAACGCTGCTGATCGACACCGTCACAAAGTAGTCGTCAGGTCTATTATATGCCAGACGGTTTTCCCCTGGCACCTCTGGGTGATGGTGGGACACATGCCGGAGACGAGTGGGCCGGAATAAAATGCGTTTGACGCACGAGCCCTGAAAGCCAAACCATTAATGAAAAGCGGCGGCCTCCAAACCCGCTTTCTGCCTGCGGGCGCAAACTACTTGAAAGTAAGCAGCGAGTCTCTTTGATGTCGGCTCCAAATCTAAACGCATTTCAAGTGTTGCTACACGTGAGTCAAGGACAAGGCTAAATTGTGTTGTGGTATGGAGCTGTGTGTCTGTGGGGGGGTTAGTAATGAGATTAGTCATTTTGAAAAGTCTTTCATGTTAAATGTACACAGTAATTAGAAGTTCCTGTAAGTTACTTCTTGTTATCTACACACACGGCGGGTCCTTTTACATGGAATTCACCATGTTGTTTCTACAATAGCTCTAAATAGACAAACTGCTCTTCAGAACGCGTTTCGTAAATACTCATTCCACAATGAAGCGAAAACGTGACGACATCTTTGTCCTGTGAGAGCCCCCGTAGTGCTTCGAAAGGGAGGGTTGGAGTGAGCCGTTGGTTGCAATCCACAACCTCACCACTAGATGCTGCTAAAATCTGCACATTGCTCCATTAATATAGAGGAGTGGCCAAAAGTGAAGTCTGACAAGCAAATATCATAATGGGCTATTAAAATCGTACAGTGTGCACTCGATTTGTCAAAAATGTGGCTAATGCTTAACATGTTGCTTTATAATAAGCAATATTGCAACAAATTTCTTTTAAAAGTCCCAGTTTCAAGAAATACCACATTTGGTGAGATTGGCACTGTCTCCATACTGCACATATGGATTGAGATCCCCACGATACCTGTGTGTGATGGCTGTCATCCTAAGAGGCAAAGCGATTGTGACCGTTCATTGATGAGCAAGGATAGCAAGAACATCTTGAGCATGCTTGGCTTGCTTAACAGGCTTGAAGCAGGGAAGGAAAGTGTTTCAAAACCAATCAAGTGAGAGATCTTACGACTGTCTCTATGGGCTGTTTGGGTTCAGTCTTATTTGAGAGCGCGTTCTCCACGGCAATCTGCTGTCGTATCCCGGCAACAGTTATTCTTTACAGTCGCTCTGGTATCCTAGACAGCGTGCCTCTCTAGACTAAGACGCCGCAGATTAGTAACAGTAGGAAGCCAACTAATGCAAGTATGCTCACACACATGTGCTCTTTCTTAAGTCTACTTAGACACGTTCTTACTCTCTGTCATGCATAAGGAATGCAAAGGGCATCTGGGGAAATAAAAAGTGTTTAAAAAGTTTAGTTTTCAAGAGTGTGGGGAGAAGGGAGCTCTTCAGCACATTTACTGAAAACCGTTGAGGAGAAACCGGGCGGCCATGTTTTTATGTTTGATTTAGGCCCTGGTGTTACGATCAGTCTCTGGTGATCGCAAGTGGATGGACATGACAGATTGACACATAGTTATAACGTGTGTCTCAGATGTGTCTCCTGTGACCAACTGTGATGGGATTTGAAGGGATAGGTCTCTGATTATATACAGAATATATATGTAGCCTTTGTCAGAACTGAAGCTTAAAGGAACAGTTCATTAAAAAAAGAATTCATACTTTGTTCACCATCATGTCTTCCAAACCTGTGTGACTTAATGTCTCCTGCAGAATACAAAAGATGATATTTTGAAGAATGTTGGTAACCAAACAACATTGTCCCCCATTGACCCATTGAGACATTTCTTAAAATAAATTATTTTGTCTTGCAGAGTCAGTTTTTTTACTGACATGAGGGAGAATAAATAATGAACAGTCCCTTTAATGTCAGACGTAAACGGAGACAACTTCCTCATCCTATAGGAACCTCAGTTTACTTCTTAGCAATTTAAAAATGACCCAACAAAAAGTCAAATAAATAAATCACATTTCACAAAACCAGGCTTTTATATTTTTTTCTATATAAGTTTTCTTTATAAAGGGAAGTAAATCCCAAGTCTTTCATGCCTTAGAAGTTTTAGAAATCTCAATCCGCCTTCTGAATTTCCCACAATTTTCTTCACAGCCACTTAAGAGCCACAGGCCTCTCGACTCCGGCCGTCTCATAGACAAGACGTTTGAAGGCCTTGTTTAAAGATAAAAGTGACAGACACTGGAATCCATATTTAGTCCGAGTCACTTTTGAAACACTACACGGCCCCCAAGCCATCCTTTTTTCTTTTCTACCTCCCCTCAAATGCCCTCGCGGGTTTAAATGCCCCATCACCTGGCCTAACGATACATATCTATACATTGAGAGTTTGAGTATGTTTATGCGGTGATGACCTTCATATATATACCCTCTGGATAGTATAAAGAAACTTTTCGAAGCACCGATGCAAACTTATGCCACATGAGTCCCGATTTCGCTCATTAAAAACAGTAGTCTACATTTTTACGAACAAGACCCCATTAGGCTAGCTCGCCTGTAAGATACTCTCATTAATAGCAGATGTACATCAACCCCAGGCTTCCAGTTTCATCTCATCAGCCGAGGGAGTGTAGATTTAAAGGTAACATTTCACCGTCCACCCTCATACTTTCAGGTTATCTCAACGACTTAAGCTAGCCCGTGCTCTCGCGGCCCATAAACCCGGCTACGCGACGGGCAGGACAGTATTTAATGAACTGATTAAATTGTGGATCGGAGCCCTGCTAGTCAATCTTCGTTTTCTTCGGGACGAGTGGGAAGATCTGCTCTTCTACCCCCTGTCAGGAGGGGTCAGTCAGGAAACACCCCAACCTTTTGTTCCCGTCTGAGCCGTGGCGGCGTGGGATCAATCAAAGTTTCGCACCCGCACTCGCACAGAGCACGTATTAATCACAGGTAACTCCACGGTTCAAAGGTTTAATTTACGCTCCGAGAGGATGTGGCGCGACGGGATCGGACAAGTAGGATTGTCACTTTGACACCAGCGGCTGATGGATGCGTTGTGGCTTAAAGAGAAGGGCCTACCTCTCACCCCTCGCGTCCGATCCTTCAACCCCCCTCCGACTTGAAGCATCGATTTCCTCTCCTTACCTCAGGTCACTGGTTGGAAATTGAATTGGAAATAGTCGGAAACAGAGGTCTATTATTTCTTGTTCTGGTGGCATTTATTTTTTGTTCATCACCCCCACCCTTTACAAATCCAGCCCGCCCCAACCCACGCTTCAAGACAGCAGAGAAGCTGATGGGAATAGCAGTTACCACCAGGACACGTTTAAACGACTGTGCTGACTTTGCCTCGTCTAATAACACTGTCCTCCGAAGCGAAAGGTTATGCTCACCCCTGTGGTTTTAGAGCACATCATTATGCCTTTATAGAAGTCTAGCTTCTCTCCCCTTCTCCCCCTCATGGGATCATCACCACTTCTGAGTGAAGGGGAGAAAAAAAAATATTAGTGATATTGAGTTGAGCGGCTCGCTGAGCTATTGAGCAAATATGGAGAAAGGGCATCGGAGATGGGAGCGTTGAATGTGAGGACGGGTGGCCGTGATGCCTTTGCTAATTTACAAGTTTTTCTGTTGTTAGGCTTTACGACGTTCTTCTTTTACTGGAGATGGTAGCTGAAGGAACTAGTGGAGAACTTAGGTCACGCTACTAGAAAATGACATGAATTCGCAGCTCTAGTTTTAGCTACTGACGTTTATCGCTAACACTGGTACGCGATCATTACGTACATTTAGCTACTTTACGCTAGCTACAATACTTACTGTAGCACTCAAGGTGCTTAAAATGGTTCTGTGCCGTGACACCATAGAAAAAAATATTTTTTCTTAAAGAGCCATTTCGTTAATACCTTTTTATAGTTTGTAGTAACTTTTTCCACAAAAAAAACGTTTTTACAGAACCATACAACCCAACACAATCCCTTTTAGGAGCCTTTTTTTGTATATAAAATGCATGTATTATGTACGTAAAAAATCTTTATATGAAATATATAAAGCACATTGACAGTTCAGGTTTTGTTCAACATTATTTTGGCCATTTAAATATTTTAATCTAGCCCAAATGATTTGTAATCAGATTAAAAAAAAACATTTGTATTTTTTATTTATTTTGAGTTGTTTACCTCTCTCTCTCTCTTTGCTTAAATTTTCAATTTAATTTTTAAAGGTAGATTTGCGTATAGTATAGGGCTGGAACGATGTTGCAACACAATCAAAAGGTTTCGTTTCTAGTTTATTTCACAATTTTGTCCATAACAGCCTTCCATAATACAATGCATTCTGTATTATATATATTTTTTCAAATGTTGAAGCCGATTGTAAACAACATAATTTATAAAACAACCATATTAAGCACTAAATATGTCCTGCGGTATGGTGTTGTGTAAGAAGTTCTTTACAGAATCCATTGCGACTTGTTGGCAATTAGCGTCGCAACTAGCGTTGGACAAAAATTACATAAAATGGATAAGATACCCGTTTTCTTGTTATGTTGTGTTGCGTCACTCAACGTAATAAATTGTTCCAGACATGTTACAGTATTGCCAAAGCACTATACTTAAACAAGTACTGACAGGTAATATCCAATATAATAATAAATACTAAAAAAAGGTGCTACGTACAGGTTTACATCAGAAAAACAGTCAAATATACAAATATAAGAGGAGACTTTTAACATGATATTACAAGCAGCAAGAGACAGAAAGATCAGTTTCTCTCTTTCGCTCTCACTCTCTTTCCATATCTCCTTCCGCTATGTTTTATGACAGCCTGTTCCATGTGCCGCTCCCCTGGGAGCTTTAATTGACAAGTGTGTACAATAACTAATCAGCGGTGGAGGGACTGCCCTTTGTAATGATGAATTGACTGAACTAATTTCAGATAATCCTTCACGTTACCCGGCAACGCTGACGCCGCCAATTGATATTTGAAATACATGCCGCCCCTCGCTCTGCTCCCTGCCAGTCATCTCAGCATCGCTTGTGAAGCGAAAGTGATGCAAGTCCTAATGAGACGCTGATGGTGCGCCACCAAGATTAAAACTTTCTTTAAGCCGTGAACAAACAAACCTCCACACACACACATACAAAGTAAAAGATCAGCATTAAAGGGTAGATTTAAGCGTTTATGTTTTGACTCGCTTATGCTTATCCACTTAATTATTTGTATTTTATAGCAGTTGAACATTTTTAAATCCTACAGGCTTTTTAATGTGAACCCTTTACCCCAGAGGCTAATGTGAAATGAGGTATTGGACAGAGAGATTCTTCCATCCCAATTCCGTCGGCTTCCCGGTACAGAAACGCCAACGTTTTTTATTGGATATAAGGAGTTTAATCAGAATCTCTGGCAACACCGAAGGACAATATCAATAAGGGAAAGGGCCCTAGAGGAACAGCGGTAGAATATTCCCGGGCAAAGATGTAAAATAGGATGAGAAGTATCCACTGGGCAAATACATAATCACTCTTGGAATATTCTGCATTCGGAGAATTTCTTGGCTATTTCATCATTTGCTTATTGAGGGCTATCCATAAAGACCTGCAGCCGAGTGTGCCATTAGCAACAGCAAATCTGAGCGTGTTAAAGGTTGCACGAGGCTGAAGAACTGAAGACTGGGGAAAATTACATAGCGTGCAAGCTCATTTTCAAGTGGAACATTTCAGAAGTTTGCTCTCGACGGTTTTTAAACAAGTTAGGAAAATAGTATTTGTGTGAAGCCTAACAAGTGTTAATGTAATACTGAATGTGGATTGTTAAAGCTACAATCCGTAACTTTTGGGTTAAAAATAGGAGAGCAAGAACATCACCTTAACCAATTCAAATTTGCAATGTACCCCAACAACAATGATTTATTTGAGCGTATAATAGCTTATAATAATGATTTTAAAGAGCATGTATGCATTTAAAAATGCTATCCAGGAAACGTATTTCATTAGCCTATATGATGCATTCCAATATTAAGATATACCCGGGTTGGGAATGGTTGATATTCACTCAGGTTATGTTTGACTGCTGTTTTGACCGCCCTGATGTCTTCTTTTCCCATTTTGGACATCATCCTAATAAGCTTTAAATGGCATAACCACGTGTGGATGTTTCTGTCAAGCTGAGCTAGCCTATTTACTGCTATATTACACAGCCCACATGGAGAGTAAAGATTTATCCGCTCAAAGTCAATAGCATGCTCCGGGTTTCTCTAACCAATTTCCCAGAGTTTTCTCCAGCCTGCATTAAACAGCATCACAATGAGAAAGGGGTGAATAGTTCAAGGTTTATCAGTTCGAAGCACACAGTAATTTTCGCCTGTATACAGCACAGGAGAAATCAAACTCCGTTATTATGAAATCGCAGAGATATGGGACTAGCTTATGTTTTTATTTATGTTTTTAGCACTTTACCTTATCCAGCATTTTTGCTATCAGTAAATGTTAACTCGGCAGATTTGGACGTCACAGCTGCACAAAGCAGCGAACGAACACACAGCGAGATTAGAGAGTGAATACGGACAGTCACAATGCTTGGACATTGAATGTATAATGATCATGAATGTGCAGCCTCCCTTGCATCCTTCCTTGCGCCATTGGCTGAGCTGATGAAGCAGATTTTAATGTAGATACAAAGCTACAATGTAATACAAGCTTTTGGGAAAATCAACCTGTTCTTTGATATTTGTTTTTTGTTCAAAACCTTGAAGTCACGAGAAGCAAAATGACTTACTGTCAAAAAAATCATATCAAAATTAAGTTTATGTTTATACTAATATAAAACACATTGACCGTTTTGTTCAACATTATTTGATCATTTAAATATGTTAATCTAGCCCAAATGATTTGTAATCAGATTTTTTTTTATATTTTCTTAATTGACATTTTGTATTTTTAATTTATTTTGCATTGTTTACCTCTCTCTCTCTCTCTCTCTCTCTCTCTCACTCTTTGCTTCAATTTTCAATTTAATTTAAAGATACCTTCGTGTATTGTTAAGGGTTGGAAAGATGTCACAACATATTAAAAAGGTTTCTTTTCTATACATTTGTACTTGAAAACAAGAATTAATTTTTTTGCAGTGCCACAGATAGCACACGTATGTCTGTAATATGTCTGCTAAAGCTTTGTTGATCTGGAAAACATCTGCTGTGTAAAATCAAATGATAAATGTCTTAGAAAACACAGTTTTACATACATTCGGAATCATAAACCTCTTACGACCATCTTCTAGATTGACAGGAGACATCTCAGAGGCATATTTCAGATGACCAAACAACAAAAAGGTGCATATTGCAGATGTAAATGCAGACGTCAAATAGACGTCTCCCAGATGTATAGTATGTGTGCTATCAGGGATAATGGATAACAAATACACATATTTAAAGGATTGTCAACCAATTGTTTTTTGTATTTTTGGATGAACTATCCCTTTAAGATGGATTTTGGTGAGTTCTTGTAATAATGGGAATAATCTTCTTTATATAGAACGTTGCAGTTGGTATTTTACTATGAAATACTATAATAATTGCCAAAAAAGTTGGAGGGTGTGCCGAATTTATTAATTTCTAATAGTGCCTTGGAGTCATAATGAGTATTTAGACCATTTCTCCCACAAACAATCTTCCAAACGTCTTGAAAACGCTCTTCCCATGCCAACTCTGTATGCATTTGCTTTCATCGCTGTCTCTTCCCCTCGTCCTTATGTCATAAATCTTGTTCACTCACCTCTCGTCCTCTGTATCAGCTTCACTTAGTTGCTCCGTGAAGAATCCCAAAAGGCCAAACCGTTCACTCTGTCACTGTTATGACTGATGTGAGACTCAGGCCTGTTCGCTTTTAACCTCTTAATGAAGTTTGTTGTCTCGCGCTGTGGTCCATTGCGTCCTTCAGAAACAGGGAAGAAATAAGGTTAATGATTTGAGCGCAACCGCAGCGACACATTATATAACCAAAAACGCAGCAAATAACTAAGACAGGGTAAGACAGAGAACAAAATAATAGACATAGCCATAAATGTAATGAAGAAAAAAGAAATCCATATAATAACTGAGCCCAAAGAGGCCAGCGAATGGCATTATGGAGGCAGACAGTATAAATAGCCCTGCAGTATTGTAAATGTTTATATACTACAGCGCGTGTGGACGTCGCGCGGGGGTCGGAAGATTTATGGCCGGTGCTGTAATACGTTGAAGCCGACACAAGGTAGCAGGTCATATTTCACACGTGTTATCATATCGAGTGTAAATTTGCCGTGAAGTATACGGTGGAGATAAAACATTTTAGGCCGTTTCTTCTACTGTTTCCACCCCCGCACAATTGAATATAAGGCTCGAGCCTCCCACACGTGACAAATTTGAAACGTTCGTGGCCGGTTATATGTTCAAGGCCCCTGGTGGTGGGGTCATCAACCACTGTCAGAATTAATATTTTAATATAAATTCATTTTATATTTCACAATGAATACATTAAAACATGTATGTAGGTTATAACCACATGCACAATCGCCCCTGCAATTGAAGTTATTTCATTAAAAAAAAAAATCACTATTAGTGTTAAATGTCAAATCTCTCAATAGCAGCCTATATATAAAATCGTTTATATAAAAAAAATGTATGTAATAGTAATTTGTACAGAATAATTTTATTATTTAATACATTAACTTATTTAATTATTATTCATTATCAAATGATTTGATTATATTTATATAATGTAATATTACGATTTTTTTGACTTTATAAATCATTTTTTGGCCTCAGCCATCAGATAGCGCTATTAGAGCTCCGATAGGACGCTCAATAACTTCTCCTTTTAACTTCATCTGTGATCGAATGGTGACATAGAAAATGTGTTGGCCATTTGCTTCAAGTCCGTCTATGATTTATACCGGCTGTCTGAAGGCCATCTCTGCAGCCGGCTGTTTTTTTATGTGTTGACCTAGCAGTTAACTGCAGGCGCAACCGCAACGGCGTACATCTATTTACATTACAGCGTGTGCGGAGATTTAGCTCGCTCACGTACCACATTGAGGATTTATTGTCTCGACGTTGTGAAATAACCAACAATAAGGATCATTCGTTCAAACTGACATTAATACAAGTTAACTAGTTAAAGTTTAATTATTTTGCAATCCTTGTATTATTACCTTTGTAATTGATTATAATGAAGCTGTTTAACGTATACATGCCAGCTTGGTATTGTAAGTGGCCTCTTTAATCATTATGCAACGCTTTTTCATATCACATCTAATCACACAACATACTTTATTAGCTTGCGTCAGGTTTATGCAACCTTGGCGCGGTGTAAATTGTTTGCTTATTTTCCTCCTCTTACACAAAATTTCATGCCCTTCTGTTTTATAGAAACTGCCAAATGTCTGTATGCTGTATATAGATTAATCTGCTTGGCCATACCCTCGCTAAACTAATCCAGTTCTGATCGTTTCAGATTAACCCACAGGATGTTAAACTCCTACAGACTTGCGTTAATCTGTCATGAGAAAGTTTATCTTAGTTTGACAGCAGCCTGAAGATCTCCCATCGCAGCTGCCAAACAGGGGTCGCAATTGATGCGAATATAATCAATTAGTGTCTGTACAGAACAATATATGTTAAATAATGAAATGGGCTACGTAAATCTACCGTGTTTGTTCTGTAGGTTAATTACTTTAACCTTCCGTGTCTGTTTGTTTAGGTTGCGTTTTGTTCCGTGCGGTAATTGTTGTGTTGTTTTTAATTAGTGTTCGGGGTGGCACGCCGCTTTCAAAGCTCGGATTCTGGCCTGCCAACTGGAAATGGCAGAAAAATCCATCTTAGCCCACCTTTATCTGTCTGCATCGCTTATCTGCTCGGTAAACCCGAACACTTTACTTTTTAGGTTTGCTCAGTGAATTATCGTACGGCCGGTAATTCTCCGGTAATGTGTTTGTTCATTCGTATGTTCCTTTTCTATCAAGATGCTAATATGCTTCATCATTTTCCCTTATCTCCGCCTCAGACAAGGGAATTTACGCAGCACGCCCAACAGCAGATTTAAGGACGACCCGTGAAACACTGTTTAGGCGCGATTGACAGTTACCATAGTAACCAACCTCAGGCTTTCACAGATTAGTGTTCTTTTACTTGGTTTGTCCGCGTTTCTTGGGTAAGTGAGGATGAGCTGCACGTTTCGGTTCTCTTTCGGTTGAGGACAATGATTTACAAACTTGGCCGGATCACCTCACCGCACTCAGCATTGCTTTGGCTTATCTGAAGCTGCAGGATCTCAGGATCTGATTGTATTTTTTGTCTGCAAGAACCATCCACTGGGCTCTCCAAACATGCAGACATGTGCGGATGGTTCTTGCAGACAAAAAATACAATCAGGATTGACCAAATTGTAGAATTTGGGTTGTGGCATCGTCTAATTTTGTGTTGAAAACAGTGGTTGATCAAGTCCTTTAGAATCATAGGGTGTGGTGGTGAGTTGTATTAAGACTCTTGGACCTGGTGTTGCATCTAAAGCAGTGGTTCTCAACCGGGGGGGCCGGGCCCCCAAGGGGCCCCAGCTGACATATTTTTAAATTATACAAAATAAGCATTGAATCCAAAAGATTGCCATTTTTTTGACGAATAAATGATTTTCCTGTTAATGTCAAGCTCTAAAATTGGGTTGAATTAGAGTTTTTGGGAGTGAGGCTGAGGCTGAGGGGGGGCTTTGAACATTGTTAAAAACAATGGGGGGGCCTTGGAGTCAAAAAGGTTGAGAACCCCTGATCTTAAGCAATGACTTTCAGAAGTTTCTAAGTTTGGCCCAACACTTTATGGATCTACTAGGTGTAGGTATTCTGTCATCTTCAGTGCTTGATTTTTTTATCACAGCAACATATAGTCAATTCACGATTGCTTTAATTCTGCATTCTTCAGACAAGGCTCCTGTAATGAAGATAACAAATATCAGTCATGACATTAAACAATTAAGAAGTTGCTTTCAGACATATCGCAAGGACGTAAATTGCCCGAGACGTCGAGCTACCGATCTCCTTCTCCCCTCATCATTCCGGAGCTTAATTTGTGATGTATTAAACAAAACTCTTTCTAGCCGCCGAAGTTGATGAAGCCTGATAGCGGTAATTTTTCCAGACACCATCACCAGCTGGAGGGGCTGGACCCTTTATCAAGGACACAGGGGAGTAATGTGCAAATATCAAGTGTAGTATGCAAATGTCAATTAAAAGCACGCTGGAAAGGTGCATCAGCACCTTCATACCGTTGTGATAAACGGTGTGTGTTAAACAGTCTTTTCAAGTTTGTGTTGCGTGTTGTGAATATGCGATGATGAAAGCACAAGGTGTGTTTTTGAACATTGTTTTCGTATGTTGGGCTGTCGATAAATGTACTTGCTTGCTTATTTATGGACTGCCACTGTGGTATTGACTGCAGTTGACTTGCATAATCGTATGGACGCTTTGAACATTATATATGTAGCCTAACATTGTATGTAGTATGATGTAATATAATCTTTGTTGCATTCAGATTTTTTTATGGATTGTATGTGCACCCAAGAGTAAAGTGTGTGCGTGCATGGATAGCTGTAGTTTGTACTCAGTGAGCTCATAGAAATGTATAAATAATTGTAAATAAAGCAATTGCTCTATTTGTTTTTAATAATAATAATGCTTAAAATGTAATGGTTAGTATCTTAAAATTAAATTAAATTATTAAAATTAATAATAAAAATTTAGAATAAATGAGTAAAACATGTATTTATTATCATTATTAAATTGTTATTTTTATCTTTATGGTTTGATTATATCAATCATTTTTGGTAGTGTCCATTTATATTATCCATTTAGTTAAAATAAATGTGTGTGTTTGTAGGATTTACCAACAGTCTCTTTTATTTTCTCACATGGGTCCCTTGGCAATGTTTTATTTCCTATCCCTGTCGAAAAGAATGATGATAACATTCTTTGGCTGATGGTATTTTTATACAACGCTCTGAGATTCTCAAAACTTTGGAAAAATTAGATTCAAGCTGAAACGCAGAGTAAAAATCCCAATTTAAAAAAGAAATGCATTTATTTCTGTCCCGCTTTGTTTCTGAGATTTTGATTTATTGAACGTATTACTGTGCACTCTTTCTGTCATGAGCATTATTCCATTCAACTGACAGCTATTGGACAGCTGCTTGTGTGGATTTCGGATGCTGCCACGGCGGCGCTCATAGCAGAAATATTGAGGTGAAACACATGCGGCATTAAATTCATACAGGTCAGATTCATACATTAATCCACCCTGATCAAAGTCCGATCACCCGTTTCCCAGAGCACTGCGAGACCCGAAGGCCAAGTGTTTCTGAAGCTGTCCACGAACAGTGCCACCCCACCTTCGGATAGGAACTATCCCTCCAGGCGTTGTGGAAGGCCCATCCTGCCCTTTATTTTCCAGTTCAGGGCTTGCTTTTTTGCAGATAAATGCTCTCGGATGTAACGTGACAGATGTCACAATGCATTGCCTCTATTTTGATACATACCCTCTGATCCTGCCACAAACTATAAATAGCGCGCACGAGGGCCAAGCCGTCCCCAGACAGCCGGCTGACATCTGTGATTATTTTAGAGCACGTCACAGGCCGCGAGACACGTACTCAGCCCGGTTCCAAAAGATGGGCACCCACTAAAGGAATATTAATAGGCAAGCTTTGGAGTCACCACAGCATTGAGGACTTATCTAGACTCAATAGAAACATACGTCCCATTGACATATATTCAACAAGATCAATAGATGGGATAAAGTTGTGGCTTTAGTTGGTTCATACGGCTGCGGATGACTTTAATACAGCGATTTTGTCACTTATTCAATCTCATGTCATTCAAAACCTGTATATGCCTCTTTCTTCTGTGGAAGACAAAATGAGATATTTTGAGAAATGCTGTGGTGTCCATACGATGGTAGTCAATGAAGGTAAATGTTGTTTGGTTACCAAGTTAGGTTACGCCGGTATTATTTTCATCCCTTTTATGGGGATGCCTACCAAACTTGTCGTCCTTTGAAATCATTTTGTAAGACTTGGCGTAGTTCCTTTATAATTGTCATGACCATTTATGCATAACATTCAAGATTTAGATGGAATTACGTACCCCAAACAAACGACTGGAACGGACAAAGACGGTCAGAAACGACTCTCTCTAGTTTAAATTCAAGGTCAGTCATCCCAGTCGTTCTATCTGCGCCCTCCACAATTTTGTTGAAACGGCTTGCGCTTTTTTCCATTAAACCCATCCTCTGAGCACATCAACTTAGTAATATCACCTTAGGCCTACCCTGCGTTACCAACATGGGGTTGAACCCAATTATCCCTCAAATTAAAATGAGCAGACTTGGCACAGGGAACGATTACTGCTGTGACTTCATTCCGCAAGCTAAATGGGCCAAGCGAAAACAGTCCCTGTTTGCACATGCTGGCCACGAACCAACAGGAGTGTTTGGGTTGTGCTTACAATGGCAAAGTACACTTGTAATGGTCAGGTGAGAGGTTACCGTAGTCATTCAACTCGGTTTGTTGGTTTGTTTTGTTGTTTTAGAAGACAGGAAGCTGTTCGTGGGGATGCTGAACAAACAGCAGACGGAAGACGACGTCTATCGTCTTTTCGAGCCATACGGCATCATCGAGGAGTGCACTGTTTTAAGAGGTCCTGATGGGAATAGCAAAGGTGGGATTGTTTTGCTTTTTTTTTTTAAGAAAAAATGATGTTGTTTGTGATATTCTCGAAAAATTGTATGTTGTAGGCATGGTGTTGAAAGAACTGTTCATCCGAATTTAAAGGGAAAGTTTACCCAAAATTTTTAATTCGGCCTTCATTTACACACACTCAAGTTGTTCCAAATCATTAAAATGTCTGTTCTGATGAACACAGAGAAAGATATTCGGAAGGCTTGTAATGAAGCAGTTCTTGGCCACCATTGACTACCATAGTAGGAAAATCGCTTTATAATTTTTTGTTGTTCTGTTGAACACAAAAGAAGATATTTTGAAGAATGCGGGAAAGCAAACAGTTCTGGGGTAGTTTCGACTACCGTTGTCATTTTTCCTGCTATGGTAGTCAATGGGGTCCCAGAATTATTTGTTACAAGCATTCTTCAAAATATCGTTCTATATGTTCATTAGAACGGAAATTGATAGAGATTTAGAACAACTTGATGATGACAGAATTTTATTTTGGGTTAAACTATTCATTTAAGATTCCGTCATTATTTCTTATAGGTTTTTCCTTTTAACATTTTTGGACCGGAACTAATTCAAGCATTTCTAGTTTCATGTACAAACAACATTTTACGGGTTTGGAATGACATGAAAGTGAGTTAATTTAAGGTTAACATTTTTGGGCGAACAAGGTCCTTTATTATTTCCGTTTTACATTTTCTGTTGTTCGTCTGAGTCGCTCATTCAACATTAAAGACTCATTATAGGCTTTTTGTAGCTCTATAGAAAAGCAAGTATTTGAGCGGTAAACTTTTATTAGACTCATTGTTTGCCCACCAATGCTTTGGGGACACTTGACGACTCTAATACAGCCTGGCATTTGGCAAAGCATCGTGGGAGTCGAAGTTTTCTTCTTGCCAGTCTTACGGAAACTGCTGAAGGGCTATTTATGCTATTTAGGGGGTGGATCTGTGAATATCCAGTCCTATGGAAGCGAAGAAAAAAGACAGCTGTCATAATGTTCTTGTATAATGAGACTAAAAATCCACATTCGTTTTGCTCCTAATGTAATGTGACTTCTAATTTAAGGCCTGTTTCAGCAAAAAAATGGTCAATGCATTTGTGTCTGGCACATATGTAATGTTTTAGGACCTATTTTTAATATGTTGACTGGCTTTGTTTATGGCTCGCCACATTGGTACTTCATTGCCCTTCGAGAACCAAATTGGTTTGAATTTTCTTTATGAATATCTGTTGTGAAGTTCAAAATTATGTTGTGGCACTGAATAGCTTCACCGCTACAGTTTGTAGCCCAAATTGTCTTCTGTCCTTCTTTGGCTTTTATTGTGGTTTCTGCGCTGTCAAAGAGAAAGTTCACACAAAAATAAAAATTCTGTCATCTTTAATTCACGTTCGTGTCAAAATCTATATATGACTCTTTCTTCTGTGGAACACAAAAGAAGATATCTTGAAAAATGTCTATTTTGTGTCCATAGAATGGGGGCCTATGTTGTTTGGTTGCCGACGTTCTTTAAAATATCTTATTTTGCGTTCTGCAGAAGAAAGAAAGTCAAACAAGTTTTAAATGACATGAGGAAAGGTCAATTTTGTTTTGTTTTGTGTTGAACTATCCCTTTAAAGGTAGTAAATTTGTGTTTGTTTTGTTGTTGTTTTCAGGCTGTGCCTTTGTAAAGTTCTCCACACACGCTGAAGCTCAGTCGGCGATCGGTGCCCTTCATGGCAGCCAGACCATGCCAGTGAGTACACACTAATGCTTCAATTCTTGCCTACTTTCTTCCCTAGTCTCTGTTGGAGATTTGCTTCAAGATTACGTATTACGAGGTTCAGTTTAATGCGAATGTTTGAGCCATCAATGCTGTCCAATAGAAATATTCATTGATTTTATTAAAATGTGGGTTCTCCAAAATGAGTTATTCTTAAAAGGTTTTTCTAGTATAATACACTTTATAAGAAAAGCTAAGATAAGATTGACAGCCAATCAAAATCACTTTAAATTTAAAGGGCTAGTGCATTTAAAGGTGAAACTGCAGCACGTGAGCTACAATAAACATAACATTATCGTCGGTTGATGTAGACACGATATATCGTCTTTATAGCGTCAACAGCAGGGGGCTAATCATGCCATTCTAACCAGCCAAACCTTGCCCTCTAACCTAGCACAATGCTAGTTTGTTCTAGCTAGCTTTCGTAACCCATAGCAATAACTGAATATTTTTTCAAAGCAGACCATTAAATAAACAAATAACGAACAAATCAATCAGTACCGTCAACTTCCATACTGCATACTTAGCCATATTGTTTACGTTGAATAGGTGCATAGCTGGCGTGTCAGCGCGTGGCCTTTGTCCGGCTGTTTCAATCTTGAGTACTGGACGCTGAGCCATAAAAAGGCGGCTATTCAGCACAGCCTGTCTGAATCACAGCGCTATTCAGCCACACAAACATTGTTCAGCTCTCAGAAGCAGCTCTCACGCTGCTGTTTTATTTGCTGAAAGACTCTGCTGGATACGGGGAGAACCTTGGACTGTCAAAATGCATTTTTAATATAGGGTTTTTATTTCGGAAAACAAAATGCCACAGTTAGAAACAAGGAACAGTTCGTCCAGAATGAGAAAAAATCGGTCATAATTCACTGAAGAGTTATTTATTTCTGAATGTCCAAGCTTCTCCTAAATGCATTGAAAGTGAATGGTGACCGCACAAATCTTAAGGAAAGAGTTTTTTTTTCTCAGAATATATGATTAAGTTCAGTCTGTTAATAATGTAAAATTTGCATTTCACTTTAGGAGACCTAAAGTAAAGTTCATGTAACTTTTGTCGTGCATTTTAGAAGTTCGGTCCCCATCCACTTTCATTGTATGAAATAAACAATCTTGAAAATTTCTTTGTTTCACAAAAGAAAAAACATCACACAAGTAGAGAGTATAGGAACCGTTTTTTCTGGGTGAACTGTCCATTTAAAACAGAAAACGGGCAAAGGTAGATAGATCTACGGAGTGATTTTGCTCTCCGTATAACCTATGGGGTCAACGGTGGAGCAAATGATTCAGGGACATTGAAATGTAAACCACAGCCCCAAAATTCCTCACACACACTCAGACATCCTTTTCTCTCTCTCTCGTCTCTCTCCTCCGTTCATCCTCCCGGGACATTAGGCAATAGACTTGTTTACCTCACCTTTCACCACATTGACTGGTGAATTATTCATTGGCATGTACTAAGGGTGGGAGTGGAGGACAGAAAAAAGAGAGAGAGCGGGAAGGTGAGCAAGATAGAGAAATAAAAAGAGAGGGGAAAGCGAACAGGAAGCTCACGGGGCAGGAATGGAAAAGGTTTATAGTCATCTCGGAAGGTAAATTGATTATGGAAAACCTCTCCATTCTCTCGAGTCTGAAGTTGGAAGGGGGAGGGGTCAAGACTCGCCAGGCTCCCAGGTGCCAAAGTGAGATCTTTAGCTGAGATAATGGAGTTCTTCTCCAGGCAGGGCTTGATAAAGCCCTCATCCATCTGTGCACCCTTCAGATGAAGCACAGCGGAACTTCGCGAACTTAACAAAACCACCCACCGGCCAGAATCAAACAAAACATGCAGTTATTGCGCTAACGTACGAATGCGCCAGAACCTGCCTCCCAATTTGAATACTATCCATCATAAATACACTTTTCACGCACACTAAAACGTACACACTTACTCATAACAAAAACAGTAAATATGTATAAGGCGTAGAATAAGGAGGCAAATCGGGACACAGCAATAGTTCCAATGTAAAATGATTCGACTGTCCACGCTACGAGGATTATGTTGCGCCAAGCGTCACAAACAGATCCATAATGAGAACAGTTAAATTAATTTTTATTTTGTGTTTTCGTCTCATTTTCCAGTTCAGATGTCCAAAACATGATGAATCGTGTTAAATTTTTTCTAGAAGCAAAATTAGCTTTAGTGTTGTTTTTTATGATGCTTAAAAAGATGCTCTGTTTTTTCCGCAAATGAGTCCCGCATTTGCCAGTAAGTCAGCCAGACAGGTGGTCCCGCCCAGAAGCCAGTTGGTTGAGCCAGTTTTGCTGTTTTGGCTGAGAACTGAAATGTTTTGAAAGCTTCATAGTGATTGTTTTTTCTTCTGAAGAGAAACAACCCTAAAATATTTAACTTCCATTTCCGTGAAACCGGGATATAATAAAGTATTTCAGAATTTGACTCACTTCACCTTTAACAAAAACACCCAGCAGGCTCTCCAGCCCGCATTTTTTTTCAGACTGCAGCTCTTACTGTAGTTATTACAACGCCGATGTCCAGTCAAGAAACGAAAGCTAATTCGTTTTAAATACGCATGCATAAAGTAGCCTCTTAATAAAGTGCTCGTGGGCAGCGCTGAAATTGGCCTTATTGCAGATATGCTTGACTCTTAAAGTCCGTTCCATCTTATATTGAACTCGTATCCCCCGGCACGTCACAGTCGCACTCTCTGTGCATTTAGTTCATGCACATGCATGCACACGTAGTCCCCTTTCAACATTTCTGCCTCTGTTTTTGTCACTTTCTCTCTTGCTTTCGCTCGCTCGCACAGCCATGAGCAGAGGTCAGAACCACATGCACAGATCTAATTATCTAGCTCTGGAAGCCCGGCTTGAATGTATTTGCATGTTCTGTGATTGAATGTGGCGTGTTTATGCATGAATGTATATATACGCATATATTATATGTTACAATCATTCCTTTTCTCATTTATTCGCCCTCATTTCAAACCTGTAAAGCTTTCTTTCTTTTGTGGAACACAAAAGCAGATATTTTGAAGAACGTTGGTGACCAAACAATATTGGACCACATTAACTTCCACTGTGAGGGAAACATTTTTCAAAATATCTTCCTCTGTGTTGCAGCGACGCAAGAGTCATATACAGGTTTTTAATGAAATTAGGATGAAGTAATTATGACTGATTTGGTTTATTTTTGGTTGCACTTTCCCTTTAAGATGATTTCAGACTCTGTTTATGAGTCCCTTTAAAAGTACAATCACCAAAGAGACCAATAGGGGGCAGGGCACAATCGAACCCGCGTTCGGACCAAGCAATCAATCCAAACTTGAAAACAGTCTTCCCATGTGTGTGCGTGCGACACTGTGCGGGTACAGTACGTGAGACAGAGAGGGTTTGATGCAGGCGTTGGACATACACTCTGTATTCCACGCACGCCTGCCCCCTGAGCCCCCTCGCCCCCACCCTTCGTGCTCCGGACATGGCGCAATTAAAAATGTACACCCGCGTGTGGTAAAGCAAATTGGCGAGCTTCAGGAAGGCCTTGTAGAACGGAAGACCAGGGACAAAATTATGCTCTCAGAAGGTTAGGGGGGTCAAGGAACTCTAGCCCCCCGTTTCAGTCTCATTTCCACCTGAGTGTATACACCAGGGATTGGCCGTATTTCAACAAATACAGGAAAATGAAACTGTGGCAGCTATCTGATATTACAATCTTGGTTTAGGAGAGTTTGCGCCTCCGACCGATTGCCAATGTCTATGGTTGAATGGAAATGTGTTCAGCTGTATTTTCATTTCCTCATGACTGGCTGGAGGAGAAAACTTCTACTGTATGAGAAAAATCCAAAATAGCAAATGTTGACTACACGATAAATGGCCTCCACAACATGTCAGAGCTTTTGGGCTTGAGCTCCATTATGTCAAGCTAGCAGTTTACATTTTTTATATTTGACATTACATTTTTACACCTATTATATAATATAAAAAAAAATTGTGTTTAACTTTGATTGGATTACACATATTGTATTAAGGCATCAGGTTGTCATGTTGCTTGGCAACAGTAATCAGAAAGTCAACTCTGTTACCATACAGTATTACTATATTTATTGACATTATTTTTTACACTTAAATAAAATCTCAGTTGTGTTTAACTTTGACTGGATTGCACATTTTGTATTAAGGCATCAGGTTGTCATGTTGCTTAACAACGGTTAACAGATAGTCAACTCTGTTACCATTCAGTATTACTTTATTTACATCATATTTTTAAACCTCAATAAAATCTCAGTTGTGTTTAACTTTGACTGGATTGCACGTTTTGTATTAAGGCATCAGGTTGTCATGTTGCTTTGCAACAGACAACAGATTGTCAACTCTGTTACCATTCAGTATTACTTTATTTACATCATATTTTTACACCTAAATAAAATCTAAGTCGTGTTTAACTTTGCCTGGATTGCACATTGTGTATTAAGGCATCAGGTTGTCATGTTGCTTTGCAACAGTCAACAGATTGTCAACTCTGTTAACATACAGTATTACTATATTAATTTACATTATATTTTACACTTAAATAAAATCTCAGTTGTGTTTAACTTTGTCTGGATTGCACATTGTGTATTAAGGCATCAGGTTGTCATGTTGCTTGGCAACACTAAACAGATGGTCAACTCTGTTAGTACTATGTTTTATTATATATATCTTCTACTATAGTTTAAGTCATATAGTATATTTAGTAATATATTTTCATATTTTTTATAATTATATAAAAGTTGGTTTGTCCAAAATACACTTTTAAGTTTCAAATTTACACAAACTTGAAAATCAATTTCGAGGTGTAAATCTTTATCAGCATGCAGTGCAGGTTTTCTTACATCAGGGGGAGGTGCACAATAATCCATTCTTATTACCTTATTCAGACTTAATGCCCAGAGACAGATGTGTGTAGTTAAAGTAATATCAGATATACGGCTTAGTTAGTGTCGTTTACGACCCACGTCCACACCGAAACCTCGAGAACCGGAACGGCACCCCCTACATCCCAGCTTCTCGTAAAGATGGAACCTCGCTTTGATTTCAGGCCCTGTTTTTCCTCTTTTCACTGCACATTTTATTCCCACAGTTTTATTCCCTCTCTCTCTCCTGAATCCATTTCGCTCGGCCCTGGGCCTGTGGGAATTCCAGCGGGTGCTCGGCGGCTTAAAATTTAATGAGAGTTTTTACTTCACAGATCAAGCACCACTCTCTCTACCTCTCTCTCTCTATCACTTTTTCGTACAAACACACAGCCTATATCTTGCTGGACCAACAAGCCCTCGGCCCTGATATTCATGGAATGGCTTACAGCAAACAAACAGCCCAGAACGGATCGGACAAACACAAGATTTTGGTCAATCGGAAAACAAACTTTTTGATCAGGCTTCGCTCAATGGCTCTCGCAATGAACATTATAATTTGTTTTTTAATAATAGCTCAAGGTGATTTAAGAGTGTCAGTCTGTAACTTTGCCTCTGTCCCCATCTCTGTTAGAAAAATAGAATTCCAGTTACTAGCGAAATCGTTTTTTATAGGTGGGTTGAAGTCAAATGAAGTCGAACTAATATTGACCACAAAACCCCACAGCTGTGTGTTGACTTCATCCCTGAGTGTTAGAATCCACCGACAACTTAATACCACTAGCTCAAGAAGTTTATCAATCGAAGAACTGGTGCACGTCCAAGTGCCAAACTTTTAAAACATCTCACAGGTTAGAAAAAAACCTTAAATTCCCACGAGGTTATAGCCAGAAATCACTTAAACTGCTTTGGTGATAAAAACCTGAAGGGATACAAGATAAGCCTTTTTGTTGGAGATTTCAGCCTCTTGCACTCTGAGTTTGTGAAGTCTTTGCGAAGCCGCGTGGTACGATTCCTGACCCGTATCCGGCAAGGTCCTTTCGGTTTAGTCATCCGCCATGTCTAATGAGCAGTGGCTGAATACATTGACAGTGTCCCTGGCATTGATATACTTACCAACCAGTGAAGGAAACAATACAATAAAACAGTTTTGGGAAGGCTGAGGGCGTGAAAGTTCAAACGGAGCAAAATCGAAAATCAAATCTACATGTATCTTCCCAAGCGATTATCTTTCTCTGCATTTCTGGCAAGCTGCGAACGCCCACAGGAGTGGAGCTGCATGTTCGGAGCCAACGTTGTTAAGCTTAGATGTGCAACGTTATTGCCTTGTGATTGGCCCTCGTAGTGACCGATTTTCAAAGCATTCTGAGAAGACAACAGAGAGCGCAAGAGTGGGCGTCCACTTTTTAGCAGCCATCATTTTGAGTATTTTTCCAGTTTGCTTAAACGACATTTAAAGGTCCTTAACGGAACACAACTTTGAGGGGAAGATATCCGTTTCCCATGATTCACTGCAAATGATGAAATCATGTCATAATTGATAGTATAATATAAACAAAAGTGTATTCAATGATTTCTGCATGAATAATGCTCTTTAAATGTATTGCAAATTCAGCTGTTAAACTACGACTTGGTTTTTATGCCAACATGGCTTGACATTCTGCCAGCTCCATCTTGAAATGTTCACTTGATTTTTGTCAGACATGGACATCAGTCAAAAGCATTGCTTAGACCAAGCCCCCCATTCATTGCATGGCTTGTGTCCTCACCTGATATCCCCCCACGATTGTGACCGCTTATCGACATTTTACCGTCAAATTCAGCCTCTTATCTTACCTGATGCACAACCTTTCTCCACCGTCGGATCACAGTCATATTTCGGCCTTTTCGGCGAAATCGATTCTGCAGGTTTTTTCCTCCGGACAGCGGCGCGAGAACAGGGGATGTTGCAGTCTGATAAAGGTCAAGTGTTGCATGGAGCCATCGGGAGATTCATAATGAAGATGAGTGAGGCTCTGGCGGCAGGTGTTTCATTACCGCGGTACGGGAAAGAACGAGAGGCTAGACTTAGAAAGCCGCACTCCTCCAAGGTCAGAACGCGGTCGTCGGTGGCCTTGTCAATCTGGAAACACACCCACGTTGTTCTCCTGATCCGTTTGATCTTTCATGAGCAATATGATAGCGTATCAAGCAACAAATCTGAAATGGATTTGTAAAACAGAGCGCCTCAGGGCCACGTCATGCTGCAAAGGATTGTGTCAATCTACCGATGTAACAAAGATGACATACTGTGATATGTTTTTTCTTGGGGGATAAGGGAAGCATTGTATAAACATGACACATTGTCTTTGGATTTTGGTGGGCAGTAAGCTATAATGCAGACATTTGATGAATTATGAAATACTTCTGTCAGCTGTTCTATTGATATGTTTCATAGGGATGCATCTAAACGGCCTCTGCTTATCGAAAACGCAGAGTGAAATTGTTTGTTATGCCATCTACAAGTAAACACATTTAATTCATGTAGGATTTTTTGTTAAATCAGCAGTTTTTAAAGTTGACTTGCATTATCAAATAAAATGGTGAAAATGAAAATATTTAAAAAAAATGTATTGTAAAAATGTAATATTGTATTATGTTCACTAATAATAATAACAACAATAAAGCATTATTGTTATGATGATGATGATTTATTTGTTTTGTTGTTTTATGTTTTTAAAAAATAGCTTTTAATAACAATAAAACATGGCTCCGCCCCAAAATCAAACCATTAGTTAGGCGATTTGGTTGTTGTTGTTGTGTCTGGCTGATCCGGATTATGAAACCAAACAGCGTTGTTTTAAAAGTCAACATTATGTGTTTTATACATATTTTGGATACATTTCTACAAATGGCTACAGTGTCTATACATATTAAGATGTGATTGGTAAAACTATTTTAAGATGGTTAAAAAAGCCACCCATTACATCATTTCGCGTAATCATGTAATAACTACTTCAAGATTTTCTTCATTGGAAGAAGAATTGATCTCTCATACCAGGGACATGTTCTCATACCAGGGACATGCTCTGAATTCTTTTGCATGTCCGTGCCGTTTCACAGCTATGTAGAAGACCTGAACCAACACTTGAAGTTTTATTTATTTGGATGTGGTGCGAATGTCCCGTTTGCAAAGCGGGAGGTTAAACGTAGCCTGCCCTCTCTCCTCAGACTGGCTCCGATTCTCTCCTCCCCCAGGGTGCTTCGTCCAGCCTGGTGGTCAAGTTTGCAGACACGGACAAGGAGCGCACCATCCGCCGCATGCAGCAGATGGTCGGCCAGTTCGGCATCTTCAATCCTGCCATCGCCCTGCCCTTCAGCACATACAGCACCTACGCACACGCGGTGAGTACTCTCCCTACGGCCCTCTGTGCCCGGCACGTTTTGATGATCTCATCCGTGCCCACGCTCGCCCCCCTTCCCCGTGTGCACATGGGTGTCTGTGGCATACAAACAGCCTGGGATGACTCAGAATATTCCATAGGAAGATCTTCACAAAACATGACAAAAAAACTATTCTATGGGAAACCACACAGTCCATTTTTTATTCTATATGAGAGGACATAAAAATTCACACAATATCCCTGTTTCCATATGAAATAGATTTACAGTTATTCAGGCACTAATAGACTTTTTTTAATCATACTGTAAACGCTATTTTTAATTGTCAGAGTCAACCCGGGGCTCTGAGGGTTTATCATTCACACTCATTTTCATATCACAGACATGCACGGACAAACAAACCCACAGTAACTTCCAGGGCTGTATGGGAAAAACTTTCTCATTATCATTCATGAGATGCGGACCGTCCACGGGAAATGCAAATGGTCCGAACGTGGCGTGTGGGAGCCCGGGCAGGGTGGTTACTGTAGATTCCACAGGTTGGCAGGAACTTTTATCTCCCGTGTCAGAGATGCCTCAGCCTGCTGCTTGGTGGTTCTGACACTGTCTTTATAATTCACTCTTCCAGCTCGATCCGCAACCCACACACGCCACAGCCGCTGGCTTGTGACAACACGTGCAGCTCATGCTAAAGTTTGGGACGTTTTATACTTTTACATCTGTCTTATTTTAACTTTTCGTTAGGTGAAACAATTGGCTAGATCACTTTATAAAGGACTTAGAAAGATTGAATTTCAGAAACAGTTATAGTTATAGAGCATTTATTTTTTGTTCTGTTTATTATGGATTTGTGTCACTTGGTAAGGAAGCTAATGCTGTTATTCACTTGTAAGGCTGGGATTTAGTTTACCTTGCAACTTAATTTATTTATGATATAAACTATACTAAATCTCACAGAAATTTTTGGCTTTCGTGCCAGTGGTGGTTAGGTTTAGGGATGGGGCTTCAATATTGCATTTACTCATAATCGTACATTTTTGTACAATTCACATCGTACGAATTCTTGTGAAGTAGCCACTTTGTGAAATAGTTGTGAATTCGTGTCAGATCTGGTTGAAATGATGCCGGTCAGACAGTAAAGAAGTTAATAACTTCTTAAAGACTTTATAGTTATATATATATGAAGGAAAAATGTTTTACAATTTTTTTATTTAAACTGATGTCCAAACCACACATATAACGTTTTTTTTGTAAATAGTACCGATAACGTTAGAATCCTTTTCAAGGCGAATTGATTTTCATTGTACATCAAGTTACTTACCGTAACAATGTGCTAAAAACTTTTACAGAACCCTAGCAACCGCATAGCAACCTGGCAACCAGACAAAAAATAGCATTGCGGTAGCGAGTTCGAAAATATGACATTTTTTGATTTACTGTTGCCGGGCTTTTGTCGCCACAATCAGGTCTTTGTGAAATAGCCGATTAATATGAGTTTCCGTCATTTCTGTACCTGAGCGAAGGCCGAAAGTGTTCAACCTCGGAAAGCATTCACACCTCCTTCATAACAAGGCAGGCAACAAAGCCACATAAGCTAAACATTCAGGCTCAGATATGGCAATGGTACATTTAGAAATGTGGAGGATGAGCAAATTAAGAGGCTTCTCCACAAACACAGCTGTGCTGAGGATTACTGGGTTCAGCTGACAGCCAGTAAATTGGATTTTAGTCGGAGCAGAGGAGGGGCGCATGCGAGCGCAAATTGGAGAGGTAATAGCGTTGACAACATCGTGCCAAAAGACAGATGTGTTTTTTTAAGAAGGTACATCTAACTCCCAAATCTGACAAACATCTTAGCATTCAACGGCACATGAAGATGTTCAAAATATCAGATATGGCCCCGTACTTGACTCTGGAGTGGAGGGGGGGTTGACACAACACATGATGAAAGCGAGAAACATTAATTTTCTTTCAGACGCATCTTGTCAATACAAGCCGAACATCTTTTATCTGTTCTTTTTTTCCCCGGCTGTGTCGTGTTTGATCTTTTCCATTTCTGAGCAAAGCCATCTTCATTTTCTGCTTTTGTTGGGGGGGGTGATGAATAAAAGCCCGGCTGTTGATGGAAAGCCAGCAAGATCTCTTTTACTTCCCGCCAATCACCAGAGACGGCACGTTAGATTAATATGACGCACAAATGACTTGAAAGCACTTCAGAAGGTTCTGAAGCCAACATTAATGAGGAGAATGTTTGGCTGGGTATTTTGAGGTGGGGGTGTCATGGGGTGTACGTGCTCTACCACTGACCTATATTGCCCCCTGTTGTTGGGAAATATAACACTGTCAGACATTTAAAGGGACAGCTCACCCCAAAATTTAAATTTGTCATCATTTACGTACCCTCAGATAGTTCCAAACCTGTACAAATACCTTTGTTCTGCTGAACACAAAGAAAGATATTTTGAAGAATGTCAGTAACCAAACAGATTTCACCCCCCATTGATTCGCATAGTATTTATTTTCCATGGCAGTAAATGGGGGATGGGCTCTGTTTGGTTACTGGCATTCTTCCAAATATCTTCCTTAGTGTTGAAAAAAAACTGAAATTGAGGGTGATTCAATGGTGATCGAATTTTCATTTTTGGGTGAACTATCCCTTTAGAGGCTCTTTAAATATTTGAAATTATGAATGTTTAATGGTTTAAATGTTTTGTTTGAATCATCATCATACATGGAGTGTAGACATGACGATTGACTTGTTAGACTTTTAATATTTGTATTTATTTGATTTGGTTTATTTGTTCATTATTGGTGTAAATGTATAACATCTAGTCACAGCTCTAAATATTTCAGTTCTTTGTCATAGACAACAATTATATTTAGTGGAGAGCAAATGGACACTTCTGGTTTTGGCTCCATCTTCTATAATGTTTCTGCTAAAGAAAAATAAGACAATAAAACAGTACTTAGAGAGGAAAGTTCTTAGAATGTTTAAGGCCCCTAATGTAACAATTTATCCCAAAATAGTTATTTTATAGCATCGTGAAGCACTAAGTAAAAAATACACGGAAAGATACTTCCAGTACAACCCAAACTATATTTGCCCCATCCTTCAGCTTAGTCCCAAAGATGCGCCTTAGCACACAGCTTAAAGTATTTTCTGGCCTAAAACATACTCCAGCACAACCCACGCTATGTTTGCACCGTCTCTAAGCTTCGTCCCGAAGACGTACCTCCGGCACACAGCCGAGAAAGCCGTTGCAGGCAATCTTCAGAGCCGGAGACCTTAATAACCGAGGTCCTCGCGCTCCGCTCAGTCCATTTCTCCTCTCTCTATAAATATCTCCTCAGCCCATTCCGCCATTCTCCAGGCGCTGCAGCTGGGCCAGGCTGAATGCAAGGGGTCATGTGTGATGCAGGCAGAGGTGGGTAGAGACACAGAACAGCCCTGGGTAGATAATTGCCAAGTGATAAAGAGGTGATTGCCTGGTGGCACCGAGGGAGACTAATGCCATCGGCAAGCCATAAAAAACCCACATGCCTGACACTGAACGAATGCCGTCGCCCGGGCAACATCTTCCAGGAGCTGCTTCTGTTTTTTTAGTTTTCCATTCCGAAGGAAGAAGAGGTTGTGACCCCTATGATGAGAACTCTACTGAAGGCAATTTGGTTGCTTTTGCCTGGGCTTGAATGCTTGCTGTCTATTCAGGACGCTGGGTAAAGTGTTGGTCCCGCAGTGGTGAAGCTGAAGGTAAAGCAATCGTTCGGTCGCTATTGGCTCCCCAAACCCGGTGTTTTTTCTTCTGTAGAACACAAAAGAAGACATTTTAAAGGAAGCGGTACCCATTGACTTGCATTGGTTTTGTGTCCACAAAATATACTGTACGTTAATGGGTACCGCTGTTTATTGGTTACCAACATTCATCCAAATATCTTCTTTTGTATTTTTCAGAAGTAAGAAAGACTTGCAGGTTTGAGGTCGGGTAAATGATGACAGAATCTTTTGAGGGTTTAACTATCTCTTTACCAGCATTGTTTGTGTTTTTTAAGCCTCAAAAAGAGTCCCTTTTTTGATCTGCCCAAAAAAATTACAGACCCTGGGTGACCCGTCCAATAATAAGAATGCGGTGCAGCACGAGAGATTATTTTTTTTACAGTCTCGTCCAGGCACCGACAGCCGAAGGACCTTGTTTTCCCCCTTCTTTATTCTCCCCTCTCCTCTCTCACCCCTCCTCCCCCTAAGAACAAATTGATGTTGCTCACTTCTCCCCAACATAATTACATGCTTGGGCCTCCAATTTTCTGTTTTAATTCCTAAAGAGCAGAACTGAATGCCACGTCGTTATCCGAGGCAATCTGGTGGCAGCCATGAAAGGCGACATTATCCGAGCTGTTCATGGAGGGAAATTACAATATGGAAGTCTTCAACTCACCGCGCCGCGCTGTGCCCGGAGCCTGTCCCTTTGGCTTTTAAAAGGCATTAGCAAACTGTCACCCGGCTAGAGCCGGTCGGCTTAACTATACTGCCCCATTCAGCTTGAAAGGGGAGGTCGAGAAATGGGCACAAAAGCGTCTGATTACCGTAGCATTGCTATTACGCCAAGAAGAGGCCAGACCATCACGTCCCGCCATGCCAAACGCATTAAACGCTTGCGCAAATGTTCCTATTGTTCGGTTGTTAAAGCTGAAGTTGTTTTTTTGATGTTACGGTAACGTTTCCTGGCTTAATATACAGAGACAACCGTAGGTGAGCCATTGGTAGGATGATGTCTTCGAGAGTTGTAAAACACTGTCTTTTTGTCTAAACCACGGAAGACATATTTTGGAAACAGTAATGAATTAGTTTGAAGTGCACTTCAACTTTAAACAGTGCTGAGCTTCATTTTAAAGCCATTGATTGTTAACAAATATTTCATGATAATATTTTATTAATAAATATTTATATATATATAACAGAAGACCATTAAAGGCGCAAAACATAATCCCTATTTGTCTTTTTGTCAACATGACTTTCCCAGTCCGGGTAGCCAAAGTGATGTCAGGCTATAATAAGATCTGGAACATGTGTTAAGAAATTAAACTGGGTCAGTTTTGATTTCACATCGACTTTAAGACCGTTCAACATATTGAATGGAGCGGATGTCTATCTCGGTCTCATTTCCACCGGTGTTAAATGAAATATGGCATCTACTCTGACACAGGTCTATTGGTAAGCGCGGTGATGTTATTAGAATAGACTTGACGTACGGACACATTTCCCGTTTGCGACACATGTAAACCGTGTAGATATTGTAAAGCACAAAGAAAGTGGTTCAGGATCAAATAATCATTTAGAACACATCTAAGTATGTCTGTTTCAATGCAAGCCTGACAAAAGATACAAAGAACGGCTTATGCCATGACAGCTGTCAAAGTGTAAATGGGGAAAAAAACGGGTTTGCTGTCGAACCTATTAAGGATCACTTTAAAGTACAAAAATGAATTCTGTCATTTTTTTCTCTTCATGTCATTCCAAACCTGTATCTTTGTGTCAACGTATCCGGGCCACTGTTTTGCCATACAATGAAAGTGAATGGGGACTGGGGCTGCCTAGCTGTTAAATGGTACAAAAAAAGCACCAGAAAGCTATCAAACAAGTGGTCCATATGACTTATAGTGCTCCATTTTAAGTCACATGGGCCATATTATGATACATTTATGGTGCTTTTTGTCATTTTAGAGCTTGACAGTCCCAGTCCCCATTCACTTTCATTTTCTTTCAATAGTAGCTAATATATTCTTGAGAAATGTACCTTTTGTGTTTCACAGAATAAAAGAAAGCCATACAGGTTTGAAATGACATAGGGTGACTGAATCATGATAGAGTTCAGAGTAGTCATTTTTGGGTGAACTGTTCCTTTAAAAGTGAACAATAAATACAAATTTCTATTCTCAACTCTGGGGTCGCTTAAAGGGATAGTGAAATAAAAGTTGTATTATCATTTTCTCACCATTATGTCATTCTAAAACTATATGGCTTTCTTTTGCAGAATACGAAAGACATTTCTCAAAAATTCTCTTTTTTTGTTCTGCGTTAGAAAGAATGTCATACAGGTTTTTGAATGACATGATGATGTATAAATGCAGGCAATACTTGTATATTGTGTGAACTATCCCTTTAAGAACTACAAATGTGCGTTCATCCATTGGTTCAGATGAGCTAGACCGATGGCTTTTGAAATGTTTCGAGGGCACTTGTGACACGCTTTCACTAAAGGTAGGTTGACACATTTTTTTCTCTTTTTCCGTCCTGCTTTCTCATCTACTCTGTGAAGCACCGCCTATCCATCTTCATGTATCCTGCGTACCTCTAGTAACTTTTCTTTCTTTTCCTTCTGTTTTCTAGCTGATGCAGCAGCAAGCGGCCCTAATGGCCGCCAGTCACGGAGGCTACCTGGCACCCAGCGTGGCCTTTCCAACCACCCAGATACACCAGATGGGGGCGCTCAACATCAACAGCCTCCCACCCAACCCTATGACCCCGGTGTCGGGTGAGTTTCATCATTCACTGGGTGAGCAATACTGCATCATTTTATTTTTATGGGTTGTGTGTCTGGTTAATGTGTTTGTGTTTGATGCTACAATGACTGACCGCCGGTAGCCTTTTCTAATTTTCTTTCTTCTGTGGAACGCAAAAGAAGACAATTGGAGAAATGTCCCGGAAGATTTTGTGTCCATACATTGGAAGTCAACGGGGGGGTCAGTGTTGTTTGGTTACCAACATTCTTCAAAATATCTGCTTTCGTGTTCTTAAGGAGAAAGAGAGTCATGAGGCAATTACTTCCCTTGCTTTTGAACGGACCGGTCTCTCTTACATTGCACTATTATTATTTACGAAAGCACCAATGCTGACGTTTCCAAATTGGCACGTATACCAAATGAAGAATTGCGGATTATCCATCGCAGTCGTCCCCTCAAAGCGGAGTGGTTTAATAATAAGGACATACAGCCGTTCCCATTGTCATTCCAAACGCCGGTTATCACGCAATCTAAACAAACAGATCTTATTGGATAATGGCTACCTTTCCGAATTTGCTTATGCGGCACTATTTCATTTTTCCAATCCCTCACGAAAAATGCTTCCCCATGATATATGCCCGGCTTTAACAAAGCTCATTCTTCTTTTGTCAACAGCACTGCTGTACCAATTTACGCCATACACCGCGACACCGGACAACATCATTTGTCATACCCAGTAAAGCGAACGGTTTGGCGAATTACGAGTAGCTCGCAGCTAACCGGCCGACCAATTTCAAAACACATTATTAGTTTGGCTAATTGAGCGGCCGTGGAATGACTAAACGCTTACGTTTTTATGCAAAGTAAAATCAAAACAGTGGCGGAAGTTTCATTACCCGAGGCGCTGGCAAAGCAAGGTACTCCCACTGGCATCGCGTGTAGGTTTAATACGCTTCTATCTTTTACAAGCTGCCATCGGATCTTGTAAAAGCCTCGTCCAATTAAAGCGCCCGAGCTGTCAAGACAGGCCGCTCTTCAAGGCTGAGGTTATCCATGTGTGGCATTACATGCAAATGTACTTACGTGCTACTTCAAATATTAAGTTAGATAGACAGGGCGGTTTGTCAAATATTTTGTCAGGACGCGTGCCATGCAAAACATGCATTTTTTATGTTGCGCATCGTTTGTGACATCTACGACTGAAAATGTGTTTGTGGATAAAAGGGATAGTTCGCTCTTAAATTGCATTGCATTGTGTATTCATCCTGATGTTTTTTAAAAGGAGCACAAAAAGAGATATTTTGATAAATGTCTCTGTGGTTTTGTGTCCATACGAAGGAAGTCAATGGGGGTCAATGTTGTATGTTCATCAAAATCTCTTCTTTTGTGTTCTTAAGAAGAAAGAAAGTCAGGTTTAAAATCACAAGAGGGTGAGTAAGTGACGAAAGATTTTTGAGTGAACTATCCCTTTAACAATCTTAAACGTTCTCACAATTGCAACAGTGCATCTGTATTCTAAAAAAAAAAAAACATGAGTTTACCTGGTACCATATCCAAAACTAAAAAACTGCATTATTATAGCAGATGTCCATGAGGTCATCCCTTAAGAAACTTAACCATGGTTTTACTATATTAAAAGTGTAGTAAACATGTTTTGGTGAACTGACCTAGCCTAAGGTTACTATAGTCAAACCGTTATTGTTATTTAATTCTTTCACTGTTTTCCCCTTTGCAAAAACGCTCGAGCTCTGTGTAAAACATCTGTGTACTCGTGTTTGGATTTTATCCTCTTTGACTGGGATCAATGTCATATTAACATGCAATGCAGCTGCTGGATTGAATTGGCTTCTCTTACACTGACTTAATTGAAAGAGACTGCCGGAGCTGTGCAGATCTCCTGTGGACGCAAGATGTGCTGAATATGCGCATTGGACACGCTCGCTCGTGTGTGTGTGTGTGTGTGTGTGTGTGTGCGAGCTCTGCTCCACTGATTGCCTTCCATTATTGAACCTATTGGAATCTGTTGCATTATTAATCCTAAGCGAGATAGCAGAGCTGGCGTTAAAAATATTCCAAGGACTACAATAAATAAGATATTCATACGTTTCTCTTCTTTCCCTCGTTCATTCATTCATTCATTTGCATTTCCCTGGCAGGCCCAGCACCTCTGGTTTATTCAATACATCTGCCGTACAGACATCAACACACACACACATCGTGTGTGACTTGTGTATAAAGTATTGTGGAAACATAAACCACACCGCCACAAATCCCCTCAGATATTTGCTCCGGAGAAATGCTCTGTGCTGTCTTGAGAGTTTTAAAATCCTGTTTCAATAAACAGAACAAATGTTTAGGATGCCAAAGTCATCAGGCTTTAAAATTGGCTGAACAATTGATCCACCGTGATGCAAAAAAGACCTGTTTTACATTCTTCCATCATGAAGTGGTTTGTTGGGAATTCTGCAATCTGAAGACATCTGGCATGTCCACAATTGAAAGCCCGAACAGCTGTCATATAATTCGAAACTGTTTTGTGAACTCCATCTTTTATTTAATGCACAAGTGCAGAATATTACCAGAGCGGAGTGGGATAACGTCGGTGTTAGAAATAACATTAGCACAACATAACAAGTATGCTCCCAATCTTATATACTAAGTTAAAGATAAAAGATTTGCTAAATTGGATTACAAAATCTGGAGCGCATTATTGCGACGCGGACCGCTATGAACACATTTAAGAACATCAAAGACAACATTATGCACTGTAAGAGATGTGTCTCAGTTCCCCTAAAATGTGTTTCATGTGTTAAATTAAAACAGGTTTTATTCAAGGTGATGATATTTTGTTTGACCGACATCACCTGAATACATTAAAACACACTAACACGGGTCAGATAAGGTAGAAGTAGCTGTCTTCTCCCCAAACTGACATCATTTACTAGCCCTCAGATTGTTCCAAACCTGTATAAATGTCTTTGTTCTGCTGAACACACAGGAAGATGGTCAAATCTCATCCCCCATTGACTCCCATAGTATTAAGTTTCCCTACTATGGCGAGATCTGACATTCTTTCAAATTCTTACAGAAATGTATAAAGGTTTGGAACAATCGAAGGGAGTTTATTTTTGGTTGAAGTATCTCTTTAAGGCGAAAACTTCATGGTAAACAATTTGTATGTTTTTTTGTGTAATTTAACCACAACTGACCATGATTTTCTAACAGTAACTATAAGTAATCCGCAAGATGAAAAGTAAACTTTTTACTACGAATTTAGCGTTTTTATTTAAAGTATTAACAGTAAATGTCACATCCATAAAGCTGGAAATAATAAAATAACAATTTGGATTTAATGCCAAAACTTTTACAATAATACGCCGCGCTTATATCGCGGTATAATAGTGCTGTAAACGCCCATGTATCTCTATGTTGGAATGTATCGAGGTATTTACATGTTGCATTACAGCTCCATTATTCGTTCTGAATAAACCTCGACGACTTTGTCCGAATGTACATCACCACGTCCAACCGTGCACGCAACGTGTATGAGTGCAGCAGAGGGGTTAAACGCGCTCGCCGACAACAACGGCGCGCTCGCTCTATTAACAGATGTAAAGCACTTAAGCGCGATGGTGCGTACCACTCAGCCAGATGGCGCTCTCTATTAGAGGATGTATCGGTACCATGATGCATGGGGATGTTTTTCTCCCTTTTTCGGTCCTTTTTATCAGAGAAATGTTCAGCAGGTGCAAGCTCTCGAGCTACAAAGAGCTCAACGTCGACAGCATAATTGTCAGCGCCTGGGATTAAATGGCTCAAAACAGTGCAGGCTGCTCGCGCTGTTTGTCTCTGCCCTAAAGTTCGTATGCGCCGGGGCGGGCTTGATGGGTTTCACGAAGCCTCCGTCCCGCTGTCTACGCCGTGTCGCAGACGGATGAGATGCTGCTCTTTGGTTAAGCGTATGCCGGATGTTTCTGTTGTGTTTAAAGCCCAGGACGGAGTTAATGAGGTGTCAGGTGCGGTATTTGCGAGCCATCCGAGAGACTCGGAACATGATGGGAACGGTTGAGTTCACCTTCAGGGGCATAAAACCCATTGACTTTCTACTTCGTCTCGCGGGGCCGCGGAATAGAGATCACGCTCGTACAAAAACATTTCACAGCGAGCAGATGCACGAAGTTGCGTCACCAAGAAATTTACGATTGCGTGCCGGTGGTTTATTAAGGCGACGATACACGAGCATTGATATTTACGATGCTTTTGTCTCTGACGTCCAACCTTTTTAGGAAGCTACTGGTTATACAAGTCATGATGGGTGTTTTGTTGTGGGATGAATTTGGGAGAATATAGCAATGCATGACTGTCTAGGTTGGATTATTTTATTGATGTTAGGCCTATAGGAAAGCCTTTCTTGTAGCATGTGAGGATGAGATGTATATTTCTTCTATTATGCTTATAAAAAATAAAACTAGGAAACACTTTTATTAATATTTGATCTAAACATCAGTAATGTTGTCAGTGGGTAGTGACCGTGTTGAGTGACCTCGTCGTGCTGAGAAGATCAAGTTGTCAAATATTGTTGCCATGCCACTTTTCAGAAAAAAAGTTGATATTTAAATGCCTTAAACAAGTGTTGCACTTTTTTATGTATTTATGGACGCCGGTCAAGAGTGGGGACGTCAGATGCCCGTGTATTTGAACAAGATTTTTAAAACTGACCGAATCTATTTACATTGCATTACACTGTAGCCAACCTCTCTATAGATTCAGATGTAAATAAATATACGTTTAAAACAAAATATGGATGTGATGGGAGTCAGCTGTTGTGATTGGTTTGACTACGCCTAACCAATACGGTTCCACTGTTCCTGTGTATAATTTGCATAATAAATCCTTTTGGTACATATGGTAAGCCGTTCCTCACTTTAGTCACCATCGGGAGCAAAATCAGCAAGACGGACGAGGGCAGATTGCAGTAATGTAAATGCAATTACGCTTCCCTAACATGAAATATCAGAGTTTGCACGGCAGTGTACATCTCACAGCGCTCCACATACTAACAGGGGTGGCAGATCAAATATTTGTTTAATAACAGATGGATTTATTCTGGACTTTTGAATTGGATGCCAAATTTGACTCCGTCTGGAACAAATTACTGTTATATGGACCAAACGCAACCACAAAGGGAAGGTTGATGAAGTGTGTACTTCAGACTTACACTAAGAAATGTCTATTGAATCTCTTGATCGGTGAATTAGGTGCCATATGCCGGTACAAGCGACTAGAGAAAAACAGTTTACACTGTAAAGTATCACACGTATCTTTGGTTTTATGTTTAATCGTAAACTGATGAAGAAAATGTTAATGTTAGTCCTTCAAAAACGTTGTGCGGATAAGCACTGCTATTACTTTGAATGGGGAAATGCAACGCTTAATATGGCCGCTCTTTGACTTTATGAATTTTAGCCAAATCTGTCTTCCCGATTCAAGTAGATGGACTTTGTCTTTTTATGACTTAAATGGTGCTGTTGAAATGGTGGCCGCTGAGTGGCACGTCTTCCGTAAACGGATTTTGGTTATATTTGTACATAAGGTTCATTTAATACCAAATATTACCATAAAAATATCTGATTATGGCTGGCGTTCAAGGGTTTAGGGTCACTTAATCGCATATCAATAATAACATGACATTGAAGAAAAATCTCCAAAACTGCAACTTTTTAGGAATTAAAAGAAGAAGTATTGTAACTGTTGACGAGCGCAGTTTTATCAGTTAAATATTTGCAAAACCACCAGACCGACAGAATTGTGACAAATATGATGAATTCTAAAAAAGATTAAATTATAAATAATATTGATCACTGTAAAACTTTGCTGTAAACAATGACTTAATGTAGATTTGATTACTACTTAATATTTTCCTATTAGTACTGTTTTAACTTAAGTTCAACTTAACTTAGATCAATATTAAAACTGTTTCACTTTTGATATTCAAAATGAAAAAGAAGAGACTGGTCTCATTACTGGGATTAGCACAGCAACAATGTAAAAAATGACATTCTTCATTCTTATTGTTTTGTTTTCTAGTAAAAATATTAAAAACTTCTTTAAATCATGATACATGTCCATAACAAGAAAAGTGATCAAGGATATTAAGTCTTGTTTTATTAAAGAAAACATAAGAACTATATTAAATTAAACTTACAGTAAGTTACTGGCACATCTGCTGCAAAACCACTGTGAAGTTTGACAGTGATGTTAGATTCTCACCCGACAGCGCTGAAGGATGTAATGTTGAGAATTATGTCAGGAAAAATGTCTTAAACACGTATTTTAGCATCTTGAGTGTAGTTTCCATTTAGATTGGCCTTTTTATTAGCCAACTTCTTGAGGTCTCACCTTAAAGTGCTTTTAAACTGAAATAGTTTCCATCTACTTTGGCTGCTTTTCTTCATTATTCTGTCAAAGTCATCTATTTTAAAAACATTTTATATTTTGATAAAATGTTTCAGTTTGTCATGAAAAAACGGATGTTTGCTTATTTAAATATAAAAACATGTTCGCGTAACTGTAATTTTATATTTAGGAAACAAATTTAAGACATCCAAGCATGACATTCAGCTTTGATATGACAAGTGAGTGAATAAATGTTGAAAGAATTTTCATTTTTAGGTGAACTATCCCTTTAAGCACTACACTGACTGGAGACTCTTTTCTCCTTTTTATAAATCTTTATTCGTGCCCTTTTTAGGCTTAACTTTACAACTATAAGGCTCTATTGTTTCACACATCATTTGTCTTGCTGTATCATCTCTCTTTTCATGCCTACGAAAATCTCCTTTTCAACCAGAACATGATCTGATTTTTCAAGCCCTTGTAACCTTCTGGCAGGCTGAATCCACCGTCAGCATTCGGCTTTTCCAACCAACACATCACGATGATAGATTCACAACATTACAACAGCACGCAGCTGCGGCCCGGCCCGCACGTGTGGTCGGTTCGGCTCAGGCTCCTGTCGGACATCCCCGAACGCGCCCAGCCTCCTGGGCGCCGGGAAGAATAGAGCGGAGGCGCCATCTAATTTATCAATGTGGCGTGTGGGAAGCAAACAATCGCGAAAAAGCTTAGGAACGTGAAATAGCACAAACGAGACTAAACAGCTCCCTTCGGCCCACCTGAATTCCCCCAGGTTGCAGTGGTGGGCGGCTTGAATACAGTATTGGGAACCTTTAGTCAACATTAACCCGGTTCACATTTTGTCATGCTGTAAGCGCAGCCGATCGGTCGAATGCTTTGAATCTTTCCTCTCGGTCATATTCCTATAAGGAGTCTTTTAAAGGGTCTTATTCACTGGATTGTAATTGAGGCATGCTGGGGGGTTTCCATGACAACCATCCTCTGTCCAGCATTGTTCACGGGTACATATTGAGATGGTTTCCAATGGGAACGGATTTTCAGGCGCTCAGAACCAGAAGAATACCTGTTGACCTGTCATTTTAAAATATCTGTTTAAAGATGAACAAATTATGAGATTAAAAAATCTTGTGCATGAAACTGCAGACTTTATAAAGATTATTTTAAAGATGGTGTTAATGTATGATGTGCTGTCTGCGTGCAGGTCTCAGCTCACCTCCTGCCAACATCACCACATCAGCGGTCCCCAGCATCGTCACTCCAATCGTCAATGGCTTTACCAGCATTTCTCACCAGCCAAACGGACACCCTGCTGTAGAGGCCGTTTACACCAACGGTCTGTCCCCTTACTCCACCCAAAGCCCCACGGCTGCAGACACCCTACAACAGGCCTTTACCGGAGTGCAACAATACACAGGTTAACAAATGTTTAAAAATACATAATAAATGGATAACGATTATTAAAATGTACAATATAGAAATATGCATTTGCACAACCTTAGACTATGTTTTATAAGAATGTCTGGTTTTTTAATGTTTAAGTTTACAGAAAACAGATGGTTGACTTTGACCGATAACAAGCGTTTTTTTTCGCCGGGAATTGTCTGTCGGTAATGAGTCGAGTAGCCTTGTTCAATGCTGTACTACATAAATCCAGTCTGTCCTCTCACACAGATTTCTCTTTGTACCTACAGCCATCTATCCAGCGACCACACTGACCCCTATTGGCCACAGTTTGCCACAACCACAGCAAATCATCCAGCAGCAGCAGCAGAGAGAAGGTGAGGGTGAGAGATGTTTTTTTTTTATTTTATTTTTCATAAAAATCAAGGCTACGTTTATGATAATGAATGGATACAATATGTTATTGCTATAGAAACGACAAAATTATCAATACAGTGTCTTTAAAATATACTAAATACACACTAAATACTAAAATACTAAATACTGTATGGATACTTTATAAAATACTTTTATAGAATATTAGATTTTTTATAAAATATTTTTAGAACATCATTTTTTTACATAGTCAGCTTTGATTACATATAAAAATAATAATAATAGTTAATTACATTTATATAGCGCTTTTCTGCCTGGGCACTCAAAGCGCTTTTACATGGTAAGGTGGCATCTCCTCAACCACCACCAACATATGACAGTAGGTCACACTTGCAACTGGTGACAAGCCATTGTATGTGGAAAATATGTGTAAGAAAAGTTAAATTTTGCTTTTTATGCATTTAGAGCAATAAAAGCACAGGGTAATAATCATGCAATGATTAAAGAAGATATATATGCAGTATATAAACTGTATATATGAATTTACACATGTTTAAAAGATGAATAAATAAAGTTTTTTCATCATAATAATGACTCCACCCAGTCTAGAATTGGTTGGACAAGCAGAAAGTCACACGCCAAACTTATGCCATTGGTTGAAGTTGTGTTGCTGTGTCTGGCAAGTCTAAAAAAAACAAATCAAATGGCTTTTAATGAAAGGTTTTTGCAGGAATAACACAAATAACACACGTCACCTTTAATATTATAATAAAATAAAAATCTCTTAACATTAGAATGACTGTATTTAGAAATGCCTGAAGGTTGTTTTATTCGTTGGTATTTATGTGTCTATTTTATCTTTCAAAGTTAAAAGTCTTTAATATTGAATCCATAGTGAGTAACATCTTTGTTTACATTGTGTTTCAGGACCAGAGGGTTGCAACCTCTTCATTTACCATCTACCGCAAGAGTTTGGCGATAATGAGCTCATGCAGATGTTTCTTCCATTTGGTACAGTCATCTCCTCCAAGGTCTTCATGGACAGAGCCACCAACCAGAGCAAATGTTTCGGTAAGGATGCACTTTCGTTATGGATCACATTTTAAAGACCAAAAAAGAATAAAGATTTAGGCAAATTCTAGGACGTTCCGAAACGCGGCCAATTCCAAAGAATCCAGTCAACATCCATTCTTCCAACACAAGGTCCATTCAGATTCCCTGCGCTGTATTGAGTGTCAAGCCACAAACCCGAGCACTTTTAAAAGCCCCTGAGTCCGAACCCGAAGCCTTAAGTGAGGCAAAAAGGCCCATTATGGATCAACATTTGTTCTCGCTCCAAGGGGAGACATTTCCCAAGCCACAATTAATAGCAGCTCCTGTCTCCTGAGGGAACTTAATAAGATATAAATTTGTGAAGTAGGAGCTATTTGCACTATTGACTTATACACTATGCATTTACTGCATAATGTCAGGTCTGGCTAACAGACGCCCGCTGAAGTAATTAATCTGCGCTGAGGTCAGGGGAAGGGACGGACCTGTGGGACTCGGCTGCGAGCACTGACATACATATATTCTCTATTAAGCGGCGTAGTGGTTTTTCCCGTCGTCACCTCCACACAGATACAAGTGTGAAAATGGGGCAGCTGCGGGCAGAGGCAGGCACCTAGGCCGATGCTCCCAGGTGGCCGATGACCAAAGAAAGAGCATGCTGTTTTTCAGGGTTCCCAGCTGGTTCCTGACACTCGTAATGCCAGGAAAAGTGCATCCAGTTGCCGGATATACACTTCAGGGCAGCGTTTTTGGTCAGTGACTTTTAGAAGGCGATGGGTTTGAACATGAAGCTGGGGGTGTCGCGTGCTGTGGGTGGCCCCGTTTCGGCGTCCTATGGGGCGATTTGTCCCTGTTCTATACTGCCTGTGGCTTATATATGCTCATAACGTATGAATTCCACACAGTCGCACTTGTGGTTATTTCGTTTTTTTGACAGATGTTCGTGTAGCTTAAACGGTGCTAACAATGTCAAGGTCATGGGTTTGATTCCCTGGAAGCGCATGGACTTATTAATAATATATACTAATAAATATAATCTTTATAAATATTAAAAATACTATGTGGAATTCTAGTATGATTTTATTACTTTTAATTTTATATAACATATTTTAATTGTTTTATCATTTTTATTACTAAAGTGAAGAGCCTAGGTGTATGTAAAGCTGCTTTGCAACAATGCAAAATTGTGAAAAGCAATATATAAATTTAAATTAAATAAAGAACTAATTCACAATTTTTTTGTGTTCTATGGTGTGCAATAAAAAAAACTGAAATACATATTATTTTAAATTAGGAACATTTATAATTATAATATAAAATAGTATAAAAGAGATTTATTTTGATTGTTAGTTTTTTTCTACATTTTTGTGGTCACACCAGGACACTTGTGAGGTTTATTTGTCAACCATCCAAATATTAAACTCAAATACATATTTTTTTTAAATGATCAATATTTAGAATAACAATATAAAATACTATAAAAGAGATGCAATGTTAGTTTTTACCTACATTTTTGTTGTCACACCAGGATACATCTGTAGTTTATTTGTCAACTATCCAAATATCAATATTTGCAAAAAATTAGTTACTTTTTCTCTTTACACTCTTTATAAATTGTACGCAGCACCACAATAAACTTAACTTTTGTACAATTGAACTGTATCCGTAACATTTCTTCTGGTTCCTCGCAGGTTTCGTGAGCTTCGACAACCCGGCGAGCGCGCAGGCTGCGATCCAGGCCATGAACGGCTTTCAGATCGGCATGAAGCGGTTGAAAGTTCAGTTAAAGAGACCGAAGGACGCGAGCCGCCCATACTGACAGGGCCCGACTTACACAGACCCCCAGCAACAGCAGGTACCCTTTCCTGGTGCCAGTAATGATTTACATTGGAAATACATGCTATGATAATGGAGCTGTAGATACTTCACATTTAATGATCTATTAGCTAGAATTGCAAAAGGATCTTAAATAAAATGCAAACAAATGCTGTTGACTAACAGTGAACAAAATGATGCTGGTGTGAGTAACATCATTGTTTTCTTTCATAGGATTTGAAGAGTGAAATCTGGAAAGGAGTTTAACTTTTTCTTTAAAAACAAACAACGAAGGGATTTTTTTGATGACATATCAGCATTTATTTTATGGAGAAGTTCAGTACGGAGGAGATTTGCGGGCGAACGGATACCCGTGGACTAAAAAAAACACAGTCGGCACAGCGCACGAACGGCGAGGAAGATTTCTCGAAAGACGGAGAACTCGACACGTCCTCTCTCGCTGAGCCTCGAACCGTTAGTCAAGAAACAAACGAAAAGAAAATCGAGCGAGAACAACTTTGATTTCTATCTACATATTACACAAGCATATGTTATTTAAAGGAAGAGGCGCGTACGGCTTTTATCACACTGGACAAATGAGGGTTAAACTTGAAGACCAAGGAAAAATGCAGTGGAACAAAAGCTCTTCTTTCCCACTAGTGGACTTTCTCTTTGTCTTTTTTCCTCTTTCCTTTCTTCTGTCATCGTGTCTTTCAGCAAACGAAGGACTTTCTGTGGTCACCGAGGTTTCTGTACCCTCGGTGAAACGCTTTCACCCCCCAAGGGACCAAAGGACCAAACATTTTTATTCCTCAACAGAAATATATGGTATTATTATTATTATCTACTAATACTACAAACTACTACTAACAATGTAAGTTTAAAGAAAAAAAGCATAAAATATTCGCTTCAGGTCGGAGGAAAGGGATTTTAAGTTCTTTTCCTTTTACATTTATAGCTACTGGGTTTCAGAATATTTAAAGAAAATAGACAAAAAAAGAAGAAAAAACGATTTTAAAAGCTATACTATTTTAGTGGAGTAGAATATGTGGATTGGAGAGTGTTAGGAGCATGTTCAGCCATTTTTTCATCCATTTAAAATAAAGGGGATGCCGGGGTGGGGCGGGTGGGGGCTTTAACTGTCCATTCTTCATTTTTACTCCGAAGTTGCTCAGATATCAGAAATAGGCCCACATTCCACACCAACAAATGCTGAATAAAACTATACGTATATATGCATGTGCAAAAGTATTGCTGGTTCAGCAAAAACTCGGGTAGGTATTCAGTACGCATAAGCAAACGCATTTATCTGAGGGAAGCTTCACTTATCAAGTACCGGTGGCTTGTGTGCAAACTAATATAACAGCTGAAGCCAATGCACAGGTTAAAAAAGAACAAAAATCACTGGTAATGCTTGTTTTTTGACAGGATGTGAAATATTTACTGATATTTATTCTTTTTAATGCTTTAATGCTCTTAGTGCCCTCAATCGGATCTAAAGAGTATTACAGTTGTTCATTTTATTTTTGAGCACTATCGCCCATTTCTACCATACGTGTGAACATCAGAGCTTTCCATATCATTCATTTCCGAAAACATCTACCCAACTTACATCGCATCTATACGCAGCATTCTACTATGAACATGCCGGTTGGTGCCAAATGCTCGATATCAAATAATAAAGCACATTGCTAAATAGACCAAGCAGTTACAGAGATACCAAGCCTTAAACCTTGAAAAGGTTATTTACAGCCCACAAAAACGCCCCGATGTAGCGGCTTACAAGGAACTCTACAGAAGGGCCAAAACGTCTGAAGCACATCAGAATTTTACAGGGACCATCTTGCAACATAATTATAACGGTTTCAAGTTTGCCTCAGAAACATGCACAACCAATGACAAATTGAGGTTTTTCTCACTCATTTCGCTCATAAATTATTTTAATGTAAAATGCAGCAGAATGATAGTAACTTCCCCTCGACTCGAATGTACGTCAAAGGACGTGAAATCCACAAATTACTTATATTTCTAAGAATACACTTCTCAGGCTGGTATGGATTAGCACGACGCTAACTGTCTTCGAAAGCCTAATGAGCAGACTGTTTAACAGCTTACCAACAGCTTGCAAATAGCAGCCATGGGGGTTTACATTTGGAGCAAACTGATCCATCAATAAAAAAGCCACTGAGTCTGACATTATGGTGTACTTAACCACAGCTGTTGGTTTTCTCTCAGACAAGCCACAAATATAGCGGAATGCTAACGCGAGCAAGGCTGACAGGAATCTTAACTATAAACAGTATCAGGGGTGTCAAAAGTACTGAGGAATTATACTTGAGTTGAAGTTTGGGCACCGTGCCACATTTTATGCCACTGAAATTCAAAGGAGCTAGCTTAAACAATTAAAAGTTAAAAAAGTTTGTATTTTATTGAACTTGTTAGAAGTAACTGCTGCAACGAATGTTCTGTGACTTTGAAAGACTCTTTGACACACCAGGTAAAGTCAAATCCAAATCTATCCTAAAGTCAAAGTCAGTGTGAACCCAGAAATTATGACCGATTGAAACTTTTTGTTTCCAATTTGGTTGAATTGTTAACCACAAAACATTTTTGAGAGATTTGGAAAAGTTTTTACATTTCGTCGAAAGCTATTTAGCACTTAAAAGTAAACAAGTTTGATCAAAACTTTTCGTGACTTTGAAAGAAGACCGATTTCAATTTTGTGAAAATAAATATTGAAGAGACCTGAATGGGAACTGGTTGCATTGTTTACCACAAAACTAGTAATGTGCGCTAACAAAGTAAATAGTCGATTTTAGCGGACTTTGAGATTTGAATAAAGTTACTAGTTTTATGTACACTGCCGTGTACGCCCTGAGTGGCTTACGTCTATTTGACGTCTGCATTTACATTTTACAGACATCTACAATACATAGTTTGCTCATCTGCAATATGTCTCGGAGATGTCTGCTGTCAGACGTTACATAGACATCTTGAAGACGTCTGTAAGATGTTTAAGATCTAAAATGGATGTGAATCTGCTCTTTCTAAGATGTTGCAGATTGCAGATGAGCAAACTACGTATTGCAGATGTCTTGCAGATGTAAATGCAGACGTCAAATAGACGTAAACCAGATGGATTGTGCTATCTGGGCGGCTTCATTGTGGCCGCTTACATTTTACTTTGAAATGGATTTCATTGGTCGTTTTAAATATATGTAAAATTTGAAGTGTCTGATTTGGTTCGTTAGCTCGGTTAGCCAGACAAAATAAAGTCAATTTCTTAACAATGATTTACATCACAATGGCAAGTTAAATATCTCCGCTGTCCTTTGGAAACCTCGGCTGTCCAAATCTGCAGTTTTTCATCAAACGGAAAAACAGTACTTTTTAATTGATTAAATAATTGATAAGTCGACAAACACTTTTTAATACTTTCTATTGGCTAGGTGTTTGCAAATCCCGGCGACAAGCGTAAAGGATGACTTATAATAACGAAATATGGAGTTACGTGGTTTCAGAAGGACAGCAGCTATATGTACTTTGATGGCCTAAATTAAGTTGTACGGAAAAGGAAGTACGATTTTTATATTAGAAATGCCATTGAGAATACGCACCAGTAGCTCTAGTAGTACATCAAATTAAAAAATGAATTGTCTCAGTCATTTACACCCCTGATTGAAATACTGTAGAAGGAGCGGTGAGGTAACATGCACAGTGTTCCTGATTCAGGTTTAAAGGTTTATTCCTATGCATTTCTCATCCGAGTTTTTCGAAATGTTGCGTTTGCACCCATGCTGTCGCTACGCTTGTCGTTCGCCAACTTCTCGATAACGCACTGCCTTCGTAGATATGCCAAAACTAATATATGTCACAGAAACACACAAAAATAGAGTTCTCGCAGAATTCGCATGTAAACAGAGCTCTAGAATCCAGCTAGGACAGAAAAGCACATATTTTGACCTCGTTTGATTTCCACTGTGGGTATTTGACCCGTTTGTCTTACCTAAAAATATATCTGTATGTAAAATGTTTAATCTCGCAGGCGTCAACAGGTTTTGTCGAGAAACATCAACGTCGACGAGCGGCATTTTTCCGCCCTCAGGTCACGCCGAAATGGATCGCCGTCGATTCGCAGGTTATAATGGCCTTTTCTGGAGAACCCTCTCCATTTCATTTCTCCCGTCTCCTGTCCTGTGGTGGCATATCAGAAGGCTGTGACATGCAGACATGCAGCCTTCGGGCGTCTGCGGTCTAATAACCTCACGTTGCGCGGCCTTCTTCGAGAATCTCTCCATGCCAGATGTGAATTATTAAAATCAAATTAAATTTAGCCCGCATGTAAAAGCAAGTGTAATGCAAATTAAAAACGGCAACTAGTGCCTGAAGTTTAATAAGTTTGAAGGATGATATCATTACAGAAAAAAGAAGATTGGAAGGCATGTCAAATGAAAAACGTGGCTTGATTTGTAAAAAAATATAAGGTGACATGTCGACGCTGCAAATTGCATTCACACAAGAAACCAAGGTATTGCACTACAGGTACTTCTGAAGAAACTACACCACCAGCATTTCATACCTGTGTTACGACCATTTATTCATTGATTCTTTTCAAAGCATCTCTATTTAGTTTGTTTTTAAGTCTTCATGCCGAACTTTGATCTATGAGCATGCTCATGGGGGGGAAGCTTTGGGGGTTTAAAGTCTTATAAAGGTACTCATATTAACAATATGATTCTTTAACTATGGTTTGTATGCTAAGGAAAGTAGCTTATTATAGAAATGAAATCTGTATATTAGGGAGCAGCCGCACAGGAACGTTTCTCAGATTCTATGGGGGTGTTGTCGGTGGGTGGGCGGGGAGGGTCGGGTTTTCGCTTTATAAAGATCATGTTAAAGTTCTGGTTTTCTCAGCACAAAGCGTAAGGAAATATATATCGAGATTATTGATTTTTGCTGTGTGAAATGCGCAGTGGGAGATCCAGGCACTCACTGCGCCGATCTTAAAGCCTGGACGAGACAATGCTGTTTACAGTTGATTTTGGTTTCTTGTTAATGTTTGTTTTCTTTTGATATTTTCCAAGAGTGCACCGTGTGATCGATGCGCCATCGATCCTCGCGATACGATTGGTGCTGCACGAACAGAAACGGACAGTGCTTTTTTTCTTTTTAGAGACAGAGAAGATATATCTGAGATAATTGCCTGAAAAACCAAACATCCTGTTGACATTTCTCGAATACTTGCTGCTTACATTGTTTTACTGTTATGCCTACTCATCTAACAATTTGCCAATTAATTTATTAACATTATTTATTTTATTTATTTATTTATTTATGACTACAATCTGTTTATGAATCGCCTATTTATTGGTTATGTTTCGAAAAATGTATGCATCGAAAAGAAATGCTTAATGGGCTTCTCTCTTTCTCTCTCTTTTTTTCAATTTTACAATAAAATTTTAAATTTAATATGCAGTGTATTTGCTCTGGTCTTTACACCCAACATACATTGTTTCATAAACTGTGCCACCCCACAAATCCACAGGTGGAACCAGTATTGAGACAAACTAGACATAAATTTTGCATTTGTTGCAGAAAAGAACATAGGGTCTCAAATCCTCTTGCCCAAACCTAGCCCTCATCCCCTTGTGAAAATCAAACAAATACTATTTTATTTCGTATGCATATATCACACAGAATCACTAAAAATAGATGAGTCATATATTAAATGAAAGGTCAAGAAAGTCACTGCATATATCACACCAATCTGACACTTGAGTAACATAACATAGACATAAACCGGATAGATAGATGGATGGATGGACAAGTAGGCAGACAGATAGATAGAGAGAGAGAGTGAGTGAGCGAGAGACAGTGAGAAAGACATGCATAGATAGATAGAGAGAGGTAGACAGATAAATTGGACAGATGGATGGATGGTGGGATGGATGGATGGATGGATAGCCAGCCAGACAGACAGACCGGATAGATAGATGGACAGGTAGACAGACAAACAGAGAGAGAGAGATAGACAGACAGACCGGATAGATAGATGGACAGGTAGACAGACGAACAGGGAGAGAGAGCGAGCGAGAGAGACAGACAGACTGGATGGATAAATGGACAGGTAGGCAGACAGATAGAGAGAGCGAGAGACAGTGAGATAGACATACAAAGATAGATAGAGGCAGACCGGTAAATTGGATGGATAGATGGATGGATGGATGGACGGATGGATGGACGGACAGATAGACCGGATAGATAGATGGACAGATAGATAGATAGATAGATAAGATAGATAGACAGACGGACGGACGGACGGACAGACAGATAAATTGGACAGAAAGACAGATAGATATATAAACAGACCGAGAAGTTGGATAGATGGATAGACACACGGTAGAGTAGCAGATAAATTGGACACACAGACAGTTGACAGAGAGATAAATCTGATAGAAAGACAGGCAGATAGATAGATGTCAATGATTCCTAACAATGAAATGATCAGATAGTCTATGCTGTATGGACACATCTGCAGGTGGATTCATGAAATGTTGAATACACAGTTTGACCGGCAGCTGAAACATGAAGAAAAGATGAGGATGTGGTTAAAACATTACAGTGATGAACAGAGGGAGAGAGAGAGAGAAGGGGGATAGAGGAAGGGGGCGAGCCTAAAAAGTGGAGGCAGTGGCTCATGAAATAAATTGGCCCAATTACAATAAAGTGTGGCTCTTGGTCAGCGCGCAGTCCTAGCAGTTCATCTTTATTACAATCTGTTAATGAAAATCAATCCTCCTCCTGATAGACTCTTATCTCCACGGCCTCAGAGCGCCGCACACGCGGGAAGATAATAAATTAGGGTAATATTGCCTTTGATGAGGGAGTGAATTGCAAATTATCATAACTTGCCAAGATTTATGATATAGATGCCTAATTTTCAAGCTTGGTTTTTTCAGGCTTGGAGGTGTAGAGGGGCCATTTGTTAAAAAGTTCTATAGGGCAGACGTATTAACAAAATACAGTGTAGAACCGGAGCACAGCGCAATGCGTTTAGAGGCATTGGAGACTTAAAGAGATGTGGAGGTTTGCAGTACCATGTTTATAGAATTTTCTCCAGTCAATCCATCCTTTCTAGATGAAGTGAAGTGTATAATAAAATAGTGAATAAATTAATACTAAAATACCGAAGACAGCAATGACACTATAAAAAGGCATTCACAAACAGGACATTTTCTGTGTTTTTTGCACGAAGAAAAATTCTTACAGTATTCAGTTAGACTGTAAATGTTAATGGTGCCTAAACACAGCTGTTTAAGAGAGCCATCCATCTACCAATTTATCAATCATGGTGTACACATCTCCCGTTCTGTCAATTTATCTTACTCGCTATCCTATTAATGTCACGTTAATTTTCCCGGTGTGAATATTAATCACTCTAGAGGCTTTCCTTTAATTCATTACCTCAATAATTGTCCTTGTTTATTAGATCAAAGTGAGCAAAGAACAAAGTAGATTGTCGTTTGTTTATGTACCTCATTACATACCTTAAACACAGCAGCTCTGTTTTATAAATATTAAAAAGCTTCATAGAGAAAGCAAAAAAAAGAAAACGTTGAGTATTGAGACAAAACACATAAAATATGTAGTAAAAAGGCAATAAAAACACACTATGACGAAGTATAAGAATCATATACTGTAGCTGTCGGCATGTTAACTACAGGCCTGCATTACAAAAGCCTGTACAAGATGATTTCTGACAGCCAGACTTGTTCTTTCTCGCGTTGGGCGCCATTAATACATGAGAGTGATGGAGTGCCGAGAGGTGCGAAGTACAAGAGAAGGGCAGCGCTGGAAAACGCTTAGTTTAGCATGATGAATGTGGTTAAGGTGACGACGTTTTAATCTCCGTCACACGACCCTGTCATTTCAGCCCGGTTTTCACCCGAGGCCTGAAAGATTCTTACTGCGGACCATGGAAACGGTTTGTAGATGTCGTCGGGCGGGCGGTATTCGCACACGCCGACATATGGACCACTTTAAGCAGTTGATGGGCAAATATCAATTGCTTTTGTTCACGGAGTTCAGCCTAATGGTACCAACCATTTGGCCAGTCTAGGGGAATAAAAACGAAATCGCTGCCTACAGACCCTTTTGCGAGATGTAAACATCACTGGTCGGGAAGCACTACACTAAACTACACAAATGTTAGATCAAAATATAACTAACATAACATTTGTAACTAAATCAATGTTAAAGGGGTGATTCGCCGGCTATACGTGTTTGTCTTTGGTGTGTTATTAGTTGCCCCATGCATGTATTAGATGCAAAAAAATATGTATTTTATCTAATAGCGAATGCTCACCTAGACCTGCCTGAAACGCCTCGTGTAACCACACACCGGCAAATCTACGTCAGTTCGTGGTGTGCTTTGATCCAAGGCTGTCCAAATCTAGAGGCAAGTAAGGTGGCCGTACATGTCTGTACAATTGCTTTGGAGCCTGATGTTCCCAATATGGTAAATATTTCCATCACATGCTTGCAGTATTCGACCAATCACTACTCATTGGTTAACTGGCCAATCATAGCACACCTCGCTTTTCAGAGCGATGAGCTTTGTAAAATATCAGCACGTTTCAGAGAGGCTGTGTAAAGAGGAGATACAAACAAACACGGTGTGTGGAAAATACAGCGTTTTTAGCCTTAAATCGTGTATACACATTGTATTACATCTAAAGCAAACAATAATATTTTTAGCAGTGTCAAATGACCCCTTTAAAATAACATATACTACTTATATGTGAAATAATTAAGAAACTAAAAACTAGAAGTGCACCAGTCTTGTTTACATTCAGCAAAATGATCAATAAGGCAATTTACTCTTCATGCATAAACCTTTAAAATGTTAACTTTGTGATTTTAATAATTTTGATTAATGACTAAAGGGCTAAACTGTAGAAGAACCTATATACCCAGCAAAAAAACACATTCTCCCAACATTAGCATCAGGTTCCCAGTTCTTCCTAAAACAATCTGGGAACCCCAAATTGTTTGGTCAAGAAACGTATTGCATAAATCAGACCATATACTCTCACATCAATTTTTTTTAATATGGAAAACAGATTATACAATGCACCACATATTAGTTACTTCTTACAAACTAAAAAAATATCTAGCTAGGTGAAACCGCTTTAAAACGTTCAATTTAAAACATAAGCATCTATACACGGGTGAATGTACACATTATAAAACATATATACACTCTTTCAATATATTATTATATAAAGAATTTGTTTCGTTTTCTTTCAACCATAATAAGCAGAGCAGCTTGAGGAGGTCAGTTTGTGTCTGGTTGACGTGACTGTACATTTGTAGCTTTGTTTATGGATGTTAGCAACCCTAAAGTATATGGATAGGTAGCATTTCCAGTAGTTGTTGGATGCCGTGAACATATCATGTATTTTCAATAACCTTCCACGCTTGTGAAGTGCAACTAAACTCGTGTGATCCTGGAAGATGCGTACTACGGTGTGCCCTAGGCCACATCTCACCGTCTCTTAATACTTTTCAATAGAAGCTTCATGTCCTTATAATAGGTCTCCTCTCTGGTGAGACTTGAATCTGTGGTAATCTAAGGATATGCAGATTAGCTGCCTTCATCTTTTCCAGATTAGAGGGCCACGGTTGATTTCACATTCAGAAAGCCTGGAGTGTTTCGCCATTATCCCGCTCCAAAGGATAAACACGCGTTTAAATGGCAGAACAAGGATTCAGGGTCTATTTTCACTTAGCACGGAAGTGCCGGTTTCAGTTTTTACTGGCCTATAGTTTTAAATCAAACTAAGTGTGAAACTTGAACAAGATGGATTTCCAAAAGGGTTTTCGAGGGTCGCCTCGACCAGCGCTTTCAATTCAACAGCAAAAGCAGCAGCAAAGCTACATAAACAGATGGTGTGACTACTGTTCCCGTGTTAAAAATGTGTGGAGTCCAGGGTGAGCTCTGTTTCAGAGTGCTGGGTGGAAGTGCCTTCAGATCCTCCAGAGCGCCGTAAGCAGCCATGGAGAACTCCGGATCGCCCGTCGTGAGAAGATCAAACACACACGATTGGAAATAAACGTCTTCTACTTGCAGCATCTCTCTGCACTTTGTAGTGGCACGTTCTAGCATGTCCACATGTGCCGAGAGACCCGGCTGCAGCTCGCCGCCATCGCCGCCGCCAAACCAGCCGCCAGTAAGTCGTGGCGGACGGAGACTCTGTTGGCGGTTGAGCACGTGGGCCTTGATGACCTCGCTGCGCGGACAGCCATGCAGGCACAGCTGCAGGCCACCGTTTTCCTCCGCTAAGTCCTCGGGCATCCGTATAGCGAAAGTCAGGTAGCGGCCAACTTGGCGAACGATAATGGACGTGCCCAGGTACCGAGCGTGGATCTTCACCTGCCTGATGCCGAGACCTCCGCTTCCCTCTACAATCCAAAGACTGTCTCCTTTACCACCACTGCGTGTGCCATCCTGGAATGCTGAAGGCAGGTCTTCTGTGGTGGCCTGGTAAACCTTCTGCTCGGTGCAGTCATGGTAGGACTTGAAGATGACGGTTATCTACAGAGGAGATCAAATGGGAACGGTTAAGCGATTGTTCTCAGCAATACAGTACAATTGTTGTCAGTTTTCAAGATACTGTCAGGGTTGTTTTTGTTTGTCGTGTCCTTGTCTGTGTAATGTTGAAAAGGCCAAACACATCAATGAAACCAAATACAAAGCGTAAACTGTTTAGGAACTTAAAGGAATAGTTTATCCCCCCAAAAAAATCTATATTGATTTATTCATGTCATTTAAAACCTTTCAATGATTCTTTCTTCTGTGGAACACAAAAGAAGATATTTTGAGAAATGTCTCAGTGGTTTTGTGTTCATACAATTGAACAGGGGTCAGCATTGTTTGGTTACCAACATTCTTTAAAATATCTTATCCTATTTTGTGCTCTTAACAAGAAAAGTCATGGAGATTTGGACCGGAGTGACGTGAGGATAGGTAAAGATGTAGGAATTTTTATTTAAGGGTGAAGTATCCTTTTATCAGAACTGCTGCTTGTGGATCAGAGCAAATAACAGAGCTCGCCACATGATGGCAGTAGTAGAACTGTGAAAAACCAAGAGGAGACACTTTGAGGCCTACTGGTTTCTAATCTATAACCAAAAGGATGATTCACCGAGTCTTAAAATGTGCTCAACTATTTTTGAAAAACATCCAAGCCATGAAGCTGTAATCAATCAGTTTTAAATAACAAATTAGTGTAAACTGGTGCTTAAAACTTTTTTTAGATCTGTCAAGATTTATTATATTCTAATCACCTTTCCTACCATCATGTTACCTAAATGCCTTATGGTTGTTCCTCCCATAACAATTAACAGCAAGAGAGAATAATCTATCTTCATTACTGGTTCCCTTCTTTTGTTGTAAGTAAGAACAGTATCTGGACGCTCTTTTATTCTCTGTTGGACAAGCATTGTACCCACGGTTCAACGGTCTAAATCCACTTCCTTCAACAGGAGGAAAATTGTCCCTCTAATGACATCATTGTTTGGGCTTACCGTCTACCTCATTCATGCTTTTGCTTTGAATTTTCTTTGACTGTGTGTGGGGACACAGGGCATGTTCTTCCAAAAAAAATGGCTTAAAATTCAATTTACATGCATTTCAGAATATTTTATGGATGCAAAGAGATCTAAAGAGAGTCAGTTTTTTTTTTTTTTTGCACATATTAAATTAAATATTTGCTGTTGGTAGATGATTAAAAAAATTGAGAAAATGATTGTCAACATATTGTATTCTTGATCATATCTCCACATTTTTATGATTTAAGTTGTGGCTTCTTAGATAAACACTGACCACGACTTCGCATAGATTTCAGGTTTTCACAACTCTCATCAATAAATTTAATAAAATTGTATCGATGTGAGTCTACATCCACCTCAGATCTCCAATGAAACCGGTAGGCCAGGCCCTAGTGCCTGACGTTTCCAAACTCCAAACAAAGTCATCCACACCTCAAAATGCAAATCATACAACTAACCTTGTTGGTTGCCGTAGCACTGGACCCTTCAACGACCGGCACATTTGTGACTTGAACCGAAAGATATCGGTTGTGGAGAAGCGGCCAAGCCCCCTCCACCCTACACGTCTGAAACTCATCCCGAAATGTCCGCAAGTGTGGATCCCCGAATAATCCACAATGTCCATACTTTTTCTGCTGGGCCGCGGGGCCCGATGCAAGCACCCGACTTTCATAATTACAGACATCCACCACGGGCGGCCTAGAAGTGCTGGGTGCTTTGGCCGACGATGTCGGGCCGTCACTGGAGCAGTTACGCTGTGCAAAGAGCTCTTTGATGCGGAATACAGCGGAGTGGTAGACCAGGTCCCCTCTGCAGCTGCGAGCAGTCCGACGGGTACACAAGGAGTAGGCCCTCAGTGCCGTGCAGTAGTCCACATCTGGAAGCACGTCCTCTTGCAGGCCACCGGAGGGTGAAAATGAGGCCACGTAGTCTGCATTACAACGCTGAATACGGCATGTTTGGCAGCACGCTGTCAAGAATAAAAACAATGCGTAAGAACAAAATTATGAAACGTTAATGTTAAACTGTGGGGAGTTGATTTTTGGTGGTGGGAGAATGGAGTTTAAGTTCTTAGCCACTGATGATCTCTAGTACTCTAGAATAATCCTCTTCCACAGCTACACAAATATAATATTTTTGTCATATTGACATAATTAATAAGTTGCATGACACTGCCAATATGGTTTAGAATAGGACTAGAAATGTTTTTCTCACTTTCCTCCACGGAAATGTTTTGTTTACAATAAATTTACAGTAATAAACATGCGTAACAAAGGTGTGAAAATAAAAGCTGCTTGATTATATTTACTGTACTCTGTGTTTTGACGGTGCGGTCACAGACAAGCTCTATTTTTTTATTTATATGTTGACTTTAACATGGTTTAAATAATGACCCAACAATAACAAACATGACGTAATGTAGTTTTACAAGTAAATAAAGAGAAATTCCAAAACAAAAGTCACTTGATTTTTATGTATTTTTGTTATGATTATGCTCAGTTTTTATTATAAACAAATGTAATAAGACGCACAAAGCAATTTAAAACAAGCTGTTACAGTAAGAGCACTAGACTAAAAAGCAATACCCCTGTCAACACATCGTTTTTTAAATATCCATCGTTTTTCATCGTTTTCCGTTCACACTGTACAAACAAAAACGGGGGAAAAAATAAATTTTTGTGTGTATTTGCAACACTTTAATTGACCATGAAATGTCTACAACACACTTGAATTAGTTAAAAAAGTCGTTGTTTTCAATAAAATGACACTCGCACGCTGCTGTTACTTTACAAACCCCACGCGCGTGTTTTTGAGAGTGGCGTAGGCGACTGAAGCGCGCGAGTAACGACGTTTAATAACGTTTCGCTTATTTTCGCTAAGAATATAGGAGTTTAGCCATTTATAACACACCCACGGCTTTCGACGTAAACATCAACGAACAACGACATGGTAACTAGCCAGCCAAGTTTTGGCCAACGAATACACAACAAATCCGACCAAACTATTATTAACATAAAAACATGAGTAAATAGTGAATGTGTACCCGAGTAAAATCAATTTGGGAGTTTTGTTTTGAAGTCGTGTTAACTCTGAAGAGTTTTGCGAACGTTGAGTGTGAATAATTATAAAAAAAATAAACACGGAGGGGGTTGAACTGCTAAGTTAGCGAGTTAGCAGCACAACTCTAGTGAGGCGATGTTCACTATGGCGTTAACTTTGGACTGCCCAATAAAATGCGCACGGAATAATGGTTGCGTTATAATAATCGACGCATTCACCCTCAAGAAATGCAAAGTAGACATTTTTCTTTAAAGTTTTCTTTAAAGTCTTTCTTCAAAAAGTAGCGTTACGCTACGCAGGAAAGTTTTCCCAGGCGCTCCGGGATGCAAGCATGCGTACAAAGCGCGATTATTAGATGAAGACTTTATTTACCTGATCGGAGTAGCAAGGACATAGAAAGCACTAAAAGACAAATCCAGTCCCAGAGCCGCCGCTTAGCCGGGTTGAGGGTGCTGCTTCTCCCCATGCCAATCCATTCAGTTAGATTGAAGTTCTCCAACTGCTGCTCATCGGCGTTGAGGCTGCGAGAAATCACACAACTTTTTCATTCCCTTCCCCAGCCACTGTCATTCATAGGAAAACTGCATGAAAAGCATCGCGTGGGAGGAGCCTGTGGTCGACAGCCCTTTTCCGTGAATGTGCTCAGTCACGTCTTTTGTGAGTAGTGCAGAAATATGCACGTGAAACAATAAACGATCATATAACGGTGCTGTCTATACAGCCTGCCATAGAATTAGTTTTGGGTTAAGGGTATGCCTAGTGAAAACTATGGAGAGTTTAAGTTGACATAAACTGTGTGTATTATAAACAAACACATTTATTTTGAGATTTATTTAAAAGTATTGTTATGATTATCTTAATAATTAGTGTGATAATGTTAGTTTTACTTGAATGGGCTAATTTGCGGTTTCTTTTGTTCACATTTACATATATGTACTGTACACAAAATGAACTCTTAAATGAAAAAGTGCCATTAAGTGGCGAAGAAATAAAAGGATGGGGGGGAACATTTGGCACAATCTGCAGACCCCATTTTGAAATGCATTGAATGTGAAGCAAATGAAGGAAATGCTCATTAATAAAACATAAGATCAGTTTGAGTGTTTAGTTTATGGGATTCGGTAATCTATAGCTGTTTCTTCTAGGTCTATGGGTTTGGTGAACTACTTTGTACTACACGTTTGTTTACAGTTAGATCATGTTAGTATAGACATATATGGTTATTAAAATAGCAAATGCTGTACACCAACAATCTTTAAGAAGTATATAGGAAGTATATAGTGCTTATCTGCTCACCTTTGGAATTTATTTTGAGGATCCATTGAGCCTGTCACCTAAGAGAAAAAACAAAATATGAAACATTAGTTTTGATATTTCCGTTAAATAGGATATTTATTCGTACATTAGGCTTACAACAGAACATTACTAGAGTGACTCTTAATAGTATTTGGACATTTAATAAGTCAACCTACAAAATATCATTAGATACATAATATGAAATCAAATGGTGTCTGCCAACAAATTATTTGAAGTCTTCAATTTTGGACTAACTTCACTTTCTTTAACAAGCATATTGTTTTTCACAAACTTGTAATTTATTAAGTCTAACGTGTTAAAAAATAACATCGGACGCACATGCCTGGCCCGGAGTTAACTTCTGTTTTGTGTTTGGTTATAATATAACCACTTATTTTAATAAATGTCTATTTTTTGTATATTTATGGTATATAATTAAATCAAAACTACTCAACAGTTATAGATTCTTTGCAGAGGTCTTATGGAGTTAAGTTTGAGCCACACAACGTTTGTTTTTGCTGCTGAACCATCTCTATATAACATACGTATTCTTATATTATCACGGATTGATTTATTACTTGAAGTTTGACTTAAAACTGCATTTCATTCTGCAATACACGCATTGTGTTTTTGCATTCAATAATAATTCACCAAAAACTGCTTGACACCCATAAAGTCATGGCCTATAGAAGTATTGGTACTACAGAGGCGTCATTCAGAATCTGGCTTGACTTACGAACCCAATATCTCATTTACTCAGGTGGATGGATCAGTGACCCCTTACAAGCATCTCATGCCAGCTGACAGCTTGACAAGGCCGATGGGTTGAGAAAGGGCCTTTTCTTTACCTTACGTTTGTGAGCATATTACATTGCATGACCCAGCGAATATACATATTCTTTCACTCAAAACAAGAAGGGAGCGAGTCAATTAGAGAGATGAATTAGAGAGATGAATCAGGTGAAGGGGGAAGGAGAAAAGAACGGAAAAGGAAGGATAAGCCCGCACATTTTTCCTGACACTGAGTCACTTGTTCTTGTACAATAGCGGAATGAGGTCAGTCTGGTAAAATTAGCCATCCGCTTCATGGCTGTACTGAATGCCAGGCCAGTGAGAGTCTCCGTTAGAGAGCTGGAGAAATCGTAGGCTACACTTTCGGATGGAGAGTAAAAGGAAGTATTCGGAAGAAACGAGAAGAGTGTCACTTGCTAAAAGCACAGAACTAAACTAAGAAAAAAGCGAAAGTGTGATGTTTTGTGGCGCTAGCATCACCAAATGGAATTGCGAAAATAAAGGTCTCACACTTTCCTTGTCTGCCATTTGTCGCCAAACAGATAGCCCCGCCCCAATTTCACTCCGTTGGTTTAGCCAGTTCTGTGTGCCTGGTCGAATGCTCAAACAATAATGTTTTAGGGAAAACAATTCACAAATGGCTGTTTGTATGTTTAATTTTGTATTTAAATGGTCAGAGAGGGCCAAACATAACAACATTAACTGAATCATTGGCTTGTGTTTGGGGCGAAGTGTATTTTTTTTCCAAAACAATCATTTTTACAGCAGTTTTGAATTTGCATATGGTCTATTTTAACATTGAATCTAATCCACACTTATGCTTTAAGAAAACAATGGCCTGAAGTTTTATTTGCGCAATAAATTCACGGTGGACGTAAGAGTGAAAGGCAGAGAGGTGACAGAAGGAGAGAGGGAAGAAAAAGAGGAAGAGGGATTGGGTTTCCAGTGACTGTATGTCTGGCTGTTTCCATATGGTCTTCATTAAGGTGCTCACTCTGTGGGAGCAGCGCCACACCGTGCTGCTTGTTTTTGTTATTAGGCCCGTCACATTTTGGTATGGACCGATGGGTTCTGAACTGATTTCGCCTCGGGGCACACATTTTACATTGGACGTCAATTGGCGACCCAGCGGGCGCAGCAGTAGTTGCTAACACTGTGACCTAACCATGCCGTACGCTGTTGGTTGCCAGCATCGGGTTTAATTTGTCTGTAGGCTCAAATTGTGAATAATGTGGTTCAATAATAATATTTTTAAACATAATTTATGTTTACTGTAGAGTGGCTGTATGGGGAGTGGGATTTTGCAAAGTTTAGTTTTATTGGACGCACTGTCTTTAAAGTGTTATAGTTTATCCAAACATATGTCGTTATTTACTCACCCTCTTGTCATAGCAAACCTGTACGACTTTCTTTCATCTGCAGAACACAAAAGACGATTTTTTGAAGAATTTTGGTAATCGGACTATTGCGGTGCATTTGTTTTGTGTCTATACAATAGAAGTGAATAAGTACCACCGTTGTTAGGTTACCAACATTACAAAACATACTTTTGTGTTATGCAGAAGACAGTCGTCCAGATTTGAAGAGGGTGAGTAAATGATGACCGAATTTTCATTTTCGGATAAACTCCCTTTTTCAACCAACCAATTTTTCTTCAAATTATGCGCAATTTTACGCTTCAATGCATTTTATGACGTGCACTTAGCATAGTGTGATGTCTTTATCTGAACAGATCTGTCACCCACCATCAGTGAACCAACAGTGCTGCTATCTTCTGCAATGCGGAGTCTTGTGTCACGGCAGCTGATGTGACTGTGAAAAATTAGGACTTAAAATGCGCCCCGCAGAGGTAAATATAACTTTTCTCAGTAGTGCATTTGCGAAGGACGGATGAGAGATTTGCTTCTCTGACAGAGACTTGGTGCTCGCAGCAATTACCATAGATAACACAGACAGAAGTGTGTGCCTATAAGAGGCTGCCACTGATTGTATCTCTGTTCAAGGATCCCACTTAACCGCCTTGATTGATGCCCGACCATATTCCGGGGGGTGGGAAAAGAGAAGGTCTTTGTAGGCCCTGAGTGGCTTGCTTTCTCCCTGAGAGTAGTCATGTATTAGTTTATAATGACGGAGCTTAAGGCACTTTTAATTGCGTTGGAAAAAAGGAGTTGTTTTTTCCATTCCTGGAGAACTTCTGTACAGTGATATTGTTGGTTTTTAATAGACTGAAAATATAGAAGCCGTTTACACCTCATTTTAGGTGCTATGGCCTTAATTCGATTGCAAACACAAATGTCCTTTTTTCCTCACTCCCCACTTCGAATCGTTTCCTTCTACTCAGGAGATGCTGTTGACATAGTGTCAAGCTCTGTCTTTTTAAAAAGATAAACACACAAGTAACCTTAGATTCAGGGTCACGGGGTCTTCTCAGCTTGGTGAAGAAAGATAGCGGAAGTAAACAAAGGCAGAATGAGAAGACGCCTTAGATCTCTTCTCTAAGACAGGCTAAGCTTAAACACGGATCGTTTTGAGAGGCTTCCATAGCTGCCAATAGATGGTTCTGAATTTGTTGTTAAACTTAAGGTTTCCAAATAAAGCACCAGTCTGTAACTTTTGTCTCTGTGGTGGCATCTCTGTTTGAAACATATGTGTGCATATACAGTATGTATATATGCACTCAAGTATGTAAAATAACATTTCAGGTTATTTTACATACTTATCTCTACGTGGGACGCAAAGTCAAATAATGTCAACTGACATTTCCTGCAAAACTGTATCCGACAGCACAACTTATAAATCATTATAATAAGGGGAAGGAGACTGTGCTTTTTGTACTTGTACCAGATTATTTATTTTTAACAAAAAAAGTTATGGATGGCAGCAATGGTTTACTTCTGTCCAAAGCTAATAGGAAATCTAGAACATCATCGAAGAGTTATTTAACAGCACGAGAATAGAGAAATAACTACTCATTTGAGCTACAATGTTAGAAAAACTACAATAAGAATTGAAAAAAAAGAAGCAATGTGGATATTTTAGCGGCATCCAGTGGTGAGGTTGTAAATTACAACCAATGGCTCACTCCACCCCTCCCTTTTGAAGCAATACAGAGACTGACACAGGACAAAGATGTCAACATGTTTTCGCTTCTTTGCCAGAGGAGATAATATATTTACGAAAAGTGCTCCCTAGAGAAGTTTGTCTCTTCAGAGCTACTATAGAAACAACATGATGAATTGTATGCAAGGGACCTGCGGTGTACACTATGTAGATAGAAATAGCTCATTCCAAGGTGATAAAAAGATAACGCTTCGTTATGTAAGGTCTTATACACCTTTGAAGACAAAGTGATGGATATTATATTGCATTTCTGTCAATAGATCCTCCGAAAAGTATACATTGGACCTTGAATTGACATTTCAGCTAACAACAAGGCAGAGAAACAGTGTTTTTCAATTTTTCTTGGCTCAAGTATAGAGCGTAATGGCTGATGTTATAATATAAAAATGCAGGAGGGAAGATACGAAAACTCCTAAAGTTCTCGCTCTCTTTTAGTCTCTCCCTCCCTCCCTCCCTCCCACAACACCTGCTCAGACTCTCATTTCAAACCGCTCAGCTGTGGGAGCATTCTATGACCAAATAAATCTGTGGAATCAAACGTAACTCCCACTCCCAGACCGCCAGGTCCAGCATGGAGCTCAAGACATAAGAACACAATATACGCTACAGATCGCTGCTTAACCCATATTGACCCAAACTCGCCATTATATCTTTTGAAAAGTTTTAAGGTGTTTTCCAATGTTCGCTGATTTTAATCTAAGTTCCAGCATCATCACATTGGGTAGCTGTTGGGCTCCTATTTCTGTTCTTCGCTAAGATATGTTCTCAAGCTTTAGAATGGACACATTGCTTTTCAAAGACCTAAAACCGTACACCTCCACCACTGGAGATTGTAAAAATGTTTAATCCAAAACTAATTTTGGGAAATTTTCTTGAGTTTCTTGAATTTGTTGAATTTGTACATACTATGTAAATCGAGCATGTTTTTATTACATTTAAGAGCTTCAGCAGCATTTTTAATTTGCCATTTCCACATTCAAATTCATACTGATTTAAGTTTATCCAAATGACACTCTTGCCCCACAGAAAACCATTAAATTAATTTTGTGACATTCATTTTGAGTCCTACCATAACAGTAACCATTTAATGTATCTGCTTCATTCAAATAGTTGTTTATGTTTCGAGAAAGTCAGGTATACATGATAAAGAAATGTCACTCCTGCGACGACAGCAACAAGAGCAAACCAGCTTTACTTTAGTACTTTTTACCAAGACAGGGTTCACATTGACAGTCAGTATCAAGTTGCATATTAATGGCATTGCTTGACTGAAACCTAACGACAGAAAGATGAAATGGAACTTACCTCTGATTTTTGTGACTCATGTGCAAGTGAAATAGACGCGCGCAACCTCATTTGACTGAAAGAAGTCTGTTAACCCCTGTTCCCTAGCCGACTCTACCAGACAACTGTGTCCAGCTTTGCTTGACAAAGGGAGATAGCTGTGAATTAAAGCACATGACAACAGCTGTCTTTTTAAAGAATCGGCACTTTGATTAGGGCCGGTTTGTAGTTAGGCGATCTTCTCTAATTCTTACATATCAGAGATGGGCGGTTGGGGAAAAACGAGCACAAGAAACACAGTAGCATGCACTCGAACATATACAAGCACACCGACATTTATACACATTCAGAGGGTTTGACAACATATGTCATCTTTGGCTAGTTTCCCATATTCTCTTGTGGTCAGTTACACTGTGCAGTCTATGGTAAGGCCCATTAAAGTGATCGTATACTTAGGTCACATTAACAAAAGACAAATTTAGAAGTGTCACTGCATTATGCATTAAAATTTCAAGCTGCGGCACTGTTTTTAAAGAAAGCTACGTTTTTGGTGAAAGTAAAATGTTATTTTCTATAGTTATGGTAATGTTCTGCACATGACTACATACCTCCAGTAAAATCCTAATGACATCAGCTGGTTGTAAGTCATTACAGAAGTGAAGTTAGTCCCAAGAAAAGCTCAAGCATCATTTGTATACAAATGGCAGTCGCTTTGATGTTTTGTCACTACAGTTCTTACATTTCAAAAGTGTGCAAATACAGCTGAGACAAATCTGCATTACATTTAATTAAATTCAATTAACTATGATATAAAATAATATATATAGACATAATATACTGTATAATAACATATATTATATAATAAAAATAAATATATTTCATACAAAGGACAAAGTACATTATCAAATGCAAGTCAAAAATCTCTGTTGTTCCTAGTTGAGAAAATTTGAGATCTTTTTAATAAAATTAAAATTAATACATATTTATAAAATATATAGAAAGCAATAATATGTGAATTTAAGTAAAATATGAATTTTTACAACTATTATTGTATTGTATAATACATTCATTTTAACTATTTAAATTTAAATATTATAAGATTGTAAAGTATCTAACAGCTCCAATGTGGTGCACTTAACATATTAATACTGTTAAGAAAAAATTCTCTCTCTTTCTCTCTCTATACATACATACTCTATATATATATATATTTATCAACACACATACTGTATATATAACTATACTATACCCATAGTAGAACTGCACACCCCTCAAACTTTGGAAACGCTTCAAGGTTTTTCGAGCGTGCAAATTCTACTTTGTTTCTGTCGAATATTTTTGTGTAAGCAGCTGTTCAAATAGACAGCTGCCCGACCATTCATTTCAAATGGCAGTGATTACAAATCAAGCCAGTGTTGTCTTTGACTTGATCCATTGCTATTTCAACAAGTAATCCTCTGTATTGTGGTCTCACGAGCACGCTTGCTATCACATGAGGGTTCTTGCACCCTTAGCCATTAATAAGTTCATTGACCAAATATGACGCGTGATATTTTAATCACATTATAAGACATAACAAGCATGTATTCTAAAGACAATAGGGTCTACGCTACAGCAGCATGGCACCGGATTTGGGACGTAACTAGACAGCGAAGCCACCAGGAGCCACGTAATCTCTACCCCAATGTTCTTCGCATTTTTTCCATATCCCTCTGAATCAGAAAAACGCCACGGGCGAAAGCCCTCGGCGGGACAGCCCGGCATTTCTTAAACATTGTGGTGATCTCCATGTGGCCGTGACTGTGCACAATAATACATATATACACATAAATCGACGCACATGCACACAAACATATTCGCGTATGCATTCATGCGCATGCACACCCACAATCCCCCCAGCTGTTCCTTGCCCTCTCTGCATGCAGCAGGTGTAGGGCTGGACCTTGAGTGGGAGTGGGCGAGACTTTTTTGGAGAACAGATTTGCTATTGTTACAGCTATGCGCTCCGTCCCGCGATGTGACTGGAAAATTGTATCATGTTCTTTCTACTTTGCGTAATGCAAGCGCACAGCTGCGGATCAAAGTTCTTGGTGATTCTAGTTCATTCTTGGCTTGTAGAAAGCCCTTTGGGACTCGTCCAGCGATTGCGTCCAACTGCGTTGCTTAGTAGATTGCTAAAGCAGAAGTATTGAAGTCCTTCAAAGGTTATCAGTTGTGTTGCGATCACCTACTTTCCATAGTTGCATCCCCCCGTCCTCCCATTAAATAGAAATCTAATCAAACACATGCTCTCTTTTCCATTGCAATGTTGGCTTGACAGTGGTGAAGCAGGAATAGCAGTCATACTGTTATTAGCCTCATATTTCCATTGAACTATTAAACTGTCTTGGCAGGGTTCAATGCAAAGTCATAGATATGACATTGAGTAATACGGGGATTGGCACTACTCGCTTGCCCTTGTTTTTTGGACTTGGGTTCACATTATTAGCAAGGGAATATTAAATTCTATTCACTGCTATAGCCTTTATGTGAACTTTTCATTGCATTTGGTCTATAGGTGTGTATTGGTACTATAGTGTTTTGCAGCAAAATCATCAAATCAAAAAACGGTAAATTCCTTAGCATGCAAATGAAAACAATTTGATGCTAAAGCTCATCCGTCATGCGTCTTGTCAAGTAATGCCTAACGTCTGACTCTGATTGTCTTGGTATAGTAGATACAAATGCATAACAAATACACAGTTAGAAAGTCTAAGCAGATGTGATAGAAAACAAGACGGCGTGGAAAATAGGCCCCCCGGCACCTGTTATTACTTAAAAACAATGTATGGACGTGCAAAAATGAAGGAAAGCAGAGCAGCGGTGACATCATCGTTTTTGAAAGTGGGCTAGGATAGGAGGGGTTGTTGGTGGGGTCTGTTAGGGGCTCGCTCGCCTGTCGGTTTGAGGGCAGGAGACTGCGAAAGCAGGAATTTGAGCTCAGGAACTCAGCGGCCATGTTTGAAAGATTTAGGCAAACAAACTAAAGCTGGAAGGGACTGGCGTCTCAGCCTCTCTGGCTCCTGGTGTTATTACACATGAGCTGGGCAAGATTAAATGAAAATGTTGATGTGGATCTTCTCATTTCACATTGTAATTGTTAACATTAGCTAATGAGTCCTGCGAAAGACCATGTTCCACCACATAAGTCTTCGTGGTTAGGTGGTTTCTTTAATTACTTGAATGAACGGTCTATTTAATGTAAACTGTCTCTATAGAAACACAGCTATTAAGCATCTTTGTTAGATTCCAACTGTACTTAAGAAGTAATTATCTATGCATGAGGGTTTAGCGCTGGGAGAGGAACTGTAGGAACACAAAAATAGGCCATCTAGCATATTCAGTCGATCAACAGCCTAATACCCAATGGGCCACGGAGATCCTTCTGAGCCCCCGATGTGAAGGTTTTGAAGAAGGCAACTAATCATATGTGTATGAGCTCATGTGGTGCCGAACGCAAGAGCATTTATCTTCACATCTTTTATCTTCTCTGTTTACAGCTGGCGGATTCGGAGAGCCTTTGAAATGTACTGTCGTGGTGCTACATTCATCTCCCAAGTTCACAATTAAAACCCACTGCTTGCAGGCTGAGGAGAACATAGAGGAACGCTCAATGTGAGCCATCTGCGAGCATCACGCCGGCAAGGAGCGAACGCACCCCGCCCCGCAAGAACGTAAGAGAAAAGCGAACATCTTCTTTCTTCTCCGGGGCAGGGGAAAGTATTGCAATGAGCTGTGGAGGAAGGTGGGGTTTGGGGGGGCTTTGAATTCTGCAGAGGAGCCTTTGTGCCAAGATCACAACCAGATGTTCCGAGAACGTCCAAACAGTAACGAATGTGTGTCTACAATTTCCAGCAATTTGTCAGATTTAAGGGTTCACCCCCAATACCACCTGATAGACAAATAAAATCCCCCCCACGCTCCCGCAATAATTTGAAACACGCTGGCACTCCCCCGGAGAGTGAATCTGTGGTACAGTCGCTCATTTAATGACAAGACAAACCTCAAACGTACATTGAACTGTAGACATGTGAATCATTGAATCTGTTAAGTTTGAAATGGATTCAAAATGTTCATCAGTCTTTCCCTCATTCTGGGTCTCTTGGAGCGGAGATTTTGAAATCCGTTCAGGATTCGCACTCTTTAAATCCATCACATGGCACGTTCACAAAAAAAGCCTTGAACCAAAACAAAATTATGAATAAATAAACATGAGCGACTGCCAGTTAATCCCTCTGGTGACACGTCGTAAATCCAGCCTCAATTTTTTGGCATTGAAAGAATTTTTGCCACACACATGCAATGTTCCATCGCTTATATAATCTTTCTGCAAGAAGTACAGTTGGAGTGCATAATGCTAATATTGTCAAGTTAATGATGACACAAATTCTGTCCATGTGTGTTGCCACAAAATTGAATCTCAATTTTTTCACTCTCATGCCATTAAAAACCTGTATGTGACTCTTTCTTCTGCGAAAACAACAAAAAATAAATATCTCATCATTGGTTTTGGGTCCATACAAAGAAAGTCAATGCTGTCCAACATTCAAGAAACTATCTTTGTTTCTGTTCTGCAGAACGCAAAAGAAAAAACATAAACTCATAAATCATTGGAATGGCATGACATTACTATCTAAGCATTGGTATTTGGTCTATAATGACTACGTCTTATTTCCTTAAGCGTATCTGTATGTTAAATCGTGCATCTATTATTCTGCAGGTTCTATTCAACACTGAAAATGTAGTAATGTCGTTTATTTTGTGCTTGTATCTTTAACTGGATTTATTGCACTGTTAATGCAGTAGGCTGTACAAGGATTTAAACAGGAATAAGAATGGGTGTCATTGGCTTACGCCCATTTTCCGCACACATGTTCGTGTGTTTGTGCATGTTTATGCCATTATGTGTATGAGTTCCGTGTTTTGAGCCAGAGAAAAGTTGTATTGCTCAATAGTTGCTCTTTTTGTAGCTCCGAAGATTTATGGTGTTCTTGGTTACATTTAATTTAAGTATCGAGTTTGTCTTGTACTAAATGTAGATATGAAGTCTTCTTAAATCTATGAAGTTTGTTTGCAGACGTTGGTACTCAACAATTCAGATCTCATTGGTGAGGCACTTCCTTTCCTAAGTGTTGTTCTCAGGCACATAGGCAAGCTTTGTTTTCTAAAGACAAGAGAACCTATGTCTATAGGCGTTGGCCGAGCATGACTACATAAAACGTGTGTGGTCAGATGTCCATGTATGCACGGCTGCATGCCGGGCAAAACGTGAAGAACATTCATTTGTCGGCGCTTGCATGTTTGCATAGGCAGCATACCACTGTGTCCATGAGGACTGAGAGCAGCTGACTGGTACCATCTGTGGCGTAAGCCTCCGCCACCAACTGTCGCTTCAAGGCCCTGTGTAATTGCCCCACAGGGGCTGAGATTTTTGCCCGCTGAATTCATCTCCCATTCACCACCTCACCAGAATCTCCGGCTAACTCTCTCTGCTTCCGAGGCTGTTGTCATTACCGCAACGGCAAACAAATTCTAAATTAGAGCCGTGTGTATCTTTGTCAATAGTGGTTTTCCTTAACCCTACAGTAAAACTGTTGTCCCACAGTTTACTTTTCTTTGGGTTGGCTTCCCACACGTTGGCGGACAGATGTTTATCAGAATCGTCACTTTACCTCAATTCAAAACCGTCTTGTATTTTATGGTCCAGACAGAGGTGACATCTGGACATATTGTGGGGTTAGGATGTTATATTACGGTTACTGTTCTTTAGGTAAACTCGTCGATTTTTCCACTGTGTAAAACTAAACCTGTTAACCTTCCCAGAGGAAAAAGTTATTGCTCACGGGTTGCTCGTGTGTGTGTGTTTATGTCATTATGTGTATGATTTTACGTGCTTTGAACCTGTTCCAAAAGAAAGTTTTATTGCTCAGTGCTTGCTCTTTGGTTGCTCAGGAGCTTTTATTGAGCGCTTGGTTATGTTTCGTTAAAGTATCAACTTTTTCAGTATTTTCTTCTTAAGTTCCTTTGGAGGAACAATAGTAGAGATCTCATTTGTTATTTTTACATTGGGTTGAGTTGAAATTCGACAGACGCCTGAGTGTGGCCGTCCTGGAAAGCAACATATTGGCATGTCATTTCTTGATGATTCATCTTATTAGTAACACAACCGCCATGTCTGTATTAGCTTCCCTGCCTTCGCCTCTCAGTCTGAATAGCGTAGCGCACAGCCCACCAGCACCTATAAAGAGAGGCTATGATTACTAATAACAGTTAATTAGCCTTGTCAGAGTTTCTCTGTGAAACCGGAAGGGGGAGGGGACAGCAACAAAAGACCCACTATGGATGAAGTCTTCTCGGACATTTTGCTGGACATTTACACAGATTGTGTGAAGCACTTAGATTCCAACTCTGCAATGCAACTGGGAATTGAAAATGTATTTTCGGTAACACTTTACAATAAAATTGTATTTGTTAAGATTAGTTAATGCATTAGCTAACATGAACTTAAGATAAACAAGACTTTTGCAGCATTTGTATTAGTTCATCTTAATTTTAGCGTTTACATTTTTTAAATCAAACATTTGGTTTGTAAAGACCAAATAATAGTTAATGCACCTTTAACTAACACGTCAATTTTATGAAGTGATTTATTTATATAAATTTGTATGATGTGAATCGTAAAATTGAGGTTAGAAGCAATACTGCAACCCTTCCCTTATCCTACTGATAAATCCGAACAAGATCGTACAATTTCATACAAATTCGCCACCTTGTAACATAATAATGAATTCAAAGTGAGATTTAGTTTTCATTCATTTTGTTGCATATATTAATTCGAACTAAGTACCTCTTTATTAACATCAAAACAAACCACAAATTAAAAAAAATCATTATCTTGTTTTACTCTATATATTTTGTGTCATTTAATTTCACTTCAGCACTATAATTCATAGATCTTTTAATGTAGCATTTTTGTTCTGCACGTTTAACAAACCAATTTTGACATTATTTTATGTAAGTGCTTGAATTAGCTTAAATCATTACAAAATAATTTTAAATGAGTCTGTTTCGTGTAATATTGGTACTCGTATTAGCATTCACCACCAGCAGTGTTGTGTGTAACTAGTTACTAAGTAATTAGTTACTGTAATCTAATTACTTTCCCCGTGGAAAAGTAAAGTAAGGGATTACTCTTATCATTTCCGTAATTTAATTACAGTTACTTTTGATGTAATTAAACTAAATACTTTGTGTAACATATGTGTGTGCAATGGGGGAATTGACATCAAAATTCAAAGTCTAACTTTTAAATCCGTGCTTTAATGTATAATTCTCACATTTGTAATACTTTAGTCACTTAATATTACTTCATGCAGTTTAATATTATTTATTTGAATTAATTTAATAAGCCGTTTCATGTCCATCCTTTAATCATTTAACTAATCAAGGATGATTATGGATATAGAAAGTAATTAGTAATAAGTAACTAGATACTTTTTGGAGAGAGTAATTTGTACAGTAATCTAATTACACTATTGAATATGTAATCAGTAACTAGTAATGAATTACTTTTTCAGAGTAACTTACCCAACACTGACCACCAGTAATGAAGCCATACAGAGCAGCTGAGCTGAGCTCTGCTTATGAAGTGATTTTACGCCGGCACAAAGCAGAGATTGCCTTGGAAGTCATGAGGCTGTATGTGTTAGTAATTTAAAGTTGTGGGGGTCTAATTCCCACAATGCACTGGCAAATTCTTTTAACATATGGCATGTCAGGAAAGGGGTGGTTGACCTCTGGCCTCCCAAGAGTCTCTTGAGACGGCCTAGTCAGGCTGCAGAAGAGATCTAGCTGAATGTGCACGGTAAGACCGCCAGTAACTGCTGAACAATTACTTTCCATCTTCTTACCATTCCCCTAAAATCTCATTCGATGTCTTCACGGCTCTCACAAAGAGAAATCTTTCGCTGCCTTTTTGTAGTCCCCTCGCAGTTCTTTGCGCTTTGCTTTCCTGTACGATACATCATTTCAACACATGTGATCCATTAAGGTAAAGCCGAGAGAAAGCACAGGAAACAATCTTTCTGAAAACGTGTTAGCCTCGTTTCAACTGTTTCCAGAGGCTGAGAATCCTCCCCCTGTATTTCCTCTCAATACGATTTTTTGAGCATTTAAGAAAACAGCAGTTCTGATGTTGAAGAATTGCAGTCACGGATGAATGCTTTCTGATTTGATTTTGATTATAAACAAATCAGGCGTCTAATGATTTCAAATGGCTTTGTGATTGAGATTTGATAGGATCTTTTGTGGTCCCAGACATTTATTATTAGACCTTCTGCCAATTAGATTCCTTTTGATCCAAATAGTTCACAGTGTTTTAAATCGTGCGCTGTATTGGTGCTTTTATTTTTTTAAGCATACTGGGAAATGAAAAGATTCAAAGCGTAAAGAGTTAAACATTTTCTTTTTAGTAACTGGATACTGTCAACATGAGGGTGAGTCTAATAAGCAATTGATTCACAGGTATTCATATTTTTTTTTCGAATAAGATCATATCTTCAGATTGTGGAAGATTGCGAAACCATAAACATTTTACGTTTAAATGAAGTAAAAGAAACAGAAATTAATGTTTATTGACATTAAAGAAAATTATGGATTTTAATGTTGTTTAGATAGGGAGAACATTATTTAATAAATGTTATTTTCAAAAATATACATTTTAAATTTGTAAATATTGTCATGTTAATAGTTATTTTACATTTCAAATCTCATCAATATTAAATATATATGTAAATATTGTATTAATTGTAAATTAATACAATAAAAAAAATATTGTAAATTAATTAATAAATTATTTTTTTATAAAATATTATTTAAGAACATCTTAAAACGTGATTCGCTCTTCATTTGATCTGATGGTTATATTTGAGAAACAACTGACACATTTAAGAGATCTCTAATTATTCTTCAAACAACCAAAAGATCAATACATTTTTTTTACGGGATGCCTCAACCACAACTTAACCAAATTCAACACGACTCTTGTCACCAACAGTTATAGATCGAATTTCAACCCTTCCAACAGGTGCACCTCCAAAACTCAAGCGGGGATCTCTAATTGATGGCTCTCACCATATCAAAGGGTGGACAAATAGCAGCTCAGGGAAGTCCTCTGAAGTTGTTAGATCCACCGGGTGGTAGAGAAAGGGTCTGAGGGTCAAGAGAAGGGGAAGCATCCAAAGTCTTCATTGATGGAATGAAAGAAGTCGTGTTTGAGGCCTGCTAGACCATGCCCTGCGGGGGTAAAGATGCACAGGAGGTCGGTTGTGGGGTGTGAATAGGACAGCTGCATCGGGGAGAATAGGAGGTCTCATTGTGTCCATGCAGCTAATAAAAATCTGTGACCAATTATTGCGAGTCTGTCCCACAAGTGGAATTCCTGAGGACTTTCAGGAAAGAGGTTCAACGGGGGGAGATGGAGGTCTTGGTTTGGGGATCGCACAGATGGTGGGATTTTTTTCGATTGCGAAGCCCCTATCTTCCTTTGAAAATCAATATATTTTTTTATTCATATAGATATATGGATCACTTTGCAAGATGTTAACACTGGTCCAGCAGAACAACGTTGTTTATGTCTTCTGAAGTGGTCTAGATATATACACTGTATATATAGCCACAGAAAAAATGAAGAGACCATTCTAAATGTCTGATTAATCAGAATCTCTAGATGTATTGTGGCCAGTCCGGGGTCTTTTGAATTTCAACATGATCAAATATCAGGAGTGACATAATGTCATCCAACAGCAATGTGAAAAACTGACAGCGAGACAAGACACATGAAAACTGTAATGAAAATCATGGTTATCACATTTTTTTAGCTTTTCCTAAATACATGTACGAAAACTATTGTTGTTTTGCTTGAAAGTGAAAATGAACTTAAAAAAGATAGAAACAATATTTTTATTGGAAATTTTGAAGAAATATTGTTAGTAGTTCACAGGATGAAATAAAAATGATAATTTTACCTAAACACATGCTTGTAAATAGTAAATGCAGAAAAACTGAATCACGTCATAGCATTTCATACTTGTTGCATATACTAGGGATGTAACAATATCAAAATCTCACAATATTTAAAATGGCAAAGGATGACTTGGAAACATGCCATAAGCATACTCTTTTCTCTATCCTCTAATCATAACTGTTGCTTAGAGGTATGAATTAATGAGATGTGAAAAATTACCTAAAAATCCCTTTTATAAAATAAAATAATTTCACCAGATGGACCTTGCCAAAGGTATTTTTTCAAACATTCTCTATGTTAGGCCTGGGAGACCAATCGTTACTTACAGTCATGTGACCACGACAATATTGAGATAATTTCGCTATTGTGACAACACGATATCGATAATATTGTTACTTCCCTAGTATATACTATATATATATATATGTATACTGTATATATGCTATGACATGTAATATTTTTTTATCTTAATTTTGACAGACAATTTAGCAATGCAAGGCAGGTTTTGAACATAAAAGACGTAGAATTTCTAGTATATGTATATCAGGTATTGAATAATTTTTTAATGTTTGAAACTACTTTAAGTTAAAAATGAACCATCTTGAACGATAGATATAAAACAAGCTTTTGACTTCCTTCACACATTCTTCGCACAATCTCTTCAGGGTTTCTAAAGATAACACTGTGGTCAATACAGATCAGATTTGAACATCTCTGTCATGTGTTGTCCAGTGAAAGCAAAGCTGTTGGCCTGAATGATGTGTGTTTATCCATGTGCTAGGCATTAAAAGTTAATTGCTTTTAACAGCTCCAGCTATAAGTATAGGCTTGTTAAGTATACTTTACATTCTCTGTAGAGATTTATCATCTTCGACAGGCAAAATTGGAATAATTGAAATTCTTATTAGAAAATAAATGTTTTTTATTTAATTTTTGGTTACTAATATACTAAAACGCCTTTGAATTTATATTTTTGTACTGTCCCATTTTGTGTCATGGTAAATTCCTTCAATCCACTGCTTAATGAAGTTATGTAGTCTATGTTTGGTCACTTTCGAGTAACTAACTGTGAAATAAGAGCTTTCCTCTAAGTAATGACAAGCTTATCATATCATTACAAAAGAAAAGCTCCAGCGTGCATTCGGTTTACCCCAAGCTCAGCTCACGCCGTAAACCTTGTTTCCATACTGTGATCCAAGGCTAATTGGAGAATTTCAGGCTAGGTATGTTTTGCGTGACCTTTGACCCGGCGGGGGTTGGGCATATTATTGAATAGGTATAGAATGACTGAGCCTCTGATGACCCCGCTCCGACCTTTTCCCTTCGGTCCCACATGGTTGCCAATAGCGATGGCTCCGGTTGATCTTCACCTGTCAAAGCAAGACTTTGACTAAAGACTTGCAGCTTGGGAAGAGGAAACAAAAACAAAAAAGGGAGAGAATGGAAAAACAAAGCATTCATGTTGAAGAAACCGTCTTTTCAAAACGGAAATGCATGACTAGTCGGCAGAAACACATTCATTACACATGTATCTTTATGCCTGTTAACTTTCTGTACGCTTGTTTTGCGTGAGTCGGGAGGTGTCATCTTTGAGGCATAAAAAGCATGTTCTAGCTCAGCAGGTATGTATAGACGATAAAAGCCAGCAGGTCTGAGGAGCAAAAAGTCGAGGTGTCGAGTTTGAGAACTGTTTGGTGTTGTAACGGTATGACATGTCTTTCAATAGCTTCTGGCGTGTTTTTGAAAAGGGGTGTTCTTTGAAAATACGGGCAGTTGAATGATGACTCTTGCTCTTTCAACACCAGACAGAGCTTCCTCTCTCCCCGTGAATTTCATGACACATTTCATTCGCAATCTTTTTCCAGTTGAAGTGCGTTTTAAAGGCAACAAGTAGACTGTAGCAAAGCTAGATTTAAAGGGGTAGTTCACCCAAAAATTAAATCATGTGAAGTCATCATTTACTCATCCTCATGTCATTTCAAACCAGTTTGACTTTCTTTCTTCCACAGAACATAAAATAAGACATTTGAAAGAATGTTGGTAACCAAATGACGGAAGTACCCATTGACTTCCATTGGTTTTGTGTCCATACAATTGAAGTGAATGGGCACCGCCATTGATTGAAATGACATGAGGGTGAGCAAATGAAGACTGAATTTTAAATTTTGAGGTGAACAATCCCTTTAAATGTGCAAAAAACAAACAACATGTTTTTGGATAAAAAATTGTTAGTTTGACTTGTCCTTTACTCTTGTTTTCGTACAAAAGAAATGAAACAAAGCAAAACTTCTTGCTTGGAACGCATTGGGTTTTGGACGTAAAAGTAGACCAGGAAGCTAACAAGCCCGTCTTTGGGATAACATAAGTGGCCTCCTTGTAAAAAGCCAATAATCCTTACAGTTCTGGTTGAGTAGTTTAAGACCCCCCTTGATCTTGGGGAGGATGGGAGTCGAGCATTCCAATCCCAACTATCCCCTTCGGCGATCCCCGTTGAAGGCAGACAAATTTGGCCCACATCTTTTTCCTGCAGGAGTTTTATTGATGTTGAAAAGAGGTTATGATAATAACTTTCTCTCCTTTGTCGAAGTCGGGGCTGGGCTAGAAGGTTTGGGGGGAGTGTTTAGAGAAGGCTGAGCTTAAAGTCGGACTGAGTGTCTTCAACAAGAAGCTGCCGTTTCTTCTCATCTGCTTCTTTGTTTGTTTCAGTAGACCTCAACAATTCAGCCTTTTTCAATGCACGGTCTATAAGAGGAGTCAAGAGCGGTGGGGGCTACCTGTTAACAGTTGTGCTTTTATTCAAGGCACCCCAGGGAGGCAACGAGCACGGTCCGCTTGTACTTGAAGACTTGGCAGTGGAGCCAGAGACACATCTGGTCCTTTTGAACATTGCAGATGTTGCTTGCAAGCATCTCTTCCATACAGGCTGCCTGAAAGAGTATGAGACACGTTATAATGAGCCGTTTTCTCAGAACTGTCTGGATTAAGACGAGGCCGATTTAAGCTACTCTACGTAGGTTTAACTGGAATATAATCAGTATCTAATTGAGCGAATAGCAATTCAGTGAAAAGTCACAAGTCTCAACTGTCTTTTCATGTGAACTGGTTCTGAAAGACCAGAGTTCTCAGCATATACATGGCATCGATCCAGTAAGAGTCCTGTAGCAAATGGGAAGGATTGTTTGCCACTATCTTCCATAGCTGAAGCTGGTTTATGCCGGGTTACTAAAGATGCCTAACTAGTTAAAGGCAAAGTTCACCCAAAAATGAAAATTGGTCATTATTTACTCATCCTCAAGCCGTTTTGCTCTGTTAACCACAAACGAAAAATATATGGAAGAATGTTCGTAACCAAACAGTTCTGGGGCACCATTGACTACCATTGTATTTTTTTGTGCTATGGTAGTCTATGGTGCCCCAGAACTGTCAGTTCTTCAAAATATCTTTCATTGTGTTCAGCAGAAGAAAGGAAATGAATACAGGTTTGGAACAACTTGAGGCGAACTTCATTTTCGGGCGAACTTACTTAAAAAGCCAATGTTAACAAAAGGGGATTTTTTCATGTGTTGTTTTGGCGATGGACATCATTCCAACTACTTGTAATGATCTAAATCTGAGATATCCCAGTCTGTTATTAAAATCTAAAGTCATCCAGCTGAGACTCACTCATCGAGGTCATCTGCTAGCCTTCACCTGCGTCATTCAACAAGTACAGTGCACTCAAAACCGCAACCTTGCCAAAACAGTTTTTATGTTCATATTATTTATGGCTATGGCTTTGACCACGTGGCCATCTTTTCATCAGCCTTTATATTAATATAAACAGCAGGTTTCTAGGCAGCAGAGAGATGATGAAGGTGCTACCTGATGTCTACAGACCTGATGGAAAAACGACGCAAACGTACGCTCAGACAGCATGATGAACCGGGTGTTGTTTGAGAGAGAGAGAGACACTATTCCATTTGTCCCTAGAGAGCCATGAAAGCAAGATTGTGCCTTTTTCCTCACGGTCTAGTCCAGACAGAAGGGCCGTCTGGAATGCAATGTGTTGGCCATCTGCAGATGGATGTTCATAGCTGCTCTCCAAAGACCAAACACTCGGCTGAGAAAGGCAACATCTGAACGCTGGATGGTGGCAGCTGCCCAATTTTGTCGTTTTCTTGCCAGAGGAAAGTTTTATTGCGGAGAGGTTACTCTTGTAGAGCTCTGGGGACTTTATTAAGTTCCTAATTATGTTTCATTAGATGTATTAAAAATTCTGATCTAATATTCCTTTTGTAAAATAAATTAGAAACAGTTGAGACTGTTGTTAAATTAAATATTAGAATGAAATATTATTAAAGTAAGAGCTTTTACATTTACACGGATAGCTTACTGACTTTCGATTGTAGGGTTTGGCAAAACCTACAATCAAACCTAAAAACAAAACCTAAACAAACCTAAACACAATTTGTGAGAATGTTTAGATCTCTTATAAAGACACATGTGAGATCATGTAAAAAATCGAAATTTATTCTCCATTAAAGACTGTCCGTCTGAAACCTCCAGATTTCGTGATTTTTTATTTTGATGCCATTAATAAGTCTTATTATTTACCCTTTATGTTTGTCACGAGGTTTTGCATATATCTAAGCAATAAAATTAATTTAAAAAGTGCTTGTCAACTTTGACAACACAGTATTTAATTATTGAGAGTGTTTTTTCCATTTCCTGAAAAACTGAGAATTTGGACATACAAGATTTCAGCAGCACAGCTACGATATGTATTTTTCTTCTCACAGGTGTTATCTTCATTTATATGAGTGTGTAAAATGTAGAAACTCCCTCTTTATTGATTTATTGGTCTCCTCACACAACTGACACTTATGACAAACAGAGCTAGCTTTGTCTATGAACTAGGCGAGGGATCGTCTTCAAGAAATATGTTGCTTTTATCAACACCGAGTTCACCGGGACACGCTTGGGTGACGGAACGAGTGTGGAAGAAGATGAAAGACTGGCGTTTTCCCTGTGATCCTCTAGTTTACTTTCATTGTCTCCCCCACCTCTCCTTTGAGTTCTCCTGAGATCAGGGTTATGGATGACAGAGAAGCTGAATTTGGACGCCATCCAGCCACATCTGTTCTTCTGCGGTTGCCGTTCTCTCGCCTGTATTTTTACACTTACTGCACTGTTTTTTTTTTATATGTGCAGCTTGCTCAGACACGTTTACAGGTTTTAGCAAGACGGTAACGCTTAAAAGTCCATTGTGTATTTTTTGGAAGATCTATTGACATAAATGCAATATACTATACATAAATATGTCTTGCGATGTGTATAAAGACATTACATAATGAAGTGTTATGGTTTTGTTACTTTAGAATGAGCTATTTCTGCAGGTACCCTTACGTGGAATTCGCCATGTTGTTTCTACAGTAGCCCTAAACGGACAAACTGTTCTACAGAGTGCATTTCGTGAATACGTTATCTCCTTCGGTAAAGAGCAAAAACGAAACGGCATCTTAGTTCTATGTCAGCCGTCGTAGTGCTTCGAAAGGGATGGCTGAAGTGAGCCATTGGTTGCAATTCACAACCTCACCACTAGATGCTGTTAAATTTCCCAAACTGGACCTTTAAGTGAAGAGTGTGAAGAAGTCTTTAATAAAAATACTATTACTATATTGATCATATTTAAATAAAAAGAGCGGATTTTAAAACCAAAAGCCTCATCTATGCTCCTGTCAGAGAATGGAGAGAATTTTTCGAGAGCAGGTGTTCGCAACAGGTGGAAAGACTATCAAAATGAAAATAATATAAGAGTGATTGAGAAGATCCACGTAAATGTTCACATAGAGAATGATGAAAAAGGACACATTGAGCAGAGGGGGGTGCATTAACATTTGAGAGAGGGCGAGCCGAGAAAAGCTGACTAAAACAAGGCCCTGTCTCTAATCATCGGCTGTTCAATAAGACACATCTCTCTCGTTTTTTTTCTCTCAAGCTTGTGCCAGCATCACACCAAGCTTGAACCTGCCCTGTATGCCAACAGTAAACAATTATAAAATCTTGCGAGCGTTCCTCGCTGCACGGCTAGGGGGGGCAGGCCGAGTCGAGCGCTGAACTCCTGACCCGCTTCGCACACCGAGCGTCTGTTGTGGGCTCCGGGAGGTGCGAGATGGGTCACAGCAAGCTGTGAAGGGGAGACCAGGGCTGGGGGAGGACGTTGGGGGATTGAAAGGGGCTTTCGGGTGGGGGTGGATGGAGGGAAACAGTGGCTTCTGTGTGGGGAGATTTGAGTGCTGGAGTGTCGTTACTAAAGGCTCATCTGATAAGAAGAACGTTGATTTTATTAAATGTTTCGTCACCTGACAAGTTGGGACAGATGTCATTATGAGGTTCTACAGTGGTTGTTCGTAGTGAACGTTATTTTTGTGTTAATTTTGTGTCATTTGCATTTAATAACGAAAGGACAATGTTTTGCATTACTGTACTGACTTTACAGTTACGACCGCACATTTTTTTAATGTTTTGGTTTTAGACCCAAAACTCATAAATCAGTCCGCAGCTGGCCATTGTGCAAGTCCAAAGCCATTGGCAATGGATGTAGTCTAGTCTAAACATTCAAGGGTCATCTTTAAAAGAAAAACCAGGTTGCCCACGAAAAGGTCTGCCTGCATTTAAGCGTGCATGTGCGCGCTTTCATGCATAAATGTATGAATTCATGAGGTCAGGAGTCACAGAACAAGATGTGAGATACCAAATTTGGTAGATCCTGTGCAATTGCTTGTAATGCTGTCGTTTGCATAGACTTTGAAATTCGTCTTCTGGGGGAATCGTTCCCAGATGTGGAATATTTCCTTTAATCATTTCCATTGGTCCACTTTCCTTCTCGCACGCTGGATCCAACCAGCTCTGTATTCTTGTATAAGTTGCATGGGAAGATCAAGATATGTCTAATTATCTTAGAAAAATGTAAAACGTAGTCCCCAAAATTGATCCTTAAAACTAAATGAAGTGTCCTGAGCTATAAATAAAGAAATTATAAAATATATGTCTTTAAAAGATTTGATGTACTGAAATGATATGTCATCCCAAACAATCGCGTTTGACCTCTAGATGAAAAAACATTACTTTTTAGACAGATATCTTTTATAATCTCATGTTTATATAAAACATTATTTATTTAAATTGTAGGGGAGAAATATGTCCCAGACAATGCTCTTAACAGGTTCTCTTCTACGGCTGAACTTAACATAACCTCTTCCTCATGAGTTACAGTACCAAACATAACATTCCGACCAATCTCCTGCTCTCTTTGTCTCCTTGTCTCTCTCATTCTGTCTCCTCATATCTTGTACTCACCCTTCTGAAGGGGTCACCGCAGTCCCAGACAGACACACTGCGCTTCACACGACACAGACTCTGGAAATTCCACCCAGCGCAAAAACACACCCAAGAGGGAAAGAGATGCACATGTTGTCTCTTTGAGGCACTGATGACCCAGTCATCCTGTCACACAGTATCAAGAAAACAGATTGCAAGAAACGTGTCTTTGTGTTATCATTTATTCTTTCAGTTGAACATTATTTGGATTTAGGAATAGACTGTTCATATTAAGTCCAAGAACATGCATTTAATAGGAAGATCAATTACAACCAAGTGGAAAATGATTTTTGTTGGTGTTTTATGATGTAATATAGTTGATTCAGCTTGAATCAAACAGTCGATTTAACTGTAATTTCAGCTTTGTTTGAAACTCTCATCTCATCCTGTGTTGCACTTTTTTCACAATTGCAGAGGCATCTGAAACCCAGCGAGTTTGATCATCTGACCCCCCCAGACGTTACACTTGGACCAGACAAGGTTAATTTGAGGTCAGATTTCCTTTTAATACGCTGATGATCAACTGATCCCGTGTTGCCTGTGAAGGACTCCAGACTGGAGACGTGGGCATGTTCGTGGGTTTAACCCCATTTGGCCTCTCTTTTATTTAGCCTGCTGATTTATGAGCCTATGCAAAAACGAGAAACAACCACGTCACCCCTGTACCATGCACGAAACGACCTGAAGCGGCATGGTGACGCTCTCTGGAGCCTGCGGTGAGAGAGTGTTTGTGCTTTAGTATAAGCGTGCGCTTGCTTTGCATATTTGCATTCCAAATGTGTAAACATGAGACTTTTAAAGAGGGTTTAATGTACAGTTTGTTTGTCAGATGCGGCCGGCAACCGGCTGATGGAGGATGTTCTTATTTATGACATAACCTTTGCGACTAAATAATGACCTGTGTGAAGTTCTTGTCTCACACTTTTTTGCATGTAGTAAGTACGTAGCATAGTGTTACTATACAATCCTTTGGTGTTCTGGGTGCTTTTTAGGACAGGGCTGTTGTTGCTTAGGTGTTAAGAAGGCTATTTTATCATGGGGCTATGTTGTTGTTAAGGTGTTCTGGGTGGTTGCTATCCATTTCTGAGTGTTTTTTTAAATGGGTTGTGTGGTTGCTAAGGTGTTTGAAGTGATTGTCTGAGTGTAGATGTTTAGGTGTTCTGACTATTTTTAGCATGGGGCTAGGGGGTAAGGTGTCGTGTGTGGTTGTCAGAGTGTTACTATGCATGCGTCTATTTGGTTGCTAAGCTGTTCTTTGGTGTTTATAGAGTGTTACTATGCAGTTGCTAAGGTGTTCTGCGTGTTTTTTAGGACATGGTTGTCCTGTTGCTAAAGTGTCCCTGGGGTTGTCAGAGTGTTACTATGCATGCGTCTATTTGGTTGTTCTTTGGGGTTTATAGAGTATTACTATGCAGTTGCTAAGGTGTTCTGCGTGTTTTTTAGGACATGGCTGTCCTGTTGCTAAAGTGTCCCTGGGGTTGCCGGTGTGTTACTATGCAGTTGCTAAGATGCTTAGATAGTATTTTGCATGTGGCTATATGGTTGCTAAGCTGATCTGTGTTGTTCTCAAAGTGTAACTATGTGGTTGCTAAGGTGTTGTGAGTGTTTTTTTAACCTTGTGGCTATGTGGTTAAGGTGTTGTAGATTGTTGCCATAGTGTTACTATACAATCCTATGGTGTTCTGCGTGCTTTTTAGGACAGGGCTGTTGTAGCATGTAACATGTTATGTACTGTTGCACTAGTTGTTCTAGGTGGTTGCCAGGGTGTTTTTGAGGTTGCTAAGGCATTCTAAATCTTTGTTTGCATGGGGCTATGTTGTTGCTAAGGTGTTCTGGGGCTTTTTTAAATGGGTTGTGTGGTTGCTAAGGTGTTTGAAGTGATTGTCTGAGTGAAGATGTTTAGGTGTTCTCAGTATTTTTAGCATGGGGCTATGGGGTTAAGGTGTCGTGTGTGGTTGTCAGAGTGTTACTATGCGGTTGCTATGGTGTTATGGGTGTTTTAACATGTGTCTATTTGGTTGCTTATTTGTTCTTTGAGGTTTATAGAGTGTTACTATGCAGTTGCTTAGGTGTTCTGAGTGTTTTTTAGGCCATGGCTGTACTGTTGCTAAAGTGTCCCTGGGGGTTGCCAGTGTGCTACTATGCAGTTTCTAAGTTGCTAAGATTGTTTTTTGCATGTGGCTATGTGGTTGCTAAGCTGAACTGTGTTGTGCCCAAAGTGTAACTATGCGGTTGCTAAGGTTCTGAGAATTTAGCGTGTTATGTGGTTGCATCTGTGTTCTGGATAAACTCTGAAGTCTTTATGAGCTTCTGCTCCCTAAATATGTTCACTTCAATATAATTCTATGGGATGTAATTGCTAGATTTTGTTTAAAACAGTAATAGTACTGTTAGCAACACATCACGCAATCTAAGATTTCATTCATGCCTATAGCACAAACTCTGAGGTACATTTCTTCGACCAATAAGCCACAATGACTACCCCCATCCCAGAGAAGAGCTGCCCCTCTCCTCTGCTCCAAACAAAATTCTTTGAGGAGTCATCTTATATCACCCTTTGAACGTGCATTGAACTGTAAAACCACCCTATTGGGAGAAAAATAAACGAATTGGGGATGAGAAGAGAGAGGGAGAGATGGATGGGGGTGGGGGAGCCAAAGGAGGAGAATTCTAATTCTTTGCAGGCCCTCTGTATTAACCCGAACACCATCGCTGTCAGGAGCTCGGGGAGCGAAGCGCAAGGGCCAAACATTCGGCGCTAATTGGCACTTTGTTAGCCCCGAGCCTTCCTTTTGTGATAGGTGGAGGGGACAGAAGATGGGGTAAGAGAGAGAGAGAAAGCAGGTTCTTGTTCTTGCTCGGCCTTGTTGAGGGTATTTACGGTTCACTTCTTATCCTTTGTTAATTGGTCTTTCTCTTCTTTATAGTGGAGAGAAAACGAGATCCCCCACCCTGCCACCCGTAAGTCCCCCAAAATGGGGGGAAAGTGGACGGCTCGGGCACGATAAAGACGCACACCACGCGTAATTGGGCATTGGACTTCATTAAGATCAGATACACGCCGAAAACATGTCACTTCGAAATAATGCCCGCGAACACATTCGGACCCATGGCAGATGACCCCTGATGATTTAATCAATACATCACCGTCGTCCACATCTTTCATTCAAACCCAAGTGGATGAATTGAAATCGGGGGTTGTTTAGTCTTGTGATGCAGTATAGTGTCTTATTTAACAAACAATTTTGTAAGAGCATTGTTGTGCAAGCTATTTTCTCTTAATAGCATTATTAAAGGCACAGTTCACCAAAGTTGTCTCTCCCTCATGTCATTTAAACCTGTATGACTTTATTTCGTATGCAAAACACAAAAGAAGATATTTAAAAGAAAGTTACTAACCAAATAACAGTGACCCCCATTAACTTCCATTTTATGGACACAAACCACATTTCTCAAAATATCTTCTTTCGTGATCCACAGAGGAAAAAGTCACATTCTTTTTTTAAATGACATGAGGATGAGAAAATGATGATAGAATATTTTTTGATGGAATGAAATGTACACTCTTACACAGTGTGTGTTTGGGCCCGGGCGAAGTGTCCTAATTAAAACGAGGGCGAGAGAGAATAGGGCCGCGGCTCTGACCCGCTTCACAGCTCCCTTGGCCTCTTCCTCTCCTCAGCTCACTGTGTAAACAATAACAGTGAGCTCTCTTAAAAGACACAGGTGTCAACCATTGTGTGCTTTGTGAAAAGCACCGAGGGGGGGGGTCGGAGGGCTAGAGGGTGGGCTTATGCCCCCTTTTCATCCAAAGCCCCAACTTTTAAACGTCTCACAACTATGCCTGTCTCTTCGTTAACAACATGCTGTTGTTATTGTGGACCCAGATTTCCTGTCTCTCGAGTCGGATGCAGGATGCTTTTAAAAAGCAGTTGACATGATGTGTCTTGAAATACATGGTTTAGTGGTTGTAAATTATGAAATTCTCCTATAATTTACGCACTCTCATGCCATCCCGGATGAATATGACATAAAAGTAATTTCATATGGTTCACCCCCACCCTCCGAAAAATGTTTTATCAGCATTAATTCATCCTCGTGTTTTTCTCCAGTAGAAGATATTTTGAGGAAAGTGGTTTTGTGTCCATACACAATGACATAATGGTGAGTAAATGATGACATCATTCAAATTTGTGGGTAAACTATTCCTTTAAAATGTCAACATGTTATCTTAGGGTCCTCAAAACGTGGGTTAATAAGAGTGACAAAACTCTTTGAAAGCAAAACAATACATTTGTGAGAAACACTTTAACCCTATTTAGCAAAATCAATCAATCAATAAACAGATTAGAGTGATACGTCCAAATATGGCCGCACATCGATAACTTTAACTCGATAACTTCTGACTAGCTGTCATATTATAAGTACCAATAAGATTCAAAGTTGCCCTTCTATTTGAATGTATTGCTCAGACCTTATAGTAAACTATTCCTTTAAGGATACAATTATAACCAATTCAATTAAATAATATATTAATAATAAAATTACTGTTGTCGTGCCCATATGTGCTTGTTGAGCGTTTTATATCAAACCCACTGGAGTTTGTAAGAAGATGCTTTTCAATTTTTATGGTCAAGATTTTAACCAGATAATTAAACTTCAATATACAGCCAGACAGATGTGTTTGGAGTGCCGCTCATGATGTTGGTTGAGGGTGGGGGATTTATTGCTCAGCATTAAGAGCACTAATCTGTTGCAGGTGTTACTGGCTGGTGTCCCAGCCAACCGGGCCCTGTTAATTTCCCTCAGAAGGGCCTCACCATGAGCAAGTGTGTGTATGCGGGAATGTGCAGATGTGTGTCTGAGAAACAAGGGGAAAGTGTGGGTCAAAAATTGATAGTGTGTACGCAGAACTCAAATGCTGTTGAGTAGGGGGAGGTTCTGGCTCGGCTTTCTCCTCTTAAACAAAGTCGAGCACTGGAAAGTGATACAGATTGATGTCATTTCACTTCTTATAGCTCTTCAATGATGAATTCAACCATTCGTCCATGTTAATCTCAGGAAATTAATGTGGAGCGTCTTCTATTGAAAGACTTTTATTTGGGATATTGAGAAGTGGGATAATCTCATCGGTCAGGGAATTAAACCATCTAGTGGTCAAACATTGAAGATGGTGAACTACGGATGTAGTTCTTGTCACTATTAACAGGAGACTGCTGCCCTCTGGTGGACCATGTAATACACCCCAAAACGTTTGGAAACGTTTTGAGGTATAGCTTTTATCTAAGGTAAACCTTATTTTATAGATAATATATTAAAATAATATATTTAGAAATTTGAAATAATGTAATTACAAAAATTAGTCTGCCAAATATTGTTTTAAATCATTTTACAATTTATGAATATATACAGTAAAAATCGCTTATTCTCTTAAAATTATATAAACATAAAATTAAGTAAATGAATGTAAAACATCTTTACAGATGCGATTTTTATATTTAGCTCTGTATTTTAGGATTTTTAGCTTCTTTAGCCATCGTGATAGGGCTAGTGGCAAATTGTCATTACAATCATTTCACAATTTATTAATATATATTGACTTCATCGGACGCACAGACCTGCCCTGAAGTTAACTTCCGGTCTGTGTTTGGTTATAATATGTGACCCTGGCCAACAAAACCAGTCTTATGGGTCAATTTTTCGAAATCTGAGGGATTTGAGAAAATCGCCTTTGAAGTTATTAATCAGAGGCGCTGTAGCAGGCCATCCACTCGCAAAAATAAAGTTTTTTCAATATTTGAAATATTATTTTTTATTTCATATTATTTTTCAATATTCATGGAACATGATCTTTACTTAATATTCTAATGATTTTTGGCATAAAGGAATAATCGATCAATTTGACCCATACAATGTCTTCTAATAAAAATGTTCCCGTGCTCCTTAAGAGTGGATTTGTGATCAAGGAACATTTAATAATCTTTTTCAGATTTAATTTATATTAATAATCAATTATATTAGTATTTTCTTGTATATTAATTGTATTAAATTACATTTAAACTACTTAACAGTTATTGATTCTTTCTGGAGGTCTATGGGAAGTTAGGTTTGGGGCACTTTACGTTGGTTTATGTTGTTGCCACTGAAACCGTCAATAGTAAAAATACAACAACCTAAACTACATTTATACGCGTAACGGTATATCAACGTGAATTTAAATCATTTTAGCCATTATTTTTGTCAGGACTAGTGCCAATTAGTTCTTAAAATCATTTTTACACAATTTATGAATATACACAGTGAAAATGCATGAATGTGAACAATATCTAAACTCATAAAAGTACATAAACATACATTATAAAAGTAAATGAACATAAAACTTCATCACTTTAGCAATTTTCTTTTTTATTATTAATGAGAATAGTGGAGTGGAATCTGAATGTTTTATTGTTTCATGTGTCCTTCCACAGACAGATTTCTATTGAAATCTTTTACTTACTGATTCCCTACAGTTTGTGGATTATACGTGTAGGAATTTCGAGTCGCCAGATCCCTATAATAAGGAAACCAATCCCTAAAGAGACAAACGTAGTAGGTGTACCAGGGGTAATAAGTCTCCGTCAGCCGAGACGCTCCACCTGCAATGATGTGCCAGGCGGCTTCGTGTGCGGGGTATGCGCTGATATTGATGTAACCTCTGTATTAAAGAGAGATAAGAAGTGTTAACCAACCATACGTGATATGAATCTCTCGAGTTATATAAATCAGTGAACAGTTGTTATCTTTGAAAGAGAATTAGACTTTCGGCCTTTCAAAAAAAAATCTGGAACTTAAAGGAACTTTGAACTTGCACATATTTAAGAGTTTAACAAACATGACAATTATATTAAATTAGCCATGGAGGTTATGTTAATAACCAGATGAAGGATGATAAGAAAACCACACAATGTGCTTGTTTGTATGAAGAGACAGTCGTATCTCACTTGATTTTTTCCATTGCGGTCTCTGTGTCGATAAGGCCGAGTGTGCATATGGTCACAGAGACATTGCTTCCTTGCATCGCAAGTTCATGTTGCAGTCCTCCGAAGAATCCATTCAGCGCAAATTTAGTTGCAGCGTAAGGCAAAGCAAAAGGGCTAGTTACTTTTCCTGAGGAAGACAGTTTGTCATACAAACATTTGTATTTTGCACCAGATACAAATGTGAGAAAGGTTTATTATACTTACCCAGCAGAGAGGAAACGACAACTATGGAGCCGTTGCTCTTTTCAAGTGTTGGCAAGGCGTTCTTAGCCATCTGGACAAAACTGAGAAAATTCACCTATAAAGAGAGTATAAAACACACGTTTACAGATTGAAAGTCTCGAGATATATTAACATTAAATGGCAGATGCTATAATTCAATTCACAGTGCATTTAATTTCTATAATTGTTTTATCCATATGTGGTTTTTAAATGTGTGATTTAACATTACATAAATCTTTACCCCAAATCATCATTAAACATGCAAGTATCCAAACTGTGACCTGTAATAACCATCGAGTGTGCTCAACATCTCCATCCCACATTCTATATGGACTTGGCCCGATATGGTTCAAAATCAAATAATCCAGCCCCCCAAGCTGGTCGATGGCATACTGAACCACGCGGTCTGAATCTTCAGGATTGGCCATGTCTGCTGGGATAAACAAGGCTTTCTGTGCACCCAATTCCAGGCACTTGTTCACAACCTGAAGTCAGATAAGTAGCACACATTGTGAATTGTTTATGAAAAAATATCATCTAATATAGTATCAAATATATGGATGACTCATCTTGCACTTAAGGGAATAGCAAATGAAAATGCACCACTGACTAGAATAGCAGAAAATAACGATTCATTACTGTGATGTAACTAACAGTGTGGCCTACAATATAAACACCGAAACTATGAAGATATTTTATGTATCTGTCAAAATGTAAACAAATAATGCGAGCTTACTGACTTGTTCCAAGACATTTCCCCTTCTCGCTGTTATAACAAGTTGGGCTCCCAAGCGGGCATAGTGGTATGCCAACTGCTCACCGATCCCAGTACTGGCACCGGTCACCAGCACCCGGGCACCTTTTAAAGACTCTGAAAAACAGAAAAATCATGGTATGTCTTAAGCATTGTATCGATGACGTTCAAGATATTCAAGAATGCACAGCTTTTGCCTTCAAAGCCAGAAAGTCACACTTAACTTTGTTCAGTTCTCATCTCAATAGCCCCTCTGTCCTACATAAACAAGTGGTCTCTGTAGAATGTCTAACTTTATGACAGAAAGTCCTGTTTGCTTGTCACACATCTTCGATTGCATTAAACGGATAGTTCGACCCCAGATGAAAATTCTGTCATGAATTACTCGCTCTCTACACTAGTTGTTCCAAACCTGTATAACATTCTTTATTTCTTTAATTGAACAGAGAAAAAGATATTTGGAAGAATGCTTGCAACCAGACAGTTCTTGGACCCCATTGACTACCATAGGAAATATGACAATGACAGTCAAAAGTCCCCCAGAACTGTTTGCCGTCCTTTATTGCGTCAAAATATCTTCTTTTGTGTTCAACTGAACAAAAAAAATTGTAAGTAATTTTTCCTAATAAAGGTAGTCAACGGGATCCAAGAACTGTTTACTGGTTACCTTCATTCTTTCAAATGTCTTCCTCTATGTTCACCATATCAAAGAAATGTACACAACAACTCGAAGGTGATTTTTTTCTGGGGTGAACTATCACTTTAAATCAGTTTCAAAAATGAAAAGAAATTATAATAAATTGACCTTTTGTGGAAATGTTTAACGAGCTTGTTTCAATTTTATTGACAAGTTGTGTGGGGTATGCATATTTAATTTATTTTTCATTAAAAAAGTTAATAGCCCATATACTGTAGGAATGGACGGAAGAAGAAAGAATCAATAACGTAATGTGTAGTGCAACGGTATTATATGATACAACTGGTGTGAGTCATAACACCAGTTTATTTTATATCATATAAAGGTAAATTTTATGTGAGAGATAGAGAGAGAGAGAGAAAGAGAGAGAGTAACAGGTCGTACGAATTTAGTGAATTATATAACATACAATGCAAACTGTAACGTTATTTACATACCTGCATGAAAAGACGGGCCGCTCCATTGAACGGCAATAAAAGCGACGCCAAGGCTGCAGAGGAAAAATAACTTCGTATAAAACTTCATTGTTGGAAAACCGTAGAAGTTAAACACAAAAGGAAACACGAAACAAATCAAGCCAGTGGTCTATAAAGGAAAAGAACCGGCAGAACCGGATACTAAGTTATATGAACGAGTGTCGCAAGAGAAACATCCAACAGGTGGGGCTGTGCCAAAGTACAATCCGATTCAAATCTTACAATAATCTTGGAAGCAATTAATTCACACTCCAAGTTACTCTTACTATGTTGTTTGTAGTATTGTTACTGTTGTTGGGATGAAACTATAAAACATGGCATTAACCTATGGGAAAAGTTATACAATGGACATGAATTAGACACATGTGCACGCACTAGAGCGATTGGGTCATGAGGTCACTGGTAAAATTCACCATTACGAAAAAACACCTTGAACATGTAAGCTGCACCTAACAACGATTTGTATTTATTTAATTTAAATCGTACACGTTCAAGACAATTTTAAACAAGCGAAGTTGCCTTGTGTCGAATGTGCGTCTTGCAGATTCTCCACACATCATTCAAAACGAACTTTATTTACACCGGCTGTGTTGCTGCTGGTGCAAATGCCCTTGTCAGTGCAGCTCGCTGTCAAGATAAAGTAAGATATCTAGTGGAGAGTAGTGTTTTCGTTGAATTCGTCTAAATAGACTCTTCCTTTATAACATATCGTTGCTTTTAAGAACATGGCGGCGAAGATTTTTCCTGTAGTCAAGTAAGTGTCTTTGCATTGGTGCATGTACAGCTAGTTAGCTGTTAGCTAACAACTGTGTGTCAACAGAGCCTGTCAACGTTGGAATGACTTTAGATGCAGTAATTGGCCGATTTTTATTTTTGTATTGTTATGTTTCGTATAACCATAACATTTATACATTCACGTCTAGAGTTTTTAATCAGCTGTCTATGTTTGCGTTGTAGGGTAGCTAGCATGCTTAACACAAAAATAGGATAACTTAAACATTATGTTTCTATGTGTAGTTTTGTTTATTGGTTTCGTTTATGATCATTTAGTAGGTATTATAAGAACCCAAGTAGGACGTCAGCAAAACTGTCACTGTGTTTTTTCAGAGTCTAAACATGTGTCCCTGTGACATTCTTAAATTGTATCATAAAAATGCATTATTATGTATTAATTATAAGGTCAAACCACTCCCCCAGATCTAACTTAAAGGATGCTCCACGTTCTTAACTTGTTCATGTGTACAAAAATTCAGTATTGGCCTACCTTTATTCCATACACTGTATAAAAACTCTGTTCCATCTAAGGCTAAATGGATATTATCATTGTTTCTGTGTGTTTTTAGACTTGCAACAAAAGTGACCCTTGCAGGAGGTGCGATATATGTAGCATATGATTCAGGGTTGATCGGAGGTAGTGAGGAGGGTTCGGTTGCCTTGGCCAGAGCTAAAGCTGCGGTTCCCCCTGCTGTAGAAGAGTGGACGAAGTACTTTGGCTTTGAGGTGAGATTCCGTTTAAATTAGTCATAAAATCTGTATGCTATTCGTCACGCAGGCATGTTGTGGTTCTCTTGTAATGAATGTTTAGTTATTTCAGTGAAACCAACTGTTATTATTATAAAAAAAAGTGATAAAATTCATTATGACTGTTGAACATTCTTTTTGGATATTTGTTTTTAAATCCATTTATGTGTACAGATGTTCATATCTGTATAGCAGCTTTAACATTCAAGACACCTCAGGTGTGGGTTATTTCCCACCACAAACCTAGAAGTAACGTCTGGCTTTACTAACATTAAAAGTATTTTGTATCATTAATACATTAATGTTACTAATACTCATGATTTAGTATAATTAAAACATTATCAGTATCTGTTAACATTAAAAGAGCAGCGTTCCTTAAATTGTTTCGGGGTTGAAGGTAGAATTTTCAAATTTCCTACAGCATGTGAAGGCAGATTAAAGCTCTTTAGGCTTGAGGAAGAGCGATAGGTATTGTCATTTCGACTCTTAGCTCTCCATTTAACGGATTCATTTGGAGAGCAGCTCTTGCATCTGATGTTGAGACAAAAGCGACATGGCATTTAAAGTAAAGCAGACGCCGTCGACAAACCTCAGCTGACATTCAATTGCAAACATGTGAAACCACAGATAGAAAATAAAATGTGTAGTTTCATTTTGAAAGGCACAATGATTACCAGTATACATGCCATGGTGGCCCTGGTAATTTAAGTATTTTTCTTGTTTTAAAGGTAACAGTTTTAAGATGTTTTTTAATAAAATGTGATATTAACATTATTAAACATTTAAGCTTCCAGCCACACCTAAAATCGAGTTCTCCCCACTGGATGGATGGAACTCAGGTAAATGATGTTTATGTGCTGGATATTGTGTCTTCATAACCTAATTTAACCATAAATCTAGTTTTACAATCTCTCTTTTTCGTTCAGGAGTGCAAAAGTCTATTCACGCCCTGTCAGTTGCTCCCTCCACAATGAACGACTACACCAAGCAGGGTCTACAATACCTTAAAGACCTTTCAAAATAAGTATTTATCTCTTCATAACCAGCATAACACAGTATACGTATACAATTTCATGTTTCAGCGCCTGAGAGGACTGACAAAAAAGTTTTCCCCGTGTAAATCTCTGACTGTATTCTAAAAAGACTGAGAAAATGTAAGATCCCTACCAGGAATGATTCGTTTTATGTTCTGTTCACACTTTTCTTTGGGGTTAACTTAACAATAAATACCTTGTAAAGGTCCAAGATGAGTCCTAATTTAAGGAAAATAATATAAACATGTCCTATATGTATATTGCTATAATAGTTATTTTATTTATCGATAAATCGCTTACCCAGACACAATATTCTGTATTATGGCATACATAATGTGTAATTGGATGTTCTATCCATTTATGCATTCCTGAAAGAACCCCAGTATGTATAGTTTGTATGAAAAATCCCTTGTTACTTTTTCTAATGTATAATAAAACATTTCACGTGTTTGATGTTGTTCTATGCATTAAAAAAAGTTTGTTTGCAAACTTGCATAATAAAAGGACGAATAGAAAAAAACGAAACATAGTCTCTTTTAAGAAATGTTAGCCATGAGAAAAGTCTATACAGCTGCTAACCGCATCACAGCGTCACCTAGTAACACTGTGCAGTTTTGGTAACCTCTGAGTAGTGCTGCTAAGTTAGAGACCCCAAACCCCTTTCTGAACGTCTTGACTCATTGTGAAATGTTTTCTGCGGCCACACGCTCTGCATTACCAGAACATCTTGCATTAACATATATGAGCGAGAAAAACTTTTTAGGGTTGTGGGCTTTTGTGCATCTCGGGCTACATACGTGGGGCCTATTTTAAACAACTGATGAGAACCTTTAATAGTTGAGCTGACATTTGCTGGTTTTGCATTTTATGGTGCTTTCCACACGTACATGTTGTGACCACATAAAAACATAATTCGGCTTCTAGGAGCGAAGCAAAACTAAATAGCCTTTATTTAATTCAGTGCTTTGTGTCGATATCTGACAACCTGACGAATTGATTCTATGTGACTTCAGGGCTCTTTAAATCAAGTCAACCGTGACAAAGATGAACTTTAGTGTTAAATCGAGAATATTCTGCGACTGTTGCACTGTTATTTCGTTTTTTTTTACTTTTTGAGACTGTTGTATAATTTAGGATGTGGTTATGGTAAACTTTTGGAGTGGGTTTGTATCAAACAGCCAACCGAAAGGTTTCGCTTTCTGTGAAGTGGTACTTAAAAAAACAACAAAGAATAGCAGAAGCAAACAAATCGTATTTATTTCCAAAGCGCTTTTCACACTTTTTCATTGTTACAAAGCAGTTCTACATAAAACTTTAAAACAAACATTATAGACATTAAATGTTCAGAATACATGGTATTATTCCAGTTTGCAAATTGTTGATAAGATACTGACGGTAAAAAATAATTGCTGTCATACTGTTGTTTTTATATATATATATAGCGCTGTTATTCAAGTCAGGTCTAAATTACTGTTCATTCTTATCTTACACTGATTGTTTGATAATTTTCATCTTTACCCTAAATCCATGAAAAAAGACTACACTGTAAAACGCTTGAAATGCACAAGAATATAATCCGAGATCAAGGACTACATTAAGCACCTCATTTCACCACCTTCTTGATCCAGGGTAAATATTTTGAAATCTTGGTGTAAATGTTGGGAACATTTGGGTAGTCACACCGGCCATTCAGGTTGAATGAGACAATTCCGACTGCTATCCCACTGCACACCAAAGGTCCACCCGAATCACCCTGGAATAAAAATGTGAAATAATTTCAATTAGAAGACACTGGGATCCATCAGAGGGAAGTGATGAAGTCTACTGAAGTATTGGGGTCAACATACCTGGCACGCGCCACTTTTGGTATTGACGCCCCCAGCACAGATGATGTTGTCAGGAAGTTTCACTTTCACCGATTTCCACATCGACTGGCATGTGGTGAAATTAATAGTCGACACGTCCGTGACTAGAAGGTCATTCACCACATTTTGCTTTTCAGTTTTGCCCCATCCTGCTACAATGCACTTGGAGTTCATCTTTATCGGTTTGTCCTTGCTTGGAATTTGGACGATTTTCAAAGCTTTGCTCGGTTTTACTTTTTTGGAGAGCTTGACATAATAACAGAAAAGTGTCATTTTATTATACTGTTGAATACATGATTATAGTATATTTATAAAAAAATATCTAGTCAGGGAATATCTGGGACCTTCAGAAGCATGATGTCATTTCCATTTATAGCATTCTGGTACAACGGATGCTTATGTTTATTTTGCACACTATATCTTCTCAGATTGGACCCCCGTGGATCGATGTTGTGTGTCCCCAGTATCACAGTCATGTTGCCACTTTTGTACGTAATATAAACATTAGAAGATTCGCAATAGAATGCTAAACACTTCAGTTGCGTAATATGGAAGTCTTACCTCGCACCGCAATGTGCAGCTGTGAGCACATAACTCTGATCGATCAGGAATCCTCCGCATTTGTGTTTTCCGTCTGTCTGTATCGACGCCATGAAGAACAGAGAGTTCTTGTTTGCTCTTTTCCCATTGATGATGTCAGCTCCGAAAGTACCTACATCAATGGAAGATACAAACTTGAGTCAACTGAAAAGTGTGCAGACATTCTCATCGTAGATTAGTAATGATTGTACCAACCAGACAGTGTCAGGCATGTTAACGCCACAGTGAGTATCAAGATGTAGGTGGCTGTCATGATGATCGCAAGATGAAAGAGAGACCACTACGACCGTTTATATAGGCCTTTACCACACGTCGTGCCCATGATGACACGTCATTTCCAATTGCAGTTGCAAAAAACACCAAATGTCTTAAATGCATTTGTAATGATCTTCTGTTAGGAATTTATGTTTATACAGTTGGCTGATCTAGAGAGACTTAAAGTGCATTTATGTCACGATTTTGTCAGTATGTATGTTTAAGAGATAACCCTGAACCTTTGTGCTGCAAATGCAATGCTCGACCACAGCATTTTTTTTAAGTGTACATAAAGGTAGTTGGCAGTTTTTTTTAAATACAGGGATTTTGATCTTAGTAATCTGTTTTTTTTGGACTTTGTATGTGTGAAAGGGCTCTCATTGAGCAAAAAAATAGTACGGTACATAATAAGAAAATATTATATTTATATATTTTGATCCACTGCTTATCCACTCCATTTCAAATGTATATTTCATTCAGTTTTTGGACAACAAATGCAAGCACAATTTTTATTTTCATCTTCCATAAATGAGATTTATTTGGTCCATAAATGTTTTAAAGAATACAGCAGTGATTAACTTCAGACAATCAACAAATAACTTTCGATATATCAGTGATTTTCGGTACATCTGGATAGTTACACGTCTTTACGAAGGAGACAATGCCCACCGCCACTGAATTGCACACCAGTGGACCTCCTGAATCACCCTGAAAATAGATGCATAGACAGTGTTAAAAGGAATAGAACATCCATGAAATAATAAAACACTATAAAAAAAAATTTTTTTTTTGTTCCAACATCCGTTACCTGGTTGTCTTAAAATTTTAAGTTATTCAAATAAAAAAATAGTTAAACCAATATATTTGATGCCAACTCGTTGTGTTGACTAAAATGTTTTAGTTGCATTAACTCTTCATTTTAAGGCAACCAGGTAACTTATTATTTTTAAGTTGAACCAACAATTTTTGTTAAACTGTGAATGTGTCTACACATTCATAGCGTTACGTAATAAATATGCACTCATTAATGTAAAAAAATACATCATATATGTTCTATATAAATAAATACATAAATGTATTGTAAACAAATACCTTGCACACTCCTGCTCTCTGTTTATATCCCCCAGCGCAGATTATGTTTGGTGGGAGTCTTATTCCATACTTTTTCGTCCATGCTTTCCTGCACTCCTGGATGTCAACAGTTGATACGTTCAAAGCCAGAAGTTCATTATCTGAATCCGCCTCTTTAGTTTTACCCCATCCTTCAACCAGACACTTGGTATCGGGTTTACCACGGTGGCGTTTATCTGCAATATTCACCGTTCTCACCTTTCCTCCCAAAACCGCTTCCTTGCCGAGCTGTAAGTGCAAAAACACTTCAGTTACACACTACTTTGTTCCTTTCAGTGTTTGACCATATTGTTCTTGTGGGAATTCACCACAAACCAGCCAGCGCTTTACCTTCAGAAGCATGATGTCATCGCCCTTCAGTACATCTGTGAATGATTTCTTGAATGTGCGAACCACCTCGTATCTTTCAAGATTTTTCCCTGGAACGATGTCATGGTCACCGAGGACGACTGTCATATGTTCACTGAAATACATGTTAATCGTTTATTTCAAGTCAAACCCCATAAATGCTACTGTTCTGATATATATGTGCCGTTTCGTACCTAAGGCAGTGTGCTGCTGTGAGAACAAACTTCGGGGAAATCAGAAATCCTCCACAATCATGTTCATTATTGGCCTGCACTGATACCTTGTATTGTTTTTCTCCCATTGATGATATCATCTCCAATCACAGCTGTAGAGAAACAGATTTTAATCCCTCTAAACTGAAGTCACAGTTAATTGTATTTTATGATCAGATGTGTGATTAGATGTTTAATGGTACAGATTAAAGCACATAAACTACTGAAGACAGAAGGGCTGGCCTCAGCAAACCACAATGCATTTCTTTTAGATGTAAGATGACTTTTCGGCTACACTTTTTATCAGATATATATTTGTCTAAAAGATACATCAATGCACCCTATTTAAAAATATGGTTTTATTTTAATATGCATTCAATAAATCAAACACTATTGTCAAACTAGTACTGTATATATATATATATTTATTCTCAGATATCACAACTCTACGCTAATTATGTATTACATGTCATTTACTTCTTCTTAGGTAATAGAAAATCATAATTGATATGGAGTTGAAAGTTAAAACTAAATATTTGCCTGTGAGACTACATTTTAGTTCTGCATTATGCCAAATGTTAAGACCTGAAACACTAAAGGCATACTAAGATGTCTTTTGAAACTCGAACATGTCTGACCACAATCGATCAGCTCAGCCCCCCACAGGAAACGGTTCCCACTGTGGAGGGTCGACATTGTTATTCTGCTGAACAGCATCTGTGGTTAAATTTTTTCACACATGATGTTATCAGAAGTTCTTGTCTGAGAGTCTAAAATCAGGAAATGATGATGTAGATTGGAAATGCAGTTAAAATGAATCACAATTCATGCTGATGAAAAAGCAAGTTTATTTGAATAAACACAGCAATGTAATACACTTTATTACTCAAGCAATAAGTTCGTTCTATCATAGCGTTAATCCATGGAATGACACGTTACATACAACACCCCCCCCAGTCAACAGATATGGTGGAGGGCCGATGCCATCAAACTCCCCACCCCCATCGACAGAAATGGTGGAGGGCCGATATGGGCCGAATAATCCATGGCCGTTTTTCTTTATCAGTCCATCCCTGATCGCCACTGTAACACAAAAGGAATGAAGTCTTAAATAAGTTTAGTTGAATCAACAATAACTGTACTGTTTTTAGTTTAATGTATGTTAAACCTAAGACATTTTAAGAAAAAGGTAGTCAGTTTGCGCTTTTAATTACTTTCCATGGAAGAGATGCGGAAATTTCAATCGAAAAATCCTGCAGAAGAAGATGGTTGCAGTACTCAGGGCTGCCGAACGATGTTACTGCAGTTCTGCCACACATCAAAAGACCTCCTGAACCCCACTGAGGAAAATGTGAACACGCATCTCGGTTACCAAAAAATTGATGAATGTGCTTAGTTTGTGAATCAAATGTCATTTTTTTCATACACCACACGTTCCTCCATGGCCATATACACACATCACCTGTGAAGCAATGCAGTTGTGATTCCATTGAGTTTCACATAATGTTTCGTTTACCATCTTCACGTCTGCCTCCCTGAGGATGGGACTTGTGCTGTTAGTCTCCAGACGCCCCAAGCCTGCAACACTGCATACTGTACCTTAATCATCACTGGTTGCTTTTGTATGGGAATCATCTTAATGTTCTTATTTATTTGACTTTTCTATCTAGCTGTAAAATGTGTTTTTTCCAACAAAGCATCATTTTTTTTATTTTATGCTTTTCTGTAAGTTGCTACATTGTGGAATAAAATGAAGTATTTGTACTTTATCACTTCCAATCTCAAATTTCTTTCCATCAAAATATTTACAATGTTCGTAGGATGCAAATAATGTATGCAATTATAAAATAAATATAATTAAACATAGTTAAAATTACGACATGTTTGTGTCAATTGATCTGACAGTACTGAGTGCAATGTATTACCTTCAGAATCATAATATCCTCTTGTAAAGCGTTTCCTGGAACAGACTTGTATGTCGGATGATTGTCATGAGATCTCTCGCCAATATAGACAGACTTTTCATTTTGATTTGTTCTGTCATGTGCACTTTTCACAACTGTCAACACAGTCTCTACGCTGCTAAAGGTAACAACACCTGTTTATCAATGTATTCAACTTTTAGATTTATACATTTATAATAATGTGTTTTGAACTTTTTCAGTTTTACACCAAATACAAAAATAAATAGAGTCAAATGTTTTTTCGAACCAAAATATATTTATAGTGGATTCATTAGCTGGTAGCTCAGTTTCAAGATTTGGTCATGCTTTAAAACCCTCTATATTTAGTTAAGATATTAAGTCATGCAAGCGGAAATATATTTTATTTAAACGTGTATAAAATGTTATATATGAGACCATTCTGAATTGTATAGACTTCTCCCAACTACATCATGACATGAAATGAAGATGCTGTTAAATGGATGTTGCCAGAGAAGCTCAGGTGTGGCAGCAGAGAGCCCAACATGAGCAAAGAGATGATGATCATGATGAATATGAGAATCTGTGAGATCTCACTGAGAAAACACTGTCATATATATTGTAAGGTGAGTGGGTGGAGACATTGAGATACCCATGGGCCTTTTTGAACCTTGTGGCATTAAGTTTGATCTTTTTATGTGAGAAACGTCACAAGATGTGATGCAGTTGTGTAAAACACATGCATTCATCCAAAGAAGTTATGTAGTTTTGTTCAAATGAAACTTCTCCTGCTAACGAAAAAACCCAGTACTTAAATACTTAAAATATCCAGTAAAAAAATCAAAGTTTGCAGCCCACCAGTACCCTATTTTCCCCTTTCACACTTTACAACAATGATTGGTCATGTTGGTGGATGATCAACAGATTTGAATCTCTCGCTCATCTCTAAACCAAAAACTAGCAGTTTGATCCTTTCATGCATCAAACATACGCAGTCAAACAACCATATATTCAGGTTTTGTGTTTCTATTGCTTTTATGGCATGCAAATGAAGATCTCAACTTTTTTTGTCACATGTTTGCCTTTAATTTGAAAGGACAGAGGAGAACAGACAGGAGGAAAGCATTGGATAGAGGCTGGCCAGTGGGGCCGACAAAGGACGCTCGAGACGAGAATCGAACTCGGGTCAGCTGGAAGGGCACTGGCACTATATGTCGGAGAACTAACCACAAGGCTATTGCTGCTGACAAGATTCAACTTTTTAAACACAATTTTTTATTTCCGCTGAAGCAGACAAATTAAAAGATTTGATAACTTTCTGAATGGTAATGAGTTTGTCAGTCAAGATCTTGTTTCACACCCTTAAGTATAGTTTTAATCCAGGGCAGAAATGAGGAAATCTTGGTGTAGACGTTCGGTCTTGTTGGTTTGTCACAGTTGTTCTTCTCGTTGAATGAAACGACACCAACTGCAGTGTCCTCACACACCAGAGGACCTCCAGAATCTCCCTGTGAAAACTCATCAATTATACACTAGATTGTTTTCTGATATTAAAATCATTGTTTCAAGAATGTACTTTATACCTGACAAAATCCTCCAGGACCAAGTGCACATACTATCCTTGAGGATTTTTCTTTCCATTTCTTCTGACATTCTTTTGTGTCAATGACGGTGACATCAACCTCCATAAGACGATCAGTTGGAGAACCATTGGTGGTCTGTTTTCCCCAACCTGCAACACTGCATTTAGACCCAGCCTTGGTGTCCTTTTCTTTATTTGGAATGGAAATCGATTTGACGTTTTTCACCATTTGGGTTGTTCCAATGAGCTGTGAAAAATCACAAAGTTGCAGTTTCAAAAAGGGCATAAACTTGATAGCAAACTTCCCCTCAGGATGAGAACCATTGAAAACATAATTGTAGGATGATAGTCATTTACCTCAAGTATCATGATGTCATTTAGAAAGTTTTTAGCGTCATACCGGGGATGGATGTTGTAAGACTTCACAACCCTCCGGGCAGAACTTTTACTGAGATCATGAGCTCCAACCACAACCGTCAACTTATGTCCACTGTTAAGAGAGTCAACTTTGTCCGTTTACAAATGATAAATGACGGCAATCGTAATAGAGCTTTAGATCAAATATAAATATTAAAAATGCAAATATTGATTGTCATTTCACTTGTTCGCTTTTTTCGGACTCTGGACTTGAAGAGAATGAAATTTTGAAACGAAAATTCTTACTCTGTATAGCAATGTGCAGCCGTCATGACAAACCGTTCAGACACGAGGAAGCCACCGCAGATATGTCGACCACCTCTTTGAACAGAAACCATGTAGGGTCTGGAATGTGCCTTTGCTTCGGTGCCGTTCACTATACCCACATTTACATACGCTGAGAGAAAGAGAGACATCTCTTTAATATTAAATATGACTTTTTAGCAATAATGTTTATACAAGAAATGAGTGCCACAGCACCAAGGGACAATTTTTGCTCAATTTCGTTTTTTTATTTACTCTCATATTAGTTTGAAGAAAACATAAGAAATACAAATGTTATACTTTTAAAACTTTTCTAATAAAAGTCATAATGCAGAAATCAAAATCATATTTCATGAGACTTACCTGCTAGAGTCAGATGTGGTAGCAGAGCCAGCAGAAGCAGTGAGAAGATCATGATGATGTTTCTCTATAAGTTGTCTTTGAGGAGTGAAGTTTTCTTTAGTGTCAGGCGCTTATATATCAATCAAACTAGGTAGGTTCAGCCCCCTAAGTATTGTTTCCTTTTTCACAGCAACAATGACGATGTGTTTGTGGTGTATAAGTCCATGTTCACATGCTAGACAGTTTCTCTAAATCAAAAACTATCATCAGTTTAAATGATTGGTGAGAAGTAGTAAAAGAAGTTCAAATTGAGTGATAAACTTGGCATCTTTTGTGATTGCACGGTTTTCTGTGTGTTTGTAACATAGCGCTAAACTGTCCGTGAAACACAATTTATGAGACCACAGATGGTTGATTTATGATTCTCATTCACTGTTGAATTAAAATTAAATGTCATGTCATGCATTTTGTCAGTATGTTTGTTTAAGAGATAACCCTGAACATATGTGCTGCAAATGCAATGCTCGACCACAGCATTTATTTTAAGAGTACATAAAGGAAGGTGGCAGTTTTTTTTAAATACAGGGATTTTGATCTTAGTAATCTGTTTTTTTTTTGGACTTTGTATGTGTCAAAAGGGCTCTCATTGAGCAAAAAAAATATTTTGGTACATAATAAGAAAATATTATATTTATATATTTTGATCCACTTCTTGTCATGATTCCGCCTCACCATGTCAGCTATTACTTGGTCTTGAGGCGGAATCGGACAGGATCTCTTGTTTTATGTTGGAGAGAGACTATTTTGGCACTTATTTGTTGTCACTCTATCTCTCCAGTCTTGTCATTGTTCCTGCCCTCCTGTTTCCTAGTTAGTGTTAATTAGTTTATCCCCTGCACCTGTTCCCTCTTGATTTGGTTCCCTATATATTGACCTCGTGTCTCTGGTCTTGTGCTGCTTCATTGTTTGTGTCTTGTCAGTGAGTCCCTTTCTTGTCAGTGAGTCCCTTTCTTGTCAGTGAGTCCCTTTCTTGTCAGTGAGTCCCTTTCTTGTCAGTGAGTCCCTTTCTTGTCAGTGAGTCTAGTTTATTTTGGAGTGATGTGTTACTAGTCTGGTCCTGTTAGTTTAGTTAGTCTTTGTTCCTGTTCCTGTTCCTCTTCCATGTTCTGTTATGTTACCCCCTCGTAGGTTTTTGTTTTTGCATTTTACTATTTATTAAAGTCTTGTTAACCCTCACCTCCCTGTCTGCACTTGGGTCCTCTGTCTCGTTGTCCTCACCACCCTTGGTGTTTCATGACACTTCTTATCCACTCCATTTCAAATGTATATTTCACTCAGTTTTTGGACTACAAATACAAGCACAATTTTTATTTTCAAAACCAGAGTCATCTTCCATAAATGAGATTTATTTGGTCCATAAATGTTTAAAGAATACAGCAGTGATTAATTACAGACAATCAACTTTCTCTTTTTTTCATCGTTTCTTTTATCCATTTTGAATATTTCGATATATCAGTGTAGATGTTCGGTACATCTGGATAGTTACACGTCTTTACGAAGGAGACAATGCCCACCGCCACTGAATTGCAGAACAATGGACCTCCGGAATCACCCTGAAAATAGATGCATAGACAGTGTTAAAAGGAATAAAACATCCATGAAATAATACAACACAGTAAAAAAAAATATTTTTTTTGTTCCAACATCCGTACCTGGTTGTCTTAAAATTTTAAGTTATTCAAATAAAAAAATAGTTAAACCGTCATATTTGATGCCATCTTGTTGTGTTGACTAAAATATTTTAGTTGCATTAACTCTTCAATTAAAGGCAACCAGGTAACTTATAATTTTTAAGTTGAACCCATAATTTTTGTTAAACTGTGAATGTGTCTACCGTTCATAACGTTATGTAATAAATATGCACTCATAAATGTAAAACAACACATCATATATGTTCTAATAAATAAAAATGTGTAAAATGTTTTTATGTAAAAATATATATAAAGAAATACATAAATGTATTGTAAACAAATACCTTGCACACTCCTGCTCTCTGTTTATATCCCCCAGCGCAGAATATGTTTGGTGGGAGTCTTATTCCATACTTTTTCGTCCATGCTTTCCTGCACTCCTGGATGTCAACAGTTGATACGTTCAAAGCCAGAAGTTCATTACTGAATCCGCCTCTTTAGTTTTACCCCATCCTGCAACCAGACACTTGGTGCCGCGTTTAACACGGTGGCGTTTATCTGCAATATTCACCGTTCTCACCTTTCCTCCCAAAACCGCTTCCCTGCCGAGCTGTAAATGCAAAAACACTTCAGTTACACACTACTTTGTTCCTTTCAGTGTTTGACTATATTGTTCTTGTGGGAATTCACCACAAACCAGCGAGCGCTTTACCTTCAGAAGCATGATGTCATCGCCCTTCAGTACATTTGTGAATGATTTCTTGAATATGCGAACCACCTCGTATCTTTCAAGATTTTTCTCTGGAACGATGTCATGGTCACCGAGGACGACTGTCATGTGTTCACTGAAATACATGTTAATCGTTTATTTTTAAGTCAAACCCCATAAATGCTACTGTTCTGATATATATGTGCCGTTTCGTACCTAAGGCAGTGTGCTGCTGTAAGAACATATTTCGGGGAAATCAGAAATCCTCCACAATTATGTTTTTTATTGGCCTGCACTGATACCATGTATTGCAAAGAATTTATTGAAGCTTTTCTCCCATTGATGATATCATCTCCAATCACAGCTGTAGAGAAACAGATTTTAATCCCTCTAAACTGAAGTCACAGTTAATTGTATTTTATGATCAGATGAGTGATTAGATGTTTAATTGTACAGATTAAAGCACATACCTGCGATCTGCAGTGTGGTCACAGCTGCGACAAGCAAAACGGCAGCATTTGGAGTTCTCATCCTCTTTGTGGAGTGATACGAAACATCAGTGTCTTTTAAATCCTCACATCCTATTGTGAAATATGGGTTTATTTTAATATGCATTCAATAGATCAAACACTACTGTAAAACCAGTACTGTATATATATATATATTAATTGTTAGATATCACAACATGACGCTAATTATGAATTACATGTAATTTTCTTTTTCTAAGGTAATGGAAAATCATAGTTGAAACGGAGTTGAAAGTTAAAACTAAATATTTGCCTGTGAGACTACATTTCAGTTGTGCATTATGGCAAATGTCAAGACCTGAAACACAAAAGGCTTACTAAGATGTCTTTTGAAACTCGAACATGTCTGACCACAATCGATGAGCTCAGCCTCCCACAGGAAACGGTCCCCACTGTGGAGGGTCGACATTGTTATTCCGATGAACAGCATCTGTGGTTAAATTTTTTTCACACATGATGTTATCAGAAGTTCTTGTCTGAGAGTGTTAAATCAGGAAATGATGATGTACATTGGAAATGCAGTTAAAATGAATCACAATTCATGCTGATCAAAAAGCAAGTTTATTTGAATACACACAGCAATGTAATACACTTTATTAGTCAAGCTCTTAGTTCATACTATTATAGTTTTAATCCAGGGCAGAAATGAGGAGATCTTGGTGTAGATGTTTGGCTTTGTTGGTTTGTCGCAGTTGTTTTTCTCGTTGAATGAAACCACACCAACAGCAGTCCCATTACACACCAGAGGACCTCCAGAATCTCCCTGTGGAAACTCATCAATTATACACTAAAATGTTTTCTGATATTAAAATCATTGTTTCAAGAATGTACTTTATACCTGACAAAATCCTCCAGGACCAAGTGCACATACTATCCTTGAGGATTTTTATTTCCATTTCTTCTGACATGCTTTCGTGTCAATGACTGTGACATCAACCTCCATAAGACGATCAATTGCAGGGCCGTTGGTGGTTGTTGCTCCCCAGCCTGCAACACTGCATTTAGACTTGGCCTTGATGACCTGTTCTTTATTTAATATGGAGATCGGTTTGGCGTATTGTCTGTTTTTGGTTGTTCCATTAAGCTATGTGGAAAGATCACAGATACTGCAGTTTCCAACAGACCATTAACTGGATGACAAACACCTCCACCCCCCTCAGATATAGAACCATAGAAAACTGTACTAGATCTGTGGAATGATAGTAATTTACCTGAAGTATCATGATGTCATTTAGCAGATTTTTTGAGTCATATTCAGGATGGATGTGGAAGAACTTCACAGCCATGCGGTTAGAACTGTGTAGGTGATCATGAGCTCCAACCACAACCGTCAGCTTAGAGCTTTTAAAATTTGAAATGTTAAAAAATTAAATATTGATTGTTGTTTCACATTTTTGCTTCTTTTCAGACTCTGGACTTGAAGAGAGTGAAATCTTTAAACAAAAAATCTTACTCTTTATAGCAATGTGCAGCCGTCATGACAAACCGTTCAGACGCGAGTAATCCACCGCAGTGGTGTCGACCACCGCTTTGAACAGAAACCATGTAGGGTTTGGAATGTGCCTTTGCTTCAGTGCCGTTCACTATACCTACATTTACATACCCTGAGAGAAAGAGAGACATCTATTAATATTAAATATGACTTTTTAGCAATAATGTTTCACGAGTTTATCTGAGCAGATAATGAAGATAGCAGGGGTAGTAAAAGTATGCGTGTTTGGCGTGCTGTCCGGGGAGCAGGTTCCCAGGTCGCCGATTCCATTCGATCCCGGAACGCTCCCGCCCCCCAAAAGGGGCGAGTATTGCTCTCACTCTCTCATATACAATTTCTGTGATGGTTTTTATTTTCTTTCTATTGATTTTTCCGGCAGGGTTAGTAGTTGTAATGTTGTGTGTTGTCTGTTAAAATCATTTTTTTCTTATGTTCTGTTGTCTGTAGGTTCCCCAGACTCCCAGACGTCCGACAAACATGAATGACTGACCTCACCGAAGGACATTAGCTTGCTTGTGCGTGGCTCAACACAACCGGCACAAGCAACCTGCCCATCAGACACTCTCTCGGTACCCCTCAACCGGCCTCCTCTATTCGTCGCTTGAGGTCCCAAGAGACAGCTCCAGCCACTATCCCCTTGGGGAGGATGGCATCGACTGAAAGCTGTCAGCTTTTTATAACCAAACTGTGGCGAGTCACTCATTTCCTAATCAGCATCACCAGGGTAACACATACAATTACCCATTCACAGCTGCCGTTCGTCAGCACATGCGCCTCGTTCCATGGCCCTATAAAGGCGGGAGAGGGAAACAAGAAGAGAGGCTTCCAGTGAACATGCTAAACCCAAGAACATACACTCACCTAAAGGATTATTAGGAACACCAGTTCAATTTCTCATTAATGCAATTATGGTGGTGGTGTAATGGTGTAGGGGATGTTTTCTTGGCACACTTTAGGCCCCTTAGTGCCAATTAGGCATCGTTTAAATACCATGGCCTACCTTAGCATTGTTTCTGACCATGTCCATCCCTTTATGACCACCATGTACCCATCCTCTGATGGCTACTTCCAGCAGGATAATGCACCATGTCACAAAGCTCGAATCATTTCAAATAGGTTTGTTGAACAATGAGTTCACTGTACTAATATGGCCCCCACAGTCACCAGATCTCAACCCAATAGAGCATCTTTGGGATGTGGTGAAACGGGAGCTTCGTGCATCCCACAAATCTCCATCAACTGCAAGATGCTATCCTATCAATATGGGCCAACATTTCTAAAGAGTAGTGCTCGCCACAACTGGTGGATTTTTGCACGATTGCACCCTAAATTTTTGTGTCTCACCAACCTCTGCACACAGTGAACCGCGCTCTCCCCCGCCGATATCTGGATATTGGAGGAGATAATTCGCCAGCTAGCTGAGGTAGAGTCTCGCCAGAAATTTAGTCTACAGACACTGATGGGACAGGACAAGATGACTACAGACGCTGGTCGCGTGGCAGAAATCGGCGCAGCGCAAGCATTGCTCTCGCTAAGGCACGGTTGCTGCACAGCCATTCAGGTCGCTGAGAAAGTGGTTGTAGACCGGATGCTACGATCCCTACCTCAAGACTTCAGGAAGCCGGTGAGCGGGAGCGGTCCCCGTACCTATTGTGAGCTATTGAAATGTGTGGAATGGGCAGAGACGGCGATCCCCCTGGATGTCGGAGAGAGAGTGGCGGTTTCGACCCGGAGTGCAGAAATCACCTGGCGAAAGCCTGAGGTTAAAAATCTCGACACACATTCTTGCCTATTCCATCGATTTATATCACTGACCATTAAAAAAGTTCCATTTGGGAAAAATAATAGAATTTCCTTAGAATAATGTATGCATTTTACACAACTGTATTAATACCACAAGTGGGAAACATCCTGTGGTCAAACAATGTCTCCACTTCCTCCCACTGACAGTATATATGACACAGTTTTCTCAGTCAGATCTCACAGATTCTCATCTTCATCATGATCATCATCTCTCTGCTCCTGTTGGGCTCACTGCTGCCACACATGAGCTTCTCTGGTAAGATTCATTTAAAAGCATGCTAATTTCATGTCAGGGCCGGACTGGGAAAAATTTCAGGCCAGGAAATCACACTCATCCAGGTCACCAAATTAAGAATCCTGGGCTGTGTATCTCGATAACGTTGTCTCTTAGCACACTACGAGAGGTTTGCCTTCACTACAGCTATACCTTTAATAGGCGTGTTCCCCTAACTATACCATAAGAGTTTACTTTCTTACGTTTGACGCTACCAGGTGCTGTCCATGGCGGAAGTGCTTCACTATTAGAACTGCAGAAGCGACGACTTATATCAGTCACTTGTTTGCACATTTATTATGTCCTACATGGTAAATGACTCATTATTTACTAGATGAGAGATACTGGATGATGCAGACAGTGTAAACGTTAAAGTCTTAATTTTGTGTTAGTGTCACAGGAGCGGTTCTAAGTGAATGTCCTCCGGTTCAGAGACATGATTGCACAGCGCCGATCATACGCACAAATCCGGAGAGAAAGCAAAACTTATTTGACCCGTTTCAAGTCATAAAAATCAAAGAATCCAAGAAGAAAAACTAAATCATCTCTGGATATTCTATGTAGATCCGAAATGAGTGTTCGAAATTGCAACCTTTTGTGCAAATGTAATAGCTATGCCTGCACCTGCTACACTAACTACCAGTATGTCTTGCCATGGCCTTTGAAAGGGTTGCTTACATCGGGGGTTCCCAAACTTTGGGTCCCGACCAGCAAGTGTTTTGCACCGGGAAATAAGGTGGCCACACAAAAAGTCTGTTGTGCTGCTTTACACTATAAATAAACTAGTTTTAACAATGATTAAAAATTTTACTTATTTAGCCTGTTAATTCACGCATTTATTGTTCTTGGAGCTTGTTTTGAATGTTTATGAAGAATTTGGCATGCAGTTGCCTCAAAGAAAGTTATAAAACATTTGAAATCATATTCTTCAATATAAAATCTAATCAACATTAATAATTGCAATTACAATATCAATGGAAATTATCTTCAGTCCTGCAGGGTACTTTAATATTTCAATTAAACTTTATAAAAGGGAATTTATGTGTGTAAAAAGGTTCAACGTCTGTGGAAGAAAGGAGGCGGGGTCGGCGTGGCTGGGAAACGTATACACTCTTTATTCTTTGCAATACTTCCGGGTTGCACTCCCGCTCACTCATACAGTTTACACACACAGTCTTTGTGGTGACGATTCCTTTAAGTCTGTCTGGATAATCCTCGAGCTCCTCGTCTTTCTCCGACAGTCAACATACGTTTCACACACACAGTCCTTGTGGTGACGATTCCTTTAAGTCTCTGGATAATCCTCGAGCTCCTCGTCTTTCTCCGACAGTCAATACACATTTCCCAGCCTGGTTTCTCTCTCCTCGTTGCTCCTTCCGTCGCGCCTTAAATGCGTCTCCTCGCCAATTACTAGAACGAGAAGCAGGTGTTTTCACTAAAACGTTGATCTGCTTACTTACCGTCGTTCTCCCGACACGCCCTCCTGCCGCAGACCGTGTCAGACCACGCCCCCCTTGCCACATACCCCCACCGCCCGACTCAGGCCGAGGCTCCATCCGGGCTGCAGCCTTCTCCCCCCCCCTCCTGGAGAGAAAGTCGGCCACCGCCATCTGGGTCCCCGGCCTGTGGATCACCTGGAATTTAAACGGTTGCAAAGCAAGGTACCAACGAGTGATCCGCGCGTTGGTGTCCTTCATGCGGTGGAGCCATTGGAGGGGCGCGTGGTCCGAACAGAGCGTGAATTCCCGCCCCAGGAGATAATAACGGAGGGTGAGGACCGCCCACCGGATCGCTAAACACTCCTTCTCGATGGTGCTGTACCTCATCTCAGACCGAGACAGCTTTCGACTGATGTACAGCACCGGACGATCCTCGCTGTCCATCTCCTGGGACAGGACCGCGCCCACGCCCCTATCCGAGGCATCAGTCTGCAACAAAAAAGGGAGTGAGAAATCGGGAGAGTGCAACAACGGTCCGCCACATAGAGCAGCCTTCACCTGGGTGAACCCCTGCTGGCACTGCTCCGTCCATTGGACGGTATCTGGTTCCCCCTTTTTAGTGAGGTCAGTCAGCGGGCTGGTGAGGTCCGAATAATTGGGTACAAACCGTCTATAATATCCCGCCAGCCCCAGGAACTGCCGCACCTCCTTTTTGGTCTTGGGTCTCGGGGCGGTTGCAATTGCAGCCGTCTTATCAATTTGGGGACGCACCTCCCCGTGACCCAAGTGGAAGCCCAGATACCTTACCTCTACTCGCCCAACCGCACACTTCGTCGGGTTAGCCGTCAGCCCCGCTCTCCTCAGCGAACTCAGGACCGCTCTCACGTGCTGCATATGCCGCTGCCAATCGTTGCTGTATATGATGATGTCATCCAGATAGGCGGCAGCATATGCCGCATGAGGTCTGAGAACTCGGTCCATGAGACGCTGAAACGTAGCCGGGGCCCCGAATAACCCGAACGGAAGCGTGACAAATTGGTGCAAACCGAATGGCGTAGTAAAGGCTGTTTTCTCTTTGGATAAGGGAGATAGGGGGATCTGCCAATACCCTTTCGTCAGATCCAATGTCGAATAAAAACGAGCCGTCCCCAGCCGGTCAAGTAATTCGTCAATTCGAGGCATTGGATAGGCATCGAACTTCGATACCGCATTCACCTTGCGATAGTCCACACAGAACCGGACCGAGCCGTCGGTCTTTGGTACCAAAACTATCGGGCTTGCCCAGTCGCTATTGGACTCTTCTATTACTCCCATTTCCAGCATAGCTTCTAATTCCTTCTGAACCACAACTTTTTTGTGTTCAGGTAACCTATATGGGCGAGTGCGTACTACCGCACCCGGTTCGGTCTCAATGTGGTGCTCTATGAGATTCGTGCGTCCGGGGAGGGGCGAGAACACATCGGCAAACTCTGCCTGTAACTTCGCAACATCCGTGAGCTGTGAGGACGAGAGATGATCTCCCCCTGGGGCCAGGGCGAGGGATTGTACTTTGGTATTCGCCTCTGGCCCGAGATCATCTCCTCTACTTACAGTCGTCGCCAGCATCACGGTGTTCGCCTCACTCCATTTTTTGAGGAGGTTGAGGTTGTAGATCTGATGTGCCCCGCTCCTGTCCGATCGTACGACCTCATAATTGAGATCTCCTATTCGTCGTGTGACCTCGAACGGTCCTTGCCACTTGGCGAGTAGTTTGGAACTAGACGTTGGGAGTAATACAAGTACCTTCTCTCCCGGTGAAAATTTACGCAGTCTGGCGCCCTTGTTATAATGTCGGCTCTGTCTGTCCTGCGCCTGCAACAAATTCTCCATAGAGAGCCGCCCCAGTGTATGGAGTTTTGTACGCAGGTCCAGGACATACTGAATTTGGCTCTTACTCGCGGAAGGCCCGTCCTCCCAAGCTTCCTTTAGGACATCTAAAACCCCGCGAGGCTGACGACCATAAAGAAGCTCGAAGGGGGAAAACCCCGTGGAGGCTTGGGGGACCTCGCGGACCGCAAATAACAGGGGTTCCAGCCACTTATCCCAATTTTTGGCGTCCTCGTGTACGAATTTCCGGATCATGGTTTTTAATGTACGATTAAAACGCTCAACCACCCCGTCTGTTTGTGGGTGATAGACGCTGGTCCTGATCGTTTTAATCCCCAATAATCCGTACAATTCGCGGAGTGTCCGTGACATAAACGCCGTGCCTTGATCAGTCAGAATCTCCTTAGGGATTCCGACCCGGGAGATTAATCGAAACAGGGCGTCCGCAACACTGGTTGCTGAGATATTACGCAACGCCACTGCCTCAGGGTATCGGGTTGCATAATCCACGATGACTAAAGCAAATCGATGCCCTCGTGCGGATTGCTCTAACGGCCCGATCAGGTCCATACCAATTCTCTCGAAGGGGACCTGAATAAGGGGTAGTGGGCATAATGGCGCCCTTGGAGTGGCCGGTGGGTTTACCAACTGGCATTCAGGACAAGACGCGCACCACCTGCGCACGTTCTCATGAATGCCCGGCCAAAAGAAACGGGTCGTTAGGCGATTTACAGTTGCAGCTTGTCCTAGGTGCCCCGCCATTGGGTTACAATGAGCCGTCTGGAAGAGTTTTTCCCGACGGCTCTTTGGTACGACCAACTGGGTTATATCCTGCTTTGACTGAGCGTCCTGGGTCACTCGATACAACCGGTCTTTTAAAATAGCGAAATATGTGTAGGATACGGGTTGTGCAGGGTGGAGAAGTTGTCCGTCAATTGTACAGACCTGTTCAAACGCGTGTTTGAGCGACTCGTCCTGAGACTGTTCCAGAGGGAAATCATCGCTCTGCGAGAGATTTATTTTCTCTATCGAGCTCCGTTCCTCTGGAACCGCCATCAGAGGTCTCGGCTCTGCTTCTCCAACCTGCGCAACCGCTCCTCCCCACCGCACGTGGTTACGCCCAGAAACATCCGCACATAATTGTCCCATTAATACTGAAAACAACGGCCAATTTGTCCCTAAAATTAGCGGATGTCGGAGGTGCTCATTAACAGCCACCTCTATTCTATGCTTTTGTCCCCGAAATTTTATGGTCAACGGCACCAAAGGGTAGTTCACGACATCCCCGTGTACACACCTTACCTTAACCCCGCGGCTCGTATCCAATCCCTCGAATTGAATCAGACTTTGGTGAATTGAGGTTTGGTTACATCCTGAATCCACCAAAGCCTGATATGTACCCCCCCTGACATTCACAGGTATCTGGTACAGCCCGTCCTGACCGAGGGCAGCCTGAGGATTGTCGGGCACCCGTACCATCATACCGACCTCCATCATCGGACAGCGGTCGATAAAATGGCCGGGGTCCCCACAACGCCAACAGGCCGGCCCAGAAGTCCCCGCCGCCCCAGCGGCAGGAAGCAGACCCCCGAATTGGCGAGGAGAGGCTGGCGGAAGTGATGAGGTATGGGCGCCGTTGCCCGGCCGCCCGGAGGATCCCGCTGCGGATCTCATGGCCCCGTGTGGTCCCGGCTCGGGGAAGAGCCGCGTCCTCGGTACTGGACGCGGAAAAAACGACCCTCGAGTCCGGGGGAAGGGAACGGGTCTGAGAGAGGGAGAAGAGACAAAAGAGGGGGAGAGAGAAAGTGATGGTAGGCCTCCGCCGGCCCCGGGGCACGCCACCAACTGGTCCTCCGCCAACTGGATCGCCTGGGCCAACACCGCCGGGCGGTGGCACTGGACCCACTGGGAGGTTTTCTTGGGTAACCTGGCCACAAATTGCTCCAGTGTCACCTGATCGACGATGGTATCGACGGTGCTGTCTCCGGTCATCAGCCATCTCCGACAGGCATCCCGGAGCTGGTGAGCAAAGGCAAACGGCTGGGAACGTTCCCCGAACTCCAGGGACCGGAACCGCTGTCTGTGCTGTTCAGGACTCCGTCCCACCCGCTCGAGAATAGCCCTCTTGAGGTCCGCGTACTTCATAAGGTTCTCAACCGGAAGTTGCTGGGCGGCCATCTGGGCTTCTCCAGTGAGGAGGGGGATGAGGCGGGCTGCCCATGCGTCCGGTTGCCATCCTGCTAGTTCCGCGGACCTCTCAAATAAATCGACGAAGGCTTCCGGCTCGTCCTGGGCTCCCATCTTGTGCAATGGTACCGTCGGGGAACCAGCCGGTGTTGTTTGGCCTCTTTCCTGGCTCAACCAGCTCCGGAACGACTCCCGGTCCTCCTGTTGGGTCTGGATGAGGGCCTGGAAACCACTCTCCTGGTCTTCTCTAAGCCCCAACAGGGCCCGATGATGCTCTTGGTGAAGACCGGCGAGAGAGCTGATGACCTCGGCGAACGGCGATCCTGGCGGCGTCGACATGCTGGTGGCGGCTCCTTCCTTTCTTCCCGGGTTTCGGCACCACTGTAAAAAGGTTCAACGTCTGTGGAAGAAAGGAGGCGGGGTCGGCGTGGCTGGGAAACGTATACACTCTTTATTCTTTGCAATACTTCCGGGTTGCACTCCCGCTCACTCATACAGTTTACACACACAGTCTTTGTGGTGACGATTCCTTTAAGTCTGTCTGGATAATCCTCGAGCTCCTCGTCTTTCTCCGACAGTCAACATACGTTTCACACACACAGTCCTTGTGGTGACGATTCCTTTAAGTCTCTGGATAATCCTCGAGCTCCTCGTCTTTCTCCGACAGTCAATACACATTTCCCAGCCTGGTTTCTCTCTCCTCGTTGCTCCTTCCGTCGCGCCTTAAATGCGTCTCCTCGCCAATTACTAGAACGAGAAGCAGGTGTTTTCACTAAAACGTTGATCTGCTTACTTACCGTCGTTCTCCCGACACGCCCTCCTGCCGCAGACCGTGTCAGACCACGCCCCCCTTGCCACAATGTGCATTTTATTCTATTTTCAATTTTTTTTGTGTAGCCGCCTTTGAATTCATCATATATTTTGCCATAATGTCTTCATTTACACCACAACCAGAGTTGATTGCCCACTGGCCGCTCCTGTAGCTCAGTGGTAAGAGCATTGTGCTAATAACGTAAGGTTGTGGGTTGGATCCCAGGGGATTGCAAATACCTATGTAACATGTATAGGATAAAGCAATGTAAGTCACTTTGGATAAAAGCATCTGCCAAATGCCTAAATGTAAATGCTTTAAATCACTAATTTCTTGGATAAAAAACAATAAAAGGGGGACACGCTAAAAATATTCAGTACTATAGTAGAGAGAAAAAAGACAGAAAGAGATGGGTAAAAGACTCTTTAATTTTAAATCTTGATGTTTGGCACCAAAATGCTAACCTGACACCCCTTGTTTTAACTGTGAAAAGTTGTACCATGGTTGAGTAATTATTGTCTTTTCACAGGGCTGTTGGGAGAGAGAGGACCGAGGACTGAGGAGCTGCACAGTTTTTTTCCCCCTGTAAATTGTATTAAAGGTTTAGATTATAATACACAAAGTTGTAAATGTACATACGTTTTTTAAAGTTCTAAATGTACATGTTTTATAACGTTTAAATTTATATTTTATCTATGTTCAAAAGTTTCAGTTTTAAATTGAAATAAACTTTGCTTAAAAGCATGCACTACTGGTTTTGATTCATTAAATACCTTTAGGATTTTCAAGAATTAAATGTTTGGATTTATGGATTTAGCGTAAAATAATTTAACCCATACAAGCTATACAGTATATACAAATAAATTAGCCCATATGTATACTTATTGTGGCCCATAAGAGACCCATATAAGATCTAGCTGGGTCATATCATTAACCCATCTAGGCATACTCCTGTAGACACCAAATGGGAGCTATCTGGTTAACCCAAGTGGGGGCTATATGGTGTCCACTAAGGGCCGATCATAAGCCCATGTGGGCTAACACATGTGGGGCCACCATGGAAACTGCGGACAAAATTAGCTGGGTCCCAGTTGGGTTGCCCAGGTGGGCCCCAGATTATTGTGTTTGCTGGGCACCAGCAGCTAAACTTAGGGTCTGCCATCTTACATGGCCGCAAGGGACTAAAGTTGTCACGAATTAAATACACATAGACTGAACCGTTCTGTGCTGTCTTTGATTTAGCACAACTATTTACTTTATCGCTGCTATAGTTTGACCAAACTTCCCATCACAACAATTGCCTTACCATGGTTTGCCAGCTGATGTGCCGTGGGCAGGGGCTGATTAAGGTGGTCAGGGCCCCCTTGGCTCCTCTTTGGGTTAGGCCTCCCTTAAGTGGCTTTCAGGTGCTTTTCACGCTTGCAGTTTAGTCCGGAACGGAGCACAGTTTGCATGACAAGCACCAGGGTTGGAAAGAATCAAGCGGAGACAAAAACAAATGCTGCGATGGGCGTCAGAAAAATTCAACTGAAGCACTCGAATACACACACATCAAATAATACTGTGTTTCCTCTACATTTCAGGTTACTTTGCAATGGCAAACACAACGAGAGGGCAAACTCCAGTTTTATAGAAGTACACACAAAATATAATCGGCCCCTAATAAAGCCTTTACTTCAAAATATCTTGCTTTGTGTTCTGCAGAAGAAAGAAAGTCATACAGGTTTGAAATGAAAAGAGCGTAAGTAAATGATGATAGAATTTCCCTTTTTGGGTGACCTATCCCTTTAAACCCTCCTAAACTGCCGCTGTAACACAATTGGAATAGACACATTTAGTTGTACCCTTTAAACTTGTACCAACAGCATTAACGTATGGTTAACAGAGGACATGTTTGAGAAAAGAGTGCAGAATGCAGAGGACAATTACCACGTCTAGTAACATTATGGATCCATGGAAGAAATGCTAAAAATTTCAGTATAAACTTCAGGTAGATCAGGATCATTGCAGATTTTAGTGGAACCGAAGGATGATTCACCCACTGTAGTGTTGCCAAAAACCAATGGATCCCCTTCTAAGAATACAAACACACACACCAGTTTTTTTACATACGTCACAGGATCCTCTCTGGCCATGTAAACACATCATCTTTGAAGCTACATACAAGTGGCCCCATCGACTTGCACAGTCTGCTTCACTCATAATCCTCAAATCTCCCTCCATAAATTTAGGACTTTAGCACCTTTAGTCTTCAGATGCCCCCAGCCTCCAACGCTGCAGTCAGTAGCCTTTTTGATCTCCTCTGGTGTAGTTGGAATGATGATCTTCCTGATGTTGCTATTTAGTTTGACTTATTTTCTCTAGCTGTAATCCAACAACAAGATCATATTTAGTAAAGAAGGATTTTTAAATATACTCTTGAAAAGTAGTAAAACGTAGCCATTAATACAACTTCTTTTTGTGTCTCGCTGGTAACTGGACTTCACATTAATACATAGATACAAAAGAGCTTACCTTTAAATCTTTGTCAGCTAATGAATGTATCTGAACAACCACAATATAACACAAGCAGAGAAAATTGAAACCATGTAAGGTCTGGAGTGAGGTCGTGCTTCACTGCCATTCACTATCCCCACATTCACACTGGCTGAAAGAGAGAGCGAGATACCAGTCAACATATTCTCTGTGAATCGTGTCATGCAAATAAAAATATATTATATTTGATATAAAAGTGTATAAAATATGAGACAATATTGATATGTTAGTCTCCATTTGATTGTATTGACTTTCTAACTTACCAGAGAAGCTCAGGTGTGGCAGCAGAGAGCACAACAGAAGCAGAGAGATTTGGATTTGGATTCAATTTATTGTCATTACACATATACAAGTACAATGTAACGAAATGGATTAAGAAGAAAAATACTGCATAATATGAGGAAAGTGGTGAGAAAAACAGATAGACATAATACACCCTAGACAAGATGATGATCATGATGAAGATGAGAATCTGTGAGATCTGACTGAGAAATCTGTGTCATATATACTATAATCTGACGGAGGAGGAGACATTTAGTTGCCCAACAGGTTTTTTTAATCTTGTGGTATAAAGTTTAACAACACATCTTGTGTGATATATTAGGTGTAGTGCAGTTGAGCAAAATACATGCATACGCAATAAATAATATCATTTTGCCAATACGAACCTTTCAAGGAAACAAATTCGGTCATTTTCTGTTAGCCTCATGAGGACTTTAATAAAAAGCCTAAAGGACCAGAGATTGACCGCACAGATCACGTAGCTGTTAACATTCTTTAATAATGTATCTCATCTTTAACTACTTAAATACTTAAAATGCATGTTAAATAAACAAATGTTTTTTTGCTCCCCCAGTACCCTTTCTTTCCGCTCTCATAGCTTGATGTTTTTGTCACTTTGTAACATTGTTTGCGATGTTTGTGGTGGTGGTGGATGAACAGTAGATTTCAATCAGACTCCCACTCATGTCTAACCTCCAAGCTAGCATCAGTTACATTTTTGACAGATGTGTCTTTATTGCTGAATACATTTTATTTTCTGCTGGTATGGACATGTAAAGACATGTGCAACTGTGCCATAACCTACATATATTTTATGCATACACAAGAAATGGCTTTTTGTTAGCAGTCCACGTGTGAAAGGGTTTGCAACTGATCAGACGCAAAGTTTAGAAATAATGCTTGGTATTAAACTAGAATTATAAAAATAAACAACAATTCACAACTTCCTGAACTGTTATTTGTTTTATCAGTCCAGCTCTTGTTTCACTCCTTCAAGTATAGCTTTTATCCATGGAAGAAATTTAGAAATCTGAGTGTAGACGTTTGGCCTTGTTGGCTTGTCGCAGTTGTTCTTCTCGTTGAATGAAACGATACCAACTGCAGTGTCCTTACACACCAGAGGACCTCCAGAATCTCCCTGTAAAAAGTCATCAAAATTATACGCTGAGAAAAGTTTCAATGGAGTAGAATGTCTATTTGATCAGAATATACTTTATACCTGACAGAATCCTCCTTGACCTATCGCACACACCATCCTTGAGGTTTTCCCCCAGTACTTCTCACATGATTTGCTGTCAATGACGGTGACCTCAACCTCCATAAGACGATCAGTTGGAGAACCTTCGGTGGTCTGTTTTCCCCAACCTGCAACACTGCATTTAGACTTGGCCTTGATGTTCCGGTTTTTTTTTGGTAAGGAGATCGGTTGGACGATTTTTGTCTTTTTGATTTTTCCATTGACCTATGTAAAAAAAAAAAAAAAATCCCAGAAACTCAGAAATTTGGATAAAAGCATATGATCAAAATTTACATATTATTTAGTCATTTACTTGAAGTAACATGATGTCATTTTGCAGATTATGAGAGTCAAACCCAGGATGGATGTGGTAGAACTTCACAGCCGTGTGGTCAGAACTGTGTTTAAGATCTTGAGCTCCAACCACAACCGTCAAACTCTGTCTGCTAGATCAAGAGGTGAGAAAATTGTTCAAAATGAATAAATGAGAAATGTATTGTAGAGTGAATATTGATTTAGATTTTATCAACTTGCAGACGGTGAAATTCTGATTAAAGAAAAAGCGTACTTTTCAAAGCAGTGTGCAGCCGTCATGACAAATTGTTCAGACACGAGGAAGCCGCCGCAAATGTGTTGCTTATTTCTCTGAACAGAAACCATGTAGGGTCTTGAATGTGCCTTTGCTTCTGTACCGTTCACTATACCCACATTTACATACGCTGAGAGAGAGAGAGAGAGAGAGAGACATCTTTTAAACAGTAATTGTTGCTTAATTTAGAAATGCAATCAATGCTAACAACACCAGGGTCATTGGTTTCATTCTTCCATTGACTCTCATGCCAGTTTAAAGAAAACGTGAGAAATACATATTTTTAATACTTTACATTCAGCCCATGTTTAAAATAGATGTCATACGGAAGAACGAGTGAATTATACTCCATCAGACTTACCCGTAAAAGTCACATATGGTAGCAGAGCCCCCAGCAGAAGCAGTGTGAAGATCATGATGTTTCTCTAGAAAGTTGTTTCGACGGTGTGAGATTCTCTTCAGTTTTAAAGGTTGATATTTCGTTTGGAGTGGGCATGTTCAGCCCCCCAAGTAGCCTGTGTTTCGATTTTCACAGCTCTTACTTTGCAACAATGATAGGTGATGTATTTGTGGTCTTGGTGATTATACGTAAGAATTGAATTTGACTCACACTGGTTAGACATGATCTCTAAATCTTAAACTAGCATCAGTTGTTTTTGAACTGACAAAGTTTTCTAACACAATGTTTAAAAAAAATTGGGCACTAAAGAGAATTTGAGATAATAATTTTAATAATAACAAATTATAGATAGGTTCAGTATTTTTTATACATTCTACTGTTCTTTAACCTTATATGATATGCATGTAAATACTGTAGCCCGTCAGCTTTGTGTGGTGTTGTTAATATTTGCAATGATCTGTGTGTGATACAGGACTGGAAAGACCATAGCTGTTAGTGGATCAACCCATATGAGTGTATCATCCAATTCAAAAGGCTGGGGATTGTGAACCCGTGTGGTGAGAAGAAAGAATTGCAGTTGAAGTTTATTAACATGCTCCTTAAAGGGGAAAAATGTCCCCATGTTTTACTCACCCTCAAGGCATCCTGACTGAATATGACTTTCTTCCTGAAGAATAATGCAGTGGAAGTTATTATACCACGTCTCTTACTTCCAAGCGGTGGAATGGGAGTGAATGGGCTTCAACTTTTTGAAGCTCCAAAAAGTGCATCCATCGGTCAAAGAACTGCTCGACACAGCTCTGCGGTCTTAACAAAGGTCTTCTGAAGCCAATCGATGCGTTTGTTGAAGAGAAATGTCCATATTGAGAAGGCTAATAACGATAATGTCTACCTTCAATCCTACAGATTTCCTGTAGCTCAGTGGTAAGAGCATTGCGTTGGTTGTGGGTTCGATCCCAGGGGATTGCAAATACCTATGTATAAATCTATAGGATAATGGAATGTAAGTCGCTTTGGATAAAAGCGTCTGCAAAATGCATAAATGCAAATCAATTTTAAATCCCTCGGCTGCACGTGAACAAGGTTTGTTTTTCTGGCAAATGATGGTGATGAAAGCGGCATCCAATAGGCCCTTTTCACAATGACGTCACTTAACTTCCGCCGTCTCACAAAGCAGTGTATCATGACATCCATCTTGTAACAATCAAGAAGAAGAAGAACATCTGTTTTGCCTTCGCGCTGGAATTTAACAACAGTGACAGAAAAACTGACAGAACACTTATTCAAATACTGTTCCTAGCACCTTCGGTATCACAAAAAGAAAACAAAAAGCGTATCTTCATGATCAAACAGGGAAGTTCAACAAAGTATTTGAATCCTTTATCTAGCTTTGATATTGTCATAAGTGAACATTTGTCTGCAAGATGTTGTACATCATCTAGCCGTATTTGTGGCAGCTATGCGAGGGACGTGGTAAACTCCATTCTGAGACGCTAGCGAATTAACGATAGACTGCAGCAATGCAGAACGGAAGATGCATGACGTCATGTGAAAAGGGCCTATTGGAACAAAATGAAAAATACTGCGTTAGTCATCGGATCTTATGACATGCCTGTGTCATTTGCTGGAAAAACAAGCCTCAGGTTCACGTGCAGTCGAGCCCATTCACTCCCATTCTATCGTTTGGAAGTAAAATGATATGTGGTATTATAAATTCGATTGCAATATTCATCAAGAAGAAAGTTGTATTCGGTCAGAAGGCCTTGAAGGTGAGTAAAACATGAGGAAATGTTGAATTGCCTGTGAAATTTACCTTTAATTTGCCCTCTTTCAAAGGATGGATGAAGTGTATCCATCGCGTTCACCAGTCACCTACAATCTGCACACATTCCAAAAACAGACCAATTTCGTTATGAAACAAAATCTTGGGGGTATTTTGGGGTAATATTATACCCGCATACAGTTTTAAACTGCACTTGTTTAAAGCACAACGAGACAACAGATGGTTTATTTATGATTCTCATTCTCTGTTGAATAGAAAGACTTTAATTAATAAAACAAATAAGGTTTTATTCAAAGTTTTTTCTGCATGTTTTTTTTTGTAGTTTTTTGCTATACTCCAATAATGTTCTGCCAAGCCATCATATTTATGTCATTACACATGGATCACCACTAGAGGGCAGAGACCTCATGCAGTACCACATCCAGTACCATCACACTGAGCATGGGGCCCCCCAATGATGTGTGCTAAGCCCCCAACTCTACACCCCGCTGACCCACGACCCAAGCTCTTTGTACTACCTCACATCTGCACTGTTGCATATTTCACTGGTTTGCACTCTATCTGCCATTACCTATCTTATTTTTCCTTTTTAAAATATCCCTTATAGTTGAATTTTACATGTATATAATAATCTGTATTTATCTGTATTTTTTATACATATATATTTATTCTCTGTAATGTTATTTGTATGCTCCATGGGTCTGAGAGTAGCGCAAATTCAATCCTATAAGTATGTAGGATTAAGTATGTACCATATAAGTATGTACTTTACATGTGGCAGAATTGACAATAAAGCAGACATTGACTTTGATTATAAACGACTTACTGTCCAGTGGCCAGGGTTACAACTTCCAACAATCTGATCAATTCCCAAAAGACAAAATCAAGCCCTGCCCTACATGTAATACTATTTTTAACCTACAGAGGCCGCCATTTTCTTTATTTATGATGTTAAGTGTTGTAGCAGACCACATTTTCTGCCATTTCATGGCAATGAGACAAACTGATTTATTTGAATTCTTTCATTTGAAATCATTTTTAGAAATAAAATGAAGCAATCCCACGCCACCACTGTACACAACAAACAAAAAACTCTGAAGTGCATTTAGTTGCACAAATTATAATTGTATTGTGCTTACAGCAGCTTTATAGATGATAAAAAGAGGACAATTTTATGAAAAGAAACTAAATATTTCGATTCTGTTTATGCAGAAGTCAATAATAACTATTAGTTACATTATGGATTAATGGAAGAAAGGCTGAAATTCTTTTACTCATAATCTTGACGTTTGCCTTTATAAGTTTAGGACTTGCTGCACCCGCAGTGGTCAGACATCCCCAATCTGCAACACTGCAGTCAGTACCTTTTTGATCTCCTCTGGTGTAGATGGAATGGGAATAGTCTTGATGTTCTTGTTTAGTTTGACTCTTTGATCTAGCTGTAATTCAACAATAGGATCGTAGGAGCCTCTACCTCCCAAAATGTCCAGGAAAACCAACCATACCCCATCAATGAAGTTCTCAAGTTTAATAAAAATATAATAACCACAGTTTAAATGATGTCATGTTTGTGTCAGTGTTGATATTACAATACCGAGTGCAATGTATTACCTTCAGAATCATTCACTGTCTTCACAGTGTACTGTGGCTTGAATTCAGCGTTGAGGGGTCGTCTGACATACTGCCTGCAACCCCTTGACCCCAAAAAAACAGTCTTGCTTTCATCAGTCCACAATATAGCGCTATTTCTCTTTAGGTCAGTCAATGTGTTCTTTTTTTGCAAATTGTGTTCTTCTTGCTGAAAGCTTGGCTTCACATAGGCATCTTCTAATTGTTGTAGTACTCACAGGTAATATCAGACTTTCTTTTTCAATTTAAATACAATGCGTAGTCTGATTTTCATACATTGCAGGATCCTCCATGGCCATGTACACACAGCATACTTGAAGCTATGTAAATATCGCTGAATGGCTTTTTACAATGTGTTTTATTCATAATCTTCACTTCTGCCTCCATAAGTTTTGAACTTGTTGTGCCATTTTTCTACAGAAGTCCCAACCCTGCATTCCGTATCGACTTTTATCTCCTCGCGTTTTGTTGGAATAGGAATCGTCTTGATGTTCACTAATCATCCAGACACACACATTTAAATTCAGCACAATTAATTACATAATAGACATGCCTGTGGACACAATTTAGAACTGCAAACCTTTCTGGCTTCTACCTTCCATAATCTCCCTCAAATCTTCACACTCATTTTTTTATGGTTGTGCCAGGAGCGATGACCCTACGGTACTGAGTGCAATGTACAGTATCACCTTCAGAATCATAATGTCCCCTTGATAAGATTTCCCTGGATCTTGCTTGTAGGATGGATGCTTCTCATAAGAGCCAACATTAATACGGACAGTCTCTTCTCTTTTACTTAAGTCATGTGCACCTGCCACAACCGTCAGAGTCTTGTTGCTGTTCAAAGAAAACAAACCCTGTTCAGTTTGATCAGTTTTCTATATTCTTTCTAAAGAGTTCATCAGATGTATTCTGAGTCAGTGATGAAAATTATAATGGTCGTTTCTAAACAATGCTCCAAAGCAAAATACTAAATACAGTCAACGTTTTTACCAACAAATAAGGCCTACATGTATAGTTAATGACTCAGTTGTCAATGGATGTGGTCACACTTTCAAACTCTTCAAACAGAAACCCTGTCATTTATGAGCAGATTCAAATATAAATGAGAGAGTACGAGTTAGTTATGGTAACTTTTGTAATGTACTTCGGTCTACAATGTGCAGCAGTGATGACAAACTGATCAGAGATGAGGAATCCTCCACAGATATGTGACTCATCCTTCTGAATAGAAACCATGTAAGGTCTGGAGTGTGGTCGTGCTTCTCATCCATTCACTATCCCCACATTCACTCTAGCTGAAAGAGAGAGCGAGATACCAGTCAACATATTCACTGTGAATCATGTCATGCAAATATAAATATTTTATATTTTATATAAAAATTATAAAATATGAGACCATATTGATATGAAATATATTTTATTGTATTGACTCCCCAACTTAACAGAGAAGCTCAGGGGTGGCAGCAAAGAGCCCAACAGGAGCAGAGAGATGATGATCATGATGAAGATGAGAATCTGTGAGATCTGACTGAGAACACTGTATAATATATACTGTAATGAGAAGGAGGTGGAGACATTTTGTTGCCCACAGGATTTTTTTAAGCTTGTGGTATTAACGGTTTTCGTGTGAAATTATGTTATTTTGCCTGTATAAAAATATTTTCGGTCCATACTAGCATGTTTTTTTCTTTTAGTCTCAAGAGGACTTCAATAAAAAGCCTGAAGGTCCAGTGATTGACCTCACATGATCATGTAGCTGTAAATACTCTTAAATGTATTATAATCTTATTATATATCTTCTTTGTAACTGCTTCAATATTTTAAATGCATGCAACAACAGTCTTGGTGGATGAACAGCAGATTTCAATCAGACTCCAACTCATGTCTAAACCCCAAACTATCATCTGTTAAATTGTTAAAAAAAAACGGGCAGAAGATGAGACAGTTGACGAACGTTAAACACTAACAGGTAACAAGGGGGCGAAGCTAAACGAAAAACAGGAGGACACGCGGCAAATTATCAAAACATACCGCCACGTGTCTCCACATAAAACAAAAGATACACACAAGACATGGTACTGTCACAACCCTGTCCACAAGGCACGAAATCTAAGAACAGAGAGGACAGGATCGTCACAGTACCCCCGCTCCAAGGGCGAACTCCGAACGGCCAAAGGTGAAAAAATTTAGCGGGACAAGACAGACAAGAGCGAAGACAGACACCACCCAAACAGAACAAAACAAACAAGAAGCAGGGCCGACATAACTATGAATCGGTTGGGGTTAGACAATAAGATGAACATCAACCGGAAGGGATGGGGGGTATGGGCAGACCAAACTTGGGAACGCTAGGCATGGGTGGGACATGATGACGGAACTTAGGAGGACCGGACGAGACCGGTGGGGACCTACAAAAACCGGGCGAGGCCGATGGGGACTTGGGAGAGCTGGGGTGAGGGGAGTGTCCAAACAAATAAGGCGAAAAAGTACAATGTGCCGGCTGGACCGGACAAGGGATCGGCTGGAATGCCGGCTTCGTCACTGGCTGAGTCGTCGGCAGGGAGGCCGGCTGAATCTCCAACAACAGGGCCGGCAGAGTCATCAGCGGGAAGGCTGGCTGAATCTTCGGCAAGAGGGCAGGCAGAATCATCTGCGGGAATGCCGACTGAATCTCCGTCGGGACGGCCAGCTGGAGAGACGGATGCTTCACCGGACTGGATGCCGGCTGGACCACTGGCTGAGGCGCCGTCTGGAGTGCGGGCTGGAACGGAACAGGTGCCTGCCAGATCGGAGCTGAGGATGGTGCCGGCAGCAGAGGAAGCGACCCCCCCTTTCGCTTCTTCTTCTTCGGCCAGGGCCCTGAGCACATGGCCAGCTGCAGAGAAGTGGTTAGGGGTTTAGTCAGCTCTGCGCCGGAGGAGTCGTACGGGGAGTCCCACGACTCCCTTCTCCCATGCTTTCCTCCAAAACTGGGAGGACCAGCGCCAGCATAGGATGAGGCAGACCAGACTGTGAGAACCAGGGTCCCAGTGGACAGGACACAATCCTCCGGAACGGTGTCCAGTGGGAACGGGAGGAGTCCTGGAGGCAGCTGGAGGAAAAGCCGATGACCAGCTCCTCTTGAAACTGCAGTTTCTCCACCAACTGCGAAAAAGGCTTGTAAACAAGCTCCTCCAATCCGTAAAGGGAGGAGGATTTTCGAGCCCAGCCACCATGCAGGCACTGACCAGCACCACCGGGTAAAAACCCCTCTTCGCCTCCAGGTCTCGGGCGTAGTCCTTCATGGGACGATTGCCTTGAGCCGGGAATGGGCCACCACCAGCGTGGGTCTGGGTGACAATTGAACTCCACTACTCTGGGTTCGATGTGCACGGCAACCGCATAATAAAGTCCTTCTGTCTGCTGGGTTCTACTTTGTTCGGGGGGGCGGAGCTAAACGAAAAACAGGAGGACACCCAGCGAATTATCAAAACATACCGCCACGTGTCTCCACATAAAACAAAACATACACACAAGACATGGTACTGTCACAACCCTGTCCACAAGGCCATTTGACCTCACATGATCATGTAGCTGTTAATACTCTTGAATGTATTATAATCTTATAATGTATCTTCTGTGTAACTACTTCAATATTTAAAATCCATGCAACAACAGTCTTGGTGGATGAACAGCAGATTTCAATCAGACTCCCACTCATGTCTAAACCCAAATCTAGCATCTGTTAAATTTTTATCTGATGTGTTTTTATTGCCCTCAGGCATGAAAAACTAAATTTGAATACATTTTATTTTCTGCTGGCGTGGACATGTGAAGACATGTGTAACCGTGTCATATACATGTATTTTGTGCATAAGCAAGAAAGTGCTTTTTTTTAGCTGTCCACTGTAGTGTTGAGTTTTTAAAGTTCCAAAAAGTGCATCCATCTATCAAAGAACTGCTCGACACTGCTCTTTGGTCTTAAAAAAGGTATTTTCAAACAAATCAATGCGTTTTTTTAAGAGAATTATCCGCATTGAGAACGTGATTAACGTTTATATCCAGCTTACGTTATCCCTCTGCTGCACTTGAATCTGAGGCTTGTTTATCCGGCAAATGACAGTGACAAAAGCTCCTGCATTAACAGGGCGGCATCCCATTGGAACAAAACGAAAAATGCAGTGTTTGACACCGGAACTTACTACACGTCTGCATTATTTGCTGTAAAAACATGCTTTAGGTATAACGTGCAAGGATAAAAGAACATCAATGTTAATAGCGCGGTGACATGTGAGACATGTCGCTAGATTCAATGCAATTGTCCAAAATACAATAATATTCATGTGAAACAATAATATTCATATGAAAGATTTGTGTTCAGCAAATAACCCGACATTTACAGCCCCTAACCCATTATTTCCACGTTCACAGCTTGATGTGTTTATCACAAATTGCAATCATTCTTAGTGATATGTTTTGGTCTTGGTGGATGTTCAACAGATTTAAATCTGACTCCCACTCATCTCTTAACCCAAAACCAGCAGTTTAATCATTTTATGCATTAAACATTACAACCATTTTTGTGTTTTTGTGAAATACAATATTAAACCTTTTATTATACTAATTTTCACTATTCGTTTACCACTGGACATGTGAAGAGATGTGCTAGTGTGGCATACTTGATTTATTTGCAGAAATAGCTTTTTTTAGCTATCTACTGTAGTGACCTCTATGTGCAGTTAAACATTTTTAGAAAAAGGAAGTGAGTTAGCGCCTTTAATTACTTTCTACACTACACGTTCCTCCATGACCATATACACACCACCTGTGAAGCAATGCAGTTGTGATTCCATTGAGTTTCACAGTATGTTTCGTTTACAATCTTCACGTCTGCCTCCCTGAGGATGGGAATTGTACTGTTAGTCTCCAGACGCCCCAAGCCTGGAACGCTGCATACTGTACCCTTATCATCACTGGTTGCTTTGGTATGGGAATCGTCTTATTGTTCTTATTTATTTGACTTTTCTATCTAGCTGTAAAATGTGTTTTTTTTCCAAACAAAGCATTGATTTTTACTTTTTCGCTTGGTGATATGCTGTTGATCTGAATTTTTAAACATAATTTTTTATTTTCCGCTGAAGCAGACAAGTGAAAAGATTTGATAACTTTCTGAATGGTAATGAGTTTTGTCAGTCAAGATCTTGTTTCACGCCATTAAGTATAGCTTTAACCCAGGGCAGAAATGAGGAAATCTTGGTGTAGACGTTTGGCGCTGTTGGTTTGTCACAGTTGTTTTTCTCGTTGAATGAAACGACACCAACTGCAGTGTCCTTACACACCAGAGGACCTCCAGAATCTCCCTGTGAATAGTCATAAAAAGTTATACGCTGAGAAAAGTTCCAATGGAGTAGAATGTCTATTTGATCAGAATATACTTTATACCTGACAAAATCCTCCAGGACTAAGTGCACACACTCTGCTTGAGAGTTTTTTATTCCATATCTTCTCACATGCTTTCGTGTCAGTGACGGTGACCTCAACCTCCATAAGACGATCAGTTGAAGAACCGTTGGTGGCTGTTGCTCCCCAGCCTGCAACACTGCATTTAGACTTGGCCTTGATGTTCTGGGTTTTTTTTGGTAAGGAGATCGGTTGGACGATTTTTGTCTCTTTGATTTTTCCATTGACCTATGTAAAAAATCCCAGAAACTCAGAAATTTGGACAAAAGCATATGATGGAAACTAACATATTATTTAGTCATTTACCTGAAGTAACATGATGTCATTTTGCAGAGTTTCAGAGACAAACCCAGGATGGATGTGGTAGAACTTCACAGCCGTGTGGTCAGAACTGTGTTTAATTTCTTGAGCTCCAACCACAACCGTCAAACTCTGTCTGCTAGATCAAGAGGTGAGAAAATTGTTCAAATTGAATAAATGAGAAATGTAATGTACCGGGAATATTGATCGATATTTCATCGACTTGCAGACAGTGAAATTCTGATTAAAGAAAAAGCGTACTTTTCAAAGCAGTGTGCAGCCGTCATGACAAATAGTTCAGACACGAGGAAGCCGCCGCAAATGTGTTGCTTATTTCTCTGAACAGAAACCATGTAGGGTCTTGAATGTGGCTTTGCTTCTGTACCGTTCACTATACCCACATTTACATACGCTGAGAGAGAGAGAGAGAGAGAGAGAGAGAGAGAGAGAGAAGAGAGAGAAGAGAGAGAAGAGAGTGAGAGAGAGAGAGAGAGAGAGAGAGAGAGAGAGATCTTTTAAACAGCAATTGTTGTTTAAATGAGAAATGCAATCAATGCTAACAACACCATCATTGGGTCATTGGTTACATTTACTCTCATGTCAGTTTAAAGAAAAAGTGAAATACATATTTTTAATACTTTACATTCAGCCCATGTTTAAAATAGATGTCATAGTGAAGAACCAGTGAATTATATTACATCAGACTTACCCGTAAAAGTCACATATGGTAGCAGAGCCCCCAGCAGAAGCAGTGTGAAGATCATGATGTTTCTCCAAAAAGTTCTTTCGACGGTGTGAGATTCTCTTTAGTTTTAAAGGTTTATATTTCTTTGCGAGTGAGCAGGTTCAGCCCCCCAAGTAGCCTGTGTTTCGATTTTCACAGCTCTTACTTTGCAACAATGATAGGTGATGTATTTGTGGTCTTGGTGATTATACGTAAGAATTGAATTTGACTCACACTGGTTAGACATGATCTCTAAATCTTAAACTAGCATCAGTTGTTTTTTAACTGACAAAGTTTTCTAACACAATGTTTAAAAAAAAATTGGGAACTAAAGAGAATTTGAGATAATAATTTTAATAATAACAAATTATAGATAGGTTCAGTATTTTTTATACATTCTACTGTTCTTTAACTTTATATGATATACATGTAAATACTGTAGCCCGTCAGCTTTGTGTGGTGTTGTTAATATTTGCAATGATCTGTGTGTGATACAGGACTGGAAAGACCATAGCTGTTAGTGGATCAACCCATATGACTATCATCCAATTCAAAAGGCTGGGGATTGTGAACCCGTGTGGTGAGAAGAAAGAATTGCAATTGAAGTTTATTAACATGCTCCTTAAAGGGGAAAAATGTCCCAATGTTTTATTCACCCTCAAGGCATCCTGACTGAATATGACTTTCTTCCTGAAGAATAATGCAGTGGAAGTTATTATACCACGTCTCTTACTTCCAAGCGGTGGAATGGGAGTGAACGGGCGTCAACTTTATGAAGCTCCAAAAAGTGCATCCATCGGTTAAAAGAACTGCTCGACACAGCTCTGCGGTCTTAACAAAGGTCTTCTGAAGCCAATCGCTGCGTTTGTTGAAGAGAAATGTCCATATTGAGAAGGCTAATAACGATAATGTCTACCTTCAATCATACAGATTTCCTGTAGCTCAGTGGTAAGAGCATTGAGTTGGTTGTGGGTTCGATCCCAGGGGATTGCAAATACCTATGTATAAATCTATAGGATAATGGAATGTAAGTCACTTTGGATAAAAGCGTCTGCAAAATGCAAAAATGCAAATCAATTTTAAATCCCTTGGCTGCACGTGGACAAGGTTTGTTTTTCTGGCAAATGATGGTGATGAAAGCGGCATCCAATAGGCCCTTTTCACAATGACATCACTTAACTTCCGCCGTCTCACAAAGCAGTGTATCATGACATCCGTCTTGTAACAATCAAGAAGAAGAAGAACATCTGTTTTGCCTTCGCGCTGGAATTTAACAACAGTGACAGAAAAACTGACAGAACACTTATTCAAATACTTTTCCTAGCACCTTCGGTATCACAAAAAGAAAACAAAAAGCGTATCTTCATGATCAAACAGGGAAGTTCAACGAAGTATTTATATCCTTTAACTAGCTTTGATATTGTCATAAGTGAAAATTTGTCTGCAAGATGTTGTACATCATCTAGCCGTATTTGTGGCAGCTATGCGAGGGACGTGGTAAACTCCATTCTGAGACGCTAGCGAATTAACGATAGACTGCAGCAATGCAGAACAGAAGATGCATGACGTCATGTGAAAAGGGCCTATTGGAACAAAATGAAAAATACTGCGTTAGTCATCGGAACTTATGACACGCCTGCGTCATTTACTGGAAAAACAAGCCTCAGGTTCACGTGCAGTCGAGCCCATTCACTCCCATTCTATCGTTTGGAAGTAAAATGATATGTGGTAAATTCGATTGCAATATTCATCAAGAAGAAAGTTGTATTCGGTCAGAAGGCCTTGAAGGTGAGTAAAACATGAGGAAATGTTGAATTGCCTGTGAAATTTACTTTTAATTTGCCCTCTTTTAAAGGATGGATGAAGTGTATCCATCGCGCTCACCAGTCACCTACAATCTGCACACATGCCGAAAACAGACCAATTTCGTTATGAAACAAAATATTTTATTTTATTATACCTGCATATAGCTTTAAACTGCACTTGTTTAAAGCACAACGAGACCACAGACTGTTTATTTATGATTCTCATTCTCTGTTGAATAGAAGGACTTTAATTAATAAAACAAATGAAGGACATTTTTTTCTACATGTTTTTTGTAGTTTTTTGCTGTACTCCAATGATGTTCTGCCAAGCCTTCATATTTGTATCATTACACATGGATCACCACTAGAGGGCAGAGACCTCATGCAGTACCACATCCAGTACCATCACACTGAACATGGGGGCCCCCCAATGATGTGTGCTTAGCCCCCGAACTCTACACCCCGCTGACCCACGACCCAAGCTCTTTGTACTACCTCACATCTGCACTGTTGCATATTTCACTGGTTTACACTCTATCTGCCATTACCTATCTTATTTTTCCTTTTTAAAATATCCCTTATAGTTGGTTATTATTAATTTTACATTATTATAATGTTATTTGTATGGTCCATGGGTCTCAGAGTAACGCAAATTCAATCTTTATGAATATACTTTACATGTGGCAGAATTGACAATAATGGAGTCTTTGACTTTGATTAAAAACGACATACTGTGGCCAGGGTTACAACTTCCAACAGTCGGAACAATTCCCAAAAGACAAAATCAAGCCCTGCCCTACATGTAATACTATTTTTAACATACAGAGGCCGCCATTTTCTTTATTAAAAGATGTTAAGATTGTAGCAGACCACATTTTCTGCAATTTTATGCCAATGAGACAACTGATTTATTTGAATTATTTAATTTGAAATCATTTTAAGAAATAAAATGAAGCAATCCCACACCACCACTGTACACAACAAACAAAAAACTCTGAAGTGCATTTAGTTGCACAAATTATAATTGTATTGTGCTCACAGCAGCTTTATAGATGATAAAAAGAGGACAATTTTACAAAAAGAAACTAAATATTTCGATTCTGTTTATGCAGAAGTCAATAATAACTATTAGTTACATTATGGATTAATGGAAGAAAGGCTGAAATTCTTTTACTCATAATCTTGACGTTTGCCTTTATAAGTTTAGGACTTGCTGCACCCGCAGTGGTCAGACGTCCCCAGCCTGCAACACTGCAGTCAGTACCTTTTTGATCTCCTCTGGTGTAGTTGAAATGGGAATAGTCTTGATGTTCTTGTTTAGTTTGACTCTTTGATCTAGCTGTAATTCAACAATAGGATCGTATGAGCCTCTACCTCCCAAAATGTCCAGGAGAACCACCCATACCCTATCAATGAAGGTCTCATTAAGTTTAATAAAAATCAATAACCACAGTTTAAATGATGTCATGTTTGTGTCAGTGTTGATATTACAATACTGAGTGCAATGTATTACCTTCAGAATCATTCACTGTCTTCACAGTGTACTGAGGCTTAAATTCAACGTTGAGGGGTCGTCTGACATACTGTCTGCGACCCCTTGACCCAAAAAAAACAGTCTTGCTTTCATCAGTCCACAATATAGCGCTATTTCTCTTTAGGTCAGTCAATGTGTTCTTTAGCAAATTGTGTTCTTCTTGCTGAAAGCTTGGCTTCACATAGGCATCTTCTAATTGTTACAGTACTCACAGATAATATCAGACTTTCTGTGATCACCCTGGAGCTGATTATTGGCTGAGTCTTTGCCATTTTGGCCATTTTAGCAATTCTGTGATATTCTTCGAATATTCCGTTTCCAACACGTCTTTCTGGTTTTGGTTGCCATTTTAAAGCATTTGATATAATTTAATCTATGCAGCCTATAATTTTCTGCATTTCTTTTTATGTTGTTCTCTCTCTTATCAATTTTCTAATCAAAGTACGCTGTTCTTCTGAACAATGTCTGGAACGGCCCATTTTACTCAGAATTTCAGAGAGAAATGCACAGTAAACATTTGCTGCCTTCATCCTTAAAAAGGGCCACTTGTTTAACACCATTTTTTTCACAGAATGATTTACCTCTGTTATTGAACTCCACACTGTTATTGAACTGATATTATTTTGAACACGCCCTTTTAGATTAATGATTCAATGAAACAGAATGAGCAGCATGCATGTCATGACTGTTGGATCTGTTGGTTTTCTATTACTCTATTACACTTACTAGTAAAATATTTGCCATATAGAAATATAATTTCTACCAAAAACAGTGAATGATCTGCTTAGTGGACTGCTTTTTTTGTATGTTTTTACAAATACAAAATGATTAGCCAATGCACAATACACAGACATAAATAATGTTAGCACAAACATTTATTCTGGATGTGATTAATAGTGACTAATCGTTTGACAGCCATATTTCTGCCAATTCATGGCAAAGAGACACAATAACTTGATGCTTTACTCATAATCATAATCTTCACATCTGCCTCCATAAGTTTGGAACTTTTTGTGCCATTTTTCTCCAGAATTCCCCACCCTGCAATGCTGCATACTGTATCGACTTTGATCTCCTCTGGTTTTGTTGGTATGGCAATCGTCTTGATGTTCTTGTTTAATTTGACTTTTTTATTTAGCTGTAATCCAACAAGAGGAGAGTGTGGTCAATATTAGAGTAACAAGTAAAACACTCTTATTAACTAAGCATCCATACACACACATTTTAATTCCGCTCTTTTAATTACATAATACACACGCCTTTGGACACACTTTTGAACTGCAAACCTTTCTGGCTTCTACCTTCCAAAATCTACCACAAAACTTCACATTAATTTGTTTATGGTTGTGCCAGTGATGGTTGTGCCAGGAGTGATGACCCTACGGTACTGAGTGCAATGTATTACCTTCAGAATCATAATGTCCCCTGGGTTAGATTTCGCTGGATCTTGCTTGTAGGACGGATGCTTCTCATAAGAGCCAACATTAATACGGTCAGTCTCTTCTCTTTTACTTAAGTCATGTGCACCTGCCACAACCGTCAGAGTCTGATTTCTGCTCAAAGAAAACAAACTCTGTTCAGTTTGATCAGTTTTCCATATTCATTCTAAAGAGTTTATCAGATGTGTTCTGAGTCAGTGATGAAAGTTATAATGGTCGTTTCTAAACAATGCTCCAAAGTAAAATACTAAATACAGGCAACGTTTTTAACCACAATTACATGTATAGTTGATAGCTCAGTTGTCAATTGATGTGGTCACACTTTCAAACTCTTCAAATAGAAACCCTTTCATTTATGAGCAGATTCAAATATAAATGAGAAAGTACGAGTTGGTTATGGTAATTTTTGTAATGTCCTTCGGCAAACTAATCAGAGATGAGGAATCCTCCACAACTATGTGAGCCATACACCTGAATTGAAACCATGTAAGGTCTGGAGTGAGGTCGTGCTTCACTGCCATTCACTATCCCCACATTCACAGGAGGTGGAGACATCGAGTTGCCCACAGGATTTTTTTAAGTGTGTGGTATTATCAGTTTTCGTGTGAAATTATGTAATTTTGCCTGTACAAAAAATATTTAGTCCATACTAGCATGTTATTTTTTTTTAGCCTCAAGAGGACTTCAATAAAAAGCCTGAAGGTCCAGTGATTGACCTCACATGATCATGTAGCTGTTAATACTCTTTAATGTCTTATAATCTTATAATGTATATTATGTGTAACTACTTCAATATTCAAAATGCATGCAAGAACAGTCTTGCTGGATGAACAGCAGATTTCAATCAGACTCCCACTGATTCAATCAGAGTCCCAAACTATCATCCGTTAAATTGTTAAAAAGTTTAAGAAGATAAGACAGATGACGAACGTTAAACACTAACAGGTAACAAGGGTGCGGAGCTTAACAAAAAACTGGAGGACAAGCAGCGAATTATCAAAACATTCCGCCACGTGTCTCCACATAAAACAAAACGTACACACAAGACATGGTACTGTCACAACCCTGTCCACGAGGCACGAAATCTACACTGTAAAATCGAACTAGTTGATCTTACTTAGAAAAAGCATGCAAACCGATTGCCTTAAAAAAGCTAAGTAAAGTGAAATGGTATTGTTGAGTTCAAGTAACTAAAAAAATGAGTTCAGATGTACTTCTTGACTTAGTGTGGAGTACTCAGAATTAACTATTATTACCAACTTAAGAATTTCCATTGGATTTATTGCATCCATCATTGGAGCTTTAAATACACTAAATTAATTTTTTTATTTCACATAAATATTATTCTAAAAATGCATAAATCTAACACCTTGACTTGTGCAACACAAAATGAGGAAGAGGAGACTGATCTCAGAACTGTATGCACAGACTATGCTTATTGGTAAAAAAAAACACAAAAGCTTCGCAGACCCTAATCACATGCACCTATCTTCTAAACAGTGGTAAACACAAAACTGAAAAATATGTCAAACTCTTCTAAATATCTAAGAGAAGTGAACATTAAACACTATCAAGTCTTTAACTTTACTAAAAACATATAAAATAATCATATTTTTAAAAATGTACTCTCCTAATGCAGTCTGGCGCAAAGCATGCTGGGAATCTTTTCTGCGTACAGGCAGGATCTGTTCTACACTGCCTCTGGCTGGTGTAGTAAAGTAATTGCTTCGCTTGCCGCTACTTGCTTGATTTAAGTAAAATATACTAAAGGACAACAATTAGATTTTACAGTGTAAGAACAGAAAGGACAGCATCGTCACAGTACCCCCGCTCCAATGGCCGAACTCCGAATGGCCCAAGTTTAAAAAATTCAGCGGGGCAAGACAGACAAGAGCGGAGACAGACACCACCCAAACAGAACAAAACAAACTAGGGGCAGGGCCGACATAACTATGAAGGGGTTGGGGTTAGACAATAAGATAAACATCAACGGGAAGGGAGAAGGGGAATGGCCAGACCAAACCAAAACATTCCGCCACGTGTCTCCACATAAAACAAAACATACACACAAGACATGGTACTGTCACATCCCTGTCCACAAGACACGAAATCTAAGAACAGAAAGGACAGGATCGTCACAAAATCTTCACGTCTGCCTCCAGAAGTATAGAACTTCGTTCTAAACTGATATCTAAACCCAAAACTAGCATCTGTTAGTTTGGAGAGAGGACCGGGCCCGAGCTTGTGTGTATATGTATTTATGTTTTATTTGCCGGCCGTCGTCCGTGAGGGGGGGCCGGCTGTCTATTTATGTTTATGTTGTTTCGCCGGCGGTCGTCCGTGAGGGGCCGTCGGCTGTTTATGTTCTGTTATTATTTGATTAAATGTTTTGAATGTCTTCCGGTTCCAGACTCCTTCCTTCCCTATCTTGAACTGTATTACATTGGTGCCGAAACCCGGGAGGAAGGAGAGACATGCTGTCGGAGAGCCCTCGCTGCTGAGGGGCATCGCGGTGCTGAGGAGTTCGGGCAGCGCGGAAGAAGGGCGTCCGCCAGTGGCTGCCCGAGGCGGTGGTTCTGGAGCGAGGATTCGGGTGGAACGGAGAGCTCGCTGCCGTGCTCCTGGGCCGAGGTGGGATGGCGGCCGTCCAAGAGGGAGCGGAGGAGTCAGCGCCGTTGGCCATGAGCCGGAATCCTGCTGCCAACAGCCATGATGGTGAGGAGCAGGAAACGGCGGACTGACTCGCTACCCCGGTGCCCTCACACGGAGGAGCCATCGCCAACCGCCAGGAGGCGGAGGAGGATCGGGCCGTCCACCGAACCTCCAGCACCACCGCATAGCACCGCGAGGAAGAGCCTCTCGGCTGGTTGAGGAACGAGCGGCAGCATGTCAGGGAACCGGACTATAATTTTTTTTTTCCTCTCTCCCCTCTCTCTTTCCGGTCGCTCCGAGGGCTCCCGTCTCCGTTGTCTCGTCTCGTCGCTGCATACCCCCCCCGAGGGAGGGGGAGGGAGCATGCACAGTCGTGGGGGTACCCCCCGGCCTGTGAGGGGCGATGGGGGTGTGTAGTGGAGTATGCGAGGCGAGACCGTGGTTCGAGGCCGGTAAGTAATTGTTAATTAGCGCCAGTGGTGCGCGCACCGGCCTCCGACCGGAGATTGGGAGCATATAAAAGGAACACGCGACCGGACCGTCGAGGAGAGAGGACCGGGCCCGAGCTTGTGTGTATATGTATTTATGTTTTATTTGCCGGCCTTCGTCCGTGAGGGGCGGCCGGCTGTCTATTTATGTTTATGTTGTGTTATTGTGCGTCGGCTGTTTATGTTCTGTTATTATTTGATTAAATGTTTTGAATGTCTTCCGGTTCCCGACTCCTTCCTTCTCTATCTTGAACTGTATTACAGGTATTTTCAAACGAATCAATACGTTTTTTAAGAGAAATATCCGTATTTAGAACGCTATTAACGTTTATGTCCAGCGCGTTATCCCTCTGCTGCACCTGAACCTGAGGCTTGTTTATCCGGCAAATGACAGTGACAAAAGCTCCCGTGTTGACCGGGCGGCATCCTTTTGGAACAAAACGAAAAATGCAGTGTTTGACACCGGAACTTACGACACGTCTGCATCATTTGCTGTAAAAGCATGCTTCAGGTGTAACGTGCAGTCGATGGGTAACAGAACATCAATGTTAATAGCGCAGTCAATGTTATGTTACATGGTAACATAAAACAAACTTCTTACTGTAATCTTTCTATGAGAGACATGTCACTATGCAATTGTCCAAAATACAATAATATTCATATGAAACAATAATATTCATATGAAAGACTCGTGTTCAGCAAATAACCAGACATTAATAGCCCCTCAATAACCCATTATTTCCACGTTCACAGCATGATGTATTTTTCACATTGCAACCATTTTTGGTGATATGTTTTTGGTCTTGGTGGATGTTCGACAGATTTAAATCTGACTCCCACTCATCTCTTAACCCAAAACCAGCAGTTTAATCGTTTTATGCATTAAACATTGAAACCATTTTTGTGTTTTCATTAAATACAAGATTAAACCTTTTATTATACTCATTTTCACTTTTCGTTTACCACTGGACATGTGAAGAAATGTGCAAGAGTGGCATATTTGATTTATTTGCAGCAATAGCTTTTTTAGCTATCTACTGTCACAAAACGTGTGGTGAAAGAACCCGAATGCAGGCAGACGGTGGTGAGGTAAAACAAAATACTTTTATATTTAAACAGGAAACAAAGCAAAAACCCACAAGGGGTAAAATACAGGGGACAAACAAAGACAGCTAAACAGGAACGAAAAACTCACGGAGGGTAACAAGCTGTACCAAAAATCTTAAATCAAAAATCAGGAACAGAGCGCTGGAGTAGAACGCTGGGACACAGCGTAGGGACAAATCCTCAAAAGAGCAGTTCCAAAGAGCAAGCCGGTATAACAAGGTACAAGAACAAACGAGCACAGGACAGAGAATACAAGGGCATTAAATAGGGAGACGAACAAAGGATAATTAACAATAGGCAGGTGTGGGCGATAAAACACTGAAGGGAAGCTAACGAGGAACGAGAGGGGCGGGGCCATAGACGAGACATGAGAAAGCGCATGACAGCCAATATCTGAGCCATGCCATGTTCTTCTCACACAAAACCCAAGGCTATGCGATGACTCCGCTGAAACAACAAGAATAAACATGACATGATAGCGGAATCATGACATCTACTGTAGTCACCTCTATGTGCAGTTAACATTTTTAGAAAAAGAAAGTCAGTTTGCGCCTTTAATTACTTTCTTAATCCATGGAAGAAATGCAGAAATTTCAGTCTAAAAATCCGGCAGAAGAAGATTGTTGCAGTACTCGCTCAATCCAGCTTCTTATTCGCAGTTTCATATTGACATTCTCCGTTCAATTTTAAAAATGCGAAGCATCCTCTTTTCCAGATTATTATTCACGCTTAGCTGATGGACCATCTCGCCTTTCTCTTCTTTTACGTTTTTTTTTTAAACTTTGTGTGTGTCTGTGGGTGTGTCTCTGTGCGTGTGTAGGTGTGTGTGTGTTTTTGTGTGTGCGTGTGCGTGCGTGTGTATGTGTGCGAGAGAGCACAGAGGATGGGCTGCTGCTTGCTGTCTGAGTCATGACATGCTGAATGCCGCTTGAGATGACAGTGAACTTCACGTGGAACCACCATTACCCACTCCCCTTACCATTCTCAATATTACTTTGATAGAACAGTTTTTAGGCAGCATATCTCCACCATGAATATTTATCACATCCAATAATACCTACATGTTAGAAAGTGCAATATTCTAGTACAGAGCATGCAATACGGTTTATTTATAATGAAGTAAATTACGTGTATATTTGTAAAAAGCATGCATATACACACGCACGCACACGCAAACACACGCACGGGTGCACGCACTCGCACACAGACACGCCCACAGACACACACACACACGCAGAGACACATACACACACACACACGCACTCACACACACACACACACACAGACACACAAAAAGTTTCTTAAAGATACATGAAAGAAGAGAAAGGCGAAATGGTCCATAAGCGTGAATAAAAACTGGAAAAGCAGATGCTTCGCGTTTTTACGGTGGAACGGATAGCGTCAATAAGAAACTGCGAATAAGAAGCTAGATTCAGCCTCGTGGATTTATCCCTATTCATGGATGAGAGCGGGGACGAAACCCAGATAGCACACGCACGTTTGGCCAACGTCAGCCTAAAAGCAGAACGTCGGGCCCCCTACCAAGCACATCAAATAAATATCGGCCAAGCATAGGCGGATAATTCAGTCAGTTAGTGCTCTAACCAGCTCTCCGTTACACCTGCTTTGGGTCGTCTCTTACAGTAAGCCGATGCCGCTCTAATATATTTGTCCATGCACATTCATCTTTTGCAACCCAGCATGCCCTCGATTCTTCTTAAGTTCACTAAACACGAATTAATATCCCTCAGCTGTGAGCTGCCGAAGTGACCATGTTAAAATGTTTTTCAATAAAGCTGCATTTTCTCTCTATTTGCTCGAGAACCTCCATTTTGCATCTTCTTTCTTACTCTCCGGCCCGATCTACTTTACATATTACGTTGTCTTATTAATATTCAACATATAATTTGCATACTGAGCATAAGCTTAAACTAGTATCTAGTATGTTCAGGATATCTTTGATCTAAAAAGTTACTAGTATGTAATGAATAAGTACTAGTATCTAATGATTAAGTACTAGGATCTATTGAATAACATTTACATTTAGTCATACGCTTTTATCCAAAGCGACTTACAAGTAGGGTGCAGTGGGCAGCTATCACTGCAGAGCAAACAGGGGTAAGGTGCCTTGCTCAAGGACACTTAAGTCATTTCCTGGTGGTACTGAGGTTTGAACCAGTGACCTTCTGGCTACGAGTCCAAGTCTCTAACCACTAGACCACAACTGACACAACAGAATAAGTGAATAAGTACTAGTATCTAATAAATAAGCAGTAGTATCTAATTTTTGGTACTAGTATCTAATAAATAAGCACTAGTATCTAATTTTAGCTACTAGTATCTAATGAATAAGTACTAGTATCTAAAGGAATAGTTACTAGTGACTAAACAATAAGTACTAGTAGCTTAAAAATAGATATTAGTAAACCTCAAGGGTTAAATGACAAAATGGCTTGCCATAGTGCAAGTGATATGATTAACTGGCTTAATACCATCTTTCTTATCTTAAGACAAAGGGTATTGTTTAATGTAGACAGGCTTTTTTGTTTTAAATTTAGCCCTGTAAGGTTCCATGTCAATGCAACCAGTGTCATCCTTGAACTGAGACCATAACAAAGGGTTAATCCTGGAGTCTACCCGTGTAGGCATGCTGCACCCGGAAACAGGCGCTTGTGAACCGCTTGACAGTCCACCTGTCGGCAAAGGATCGACGGATGCCTGTAAAATGGACAGAAAAGAAAAAACAACTTTTCGATCAGCAAACTTAATATTCACACCTAATTTATGCATCATGTCACGACCTAAAAGATTTAATGGAGCACCTGGAATAATTATGAATTTGTGAAAAAACGTTTTAATACCAGAGGCTTTAACCTCCAATGGAGGTGTCAAAGCACAGGCAATGTCAGTTCCGGAAATTCCCACAGAGTGAATTATTTGACATCAATCTGTGGGCATCCCTATGCTTGGTTTAGGTGCCACTGGGGCAGTGGTGTAGTCCTAACAAAAAAGGTGGTGTACTATACTACACAACGATAACCCCGACCACACATGGCCAAAAGACAGGGGTCAGTGTGTTTGTTTGATTTGTTTTTCTAGTAATATATGACAATTACTTCAGTTAAATATTTATGCATTTTTCTTTGCTTATGCTTTGAATATGAAGTTATAGAATTGGAAAAAAATAAGGTTGGAAAAAACAGGTCTATGCCAGTACTGTCGACCACCATACAATATTTTTTATAAAGCATTACATCTTTGTAACTTATCACATATACAACAATACGTAAAAACATATGCAAGATTTTACAGAATAGAGATGTAACTGTCATCACTGCGATCTCTGTGTCAATACCTGTTAATAATTTAAGGGGAAGATATTAATGTATGAAGTTATGGTTGTGGTAAAAACAGACTACATTATTTTAAATGTAGAATAAACGTGACAAGTAGGTTCATAATGACTTTAATGGGAACGATCGAGGATACATAGAAAATGTAAGGATTCAGACTTTAAACAGTAGGGCTAGTGCTTTGCTTCATTTCATCATGTGTCATTTAAAGAAAGCTAGTATTAAAAGTTGTGACAGATACCAAAGATTTGCGATGCACTGCAATATCGTAAAGAGATAAAGCATCGCAAGAGAACCCGTGAATTCAGTGTCAATGCCAGATGAGAGGAGCCATTTCTTGCGCCCTTAAACCAGCTTTGACTAAAAGTGAGCCGTTTTATCAATATAAGCTGACGGCTTCAGCGGGACTCTTTCAGTCATTGACGGGATGAGCTCCTCGCAGCCGAGTTGTCAACACTGAAGATGATGCGCGTGCCGTTGTTGTCAGAGGTGGGGCCGCAAGAAATTTTGTGAATTTGCTTAAGATATGCACCAATTGTATGACTGAATTGTGAACGCGATACGTTTAAAAGGAAAGCAACCACAAAAGCAGCTTGGAGACGTTAAGCAGGTGAACAAGTGGGTCAACCTTGTCGCACCAATTACGTATAAATAACACAATGTTGCATTATCGTCTGACATGTACGTCAAATTGCGATTTTGCGTGCATATGTTACGCCAATGTTTGCTTGCACCTGGGTGGAGAGCAGCCATTTTAAAACGTATATGAAGAAGAAACACTGAAATAATTGAAATAATACTGTTAGGTTTAGGGTTTGGGTCAGGGTAGAGGTTATAATATGCATGGACGCTAACATTAGGTTTAGGGTTAGGGGACAGGGTAATGAGACAAATTGCTGTTTAATATGCAAACACGCTAATTGGCGTACCATATGCATGCAAAAATAGGCATATTTATGCACGCAAAATCGCAATTTGGTGTCTGTTTATACGATAATGCCCCGACTACTCCACTGCACTGGGGTCATGTAGCACCCGAGTTCTTGTTCCTCTTCTGTGGTGAGTGTGTGTCACCAGAATTCAGCTGAGTTGACCTAAACTTTTGCAACTGCCTGCACTCTCGTTTGAAATGGATCCTTCTGCCGCAGTGAAAACATACTATATCAGACTTCCTCTTTTGACTAGATACGGTTGCTGCAGATTTGGACAAGTACGATCTGCAAACATATTATTGGTGTGCATGTTATTTAACAACGTGTTAATAAACAGAGGCTTTATGTCAATGTTCAAAGGTAATTTAGAATCTTCGGTCCACGCTTTCTTAAAGCGCACAAAGAATTGAGCCGCTGATTCTCTTTTTTTACACTTTTCAATCAGCATTTCTTCAGTGACATCTTTCTCGAGTGTTCTTAACAACACAGCTCGGTAGCTGTTTGTGAAATGTGCATATTTTTTATGTGTTTGCAAAATTTACACATATTTACAAGCTTCCTGTGTGAAAGGCAAACTTTTACAAATTGCTTCCACATCAGACATTCTTAACTGTCTCACATTTACAGTGTTGCCAGCTCTTACCCAAAGCATTCATTTTTGAGGTTTTGTACTCGTGTCAGAATTATCATCAATCAAGTTAGCAACAGTATTATTAGGTGGTTTCATAACAACTCTTTTTTCCTGCCCAATAGTTTTAATTGGGCCGTCAGCAGGGTTGCGGATGGAAAACTCTCGGTTTGGCAAGGGGCGGAGTAGGCCGGAGGCTTTTCTGACAACAATCGCTTTTGCTTTGCAACATAAGCGACAATTTTGGGTTTTTCGGGACCCTGGTCCCAAACCTTTTTCATGTCTTTCCACACGGCATAAGCTTTAGTCATGTATAGATAATCCCATAATGGTTCGCCCCAACCTTCTTTCACAATGCCCTTTGCCAATCTATTTCCCTCATCAGAAAATGAACAGTCCCTCGGATAGGGAACCTCAATTTGCGTTTTCATGTCCTCCGACCATCCTGCGAGGTTGCTAACATACGGTTCGACGTAAAAACCTTAATTATTTCTGTACATAAATGTCACTGCCGTTTCGCCAGGCAACGGTCTTGAAACAGAACTCCCCATCTTTCACTTTAATACCGGCACTGACACAAATAATACAGTTAAAATAATACAGTTATTTTCTCTACGAAATAGTAACCACTCACAGGAATCCTACAGGGTAAGTGTTATATTTCTGCAACCGGAACTCTCCGCACCTCGCCAAGCGGGCCTCGAACCGGATCGGTCTGGCATGGGAGTCGGGCGCTCTAGCAAGAAGGCTAAAGACCGCAGTATATGGTGTCTGTCGCTAGAGCGTCCTTGAGGTCGGGGAGTGAGGTTTACATACTGCACAGCACTTCACTAGCTTGCCTCCATTACATTTCTTCAGAAATATTAAAAAACACTCACCCCTTTTAATGTAGGTCCGTGACCGATCGTCGGTGCGCCTGCCTCAGGTATGCTTTGGTCTCTTGGTTCAAAGAGGTCTTCCCCCTTTCACGGACTGAGCCCCCAACTGTAAGAATATTACTTTTTGCCTAGGTATGAGGTTGAAGAGTCTAGTCGATGGAACACACAAAGTTGCAGGCCCGGAAACCAAGAATGACACAGACACAAAAGTGCAGTTCAATCTGAGTTCAAAGTTTATTGAATATAGCTCCAATAATCATAAAAGAGGAAGTAAATATGTCATTGAAAGCTATGTCATGGAAACATACCAGATCTATATTGATATTATTCACATGAGTTAGTTCCTTATTCTTAGTTTAATATTATTAGAAAAAGGCAGCACGATGTTCTGAACATTCTGTTAGCTTGGACAGCACTTAAACTCAAGTAAGATTAGACATAATTCTTGTACTAAAATCATTGCAATACATTTCACATAATATTTTGGACACAGGCAAAACGCAAATTCTCCCAGTGCACATGCTCAGCGTCCTATACAGAGGTTTTCTCATCAAATTGGTCTGCATGGCTGTCGTCCCAGAAGGAAGCCTCTTCTAAAGATAATGCACAAAAAAGCCCGCAAGCAGTTTGCTGAAGACAAGCAGTCTAATGACATGGATTACTGGGACCATGTTCCGTGGTCTGATGAGACCAAGATGAACTTATTTGGTTCAGATGGTGTGCGGCGGCGGCAGCCAGGTGAGATGTACAAAGACAAGCGTGTTGACTACAGTCAAGCATGGTGGTGGGAGTGTCATGGTCTGGGGTTGCATGAGTGCTGCCGTTACTGGGGAGCTACAGTTCATTGAAGGAAACATGAATGCCAACATATACTGTGACATACTGAAGCAGAGCATGATCCCCTCCCTTCAGAGACTAGGCCGCAGGGCAGTATTGCTCTCAGTTTGAGCAAAACCTTTGTAGTGTGTCTTGTGTGAATTTTTCCAATAGGATTTAAAATCCCACCAATAGAATCCATCACATACCAGTAGAACCATTACAGTTTCCATTAAAACCAATACAAATTCCTTTAAAACCATTATAACTCCTTTAATGGTTTCTATATATTTTTTTAGCAGGGTATTGGAATAATGGCCAAAACTAACCATGGAAATGATGTACAAGTCAATGGGAAAGGCTTATGGTTCATTACAGTATTTTAATGGAAACCATTCGAATTTCTGTGATGGTTTTAACTGGTCTTTCTGCTGTTTTTTCCAGTAGGGTTAGTAGTTGTAATGTTGTGTGCTGTCTGTTAAAATCAGTTTTTTCTCATATTCTATTGTCTGTGAGACATTTCATAACAACCACTTCTCAATTGTTGACAGCAGGGGCGATTCTAGGATTTTCAATTTAGGGGGGCTGAGCCCCCAATAAGGGTATGATTAAAAAAGGGGTTGAATACTACTAACCTTATTGCTATCTACAATTTCATTGAACTCCCTGTATTTCATATATGGGAGTAGGAGTACTGACTGAGCCATATACAACACTGTAAAAAAATTGAAACATTTAGATGTGACCAGGCTAAAGCCCCCCTAAAAAGGACCTAGTGACGCCCCTGGTTGACAGCAAACTATTGTGAAATGTTATCATAAACATTCAAAATATGTGTGTTGTAATCATGCTAAACAACCCTATACTACAAGTGTGTATATGTAAATATATCCAAAGCAGAACTAATAATCAACATTCAATATTGTCATCATTTGTTCCGTCACACTCTCAATTTTATTTGATTTGATTTAATTGAAGTAATATTTAACAGTGTAGTAATAAATGTAAAAACAATAACTGAACTTACTTATTCAAAGTCAAATACAAACATAAAATCTTGACCCACATTCGTTGCCAATTTCATCAATTGATATCACTGACCAGTAAACAGGTTCCATTAAGGTAAAATAACACAATTTTCTTAGAATAATGTATGCATTTTACACAACTGCATTAATACCACAAGTGGGAAACATCCTGTGCTCAACGTAATGTCTTCACCTCCTCCCCCAACGGCATATATGACACAGTTTTCTCAGTCAGATCTCACAGATTCTCATCTTCATCATGACGATCATCTCTCTGCTTCTGTTGGGCTCTCTGCTGCCACACATGAGCTTCTCTGGTAAGATTCATTTAAAAGCATGCTAATTTCATATCAGGGCCGGACTAGAACACAATTTCAGACTAGGAAATCGCACACTCATCCAGGTCACCAAATTAAGAAACCTGGGCTGTGCTTCATGATAACGTTGTCTCTTAGCACACTACAAGAGGTTTGCCCTCACTACAGTTATACCTTTAATAGGCGTGTTCCCCTATCTATATCTTAAGAGTTTACTTTCTTACGTGTGATGTTACCAGGTGCTGTCCATGGCGGAAATGCTTCACTATAAGAAATGCAAAAGCGATGGCTTATATCAGTCACTTGTTTGCACATTTATTATGTCCTACATGGTAAATGACTCATTATTTACAGAAGAAAAGTCATACAGGTTTGAAATGAAAAGAGGTTGAGTAATTAATGATAGAATTTCCATTTTTGGGTGAACTTTCTCTCAAATTAAAATGTTTTAAATAGCGTATTTTGTCATTTATTAACGCCCTCTAGAACCTACAAAATATATACATGTTTCTCAGACAATAAAAAAGTAAAAATTAAAACCACATATCATTGTCAGAGGTAAATACTTTCCGGACTTGAATTGTATTGTGTTGCCTTCTTGAGCATCAGGGAATAATTGTATCTTTTGTAACAGTTGTTTTGTAGCCTTTCAATTGTTCTAAGTGTAAAAACATGAATTTCTATATCACGCAGTCACTGGTAAACATGGGTCAGATATGCAGAAGAGGCTACAAAATAGCCAAGTGGATAGTTTAGTTGCTCAGACCAAACATGAAGAAACTCTTTAACATCTCTCACAAAACATGAAAGGACAAATTGATATTATTTGACATTTATTTTAAATTAAATCATAAATACATTACACTGGCAATCTCTTTCTCCTGCACTGAATGAATCCTCATCTTTCTCGCATTACACACCACAGACTGCAAAGCGGATGAAAACAATACGGATAAAATATTTCAAAGTTATATAATCAACATCTCAGTGAAATAAGCTTCTTAAAGGAGGTTTTGCTCGTTTATGTATTAAAAAAAAAAGTCCAAATTTGTGACCCTAGACGTTCCTCATGTGCTGCTTGCATGACGCGAACACGCTGCTCACGCACTGCTTACGCATGCTGTGTCAAACATTTAAAAATGTTTATTATTTTATTCATTGAATGTAGAATTCGGACCACTTGAATACATTGGGCAGAAAGTAAAGTATCTGGGGGCCAGCAGGCCAAATGAATCACCAGGCAACCAGGAATTGTCCCGGTCCTCCCGATGGACAATCCGGGCCTGTTTAACATTATGTTTTAGTTGGGAAAGGTCTACAGACCTCTTCGGAAGATGTTTCTAATGCTGAATAAGTTGTCAGGCATCCCTCTTCTTTCAGCCAGTGTGAATGTGGGGATAGTGGATGGCACTGAAGCACAACCTCACTCCAGACCTTACATGGTTTCGATTCGGGGAAATGGGTTACATGTCTGCGGAGGATTCCTCATCTCAGATGAATATGTCATGACTGCTGCACATTGCAACGAGAAGTAAGCTTTTATTTACCCTGCAAATCTGAGTTACAACAATCTTATCATCTTAAATTTCCTATTGAATACGTGTTTTTAAACTTCTAAAATAGCCAGTCGAACTGGATTAGAAATGACTAAAATACAACTTTTTTATAATAACAATTTTTTTATACGATTGGTTAAATATATATTAATTAATAGGGTTCATTTATTTAAACAGGAATGAGATTCTGACAGTTGTGGCAGGTGTACATGATTTTTCCAGCAGAAGCGAGAACCCTGTCAAGATCCAAGTAAAGTCCTATAATAAGCATCCGGACTACAATACCGATAAAAACAAGCCTAGTAAGGCTGACCTGATGATTCTGAAGGTAATACACTACACTCAGTACTGATATCCGATCAACACATCTTTAAGACTTTATTCTACTTAGTACAATAATGAGCTTGTAAAGTCCAGTTACAGGAAATGAAAACTGTTTTATCTAAAATCTCTCTTCTAAAGGTAATTTCATTGTTCAATTACAGCTAGAAGGTAAAGTCCAACTTCAAAACAAGATGATTGAGACGATCCCCATACCAACAAAACCAAATCAAATCAATGCGAATACCAGATGTAGTGTTGCAGGCTGGGGTTATCTCACCAATAAGGGTCCTGTAAGCAAAACTCTCATGGAGGCTGATGTTTACATAAAGAATAACACATATTGTGCAAATCAATGGGGCATTGAATACATCGCTTCACAGATGATTTGTGTGGATGGCAAAGGAGGAAGTTGTGATGTAAAAAAAATTATTTAAAGATTAAGTTACCGATTTATTGAGACCATAAATTCAATTGTTTTAACATGTGTCTTTATATTCTTAACAGGGGGATTCAGGAGGTCCTTTGGTTTGTGGCAACACTGCAGTGGGAGTAACAGCTTTCAGCTCCAAGACCTGCAACGACCCTAATTTACCTAATGTTTATATTGATATTTCAAAATTTGACCAATGGATCAAGAGCATACAAAATGCTTAATAAGTTTTGCATACAAATATTATTAAAATGCTTTGATGTTTCTCCTTTTTTAATCAATTTATTGATTGTGTGGTGAACCCCATAAAGAAATCACATATTTGTACCTATATGTAAAACACTTTCATTCATATATGGACAAATAGCGGATTTCCGTATGGGCCAGTAAAACTATAAATGTACAACTTGAAGGCAGAACTTGAACTTTTCTCATCCTAAAATGTACTTTCTAATAAAGCCTGTGTCAAGCATCAAGTCAGTGTCTCTAATTGTCAAGCAATTGCAGCACACGCATTTAAAGAGGCAGCCTACAACTGAGATGTTCAATGGTTAAATCTACATTGCTGCATTTCATAAACATGTTCTAACAGAAATATCTATGTCACCAAAACGCTATATGCAAACAAGCTGCAACCTGTTAAATCAGGTTGCAAATTGCATTTCAGTAGTCGATGTGCATCAAAACTCACCACAAACTGAACTTGGTTTATACCCAGGTATTTTCCTCATACTTTCCAGTCTGCCTGATTAAGAGCGACACTTGTCTTTATAAAAAAAGCACATAACAAAAGGCTCAACTCCAATGTTGACAGGAATAGAAGCTGGCAAACAGGACATACTCTAGGAAAATAGGTACATGTCTGAAGCACTGCTGTTACAGTGGCACATGGAAACACCATATCGGATTAAATAACATCTCATGTGAACAGTCCACCAAATCTTTCAATCATCATAATTACTTTAATCGGAATGACAAAAAATGTGGGCTACATGTAAACAAGGCTATGGAGACAGCCGGCCTAAGATCCAGGCCTACTGTATAGCAAATAGCAAGTTTATGCAAGCTTCCCGTAACATCAAGTTTTCAAAGACATCTTAAGGTAGTCATTCCAATCCTCACTGTTATTTATTTAATGTCGGTAGGCCTTGTTGCCAAAAATATGTCGGTTCTGTTCTTTTCGTTTTATGTGAAGTGTGCACATCTTAATGCGGCTGTCCGATGGTGTTGAGGCAAGTGTCATAATAGGTTCAGTTCAACCAGCGGTGAACCTACAGTACATTAACCAAATTATTCAATATGGCCCTTCTGACTTTTTTTGTGACTATTTGTCCTAAAAATTTAACTGTAAATTCTTCAAATAAAAGTACAGTCAGAATACATGTGACAGAATATAAACGTTGTCTTTTACAACATTAAAATGTGAGCGTAAAAATATTTACAATATAGCCTATTATCAGGGCCGCGTTTTCCGAACCCTTCTTAACGCGACATCATTCTTAAGTTATACCTTAAGCTGTACCTCATCGTTAATATTTGTTTCTCGAAATGTTCTTAGTTAAGTATAGCTTCCGTAAGTCATACGTGGTCTGGAGCGCATTAACTCTACCTTTTCACTGTTAAGAGTTCACCCGGTGGTGGCCACAGTGGAAAAAAAAAGCTTCTATACCAGCCATCCTCAATTAGCGGACCGTGGGCCGGATCCGGACCTTTCCTTCGTTCCATCCGGACAGCAAGAGATATTCGTCTAATAGCCGTCCAAACATAGCCCGGACGTCTAAGCTAAAACAAGGCTAAATTTGGGCTGTCATTGAAAATCTAATAGAAGTCTAACCATAGATCAAGAATAGAGTAGTTGTCAAGGCTATTAAACAACTACATGTATAGGGTGAATTGCACAAAAGTGGGACATTTTTTGCATTTCAGATTTTGTGAAATCTTGAGATGTGTAGCTAAAACATTACATACACAACCAATACCATTTTAAAATACCCAGGATGTGTCCTAATCAAATAAAAAATGAAATTGCTAATATGAGCTGTCACTGAAAATGTAATAGACATCTAACCATTACCCAGCGTTTATGTTTTTTAGGGTTCGAGCCCGTAGGGCTAGAAACCTATTGTATTTGTTGGTTTTATTAGGGTTCGAGCCCGAAGGGCTAGAAACCTATTGTATTTGTTGGTTTTATTATTAGGGTTCGAGCCCGAAGGGCTAGAAACCTATTGTATTTGTAGGTTTTATTATTATTATTATTATTAGGGTTCGAGCCCGAAGGGCTAGAAACCTATTGTATTTGTTGGTTTTATTAGGGTTCGAGCCCGAAGGGCTAGAAACCTATTGTATTTGTGGGTTTTATTATTATTATTAGGGTTCGAGCCCGAAGGGCTAGAAACCTATTGTATTTGTAAGGATTTTTAGGGTTCGAGCCCGTAGGGCTAGAAACCTATTGTATTTGTTAAGATTTTTATTCTTCTTATTATTATTCTGCCATAAAACTGATCGTGCAGCCCAAACCGTAAGGCCGACAGAGCTGAGACTCGGTCAGATGGTAGTAGTCCTTGTCGCTACTCAGATACACGGAGCCAGCCAAATCGACCCATAGGTGGCGCTACAGCGATGAAAAACGCGTTTGCGCTTGTTACTCCTGAACCGTTCGTCGCACACCCAAGTGTCTTATATCAGTGTAATCACTGGCTCAAAACTAAAAGAACATATATCTCCGATTTCATTTCCGTCATTATAGATTTTTCGCTAATTAGCATTTTATGAAAAAAAAAAAAAATGAACTAGTCCCTGGATTTTTGACCTATCGGAACCAAACCAACGCTGATGAATTCTGTGGAGTGTGAATATAAATAGTTATTGAAAAAAAGTTGAATTTTCCATTCACGGCCGCTAGGTGGCGCTAAAACGTCCAAACCGGAAGTGGCATATTTAGTTAAAATGGTCATAACTCGTCAACTGTTTGAGATATCATCATGGGGCTTGGTACGTATACGTAGACGCTTAGTCCGATGTCACATAAAAAAAAAACGGCGATCCGCCACCAGGTGGCGCTAAAATTGGAATCAACTCAAAAATGGCTATAACTAGGCAACAGTTTGCCCGATTGACTTATTATTTGGTATGGTGTGTCTTTGTGTCATGTCCCATGACTATCAAAAAGGACATTGGCGTATCTCAAAAAACATGGCCGCCATTGGCCGATGAAGTTTGAGCACTCATTGCACCTGGTTAACAAAGGCTGATCGAAACGACACTCACTGGGCTTATTCGTCTCATGGTCCTGAAGGTCTGTAAGAAACATGAACTTATTTGGCCACCGGGGGGCGTAATAACGCTTTTGGAGTGTATAAACAACTGTGTATCACGTGACATTTGACATATACCCAAACTAATGTAATTATATAATAGCTCTCTTCATTTTGAGCAACTTTGCCTCTAGAACCACTTCTGACGATCGAACGGTTCCTGAGTTATCGCTGATGAGGTCAAAAACCTACTTTCGCAAACTAGTCCTTGGTTTTTCAACCGATCGGAACCAAACCAATGCAGCTGACTTCTGTGGAGTGTAAATCTAAAAAGTGATTGAAAAAAAGTTAAAATTTCTTTTCACCGGCGCTTAGGGATGCCAAAACTTAACATAGGCAAAGCCTATCACATTTAAATGGCCTTAAATCCAGAACGGCTTAACATATCATCATGGGGCTTGGGAAATATGTGTATAACGTCACTCCGAGGTCACCCACAAAAGAACGTGGCGTTTGGACACTAGGTGGCGCTATAACAGTAAAAATGGTAAAATTGATGCGTATTTCATTGCTTAAACAATTATGAATCACGTGACATTTTTAATTTACACAAACTAATGATATCATATGATAGTTCTCCTCATCCTGAACAACTTTGCCTCTTGATCCATTGATGTCAATCAAACAGTTCGCGAGTTATTGGTGATGATGTTAAAGACGTACATTTGCATACTTATTTTAGGTCTTTCAAGCAATTTCCAAATTTCCACCACAAAACAAATCTCTGGACACTCTAGATAAATAATTATCAAAGACATGTTGAACTTTTTCATTTGTGTGGCCATAACAGGGTCCTTTATTATATTAACCTCAAAAGTCTACCTGAAAGCTCGCTGCTCCTTGATGAATAATCCAACTGACTTGCCATTAAGTACTATTATACATATTAAGACACTAAACAAGCATGCAAAATGTGAAGGTCATCGGAAGAGGCATGCCTTCATAACAGTCAAAAAGGTGAAATATCATTCATTCAAATTGTTTTTTTAGAGTCAGCAGATCACAATGCATGAAGCTTTGAAAAAATATTTTTGTGGCTGTGTTCACTGTCCACTGTAACGCCTTGCAGTCTTGTGCACTGCAGTGTGTATTATATGTGCATACGTGTGCATGTATTTCATATTCTGTGTTTTTTGTTTGTGTGTTTGTGTGAGTGTGAGTGTGAGTGTGTATTTATGGATATTATGTCTCTGTGTATAATAAGAGTGTGCATGTACTGTATAGTTCTGTGTGTCGTGTGTGATTGAGACTGTGCATGTGTGTTGAATGAAACGTGTCTCACAGGAAGACAGTGTTAGAAATATAATGTATTACACATTTAACGTTGCTCCATATTTACACATCTATAAATATAGCACATGTCTGGCTGCTCTTATGATGCTGTGTTGATATATATATATACATACACAACACCCAAACATCAAAATGGGATATACTGTATTATGTGAGGTATGTGTGTACAAAATAAGCACCATTTAAATGGCATGGCACTCTAGAATATTATGAATAAGAATCATGTATCTATTTAAGATGCTCCTGGCCTTAAGCCTTAATTTTTTTATACACGTCTATCATAATGTATGGCAGGTGCCATGCCACATCCATAGCAACTAAACAGGTTAACTTAGCAACCATTAAGCTAGACCTATATCTCTGGAACAGAACATAGTAGAGACATGGGAATTGGTTCAATGCACTCGTCCCTTACGTTTTATCGGTTTACACCTGTTTTTGCATATGACTGTAAGCATGCGTGGTCTGTATTAACCGTTGCTGACCATTTCTTTCATTTTTCTGGTTATGGGTAAGTGTCATCTGTTGCGGATGTCTTATGGTGCGATTCCTGACCATAGTCAGCGAATTCAGTCGACCTTAGTCCCCTTACACTGCTCGAACCCGATGATTACTGCTTGCAGTTATATTTAGGGTTCGAGCCCGAAGGGCTAGAAACCTATTGTATTTGTTAAGATTTTTATTCTTCTTCTTCTTCTTATTATTATTCTGCCATAAAACTCATCGTGCAGCCCAAACCGTAAGGCCGACAGAGCTGAGACCTGGTCAGATGGTAGTAGTCCTTGTCGCTACTCAGATACACGGAGCCAGCCAAATCGACCCATAGGTGGCGCTGCAGCGATGACAAACGCGTTTGCGCTTGTTACTCCTGAACCGTTTGTCGCACACCCAAGTGTCTTATATCAGTGTAATCACTGGCTCAAAACTAAAAAAACGTATATCTCCGATTTCATTTCCGTCATTATAGATTTTTCGCTAATTAGCATTTTATGAAAAAAAAAAAAAATGAACTAGTCCCTGGATTTTTGCCCTATCGGAACCAAACCAACGCTGATGGATTCTGTGGAGTGTGAATGTAAATAGTTATTGAAAAAAGTTGAATTTTCAATTCACGATTGCTAGGTGGCGCTAAAACGTCCAAACCGGAAGTGGCATATTTAGTTAAAATGGTCATAACTCGTCAACCGTTTGAGATATCTTCATGGGGTTTGGTACGTATACGTAGACGCTCAGTCCGAGGTCACATAAAAAAACAAGTGGCGATCCGCCACTAGGTGGCGCTATAATAGGAATCAACTCAAAAATGACTATAACTAGGCAACAGTTTCCCCGATTGACTTATTATTTGGTATGGTGTGTCTTTGTGTCATGTCCCATGACTATCAAAAAGGACATTGGTGTATCTCAAAAAACATGGCCGCCATCGGCCGATGAATTTTGAGCACTCATTGCACCGGGTTAACAAAGGCTGATCAAAACGACACTGACTGGGCTTATTCGTCTCATGGTCTTGAAGGTCTGTAAGAAATATGAACTTATTCGGCCACCGGGGGGCGTATTAACGCTTTTGGAGTGCAAAAACAACTGTGTATAACGTGACATTTGACATATACCCAAACTAATGAAATTATATATAGCTCTCTCATTTTGAGCAACTTTGCCTCTAGAACCACTTCTGGCGATCGAACGGTTCCTGAGTTATCGCTGATGATGAGGTAAAAACCTACTTTCGCGAACTAGTCCTTGGTTTTTCAACCGATCGGAACCAAACAATGCAGCTGACTTCTGTGGAGTGTAAATCTAAAAAATTATTGAAAAAAAGTTAAAATTCTTTTCACGGCGCTTAGGATGCCAAAACTTAAAATGGGCAAAGCCTATCACATTTAAATGGCCTTAAATCCAGAACGGCTTAACATATCATCATGGGGCTTGGGAAATATGTGTATAACATCACTCCGAGGTCACCCACAAAAGAACGTGGCGTTTGGACACTAGGTGGCGCTATAACAGTAAAAATGGTAAAATTGATGCGTATTCATTGCTTAAACAATTATGTATCACGTGACATTTTAATTTACACAAACTAATGATATCATATGATAGTTCTCCTCATTCTGAACAACTTTGCCTCTTGATCCATTGATGTCAATCAAACAGTTCGCGAGTTATTGGTGATGATGTTAAAGACTACATTTGCATACTATTTTAGGTCTTTCAAGCAATTTCCAAATTTCCACCACAGTAACAATTCTCTGGACTCTCTAGATAAATAATTATCAAAGACATGTTGAACTTTTTCATTTGGTGGCCATAACAGGGTCCTTTATTATATTAACCTCAAAAGTCTACCTGAGAGCTTGCTGCTCCTTGATGAATAATCCAACTGACTTGCCATTAAGTACTATTATACATATTATGACACTAAACAAGCATGCAAAATGTGAAGGTCATCAGAAGAGGCATGCCTTCATAACAGTCAAAAAGGTGAAATATCATTCATTCAAATGGATTTTTTAGAGTCAGCAGATCACAATGCATGTAGCTTTGAAAAAATATTTTTGCGGCTGTGTTCACTGTCCACTGTAATGCCTTGCAGTCTTGTGCACTGCAGTGTGTATTTTATGTGCATACGTTTGCATATATTTCATATTCTGTGTTTTTTTGTTTTTGTGTGTGTGTGTGTGGGTGTGTGTGTGTGTGTGTGTGTGTATTTATGGATATTATGTCTCTGTGTATAATAAGAGTGTGCATGTACTGTATAGTTCTGTGTGTCGTGTGTGATCAAGACTGTGCATGTGTGTTGAATGAAACGTGTCTCACAGGAAACAGTGTTAGAATATAATGTATTACACAAAGTTGCTCATATTTACACATCTATAAATATAGCACATGTCTGGCTGCTTTATGATGCTGTGTTGATAGATATATATATATATATATATACAACACCAAACATCAAATGGGATATACTGTATTATGTGAGGTATGTGTGTACAAAATAAGCACCATTTAAATGGCACGGCACTCTAGAATATTATGAAAAGAATCATGTATCTATATAAGATGCTCCTGGCCTTAGCCTTAATTTTTTTACACGTCTATCATAATGTATGGCAGGTGCCATGCCACATCCATAGCAACTAAACAGGTTAACTTAGCAACCATTAAGCTAGACCTATATCTCTGGAACAGAACATAGTAGAGACATGGGAATTGGTTCAATGCACTCGTCCCTTACTTTTATCGGTTTACACCTGTTTTGCATATGACTGTAGCATGCGTGGTCTGTATTAACCGTTGCTGACCATTTCTTTCATTTTTCTGGTTATGGGTAAGTGTCATCTGTTGCGGATGTCTTATGGTGCGATTCCTGACCATAGTCAGCGAATTCAGTCGACCTTAGTCCCCTTACACTGCTCGAACGATGATTAGCTTGCAGTATATTTT